>BSQZ01000001.1:26071499-26743999 GCA_033239005.1 Lamellibrachia satsuma | reverse complement strand
GGCAACATGTCAATGTTCGCATGAACAAACCAGAAGGAAAACTGCTCACACGACAGAGACACCTTTCGGCAACCTGTCAATGTTCGCATTAACAAACCAGAAGGAACACTGCTCACATGACAGAGACACATTTCGGCAACATGTCAATGTTCGCATGAACAAACCAGAAGGAACACTGCTCACATGACAGAGACACCTTTCGGCAACATGTCAATGTTCGCATGAACAAACCAGAAGGAACACTGCTCACATGACAGAGACACCTTTCGGCAACATGTCAATGTTCGCATTAACAAACCAGAAGGAACACTGCTCACATGACAGAGACACATTTCGGCAACATGTCAATGTTCGCATTAACAAACCAGAAAGAACACTGCTCACATGACAGAGACACCTTTCGGCAACCTGTCAATGTTCGCATTAACAAACCAGAAGGAACACTGCTCACACGACAGAGACACCTTTCGGCAACATGTCAATGTTCGCATTAACAAACCAGAAGGAACACTGCTCACACGACAGAGACACCTTTCGGCAACATGTCAATGTACGCATGAATAAACCAGAAGGAAAACTGCTTACATGACAGAGACACCTTTCGGCAACCTGTCAATGTTCGCATTAACAAACCAGAAGGAACACTGCTCACATGACAGAGACACCTTTCGGCAACATGTCAATGTTCGCATGAACAAACCAGAAGGAACACTGCTCACATGACAGAGACAACTTTCGGCAATCTGTCATTGTTCGCATTAACAAACCAGAAGGAACACTGCTCACATGACAGAGACACCTTTCGGCAACATGTCAATGTTCGCATGAACAAACCAGAAGGAACACTGTTCACGTGACAGAGACACCTTTCGGCAACATGTCAATGTTCGCATGAACAAACCAGAAGGAACCCTGCTCACGTGACAGAGACACCTTTCGGCAACATGTCAATGTTCGCATGAACAAACCAGAAGGAACACTGCTCACGTGACAGAGACACCTTTCGGCAACCTGTCAATGTTCGCATTAACAAACCAGAAGGAACACTGCTCACGTGACAGAGACACCTTTCGGCAACCTGTCAATGTTCGCATTAACAAACCAGAAGGAACACTGCTCACAAGACAGAGACACCTTTCGGCAACCTGTCAATGTTCGCATTAACAAACCAGAAGGAACACTGCTGACATGACAGAGACACCTTTCGGCAACCTGTCAATGTTCGCATTAACAAACCAGAAGGAACACTGCTCACACGACAGAGACACCTTTCGGCAACATGTCAATGTTCGCATGAACAAACCAGAAGGAACACTGCTCACATGACAGAGACAACTTTCGGCAACATGTCAATGTTCGCATGAACAAACCAGAAGGAACACTGCTCACATGACAGAGACAACTTTCGGCAACATGTCAATGTTCGCATGAACAAACCAGAAGGAACACTGCTCACATGACAGAGACAACTTTCGGCAACCTGTCAATGTTCGCATTAACAAACCAGAAGGAACACTGCTCACACGACAGAGACACCTTTCGGCAACATGTCAATGTTCGCATTAACAAACCAGAAGGAACACTGCTCACATGACAGAGACACCTTTCGGCAACATGTCAATGTTCGCATGAACAAACCAGAAGGAAAACTGCTCACATGACAGAGACACCTTTCGGCAACCTGTCAATGTTCGCATTAACAAACCAGAAGGAACACTGCTCACATGACAGAGACACCTTTCGGCAACATGTCAATGTTCGCATGAACAAACCAGAAGGAACACTGCTCACATGACAGAGACACCTTTCGGCAACATGTCAATGTTCGCATTAACAAACCAGAAGGAACACTGCTGACATGACAGAGACACCTTTCGGCAACCTGTCAATGTTCGCATTAACAAACCAGAAGGAACACTGCTCACACGACAGAGACACCTTTCGGCAACATGTCAATGTTCGCATGAACAAACCAGAAGGAACACTGCTCACATGACAGAGACAACTTTCGGCAACATGTCAATGTTCGCATGAACAAACCAGAAGGAACACTGCTCACATGACAGAGACAACTTTCGGCAACATGTCAATGTTCGCATGAACAAACCAGAAGGAACACTGCTCACATGACAGAGACAACTTTCGGCAACCTGTTAATGTTCGCATTAACAAACCAGAAGGAACACTGCTCACACGACAGAGACACCTTTCGGCAACATGTCAATGTTCGCATTAACAAACCAGAAGGAACACTGCTCACATGACAGAGACACCTTTCGGCAACATGTCAATGTTCGCATGAACAAACCAGAAGGAACACTGCTCACATGACAGAGACACCTTTCGGCAACCTGTCAATGTTCGCATTAACAAACCAGAAGGAACACTGCTCACATGACAGAGACACCTTTCGGCAACATGTCAATGTTCGCATGAACAAACCAGAAGGAACACTGCTCACATGACAGAGACAACTTTCGGCAACCTGTCAATGTTCGCATTAACAAACCAGAAGGAACACTGCTCACATGACAGAGACACCTTTCGGCAACATGTCAATGTTCGCATGAACAAACCAGAAGGAACACTGCTCACATGACAGAGACACCTTTCGGCAACATGTCAATGTTCGCATGAACAAACCAGAAGGAACACTGCTCACGTGACAGAGACACCTTTCGGCAACATGTCAATGTTCGCATTAACAAACCAGAAGGAACACTGCTCACATGACAGAGACACCTTTCGGCAACATGTCAATGTTCGCATTAACAAACCAGAAGGAAAACTGCTCACACGACAGAGACACCTTTCGGCAACATGTCAATGTTCGCATTAACAAACCAGAAGGAAAACTGCTCACATGACAGAGACACCTTTCGGCAACATGTCAATGTTCGCATTAACAAACCAGAAGGAAAACTGCTCACATGACAGAGACACATTTCGGCAACCTGTCAATGTTCGCATTAACAAACTAGAAGGTAAGCAGCTGATATGATGGAGACACCTTTCGGCAACATGTCAATGTTCGCATGAATATTGGCTTATCGAGAGTCCTACATGTTAATAGCCAACAGTCACCAGTCTAGATAATTTGTTCCATTGATTGATTGTGCTCTGTGAGAATGAGTATTTCTTGATATCCAATATACACAGATCCTTTTCTAATGTTACAGCATGTCCTGTAGTTATATTATTTGTCTTCAATGAGAAACATATTTATATTATTATTTTCATAACCATTTAGTATCCTAAAAAAGCAATTTGATCTCATCTTAACCTCTTTGCCTCTAGGGTTGTCAAACCACAATCTTTCAGTCTTTCTTCAAAGCTAAGGTCTCTCAGTTCTGGAATCATTTTAATTGCTCTCCTCTGTATTCCTGACAACTCACTGTGCTGCCTGAATTCTCGGACTGTAAACAAATCCTATTTTCGTTCGCTGATTTCCCTGCCGGAGTCCGGCGCTAACTTACGCTAAAATACTATCTCTTACTAAATGATGACAAAAGTTGTTTCCTACTATATATCGATAATAAGTTTATGTATAATATATATGTAATTATTATAATCAATATTCCACGCTTTTTCTGACAATTTACTGCACCAAATTCAAAACGTTGCATTAAGATTCTTATCCCAATGATGTGTGTAGTTGGTATTTGAAGGCAGAAACAAGGAAATAGTACGACAGGAAAAGATCAAAACGAACTCTCAGACAATTCTGGAGAGTGGCCCACAAGTCGACCACCAACTGGTAGCGTCTACGAGCAGACATATAGTTATCCTTCATTAACGTCATGTCACACCGAACAAGAAACGAGCATGCAATATATGTTTACTCGTATACGACAAGACGGCTATGAACTAGAGAACAATTATTTTGCCTAATTATGTTAATTTTACACATGGTTCAAGAGAAATAGAGACAGCACCAGCAATAAACTCGCACATTTTGTGCTTTATGCGCTACGGGAAAGTCGTATGAAATGTACTTTTGTATAGTGCGCTCGTCTGCATTGGAGATTGATTAATTTAACACAAACGGTTCTGAACAGTTCTCCAAAACGCTTTTTGCGGCGACAAGAATGAGTGAATATCAACACAATGCAACCCGGTAACATTTCGAGAGTGAACAATGTATCACATTTTGAAGAAATTTTAACGAGTTCGGGAACGGATGTGAGCAATGAGCCAGGCACTACCGTTGGATTAACACACACGATAATAATTATTCAGCTATGCATTATCGGGGTACCGGGAAACGTAGCCGTGCTGATCTTGTACATTCGAAGGTTGACGACATCGACCAGAGCGTATGTTTTCCTTGAAATGCGTAATTTTCACCATCTTGGCTACTGTACCCTTTGCTAAAGTCGTAGTTATTGGCGTTGTGTACGTCTTCAACGCGGTCTCCTCGATTATATTGACATTGTTGCACAACCGCTCCAAATCTCGCTGAGTGTTCGAAAGGCGAAGACGACGTAAGCTATTATAGGAACGATGTCCACAATCTACTCAGCGACAGTATCTGTGGCAGAGATACTTGGCTTTAAACGCACTATGATTATCGTGTTTTCTAACCGTGTTTATATCATACAGCGCCATGTGGACGATCTCGTTAAAGCGAACGAAACATGCTCGCAGTCAAATCACCCACGTCCCGGTCACACAGTTGAGTTAAGTGGCAATCCCCTTAACAACGGAACCAACCAGTGCGAGAAAAGACGGCATCTGATCGGGTCTTCTTATCCAAATGTAGTCGCAGAAACGCGGTGACATCATCGACGGCGAATAATCTGACGACGATAGCCACACACGTGCAGCGCGGATGCCTATGTTCGTCGTTATCGCTGTCTTCGGCTTGATTTGGCTTCCGTTCATCATTGAGAGCAACGACATAACCGTCTCGACGTGTTCACAATGAATGCTGTTATCAACCCGTTTATCTACAGTTTTATAATTCCAACGCTACGGACCGCGTGCGGCAGTTCTACCGGGAAACCCGCAATATGTGTTTGTTTGACGGTTATTAACGACGTTCATAGCTGTTGAACATGTTTGTGTTCATACCTGTTGAACATGTGTTTGTTCAACAGTTGTTGACGACGTTCACAGCTGCTGAATGCATATTTATTCAACAGTTATTGGCGGCGTTCCTAGCCGCTGAAGACGTTTTGCACAAGTGTTGTTGACGACCTTCGTAGCTAATGGTTATTTGGGGCATAATTCCGTATACACATAAGCTGTATCGTTGGCAGCCTTCTCTGATTTCACGCATATGTTTAGTTTACATGGCATGATCAGATGTACGTACTCACTGGTGACAAGAACATTCATCACGTATCACGAAAAAAAGTGAATGAAATGACAGTTGACAGATGTCTATACTTTTTACAGTTTACGACAAGGGGTGGACGATATATATATATATATATATATATATATATATATATATATATATATATATATATATATATATATATATATATATATATATATATATATATATATATATATATATATATATATATATATATAATATATATATATATATATATATATATATATATATATATATATATATATATATATATATATATATATATATATATATATAAATATATATATATATATATATATATATATATATATACACATATTATATATATATATATATATATATATATATACATATTATATATATATATATATATATATATATATATATATATATATATATATATATATACATATTATATATATATATATATATATATATATCATGGTCTTAATTCAGTTACTGTATTTGTTACACAAGGCTTACTTGTTCGACTTTTGTGCGTTTGCTTTACTGTGTATTGTAAATATGCTTACCACATATATTCGCCCGTATATATATATATATATATATATATATATATATATATATATATATATATATATATATATATATATATATATATATATATATATAATATATATATATATATATATATATATATATATATATATATATTATATATATATATATATATATATATATATATATATATATATATATATATATATATATAAATTATATATATATATATAAATTATATATATATATATATATATATATATATATATATATATATATATATATATATATATATATATTATATATACGGGCGGATTAATGTGGTAAGCATATTTACAATATTCATACAAGTATTACCAACACATTTTGAAATATACAGTACTGTATTGCAATATCTGCTAAGCTTAAATAAAAGTATTCAAACACGAGAACACACCGACAGATACACGGTAAAGTAAACCAAATGTATAAAAGTCGAACAAGTAAGCATTGTCTAACAAATACAATATCAGAATGAAGACATCTGCAAACACAACTAACGTTCGAAATTCACACACTACTTCAAACACTCTATCTTGTGTTGTTTGTAGATGATCTTATCCCGTGGCAGGCAAGATGTAGTGTAAAACTGAATTCATATGGGTGCACTTCCGAAAAGACTACATAATGAAGACAAAATCACTAACAAATAGAAGTGCTAAACATGACTAAAAATGGTGTCGCAGCAAAGTTACAAAATGCGGTAGTTCAGTACTTTGATTATCGCAACTTTAAAGGAATGTATGTGCGTAATATACTGGTGCATACATGGAAGTATAGTAACTTACTCATTTATAATAAATATGTTGATATCATAAATAAAGAGACGAATCGCTGAGAATATTTTGTTAAGTGATACAAAAAGGAAACCATATTGCTGGCGAATACACATCAATGTTCTTAAGACTTCCTGGCACTCCGCTTTTACAGCTAAATAGTGCGCATCCTGTAAGGCCCATCATTATATACAATTAATAAATATTAATAAAACGATTACGTTAATCCACATCTAATCCAAATGCCTGTGCGTGCATTGGAGTGTTTCAAATAAACTAAGCCGATGCCCGTGGCCAATTGATATGGGGGAACACTGGGAAATGTTTCTCACTTATATATCAGTGGATCTTCACATATATATATATATATATATATATATATATATATATATATATATATATATATATATATATATATATATATATATATATATATATATATATATATATATATATATATATATATATATATATATATATATATATATATATATATATATATATATATATATATATATATATATATATATATATATATATATGAAGATCCACTGATATATGAGTGAGAAACATTTCGCAAGGATAAACAGTTATGTTATGTTAATTGCATTTTCTTAACATTCTGCTTTTCGGGCTATGGACATGGCCTTTGGATTTTGCACCAGTAAAGGTTGACTAAAAGAGGCTAGTGTATGTATGTCTTAACTGTCATTGTGCTGTCTGGTAACTCCTCGAAACCTAGGCGGTGCCATTGGCTATATGATAATAGTGGTAATAGTAATATTTCGAAGGATGAGGACGTCCGAGTTTCCTAAATTCTGAGAACACATGGTGGTTTGCATCACAATGAAACGTTTTTATGCCGCCACTCACTATATGGTCTCTGCCTCACTCATTATAAATTGAAAATAGACAGTTGTGGAGTCGAGTAAATGGCTGGTTGGCTGGGCAATGCAATTGTTGTTAACGACTTGAATGTTGGCCTCTACGTAACATACGTTCAAACACAAACGTTATTGTGTATCTAGACACATTTCTAATGTAAACACTATCCACAATTATATGCATTTGAAATTGAGAGATTCCTTAACAAAAATTAGGAGTATACCAAAGGAAATAAAGATGTACATAGTCGGCACATTAAATGTAAGTCGTGGCAGTGGTGAAATGTTTAGTGGAGCCACATGTTGGGAGTTTACGTAAAGACATGTTGTGAGTGATATACTAAACATATCCTATGGCGGTTTGGAGAATCCCTTCAAAGCCATATTATTTATTATTGGTAGTAGTCTTCCTTATTTCCCCACGTGTGTGTTGACCATCCATTGGCTTGAATGGAATTATCCTAATTGTCTCAGTGGGACGATTTCCCCAGAAAATTGACACCAAACGTAAATCTTACTGAGACATGTAAAAATGGTCTCCTCGGCCAACTTTGACGGGTGCTCAGTGTCAATCTGGTTTTCATTCGAAAAACTCTGTTCAGAGTTGAATTTGCTGTGGGGCAATTAATTAGTCTATGGAAAGTGGTGAGCAGATATAAGCCTGCAGGCGAAGTCCACTTTGCCATGGCAGCTCAGAAAGTATCGAGGTCCAGTAAGCCGAGAGTAAATTAATTGTGTCTGAGCTACACCGTAATAAAGAAATGTGCACAGGACCGTAAAGTATGCTGTTAAAATTGCTGTGTTGCTGTTATTTTATTTTATTAAACCCAAACGTAAACTTCACCAAATTCCGTCTCATTAGATACCAGCAGAGAAGCTAATGTGGCCATATTTTATACCACTAAGACAAATACATAATCGCAATGGTTACTTTTCTCTATTATACACGTTTTTGCCAACGTAAATGAAAAAACAAACCAAATTTCAAGAGAGTGTTTTGTGAATTTCAAGACTGTGTTTTGTGAATTGTAACTGGAATGTTTTGTTGAATAAAAAACATACACCCGAAAGATTGTACACGTTTTCAGCTATACGAAACACGTTACTCAGCAATATTGTCGGACTGACAAGATACAATTTAAATAAATGCCATTTATCAACAGCAGGATGGGGCACACAAATTATTATGCCAAAATGTCGTATTTCATTCTGCACCAGCTTTGCACCCGGTCGGGTTTGATAAAAAGCCGAACGGCAGCATTTAAAAGAAGCGATCGGCAGACTGGCTGCCAAATACAAATACCCAGTTGGGTATTTTGCACCGATGTGTCTGGATAAGTTTATCAAATAAATATGATTATTGTTAGTAGACGAAGTTATTCTTTACACTGAACGGTACAACCGTTCGCGTATAGAATAGGTCTTATGCTAAGGCACAAGAGAACGTCATCTGACGCTCGGAACAGAGCAGAATAGAAAGTCGTGCGTAAATGTGTATCCTCTTTGCAAATCGACAACATAGTCGGTGAACTGTGATTCGAATCATATGTCTGCTCTTCCATGACTGCAGTTCACGTCAGATTATTTTCTATTCGTTGATTTAGTTGTAAAATGCATCATCACCTCGCAATACAATCTTTTCCGGATGGATTTTATGCATATTGCAATACAACAATAAAAACGAATAAACAGGGTAACGTTTTTCCATTTATTACAACGCAAAGAAAATGAATACATGTTGCTTTTTATATAGTACATACTATTTTTATATAAATAATAGTGTTCCAGTTTTCTAAACCTAAACATACACGCATTCTTTCCAAAATAACAAAGATGTCGTCTTCAACAGAATGAACTCACTCATCACTACTACACACTATCATTGTTCGTTACAACGTACATAAATGGCCACGCAAGCACAAAACCGTGAAAACTCTATTTCAAACATCAGTACATGTTTCAATGATACTTTAATCGCTTCAATATTATGTAAACCAATGAAACGCAACGCATTGCTACACACGTTCAGGTATACCTGGCTGACACGTACTACTCTGACACGAGTAGTACCTTATAGATTTTGACACCCCCAGCAATATTCGTCCATGGTCTACTTCTACATCCGGTTGCGCGCGCATCCTCACGAGCGCCTCCTAGCGGTGAGTAACTAATCGGAGAGCGATCGTAGTACCATCTAGCGACTGAGGGAGAGGACGTGCGCGCGCGCGCGTGCGCGCGCACCTAAGCGCCCGTGCGGTAACACGTGTGCTCCCTAGCGACTGAATGGTGGACTGACGGGTGGGGACACCTAACGGACAGTGCGTTGTGTTGTAACCTAGTAAGAAGACGAATAAAAGTGTACGGTGCACACGTATTTTTTTTATTGAATACAACAAAAGCGGTAGTGATACAAGCGAGACAATCGTAACGACAACAGTACAAGCGTGTTCGAATGAATACAACGGGTATGATGACGATGAGGTGACTTGCGGATGTTGACCATCAAGCCAGAGGCTCAGTACGATGTGCGATAGTACGGTATACCCTTTTTCAGTAGGTTAAGCCAATCGAACACGCGACAATCGTTAACGACCAGATCGCTTCGGAAAGCGTTTACGAAAATTCTCATAGGAGAACCTTTACAACGAAACATTATATAAGCTACACAATATTGTCCGCAAACGTTAGACAGTGGACTCTGAAGTATCTTGGTATTATGAGTCCACACGGAACAATGTTTGTTCAAGAAGGTGCTGAACGCGGCGTGAAGGGGTGGCAGACCGTACGAACAGAAGTATTCACCGCGTCTGTCAGAGGACAGGTACAGCGCTATCCAATGTTCGCCCGGTTCGTCGCCGTCGTCGGTGTTGCACAAGAAGGCGATCGGCAAAGCGTCTATTGTTTTAGGCAGTCCGTCTTTGGGCACAACGCCACCAAAGACGGATGCGGTGTTCGGATCCATCGCCAGTAGGAATACGTGTACGTGTACGTGTTGACGAGATCTCCCTCGCACGACTGTCTATGCACGAATGTCATTGTCGAATATGTTGATCTCTCGTTTCTTGGACGTCCGTCTCTTGCGTCGTCTCTTTACTGCAGTGATTGTCGCCTTCACGGACGGCCGTTTTACACGTTTACCGGGGGGAGGTCGAAGACCTGTCAGCAAGGCATCGGTGACGCGTCGTTTGGCAGCCGTTTTTTTATGTTCTGGCCCGATAAGACGTCGCCAGCTATACCAACGCCGGTCTTCAACGCCCCCTTACCCAAAGCTACGGCACCTCTCTTGATGAGTGGCATGGCGCTGCGCAACAGACCGCTGAACAGACTGCCCAGTCCGTGACCTCGCTGGAATTGCGCACCGGCGAAGTAGGGCAGCGCACCACCAGTAATAATCGTTGTAGTTCATTGGAACAGTCCGGTCTTGTGTCGACGAAAATGAAGCGTCACCGTCACTCGGCCGTATTCGAATGGCACGCGTCGACCCATGTCGTCTCTTATATCCACTTCGCAACAGAGGTACGTAGTGAACTTTAGTGAAACGCTCGGCCACCCTGTCACCGTGACGTCCGCTAATCGGAATGGATCGCAACAGCGGCGCGAGAGTGTCACCCACTACACGAGACCCCACGACGTCCGTGTAGACGTATAGAGTGTTGAACCCCTGCGTCATGTCCACCACGTCGGAGGCCTCGATGTGGAAGGGGTACAAGCAGTCAAAAGTCGAAGAGTCGGAGACGAGTGATGACGCGGACGTAGTAGTAGTAGTAGTCGTCTCAGCTCCGGTGGCTACGGACTCGTGGAATCCTAACATGGAAGCAGTCGAGCTGTTGTGTGGTATGGTGAACAAGGTGTTCTCCGCCATGTGTAACGTCATTTTTTGAGTGACGGAACTATAGCTCATTTGAACCCGTGTCTTCGCTGTTATCAGACTGTACAGTCCTTTGTTGACGTGGAACATCAATGTTAACGGGTCGTCGTAATACCCACACGACAATTTCGCACGTCGAGTCACGTCGTCGGGAACATGGATCTCGTTGAGGAATAACCAGACATCATCCTCCGTGACGTTGTACCAAGTGTGCGAATACTGCATCTCTGTCAACCCACACTCCCACTCACCGATCAGATCGATACGGCGAGGCAAGTCCGTGGTGTAATGGGTCAAGGTGTTGTCGAGGTGCGTCTTCATAGAAGCGTTGCTAGGCAGCGTCATGTAGAAATCAATCGCCATTGCTTCTCAACGTGGGATTGGGTAGTAGATAACCCAACGAACTACTCAACAGAGCTGTCCACAGATTAGAATCACCGTGACCGACAGTCAGGTTGTAGATGCTTATCACGATGACCGTGTACAAGATGACGACCTGACACAGAAACACTATCTCCTCTTTGGGACACTTGATGCTGAACAGATGACAAGGAGTACTGTCGTTCGATGCGTCGGTACAATCTTCCTCTTCCTCTTTCTCCTCCTCCTCCTCCTCCTCCTCCTCTACGACGACAGTGTGCGGTGCCGTGTCTTGATCCATAATGACAATCCGTCTCACGTCGCTTAGTCTTTATAGACGAGTGACCTGGCGTCGATCCAGCTGTTGAATTTGGATGAATATCCGAACCATTTCACCAAAGCATTCGTTCGAGCGCCGACCTTACGACGTTCCAACACCGCTTCCACTCGGAACACTTTATCGCTCGCTATCACCACTTTCTGCAGCTCCAGTTCGTAGAAGGTACCTTCCAGCACGTCGCCGAGATCGTCCCGCAGGCGGTACATGGGCGGTTCGGAGGGATAAACTTCGTGCACGGTGAACACCTCTTCGCTCCAGTTCGTCTCGTAGCCCTTTTCGAACGTGCCTTTGTACTTGCTGATACGCACGCGATCCGACACGTTCAACTTGGGCACACCATTACCGTCGTGTCCGTACAGACGTTGCCACACCTTTTCTTGATTCTTTGCAGTCACCTGTGACGGAGCCATATCGAGGCTGCGGTGACGGGTGTCGTTGTACGTTCGCACCAGATCCTGAAGGACGTCGATGTAACGCCACGTCTGAACTTTCGTGAAGTAGCGCCACATGCGAGCCTTCAACGTCTTGTTGAATCGTTCCACGACGCTCGCCTTCGTCTCCACGTTGTGCGTGGAGAAGTGATGGACGCCTCGTTTTCGTAAGAGTGTCTGAACGGATTAATTCAGAAATTCCATTCCACGATCCGTCTGTAACGTCTTCGGCAGGTCGTCCGCGAACGCGATTCGCAGAGCGGCGACCATCGACGTGGCGGACTTGCTAGGCATAGGAATGCATCTGGCTCGTTTCGAAAAGACGTCGATCGTCGTGAGGAGAAAGGTCATACCGTTGTTGTCGTCTTTCAACGTCGTCAGGTCGACGAGATCGGCCTGCAACTGTTGATTCATACCGCCCACGATGACGCATCGTCTCTTGAGACGCCGTCTCGCCGGTTTGTGTAAGCTGTAGGCGTCCTGTTCCGACAACCATCGCGCGACTATTTTTCGCGGTGCGTGCGTGACGCGTCGCAAGGCATCGACTCCTCTGTAACTACCTACCCGACTCGGATCGAAATAGACCTTCTTCAATCTCTTCGACATCGTTAAAACAGAAGGTCCGACGCGTTGACGACGGTGACGTTGACGACTCCCGAGTACTGACGAACGACGAGGAGTGCGCTGACGTATAGTAGGACGCACGTTATCGCTCACACAATGGTGACGACCGAACAACAGTCTAGCAACGAAACCATAGTCCGAATAACACCTGTTGTATAAGAATTCCGGCTGCAACGTCACCGAGCAAGGTAAGTCCGCTAAACAATATCGAAGCGACGACGGAACGGTGCGTGTCCTGCAGATCCGACGACATGAGTGGGTTACGACTAAGACGTAGTCTCCTTATAAGTCGACCCAGCGGGGTGGCGTGGATGTGGGATGACGTGGACGCGCGAGGGGCGTCCAACGTAGAGATTTTCGTGCACTACCAACAGCACGTGGGGTAGCGGTAGACCGTCGAGAGAGAGAGTCCATTTGTATGTAGGTTCTCCTGGCGACGTTACCGATCAACTCCATGGGTATGTTGACGGCTCGGAGTTGCTTCGCGAGCGACCGCCAACCCGTTGGAGCGTCGGTCTTTCTCTTACGCAACAGATCGTGAACGAGATCCGCCGCGTTACTTCCTGCAATGGGAACACCCTCGTGCACGAGTTCGCCACGATCGCTCCACGCGACGTTTCTTTTGAGATGTTCCATCAATCGTCTGGCTTTGGCCTGCAGACTCTTGGGAACGGTGTCCAAGACGGTGGCCTCCAGTCGTCTAATAGGAGCGTCCTCCGTCGCCTCCTCCTCATCCCTCGCCTTTGACCCTTCCGCCGATTCATTCACCGCGATCGTACGTATCGGTTCCTTGACGCGTTTATCGACCAGACCGTTGTACCGTTGCAACACCAGATTATACAGCGTTACCTTGGTCCCGTCGTCGATGTCATTTCTATCGAGTATGGTCTTCATCTCTTCGTCGAGGGCTTGCACTATCTTGCCTACGGTATCCGTTGGAGAAGGTTGCGAACGAAGTACGTCCAACAATCGAGGGTCTACCAAAGCCATCTTTCGAGCGTGATCCATGCGTCTAATTCTTGGTCAGCACCTTACGAAGCAAGGGTAGCAAGACCGAACTCGCCAACGGTGCTAGGAAGGCCGATAGGAAACCTCCGCTCTGTCCCTGGCCAACCTGGGGTTGCAGCAAGAGGCGTTTTCTCCTGGCAGCGGTCGTTTTTCTCTGAGCCAACTCGCGTAACTTCGTCCTGTATTTACCCAATCGTCGCCTCTGTAAAGCGGTCAATGGAATGTTCTTCGTTAGTATGTTATAAGCACACTCGGCTAGTGCACACAGCAGATCGGCGTCGGCGTTGGCGATGATGGCCTTTTTCACTTTCGTTCTTGTATCGGGCCAGAGTCTGGATGCACAAAATGTGTTTCCTCACGAGAGCAGACATGGTGCGAATGAAGAGACGATTCACGCGCTCGGTCTTTTATACCTTCGGTAAGTACACGTACTGCACGTCGTCGTCTGGAAAGACGGCCGTGCGCAGACGCATGTCCTCGGGTGTGTCCTGTTAGAGGTCGACCAATAGATAACCGTACGGTACCGTCGTGGCGTCTTTAAATGCTTCCTGTACGAATTTCGTGCGTCCTGGATACATCTGCCGAGCCAAGTGCGACATCTGCGTTGCATCGCGTGGGTTCTTGAACACCACCATGTAGTGAGTGTTAAGACTGATGGTACGACTCTCTTTGTTTTTAGGGAACAGGTTATGTACGAGATACAGCACGGACGTGTTCCTGTGGTGACTTTTTTAGTAAACAAGGTCGTGACTCGCTCGTCCGTTTCCGCCATGAGATCGTCTATGACGATGAGGTTCCTCGTTGTCGAATCGAACATGGATTCCTTTGGTAACCCTTCCTCGAATCGCACGTGAGTCAAGTCCTTTGTCGCGTAAGCCTCTTGCCATTCTCCGTAACACCACGTGATCTTTTCGGGGGGTGGATCGATCATCGCGGTGGCGTGATGCAACAGACGCGTCACGAACGTGCTCTTGCCGCATCCCGTTGGTCCGGCGACGACGCATGTGAAGGGATGTTTCCATCGCGCGTCCATGATCTGTTATGACAGACTACCGAACCGCGTCGCCTTATCTACACGTCCGTCGGACCCGTGCTCAATCCGTCCTCGTGCACCACGCGTTTGGCGTAGAAGTAGGTGAGAGCCGCTCGTTCCTGCACGTACGTCATCACGGCCGATTTATACACCCGGAACCCGCGGTTCTTTCCGCTTCCACTCCGATGACTGGTGAGCACCTCCAGGAACATCTCCTTGTCGATGGTGTTGTGACGTTTGCTCAGACCTTTGGTGCTGTACTTGTCGGTGGGTCCGAAACAATAGTACGTCTTGCTGCACAACCCCACGAACCCGTCGCCCGACCATTCTACCTTGAACAGTCCTGGAGTCCTCTTGTCGAATGCTCGTCGCGTCTTGCAGCACTTTTCGTCTAGGACCCACTGTCTGTCGGCGAGTCGACAGCGCACGTACTCGTCCCGATGCGCATCGCAATATTCTGACGGGAGCCATTCGGATCGATGTCGAAAATAATGTTCTCGCAGTGCAGGGGTCACGAGGGAATCGACTGACTCGTCGGCCAAGGCCAAATAGGCACTGTCCGTATCCATCTCGCAGTACTGGAACAGAGGACGCTCCACGTATCTGTCGATGAAGTCGTAATAGCACTGCAACATGCGCATCTTGGCGTACTGCAGAACGAAGAATCCCACGTGTATAGGCAAGGCATACGTCACTGTTCTCTTGCTCATCTCTATCTCGTACGCATCGTCGACGACGACGTCGAGTTGCCGGAATCGACGATCGTTGAACAGGCGCGATGCCGCCTTCTCCGTGCAGTAGTTGACATCGCGATGCCGGTCCACGTTGGTGATGGTCTTTCCGTAGCCCGAGTTCCCCAGCAACTTCATGTCCGCGATGATGGCCCTGTCTCGGTGGACGTCTCTCTCGCGTCTGGCCTCGGACACCGCATCGCCAAACCGACGGAAGCATGGAATCGGATCGTATTCGATGACCTTATATATGTGTAACACCTCGAGACCGTGGTCCAGATACCATCGCAACAGAGGCGTGGCGAGCAGTATCTTATCGCCGTAATAACTGCCCACGAGCATGCGTCTCGGAATCGTCATGATGTTGTGCTCTTCGGCGTATCGACGCATGAACGGACCGAGATCCTCGCGCATCAGACTGATGTTCTTGAACACGGGCTTCATCTCGGCGAAGTGACCGCGCAGTTCTTCCGGCACGCAAATGTCACACTCTATCATGCCGAACACGGTTCCATCGCGCACGCCGCTCAGGATCTGTTGCCAAGTCATCGTCCACCGAGCGTGTCGACGTCGTCGTGGGAACGCAGCGTCCAGACACCGTTTTACGCGCGGATCTCGTCTCGTCTTTTTCCACTCGCATTCCCACAGCTCGACGACCTTGACGAAGTGACGTAGGTAGGCGGTGGTCTTTCGGGTCTCGACGAGCAGTTCGGCCATGGTTTTCCCGTTGACGGAATTGACCTCTGCTTGAGTGCACGGACAGCCGTGAAAGAAACAACCTTGGAACTGATAAGCCGTCTTCGTCTCGCTGCACCACCCATCCACCCGATGTTTACCTATCCGTTTCTCGCGTCCGTTGATTTGATGTCGTATGGAAAGTCCCGTGCGTTCGGATTCCCACGTCAACCATTCCGAGGCCATCTGTCCGTACAGCTGAGCCGATTCGGGACGGAAGTCGTTCTCAACCCGTCGTCGCGTGTACCATCCCATAGGCATGTCTTGCATGAGCGACCATAGATACAGCGCGTTCGCGTCGTATCTGACGATCGATCGACACGAACGAGCCGCGTCTCCGTACTCGTTTCGACGTAGCGTGGTGAACGCTTTCTCGTGATAGCCACCACAAATGTTATCTTTGACGAGATCGTGCAGATCTTTGTGTTTCTCGTTGAAGATGGTAAAGTAGGTCTTCTCGGGAAGGTCGTTGAACAGGTACAGCAAGGTCAGACCAGGTACGCTGATGCCTTGCTTGAAAATGTCTATTCCACGCTGCTGATAGAAGTCAAACTGTCGGTCGACGGCCTGCAGAAAGGGAACCACGTCCCTGTTGTTGTACCAGACGAGAAAGTCGCGCAACGTCGTCATACCGTTGTCGCGCCATGCTCCCTGACAACTGACGTAATCCTCGTCGGAAATACCTTCGTTCTTCAGTCGACTGAAGAAGGCCTCTTTCGGTGGTAGAACGGTGTCGTCGAGCCTCTCCAGTCGATCCATGTACTCGTACGGGAAATGACCTTTCGTCACCTCGCATCCGTACGCTTTCAGATACTTGGCGTAACTGAACCCGGGAGCGAGGTAGTTGGTCATGTCTAGGAATTTCAACTGATCCGTCGAAAGACACATGAAAGCGTTGTTGCGCTTGATGACGAAAAATGATCCGACTGACCCAGTGAACCTCACTGTCAGACGGAAGTTGTTCGGTGTCGAACCAACATTCGAAATCAAAAGTGGCTCGGTACGGGTAGTACCGCAACGATTCGTCCACTCTGATGTTCTCGTCGTCCAGTCGTTCGAATATCGACGGAGTCGAATGGTACACGCCTCCCGGAAAGACTCGACATACAGTGCCTGTACACGTGCTCTCGTGCACACGTAGGTTCCATGTGCGTTTCCACAACGAGTTGCATGTCCGACATCTGTATGAGTGACAGTACATGCGCACATCGCTGATGAAGGAGAAATGCGTCTCGTGAAGATTGAGGTAGAGCGTGGTAGGATATTTACAGATCGATCGACGGATGAGTTCGGCGATTGGTCGTTCGTCCTCCTCCTCCTCGTTCGGTTTTACGAGACTGTATACGCACACGTTCGTCTGGAACGTGGTCTCGACACGATGGAGGTCTTTCATCGAGACCCCAGCAAACTCCTCCATGGACACATCGTCTTGAGCGTAACCCTCGTACAGCGTCTTCACAGCTGGTTTAAATCGACGTAAGTCACATCCTCGTTGCAGGGCCAGACACCGAAAGAGACACAGGTTATCGCCGTACCTCTTGCCACACTTGGGATCCGCTTCCAATCCGACGACGGCTTTGTTCTTCTTAATGTAGACCTGAAGGGGGGATCATTCCCACGCATCCTATCGGATGATCGATGATACGATTAACGAAGAAGGTGACGTTGGTCACGAGTTCGCACACCCCCGCAGAATCAGGTATTTTATTGATGGCCCACTGCAAGACGTCTGTTTCTCGGATGCGTTTGAGAAAGTCGTCAAAACCCTCGCTGTTGGTGACGAGACTGGGTTCGTCCAGGTATCGACCGCAGCAGTTGCACGAGGAATGGTAGTACTTGTATCGGTCCGTGTTCTTGTTCCTCAGCACGAATGCGTAACTGAGGTTAATCTTGAATGCGTTGGTTTGTTCCTGGTACATTTTCTTTAAAGACGTCTCTAGAATGGTCGTGCCTAGCGTGGTTAATCCATAATCGTACCTGCTCTGGAGAGGTCCTCTCGACGCGCGTGTCCTTATGGAGGACCATTGCGCTCGAACGACATCTAGCAGTTCCGTCGACAGGTTATCGTCGAAGGGAAGACGCTCGGGAGGGTCAACGGAGTCTTCGTCGGTGACTAGCGGGTGATGAGGTGGTGGTGGTGGTGGTGGTGGTGGTGGTGGTTGTGGTGGTGGTGGTGGTTTACATGCGTGTTTGGGCAAGTAGTCACGTTTGACGAAATTCCTTCCTCATTTAACGCACGTGAATGTCTTGGTCTTTTTTTTAAGACGACATGTTGCTCTTACGTGATGCTGCAGATCGTTCCATCTTTCGAACGTCGCTTTGCATTTACACGAGTATTTCGTTTTCTTTGCACGATCGTCTTGAGAGAGGTCTTCTAGACGAACGCCAGGGGGTGCTATCGAATAAGAATGCTCATTCAAGGACGGTGACGGATGACTCGCTAAGTGGCGTCGTAGAGCCGCATATGAATCGAGCGCGAGTCCACAGCGACGACATAGATGGCGTTTCATGCTACCAACGACGTATCTACAACTGACAGACATTGACTCTCGTTATAACATATATACGGTTCAGAACCGTTCATTATTTATTAAATATCTGAAAGAACGTTCGTTATGCAAACGGCACCAAGACCGTACGGTGGCGACATCGAACGATCGTTGTGCAAACGGTACAAAGACCGTACGGTGGTGACATCGAACGGACTGCGAGTTCCTTCGTCGTGAGGACGCCGCCCTATCTACTGCGAGTTCATTCTCCTAGAGGAGGCTCATACGAAGGTGACATCGAACGGACTGCGAGTTTCTTTCGTTAAATGTAATTCTTTCAGAGGATTCTTTACGAAGGTATGATAAAGAGTCTACAAGGACAATTACGAAGCGGAGGACTGACAGCTCGCACTATATATATAATCCTTTACGAGGGGACGATACAAAGAATTTCTACGACGACAACACGCACCACATTTGTTTTCATTTTTTTATTATGTTGTAATCATACATATACGATTCGACTTATAGACGATGATGACGACATGATGGGTTTGTGGATCTTTATGATCTCAACAGTGACCTCTAGCTTACGATCGGTTATCGACACGGCAGTGGCTAGCGGATGAATAACTTGTGGGCTGTTAACCACGAGAGAGGTTAGGTAATATTGATGATTATAAGTCTTTTCCGCAGAGATGTATATATAACAACATAACAAAAAACAACAACATATTCACGAATGTTCATTTCTACAGCAGCGGCTATGTATTCAATGTTCATTTCAACAGCGACTATAATGTTCATTTCAACAGCGGTTATGTAGTCAATGTTCATTTCAACAGCAGTTATAATGTTCATTTCAACAGCGGTTATGTAGTCAATGTTCATTTCAACAGCGGTTATATATATTCATTTCAACAGCGGTTATAATGTTCATTTCAACAGCGGTTATATATATATTCAATGTTCATTCTACAGCGGTTATAATGTTCGTTTCTACGGTAGTTATGTGTATGTATTCAATGTTCGTTTCTACGGCGGTTATATTCAATGTTCGTTTCAAGAGTGGTTTTAGGTAATGTTCATCGCGACTGAATTTGTTGTCGAACCTCCTTCTGCCACTCCGTTGATGTTATAGTGACGGCAACGTCCTGGCACACGTTGCGAGTCACCGTCTCGAGTGGCAAACGACTGTTTCGACATTCGAGGATAACCTTGCGAAGCATGACTTCTTCGAAGATGACATTGCAGACATCCTGCGTCATGATCTCGTCTGGGATAAGCGGCCTAAACACGGCCACGGTGTCTTGAGGTGATGCGATAAAGGTGGCGTCAGGTAGGACGTACAGCATCGGCATCGGCGTTGAAGATTCACTCTCCGACGAATCGGAGCCGTCGTCGTCTTCCGGTACGGTCGGAGGACATCCCTCCGGTTGTGAATCTACGTGTAACGAGGGCGGTGAAGTCGTCGCTACCGGTTGAGTAATCACCGGTACTTTCGCCGCCGGTCTCTCGAAGGCCTCCATTCGTCTCAAGTCATCGTTCTCCGTCGTCGATCTCTTCTTGTAGGCCGCCGTTATCGCGCGCGATCTCTTTGACGGCGGTGTCACCCAACTCGGTATTGCGAAGACATCGTCGTAGTCGTCGTCACTCGGCGCCGTCCTCTTGTACGCCTCCTCGATGCGCTGCAAACCGCTCTATCAAACAGAAAGATTAGTACATATGCGCACAATATCGTGCACGTGGACCGTATTGTTCAATTAATACCTCTCTCACCTTATCTTTCACGTGATATTGCCACTGCATGCTCCCGCACGTTGAGATTACTTCTATACTTAACCAACTCAAGACATGCAAGATCGTGCTGTCTGAAGGCATATCGCTCTCTGAATCTAAATCCATTATACGAGCCATCTCATCGCACGCGTATTGCACAGCGGCTTTCTCTACAGCCAGGTTAAATTGTTGTTTGTTATACATGCTTTCGGCTCGATTGGCTATCCTATCTATCCGACGCACCGTTTTCATACAGCTGTCGTCGCCGTCGTCGCCGCTGCCGTTTCCGGTGAACCCTAGAAGTTTGACCGCTTTTTCGTCGAAACAAGTACACCAGCACTCGCTGCCGATGCTGTCTGACAGGAGTAAGCGCAGAGCGAATCTGTACACGCATGCGGACTGCAGGCCGTGCTCCGGGCAGACATGATTACGGAGTCCTTTAGGACATTTAGGACAAGCATTGTAAAACACGTATTTATTTTGAACACCGCAGGCCGTTACGGTTAAAGGCTGCGCAAACACATAGCGGCCACCGCTCACCTCGCATTGTAGTTTCGTCAAAGTCATCTCGGCGTAGGTCTGTTGTGAGGCGTCCATCTTCGTGTTCGGGTAGAGTCGCTTGAAAACAATTGTAATGACTGGACTAGTACTGCTGTCTTTATATAGGCCCCTTATCGGCTGTTAACAGCGCGTGATGTTTTCGCTATTGCGAAACAGCGCGTGATGTCTGAATCGAGTTGCACGGCTCGTGATGTTTTCGCTGGTACAAACGAGTTTGGACCGGTTCTCCCGGTGAAACAGCGCGCGATGTCTGAATCGGGTTGCATGGCGCGTGATGTTTTCGCTGGTGCAAACGAGTTTGGACCGGTTCTCCCGGTGCCTGGTTGCAATCTCGCATCCGCGTTACATCATACCCGTTTTTGCCTGCTGGTGAGTTCTGATGAACTCTCTTAGTTGCGTAAGTAACTGTCGGAGCGTATTCTGACCCATTCGACCATCGTAGGTCCAAGCGCCCCAAAAACCCTCTTTACTTTTCACCCATTCTATCAATTTCGCTTTCTCCCGTGCTTAATAGACGTTTCCGTAAGTATCGATCACGAAATTTCACGGCTACTAGTGCAAACATCACGAAACGGCGTTGCCTGTTCCCGTGCGCGTGGCCACCATCTTTTCCGCCGTATCCCGATCGTTGTTGTGCACGCATTTCTTCCACTGGTAAGCGCTTTCGATGGTATGAAATTCCTTTAAAACGGATCGGGCGATTCATACTTCCGTTAAACCGTGCATTCACTGCATTATATAACGAGTGCTGTCACCCCGATTTTTTTTCCGTTTGCCAGACAGTCTTATCTATCAGCTCTCTGATACGGCGAGCTCGTCGTTGTCAACAATATTTCCTCTCTCTATATAGAGGACTTCTCGTCATACTCCCGTCATCGCTGTCAACATGTCGCCGTGTTGGGTTCTGTTCTTTGCTCGAGTCATCGTTGCCGTAGTCTCGATGATTGTCGCCGTGGTGCGTCTTACAATGCGTTATGCGAGCTGTTACGTCCGAGATGTAGTCATCATTTGTAAAACTTTAAGAGAGGCGTTCGTTATAGAGTTCTGTTTCCGGTGAGTTTTATTTCTAGTCTGTAATGATGTGTTTTTTTTTCTTGCATTCAACTATATCTCATTCTACTTTGTTGTTTTCTTGCAGTGATCACTGTCACCTGTGGAAAGGTGTGATGCACGAGCTTCTCGAGGTGAGCCTCCAACGTGTATTCGTTCGCAAGCACGTCGACTCACCCCGATCGCCATTACGCCCTTCCATTCTCAACGACGTGGTGGGACTAATGCATTCCCGCTCACTCTGGCCGTCCGTCATGAACGAACTTGTAGACAAATATACATTCCAAAAAATAGAATATGACAGCATCGCCTCCCCTCCGTCTACACCCAAAGAAGAAAAAGAAGAAAATTGGTCGGATGACCACTCACCCCCACGGCCCACTCACCTATCACTACAAGCTCGTCGTCGTCGTCGTCGTGATCCTCTTCGCCTGAGATTCGCATCATATTAGCGATCTCACGAGAACAATCTTATTATTAACTTTTTCATCGTGTGTTAAAAATCAACTCTACATACCACCGCTGCTGCTGCTGTCGTCTGCAATTCGTGCCATCTCACGAGAACACTCTTAATTAACTTTTGTTTAATTTCATCGTGTGTCAACGCTGCATGCTGCTGCTGCTGGCGTCTCGCTTTTATCTTTTCTGGTATTAACTTTTGCTTTTGTATCACTAATACATGTCTGTTGTTTTTGCGTATATATATTTATTACACGATCCTTCCTAATACATCACACTTACAAAGTCCAATCGCTTGTAAATTCCAACCACTATTACACGGTCCTTCCTTCCTTCCTAATACATCGCAAGCACAAAGTCCAATCGCTTGTAAATTCCAACCGCTCTCCGTATGCCGTTCCACCGGCCGCTGACTCGAAATCCACGTTAAGCTAGCCTGCAACAGAACGCAGCTGTTTCGGTTAGATATCGAGTTACAACATGCACGCTGTGATTTAAAAATAACTCACGCGTCTCTGTCCGTAGTACATCGTGCAACAACCATTCAATATCGAGCGACATTACCTTCGTACCGTCAATTTCCACACGCTTAACAGCCGCTAAATCTCATATGGCCCGTAACTCGATGTTTCGGCCTACGCGGTTGTCTGCCGATAAACGAGTGCGTCCGTAGTTCACCGGATATCGAGTTACATCAACACGCTTGACGCTAATTATAACATCGGCTCGAATGTAGGGTAGTGTCGTACCAATTGCTACATATAGGGTAGCGTGGGGTATTCGATCTTAGAGGTTACGGCAGTGCGAGACCGCGCACGGGTGCACTCGCGCGTCCCTTCCCATCAGTCGCTAGATGACACTACGATCGCTCTCCGATTAGTTACTCTCCGCTAAGAGGCGCTCGTGAGGCTGCGCGCGCAACCGGATGTAGAAGTAGACCATGGACGAATATTGCTGGGGGTGTCAAAAGCTATAAGGTACTACTGACACGTACTACTCTGACACGTACTACTCTGACTCCGCTGAATGTATTACTATTTAAACACGCACACAGTGATTGAAATGACAAATTTTACACAAGTATTGTTATCAGAGAAATCCGGCGTTGCACAGTAATCATACCAATAGTAAACATGTGAAACAATAGCAACTGATAATCACGAAAATACTGCAGGCACAGCACTAGACAATGTGGGATGCGTAAATGAAGCAGAAAATAGTTATGCAAGTCAAACATGTTGTATGAATGATAGAGAGACACACATTTGGTGTATAATATAAATCTGTTTTCACAGCATTCCATGTTTCCGTGCGGACTCACACATATATATGTAAATTATGATACAATGTACCTCATCAGTTTACATTTATTACGTGTTACTTCCTGATTTAGATTCAACGATATTAAGCGCTTGGAAATTTATTAGCTGTGAATAAGGACGAGAAAGGACACAATAAAGTGTACGTTTGACAAAGATAATGGTCTTCAACAGCATCGGACATAAGAAGCTGTAGATGAGCGGGTTTACAACATAACTTATCTTGAACACGCGATTCAACTCAACGTAGACGACCGCTGAACAGTGGATGGGAAAATCAGACGGGATTGGCCGTGGGAAAAGTAAAATGCGACCAGGCAAAAGGAAATGAAAGCACACGACATGACAGGGATCACCATCACCAAACGGACTGTAGACCGGAGAAAATGCCTCCTACGGCACGAAAAGGACTATGTATTACAAATTTAAAAAGTGTTACCTCTGCCACCCAGTGAAAGAGCTGATGATGCAGCATCACAAACGGACCATTTCTACAATCGCCTTGTCACCACATTTATTTGTGTTCAACTATTTAATAATTAAATTCAACATCTATAACTATGCTAGATGTCAAGTTAGGAAACACCGTGTTAGCAAATGGATTGTCGCATATGGAAATCGTTTTCTAATGATAACTACCTCAATACCAAACCGAAGACAAACAACCAAATGCTACTTGTTTGGCATTTTAAAAAATCAGCACGAAGGTCATAAGTAAATGCATTATAGCAAAGATTGTTATGAACGAATATAATTATCAGTCATAAAGTATATTATATACTGCTTTCATTACAGTTTACTTTGAACAAAGTGTTAAGTTGTAGTACTGTGGCTTTGAATAAAAATTATCTTGCCTAATTATGTTAATAAATTAATATTACATATGGTTCAAGAGAATTATAGACAGCACCAGCAATATACACGCACATCGCACATTCGTGCGCTATGGGAAAGTCGTAAGATTTCTTAATATATTACGCTCGTCTGAGATTGATTAATGTAATACAAAGTATTATTATTATTATTATTGTCCAACGCACTCTGTGCGGCGACATGAATGTGTGAATATCAACAAAATAGAGCCCGTTAACATTTCGAGATTTAACAACGTATCACATTTTCAAGACATTTTAACGATTTTGGTAACGGTTGCGAGCAAAGGCACATCCATTGGATTAACACACATGATAATAATAATATTTATTTATGATTGGGGTACCAGGAAACCTAGCTGTGCAGGTCGTATACATTCGAAAGTTGACGACATCCACCAGGGCATATATGTTTTCCTTGCCCTTTGCCGATAAGACATTATCCGTAATTTTCACCATTTGGGTCACTCTTCCCGTTGCTAAAGTCGTACATCTTCAATGCGGTTCTGATCTTCTCATTGATCATGTTGACATTTATTTCAGAGGAACGCTGTTTGGCCGTTGCGCAACCTCACCAAATTTCGTTGAGTATTCGCAGTGCGAAGACGGCACTCGCTATTATTGGATGTCCACATTCTACTCAGCGGTAATACATGTGGCAGAGATACTTGGCTTTGAACGCACTATGATTATCCTCGCCACGGGTTTGGCGACTGTGTGCTTTCTAATCGCGATTAGTACATACTGCGCCTTGCCGACGATCTTGCTAAAGCGAACGAGACATGCTCGAATTCAAATTACTCACGTTCCGGGTCGTCTTATCCAAAGGTAGTCGCAGAAACGCAGTGACGCCATCGACGGCGAATAACGAGTCGACGTTAGCCAAGCACGTGCAGCGCGGTTGCTTCTGTTCGTCGTCGTCGCAGTTTTCGGCTTGAGTTGGCTTCCGTTCATCCTTGAGAGCAACGGCATGACCGTCGCTGACTAGGTAACTGACCTGTTCAAAACGAATGCTGTTTGTCAACCCGTTTATCATCAGTTTGATAAGTCCAATGTTCCGGAGCGACGTGCGACAGTTCTGCCGGGAAACCCGCATTTAGCTGAAAACCTTTTGTTGAATATGTGTTTGTCGAACGGTTATTGACGTTGTGCTTACCTGTCGAACACGTGTTTATTCAACATTTGTTGATGGCGCTCACAACTGCTGAAGAAGTATTTATTGAACAGTTGCTGACGAGTTCATAGCTGAAGAAGTTTTGTGCAAGAACGTTTATATCAATAAGAAATAATTGTTATGTCAAAGATACTTAGTGGACACCATGTTTTTAACAAAATCTTCGTTGCGCACATTGGAGAAGACACGTTATCTCATAGTTGGTCGATATCTATCTTTGTTAGGAAACAAATGTTTGTGTTGTTGTATATCACATGGGTAAAGGGAGCTGCACTGAAAATGTGGCATGATTTATGTGTTTGACTGTAAACATACTTATAAAGGGCGAATCGTTGAAAAAAGAAAAAAGAAACAATTTTGCTGACATTAGCCAGCATTCGTCAGCACTATACTTTCCATTTCTTGGTTTCCATATCAGAATAACAAGGAATGGCCGCTGTGTTTAATACGACGTTCGCTAAGCTGGAAATTCATGTCGTGCTACGGAGTTTATCTGACTTCCTGGCACTCAGCAAAGTACAGTTACATAGTACTTATCATGTTAGAACCATTATTATGCATAATTAATACATGCATTTAGTCAGTGTTATCTTAGTGTTCGTTAGTGTGATGAGAATCCAGTTGTTATTCAAATGTTCATGCGTTCATTGAAATTTGTGTGAGGGCATGGGCGTGACATATTTGCATTTCCAGCGTCTCAATATGTTTAGCGCATGCACAAGTTCTATCATGTGTTAATGTTCTCAGTAGTGACGTGGTAGGTGGTACAATGCAACTCAGGAAGGGTTTGCCATGCGCTGTTAGAGGGACATGGTGCAGGTTACTCCCATATTTCTGGCGTGTGTATTTTGGCAATATGCAACGTAGCCGACCACTACACCATTTGGATGAACTTGCTGGTTTGCTGACTTCGTGTAAATGTCGATGGCCTCTCTATTAGGGCTGATATGTACAAGAGGGATGGGCTTCATCTAAGTGGAATGGGTGCAGCAGTGTTTCTGGACACTCAGCAGCAGTCGACAGTATCATGAGTAACATGCAAAATATGTTTTATATAGAGGTGTCTCAAACAGGAGGCCATTAGTACACATAAACCAGTAACAAAATGTCCGGAAAACTTTTTGAAGCTGGTTATAAGTGCGTGTGTTTAAATGCAGACATATAGAAAAGAGTGTACCGCGTGTACACAACCCTGTTTCACACCAGTGTTTATGTTAACGGTCACATAATTCCCGACATTTTCCTGCACTTGACGGGCAGAAAAAATATGTATGCAGTGCCACGCGTGGTCCGGAAACGGCAATCATGTTTCGGGTAGGACGCTCTCAGATAATGGTTGTAGTCGGAAATTTGTTTCCAGGCTCGATGATCCTCGATGCATAATTCTGTGATAAAACTGTTGTGCACTGTTCTTCTCATGTCCACCACAAACAAATCACAACCACAAGTTCATCGCTTGTTCCCGTCGTGGCGTCCAGATCAATGCTTACCGTGATGCGCATCGTCATGTGACTTCTTTGTTATTTTTCATGTGATATATCAAACAACACATTGCATCATTTACCAGTATCGCTTGCGACGTACGCCGATTGCGACATCACTAAGCTTTGGTCATTCTATAAGACGTCAACATCGCCTAGTTGCAGCGACAGCGTCGCCTCAAGAATATCACGATACGGGTTTGCTCAGAAAACTCAGTTCTGTGAAATCGGGTAACCTAGACTACCTCGTGACGCAGTAATGGATGCTTAATGAAACAATATGGGCTCCAGACACTTGATGTAATATATATATTTTTTTAATCGGCGTGAAGATATTTTGTTGTGATAATTGCAAGTGATTAAAGACTGGTTTGGTGACTTATTGCACGTGAAGTCTTTTTGTGATAATTGTAAGTCATTATTTGATGAAATATATAATAATTATTTATTTATTTCCACCACGTTCTTGATTTTAGTTGTGGGGGAAAATAGTTTGGAGTCAAGACAACTTGGGCAGTGGGAAGGGGTAAGATATCTTGGGTGGGGAAAATATCCTAGGGCATCTTCCCCTGGGGGAAGTTATCCAGGTGGACATATACTGTTACACCGAGATTCACAGAACCAACGCAAACTTTCAATCAAACGGGTTCTTATGTCAGAAAGAATACTAGCTTAATAAACGAAGGCCAGAATATATTGCATAATTTGAGTATGGACACAAACATCATGGGAATATTATATTAGCAAGTACAGGAATAGGTGTATACAAATATATTTTCATTTGGCAAGCGAATATTGACTCCGGTACCCATGACGTAGGGTTATCTAACTGATTGGCACCGCCCATCAAAATTAATAACCTGTGTTTTCAACATGAATTTCATAGCACCACAGGCGCGATATTCTTAATTGTAGTTACAAATGGTTATGTTTAAGTGAGGTACAAAGTCCCAAAACCATAACTTTTTGTTTCTAAACACTTCCAAAGCTCCACACTACCTATGGTACGTAAATGGAGCGCTGAATTTCGATTATGTAACATATTACACGACTAATGTAATTGAGTTCTAAGTGCATCGCAACATTTTATTTTGAAACTACATCCGAATAATGAGGAAATCAAATTATGCCTATCAAGTTACATTCTCGATGATCAGCTTGATAGACGAATATAGACAAAACAATGCGTTATGCGAGCTGTTACGTCCGAGATGTAGTCATAATTTGTAAAACTTTAAGAGAGGCGTTCGTTATAGAGTTCTGTTTCCGGTGAGTTTTATTTCTAGTCTGTAATGATGTGTTGTTTTTCTTGCATTCAACTATATCTCATTATACTTTGTTGTTTTCTTGCAGTGATCACTGTCACCTGTGGAAAGGTGTGATGCACGAGCTTCTCGAGGTGAGCCTCCAACGTGTATTCGTTCGCAAGCACGTCGACTCGCCCCGATCGCCATTACGCCCTTCCATTCTCAACGACGTGGTGGGACTAATGCATTCCCGCTCACTCTGGCCGTCCGTCATGAACGAACTTGTAGACAAATATACATTCAAAAAAATAGAATATGACAGCATCGCCTCCCCTCCGTCTACACCCAAAGAAGAAAAAGAAGAAAATTGGTCGGATGACCACTCACCCCCACGGCCCACGGCCCACTCACCTATCACTATAAACTCGTCGTCGTCGTGATCCTCTTCGCCTGAGATTCGCATCATATTAGCGATCTCACGAGAACAATCTTATTATTAACTTTTTCATCGTGTGTTAAAAATCAACTCTACATACCGCCGCTGCTGCTGCTGTCGTCTGCAATTCGTGCCATCTCACGAGAACACTCTTAATTAACTTTTGTTTAATTTCATCGTGTGTCAACGCTGCATGCTGCTGCTGCTGGCGTCTCGCTTTTATCTTTTCTGGTATTAAATTTTTGCTTTTGTATCACTAATACATGTCTGTTGTTTTTGCGTATATATATTTATTACACGATCCTTCCTAATACATCACACTTACAAAGTCCAATCGCTTGTAAATTCCAACCACTATTACACGGTCCTTCCTTCCTTCCTAATACATCGCAAGCACAAAGTCCAATCGCTTGTAAATTCCAACCGCTCTCCGTATGCCGTTCGACCGGCCGCTGACTCGAAATCCACGTTAAGCTAGCCGCTTCAGCCTGCAACAGAACGCAGCTGTTTCGGTTAGATATCGAGTTACAACATGCACGCTGTGATTTAAAAATAACTCACGCGTCTCTGTCCGTAGTACATCGTGCAACAACCATTCAATATCGAGCGACATTACCTCCGTACCGTCAATTTCCACACGTTTAACAGCCGCTAAATCTCATATGGCCCGTAACTCGATGTTTCGGCCTACGCGGTTGTCTGCCGATAAACGAATGCGTCCGTAGTTCACCGGATATCGAGTTACATCAACACGCTTGACGCTAATTATAACATCGGCTCGAATGTAGGGTAGTGTCGTACCAATTGCTACATATAGGGTAGCGTGGGGTATTCGATCTTAGAGGTTACGGCTGCGCGAGCCGCGCACGGGTGCACGCGCGCGTCCCCTCCCATCAGTCGCTAGATGACACTACGATCGCTCTCCGATTAGTTACTCTCCGCTAGGAGGCGCTCGTGAGGCTGCGCGCGCAACCGGATGTAGAAGTAGACCATGGACGAATATTGCTGGGGGTGTCAAAAGCTATAAGGTACTACTGACACGTACTACTCTGACACGTACTACTCTGACTCCGCTGAATGTGTTACTATTTAAACACGCACACAGTGATTGAAATGACAAATTTTACACAAGTATTGTTATCAGAAAAATCCGGCGTTGCACAGTAATCATACCAATAGTAAACATGTGAAACAATAGCAACTGATAATCACGAAAATACTGCAGGCACAGCACTAGACAATGTGGGATGCGTAAATGAAGCAGAAAATAGTTATGCAAGTCAAACATGTTGTATGAATGATAGAGAGACACACATTTGGTGTATAATATAAATCTGTTTTCACAGCATTCCATGTTTCCGTGCGGACTCACACATATATATGTAAATTATGATACAATGTACCTCATCAGTTTACATTTATTACGTGTTACTTCCTGATTTAGATTCAACGATATTAAGCGCTTGGAAATTTATTAGCTGTGAATAAGGACGAGAAAGGACACAATAAAGTGTACGTTTGACAAAGATAATGGTCTTCAACAGCATCGGACATAAGAAGCTGTAGATGAGCGGGTTTACAACATAACTTATCTTGAACACGCGATTCAACTCAACGTAGACGACCGCTGAACAGTGGATGGGAAAATCAGACGGGATTGGCCGTGGGAAAAGTAAAATGCGACCAGGCAAAAGGAAATGAAAGCACACGACATGACAGGGATCACCATCACCAAACGGACTGTAGACCGGAGAAAATGCCTCCTACGGCACGAAAAGGACTATGTATTACAAATTTAAAAGTGTTACCTCTGCCACCCAGTGAAAGAGCTGATGATGCAGCATCACAAACGGACCATTTCTACAATCGCCTTGTCACCACATTTATTTGTGTTCAACTATTTAATAATTAAATTCAACATCTATAACTATGCTAGATGTCAAGTTAGGAAACACCGTGTTAGCAAATGGATTGTCGCATATGGAAATCGTTTTCTAATGATAACTACCTCAATACCAAACCGAAGACAAACAACCAAATGCTACTTGTTTGGCATTTTAAAAAATCAGCACGAAGGTCATAAGTAAATGCATTATAGCAAAGATTGTTATGAACGAATATAATTATCAGTCATAAAGTATATTATATACTGCTTTCATTACAGTTTACTTTGAACAAAGTGTTAAGTTGTAGTACTGTGGCTTTGAATAAAAATTATCTTGCCTAATTATGTTAATAAATTAATATTACATATGGTTCAAGAGAATTATAGACAGCACCAGCAATATACACGCACATCGCACATTCGTGCGCTATGGGAAAGTCGTAAGATTTCTTAATATATTACGCTCGTCTGAGATTGATTAATGTAATACAAAGTACTATTATTATTATTATTGTCCAACGCACTCTGTGCGGCGACATGAATGTGTGAATATCAACAAAATAGAGCCCGTTAACATTTCGAGATTTAACAACGTATCACATTTTCAAGACATTTTAACGATTTTGGTAACGGTTGCGAGCAAAGGCACATCCATTGGATTAACACACATGATAATAATAATATTTATTTATGATTGGGGTACCAGGAAACCTAGCTGTGCAGGTCGTATACATTCGAAAGTTGACGACATCCACCAGGGCATATATGTTTTCCTTGCCCTTTGCCGATAAGACATTATCCGTAATTTTCACCATTTGGGTCACTCTTCCCGTTGCTAAAGTCGTACATCTTCAATGCGGTTCTGATCTTCTCATTGATCATGTTGACATTTATTTCAGAGGAACGCTGTTTGGCCGTTGCGCAACCTCACCAAATTTCGTTGAGTATTCGCAGTGCGAAGACGGCACTCGCTATTATTGGATGTCCACATTCTACTCAGCGGTAATACATGTGGCAGAGATACTTGGCTTTGAACGCACTATGATTATCCTCGCCACAGGTTTGGCGACTGTGTGCTTTCTAATCGCGATTAGTACATACTGCGCCTTGCCGACGATCTTGCTAAAGCGAACGAGACATGCTCGAATTCAAATTACTCACGTTCCGGGTCGTCTTATCCAAAGGTAGTCGCAGAAACGCAGTGACGCCATCGACGGCGAATAACGAGTCGACGTTAGCCAAGCACGTGCAGCGCGGTTGCTTCTGTTCGTCGTCGTCGCAGTTTTCGGCTTGAGTTGGCTTCCGTTCATCCTTGAGAGCAACGGCATGACCGTCTCTGACTAGGTAACTGACCTGTTCAAAACGAATGCTGTTTGTCAACCCGTTTATCATCAGTTTGATAAGTCCAATGTTCCGGAGCGACGTGCGACAGTTCTGCCGGGAAACCCGCATTTGGCTGAAAACCTTTTGTTGAATATGTGTTTGTCGAACGGTTATTGACGTTGTGCATAGCTGTGGAACACGTGTTTATTCAATATTTGTTGATGGCGCTCACAACTGCTGAAGAAGTATTTATTGAACAGTTGCTGACGAGTTCATAGCTGAAGAAGTTTTGTGCAAGAACGTTTATATCAATAAGAAATAATTGTTATGTCAAAGATACTTAGTGGACACCATGTTTTTAACAAAATCTTCGTTGCGCACATTGGAGAAGACACGTTATCTCATAGTTGGTCGAGATCTATCTTTGTTAGGAAACAAATGTTTGTGTTGTTGTATATCACATGGGTAAAGGGAGCTGCACTGAAAATGTGGCATGATTTATGTGTTTGACTGTAAACATACTTATAAAGGGCGAATCATTGAAAAAGGAAAAAAGAAACAATTTTGCTGACATTAGCCAGCATTCGTCAGCACTATACTTTCCATTTCTTGGTTTCCATATCAGAATAACAAGGAATGGCCGCTGTGTTTAATACGACGTTCGCTAAGCTGGAAATTCATGTCGTGCTACGGAGTTTATCTGACTTCCTGGCACTCAGCAAAGTACAGTTACATAGTACTTATCATGTTAGAACCATTATTATGCATAATTAATACATGCATTTTGTCAGTGTTATCTTAGTGTTCGTTAGTGTGATGAGAATCCAGTTGTTATTCAAATGTTCATGCGTTCATTGAAATTTGTGTGGGGGCATGGGCGTGACATATTTGCATTTCCAGCGTCTCAATATGTTTAGCGCATGCACAAGTTCTATCATGTGTTAATGTTCGCAGTAGTGACGTGGTAGGTGGTACAATGCAACTCAGGAAGGGTTTGCCATGCGCTGTTAGAGGGACATGGTGCAGGTTACTCCCATATTTCTGGCGTGTGTATTTTGGCAATATGCAACGTAGCCGACCGCTACACCATTTGGATGAACTTGCTGGTTTGCTGACTTCGTGTAAATGTCGATGGCCTCTCTATTAGGGCTGATATGTACACGAGGGATGGGCTTCATCTAAGTGGAATGGGTGCAGCAGTGTTTCCGGACACTCAGCAGCAGTCGACAGTATCATGAGTAACATGCAAAATATGTTTTATATAGAGGTGTCTCAAACAGGAGGCCATTAGTACACATAAACCAGTAACAAAATGTCCGGAAAACTTTTTGAAGCTGGTTATAAGTGCGTGTGTTTAAATGCAGACATATAGAAAAGAGTGTACCGCGTGTACACAACCCTGTTTCACACCAGTGTTTATGTTAAAGGTCACATAATTCCCGACATTTTCCTGCACTTGACGGGCAGAAAAAAATATGTATGCAGTGCCACGCGTGGTCCGGAAACGGCAATCATGTTTCGGGTAGGACGCTCTCAGATAATGGTTGTAGTCGGAAATTTGTTTCCAGGCTCGATGATCCTCGATGCATAATTCTGTGATAAAACTGTTGTGCACTGTTCTTCTCATGTCCACCACAAACAAATCACAACCACAAGTTCATCGCTTGTTCCCGTCGTGGCGTCCAGATCAATGCTTACCGTGATGCGCATCGTCATGTGACTTCTTTGTTATTTTTCATGTGATATATCAAACAACACATTGCATCATTTACCAGTATCGCTTGCGACGTACGCCGATTGCGACATCACTAAGCTTTGGTCATTCTATAAGACGTCAACATCGCCTAGTTGCAGCGACAGCGTCGCCTCAAGAATATCACGATACGGGTTTGCTCAGAAAACTCAGTTCTGTGAAATCGGGTAACCTAGACTACCTCGTGACGCAGTAATGGATGCTTAATGAAACAATATGGGCTCCAGACACTTGATGTAATATATATATTTTTTAATCGGCGTGAAGATATTTTGTTGTGATAATTGCAAGTGATTAAAGACTGGTTTGGTGACTTATTGCACGTGAAGTCTTTTTGTGATAATTGTAAGTCATTATTTGATGAAATATATAATAATTATTTATTTATTTCCACCACGTTCTTGATTTTAGTTGTGGGGGAAAATAGTTTGGAGTCAAGACAACTTGGGCAGTGGGAAGGGGTAAGATATCTTGGGTGGGGAAAATATCCTAGGGCATCTTCCCCTGGGGAAGTTATCCAGGTGGACATATACTGTTACACCGAGATTCACAGAACCAACGCAAACTTTCAATCAAACGGGTTCTTATGTCAGAAAGAATACTAGCTTAATAAACGAAGGCCAGAATATATTGCATAATTTGAGTATGGACACAAACATCATGGGAATATTATATTAGCAAGTACAGGAATAGGTGTATACAAATATATTTTCATTTGGCAAGCGAATATTGACTCCGGTACCCATGACGTAGGGTTATCTAACTGATTGGCACCGCCCATCAAAATTAATAACCTGTGTTTTCAACATGAATTTTCATAGCACCACAGGCGCGATATTCTTAATTGTAGTTACAAATGGTTATGTTTAAGTGAGGTACAAAGTCCCAAAACCATAACTTTTTGTTTCTAAACACTTCCAAAGCTCCACACTACCTATGGTACGTAAATGGAGCGCTGAATTTCGATTATGTAACATATTACACGACTAATGTAATTGAGTTCTAAGTGCATCGCAACATTTTATTTTGAAACTACATCCGAATAATGAGGAAATCAAATTATGCCTATCAAGTTACATTCTCGATGATCAGCTTGATAGACGAATATAGACAAAACAATGCGTTATGCGAGCTGTTACGTCCGAGATGTAGTCATAATTTGTAAAACTTTAAGAGAGGCGTTCGTTATAGAGTTCTGTTTCCGGTGAGTTTTATTTCTAGTCTGTAATGATGTGTTGTTTTTTCTTGCATTCAACTATATCTCATTATACTTTGTTGTTTTCTTGCAGTGATCACTGTCACCTGTGGAAAGGTGTGATGCACGAGCTTCTCGAGGTGAGCCTCCAACGTGTATTCGTTCGCTAGCACGTCGACTCGCCCCGATCGCCATTACGCCCTTCCATTCTCAACGACGTGGTGGGACTAATGCATTCCCGCTCACTCTGGCCGTCCGTCATGAACGAACTTGTAGACAAATATACATTCAAAAAAATAGAATATGACAGCATCGCCTCCCCTCCGTCTACACCCAAAGAAGAAAAAGAAGAAAATTGGTCGGATGACCACTCACCCCCACGGCCCACGGCCCACTCACCTATCACTATAAACTCGTCGTCGTCGTGATCCTCTTCGCCTGAGATTCGCATCATATTAGCGATCTCACGAGAACAATCTTATTATTAACTTTTTCATCGTGTGTTAAAAATCAACTCTACATACCGCCGCTGCTGCTGCTGTCGTCTGCAATTCGTGCCATCTCACGAGAACACTCTTAATTAACTTTTGTTTAATTTCATCGTGTGTCAACGCTGCATGCTGCTGCTGCTGGCGTCTCGCTTTTATCTTTTCTGGTATTAAATTTTTGCTTTTGTATCACTAATACATGTCTGTTGTTTTTGCGTATATATATTTATTACACGATCCTTCCTAATACATCACACTTACAAAGTCCAATCGCTTGTAAATTCCAACCACTATTACACGGTCCTTCCTTCCTTCCTAATACATCGCAAGCACAAAGTCCAATCGCTTGTAAATTCCAACCGCTCTCCGTATGCCGTTCGACCGGCCGCTGACTCGAAATCCACGTTAAGCTAGCCGCTTCAGCCTGCAACAGAACGCAGCTGTTTCGGTTAGATATCGAGTTACAACATGCACGCTGTGATTTAAAAATAACTCACGCGTCTCTGTCCGTAGTACATCGTGCAACAACCATTCAATATCGAGCGACATTACCTCCGTACCGTCAATTTCCACACGTTTAACAGCCGCTAAATCTCATATGGCCCGTAACTCGATGTTTCGGCCTACGCGGTTGTCTGCCGATAAACGAATGCGTCCGTAGTTCACCGGATATCGAGTTACATCAACACGCTTGACGCTAATTATAACATCGGCTCGAATGTAGGGTAGTGTCGTACCAATTGCTACATATAGGGTAGCGTGGGGTATTCGATCTTAGAGGTTACGGCTGCGCGAGCCGCGCACGGGTGCACGCGCGCGTCCCCTCCCATCAGTCGCTAGATGACACTACGATCGCTCTCCGATTAGTTACTCTCCGCTAGGAGGCGCTCGTGAGGCTGCGCGCGCAACCGGATGTAGAAGTAGACCATGGACGAATATTGCTGGGGGTGTCAAAAGCTATAAGGTACTACTGACACGTACTACTCTGACACGTACTACTCTGACTCCGCTGAATGTGTTACTATTTAAACACGCACACAGTGATTGAAATGACAAATTTTACACAAGTATTGTTATCAGAAAAATCCGGCGTTGCACAGTAATCATACCAATAGTAAACATGTGAAACAATAGCAACTGATAATCACGAAAATACTGCAGGCACAGCACTAGACAATGTGGGATGCGTAAATGAAGCAGAAAAAAGTTATGCAAGTCAAACATGTTGTATGAATGATAGATAGACACAAATTTGGTGTATAATGTAAATTTGTTTTCACAGCATTCCATGTTTCCGTGCGGACTCACACATATATATGTGATTTATGATGCAATGTACCTCATCAGTTTACATTTATTACGTGTTACTTCCTGATTTAGATTCAACGATATTAAACGCTTGGAAATTTATTAGCTGTGAATAAGGACGAGAAAGGACACAATAAAGTGTACGTTTGACAAATGTTGAAGATAATGGTCTTCAACAGCGTCGGACATAAGAAGCTGTAGATGAGCGGGTTTACAACATAACTTATCGTGAACACGCGATTCAACTCAACGTAGACGACCGCTGAACAGTGGATGGGAAAATCAGACGGGATTGGCCGTGGGAAAAGTAAAATGCGACCAGGCAAAAGGAAATGAAAGCACACTACATGACAGGGATCACCATCACCAAACGGACTGTAGACCGGAGAAAATGCCTCCTACGGCACGAAAAGGACTATGTATTACAAATTTAAAAAGTGTTACCTCTGCCACCCAGTGAAAGTGCTGATGATGCAGCATCACAAACGGACCATTTCTACAATCGCCTTGTCACCACATTTATTTGTGTTCAACTATTTAATAATTAAATTCAACATCTATAAATATGCTAGATGTCAAGTTAGGTAACACCGTATTAGCAAATGGATTGTCGCATGTGGAAATCGTTTTCTAATGATAACTACCTCAATACCACAACCGAAGACAAACAACCAAATGCTAATTGTTTGGCATTTTAAAAAATCAGCACGAAGGTCATAAGTAAATGCATTATAACAAAGATTGTTATGAACGAATATAATTATCAGTCATAAAGTATATTATATACTGCTTTCAGTACAGTTTACTTTGAACAAAGTGTTAAGTTGTAGTACTGTGGCTTTGAATAAAAATTATCTTGCCTAATTATGTTAATAACTTAATATTACACATGGTTCAAGAGAATTATAGACAGCACCAGCAATATACACGCACATCGCACATTCGTGCGCTATGGGAAAGTCGTAAGATTTCTTAATATATTACGCTCGTCTGAGATTGATTAATGTAATACAAAGTATTATTATTATTATTATTGTCCAGCGCACTCTGTGCGGCGACATGAATGAGTGAATATCAACAAAATAGATCCCGTTAACATTTCGAGATTTAACATCGTATCACATTTTCAAGACATTTTAACGATTTTGGTAACGGTTGCGAGCAAAGGTACATCCATTAGATTAACACACATGATAATAATAATATTTATTTATGATTGGAGTACCAGGAAACCTAGCTGTGCAGGTCGTATACATTCGAAAGTTGACGACATCCACCAGGGCATATCTGTTTTCCTTGCCCTTTGCCGATAAGACATTATCCGTAATTTTCACCATTTGGGTCACTCTTCCCGTTGCTAAAGTCGTACATCTTCAATGCGGTTCTGATCTTCTCATTGATCATGTTGACATTTATTTCAGAGGAACGCTGTTTGGCCGTTGCGCAACCTCACCAAATTTCGCTGAGTATTCGAAGTGTGAAGACGGCACTCGCTATTATTGGATGTCCACATTCTACTTAGCGATAATTATCTGTGGCAGAGATACTTGGCTTTGAACGCACTATGATTATCCTCGCCACGGGTTTGGTGACTGTGAGCTTTCTAATCGCGATTAGTGCATACTGCGCCTTGCCGACGATCTCGCTAAAGCGAACGAGACATGCTCGAATTCAAATTACTCACGTTCCGGGTCGTCTTATCCAAAGGTAGTCGCAGAAACGCAGTGACGCCATCGACGGCGAATAACGACTTAACGTTAGCCCCGCACGTGCAGCGCGGTTGCTTCTGTTCGTCGTCGTCGCAGTCTTCGGCTTGAGTTGGCTTTCGTTCATCCTTGAGAGCAACGGCATGACCGTCTCTGACTAGGCAACTGACCTGTTCAAAACGAATGCTGTTTGTCAACCCGTTTATCTTCAGTTTGATAAGTCCAATGTTCCGGAGCGACGTGCGACAGTTCTGCCGGGAAACCCGCATTTAGCTGAAAACCTTTTGTTGAATATGTGTTTGTCGAACGGTTATTGACGTTGTGCTTACCTGTCGAACACGTGTTTATTCAACATTTGTTGATGGCGCTCACAACTGCTGAAGAAGTATTTATTGAACAGTTGCTGACGAGTTCATAGCTGAAGAAGTTTTGTGCAAGAACGTTTATATCAATAAGAAATAATTGTTATGTCAAAGATACTTAGTGGACACCATGTTTTTAACAAAATCTTCGTTGCGCACATTGGAGAAGACACGTTATCTCATAGTTGGTCGATATCTATCTTTGTTAGGAAACAAATGTTTGTGTTGTTGTATATCACATGGGTAAAGGGAGCTGCACTGAAAATGTGGCATGATTTATGTGTTTGACTGTAAACATACTTATAAAGGGCGAATCGTTGAAAAAAGAAAAAAGAAACAATTTTGCTGACATTAGCCAGCATTCGTCAGCACTATACTTTCCATTTCTTGGTTTCCATATCAGAATAACAAGGAATGGCCGCTGTGTTTAATACGACGTTCGCTAAGCTGGAAATTCATGTCGTGCTACGGAGTTTATCAGACTTCCTGGCACTCAGCAAATTACAGTTACATAGTACTCACCCTGTTAAAACCATTATTATGCATAATTAATACATGCATTTAGTCATTGTTATCTTAGTGTTCGTTAGTGTGATGAGAATCCAGTTGTTATTCAAATGTTCGTGCGTTCATTGAAATTTGTGTGAGGGCATGGGCGTGACATATTTGCATTTCCAGCGTCTCAATATGTTTAGCGCATGCACTATTTCTATTATGTGTTAATGTTCTCAGTAGTGACGAATGCGTCCAATGCTGTGAAGGTGGTGCAATGCAACTCAGGAAGGGTTTGCCATGCGCTGTTAGAGGGACATGGTGCAGGTTACTCCCATATTTCTGGCGTGTGTATTTTGGCAATATGCAACGTAGCCGACCACTACACCATTTGGATGAACTTGCTGGTTTGCTGACTTCGTGTAAATGTCGATGGCCTCTCTATTAGGGCTGATATGTACAAGAGGGATGGGCTTCATCTAAGTGGAATGGGTGCAGCAGTGTTTCTGGACACTCAGCAGCAGTCGACAGTATCATGAGTAACATGCAAAATATGTTTTATATAGAGGTGTCTCAAACAGGAGGCCATTGGTACACATAAACCAGTAACAAAATGTCCGGAAAACTTTTTGAAGCTGGTTATAAGTGCGTGTGTTTAAATGCAGACATATAGAAAAGAGTGTACCGCGTGTACACAACCCTGTTTCACACCAGTGTTTATGTTAACGGTCACATAATTCCCGACATTTTCCTGCACTTGACGGGCAGAAAAAAATATGTATGCAGTGCCACGCGTGGTCCGGAAACGGCAATCATGTTTCGGGTAGGGCGCTCTCAAATAATGGTTGTAGTCGGAAATTTGTTTCCAGGCTCGATGATCCTCGATGCATAATTCTGTGATAAAACTGTTGTGCACTGTTCTTCTCATGTCCACCACAAACAAATCACAACCACAAGTTCATCGCTTGTTCCCGTCGTGGCGTCCAGATCAATGCTTACCGTGATGCGCATCGTCATGTGACTTCTTTGTTATTTTTCATGTGATATATCAAACAACACATTGCATCATTTACCAGTATCGCTTGCGACGTACGCCGATTGCGACATCACTAAGCTTTGGTCATTCTATAAGACGTCAACATCGCCTAGTTGCAGCGACAGCGTCGCCTCAAGAATATCACGATACGGGTTTACTCAGAAAATTCAGTTCTATGAAATCGGGTAACCTAGACTACCTCGTGACGCATTAAGGGATGCTTAATGAAACAATATGGGCTCCAGACACTTGATGTAATATATATATTTTTTTTAATCGGCGTGAAGATATTTTGTTGTGATAATTGCAAGTGATTAAAGACTGATTTGGTGATTTATTGCACGTGAAGTCTTTTGTGATAATTGTAAGTCATTATTTGATGAAATATATAATAATTATTTATTTATTTCCACCACGTTCTTGATTTTAGTTGTGGGGGAAAATAGTTTGGAGTCAAGACAACTTGGGCAGTGGGAAGGGGTAAGATATGCTGGGTGGGGAAAATATCCTACGGCATCTTCCCCCTGGGGGAAGCTATCCAGGGGGACATATACTGTTACACCGAGATTCACAGAACCAACGCAAACTTTCAATCAAACGGGTTCTTATGACAGAAAGAATACTAGCTTAATAAACGAAGACCAGACTATATTGCATAATTTGAGTATGGACACAAACATCATGGGAATATTATATTAGCAAGTACAGGAATAGGTGTATACAAATATATTTTCATTTGGCAAACGAATATTGACTCCGGTACCCATGACGTAGGGTTATCTAACTGATTGGCACCGCCCATCAAAATTAATAACCTGTGTTTTCAACATGAATTTCATAGCACCACCGGCGTGATATTCTTAATTGTAGTTACAAATGGTTATGTTTAAGTGAGGTACAAAGTCCCAAAACCATAACTTTTTGTTTCTAAACACTTCCAAAGCTCCACACTACCTATGGTACGTAAATGGAGCGCTGAATTTCGATTATGTAACATATTACACGACTAATGTAATTGAGTTCTAAGTGCATCGCAACATTTTATTTTGAAACTACATCCGAATAATGAGGAAATCAAATTATGCCTATCAAGTTACATTCTCGATGATCAGCTTGATAGACGAATATAGACAAAACAATGCGTTATGCGAGCTGTTACGTCCGAGATGTAGTCATAATTTGTAAAACTTTAAGAGAGGCGTTCGTTATAGAGTTCTGTTTCCGGTGAGTTTTATTTCTAGTCTGTAATGATGTGTTGTTTTTTCTTGCATTCAACTATATCTCATTATACTTTGTTGTTTTCTTGCAGTGATCACTGTCACCTGTGGAAAGGTGTGATGCACGAGCTTCTCGAGGTGAGCCTCCAACGTGTATTCGTTCGCAAGCACGTCGACTCGCCCCGATCGCCATTACGCCCTTCCATTCTCAACGACGTGGTGGGACTAATGCATTCCCGCTCACTCTGGCCGTCCGTCATGAACGAACTTGTAGACAAATATACATTCAAAAAAATAGAATATGACAGCATCGCCTCCCCTCCGTCTACACCCAAAGAAGAAAAAGAAGAAAATTGGTCGGATGACCACTCACCCCCGTCACGGCCCACTCACCTATCACTACAAACTCGTCGTCGTCGTCGTCGTGATCCTCTTCGCCTGAGATTCGCATCATATTAGCGATCTCACGAGAACAATCTTATTATTAACTTTTTCATCGTGTGTTAAAAATCAACTCTACATACCGCTGCTGCTGCTGCTGTCGTCTGCAATTCGTGCCATCTCACGAGAACACTCCTAATTAACTTTTGTTTAATTTCATCGTGTGTCAACGCTGCTGCATGCTGCTGCTGCTGGCGTCTCGCTTTTATCTTTTCTGGTATTAAATTTTTGCTTTTGTATCACTAATACATGTCTGTTGTTTTTGCGTATATATATTTATTACACGATCCTTCCTAATACATCACACTTACAAAGTCCAATCGCTTGTAAATTCCAACCACTATTACACGGTCCTTCCTTCCTTCCTAATACATCGCAAGCACAAAGTCCAATCGCTTGTAAATTCCAACCGCTCTCCGTATGCCGTTCGACCGGCCGCTGACTCGAAATCCACGTTAAGCTAGCCGCTTCAGCCTGCAACAGAACGCAGCTGTTTCGGTTAGATATCGAGTTACAACATGCACGCTGTGATTTAAAAATAACTCACGCGTCTCTGTCCGTAGTACATCGTGCAACAACCATTCAATATCGAGCGACATTACCTCCGTACCGTCAATTTCCACACGCTTAACAGCCGCTAAATCTCATATGGCCAGTAACTCGATGTTTCGGCCTACGCGGTTGTCTGCCGATAAACGAGTGCGTCCGTAGTTCACCGGATATCGAGTTACATCAACACGCTTGACGCTAATTATAACATCGGCTCGAATGTAGGGTAGTGTCGTACCAATTGCTACATATAGGGTAGCGTGGGGTATTCGATCTTAGAGGTTACGGCTGCGCGAGCCCGCGCACGGGTGCACGCGCGCGTCCCCTCCCATCAGTCGCTAGATGACACTACGATCGCTCTCCGATTAGTTACTCTCCACTAGGAGGCGCTCGTGAGGCTGCGCGCGCAACCGGATGTAGAAGTAGACCATGGACGAATATTGCTGGGGGTGTCAAAAGCTATAAGGTACTACTGACACGTACTACTCTGACACGTACTACTCTGACTCCGCTGAATGTGTTACTATTTAAACACGCACACAGTGATTGAAATGACAAATTTTACACAAGTATTGTTATCAGAAAAATCCGGCGTTGCACAGTAATCATACCAACAGTAAACATGTGAAACAATAGCAACTGATAATCACGAAAATACTGCAGGCACAGCACTAGACAATGTGGGATGCGTAAATGAAGCAGAAAATAGTTATGCAAGTCAAACATGTTGTATGAATGATAGAGAGACACAAATTTGGTGTATAATGTAAATTTGTTTTCACAGCATTCCATGTTTCCGTGCGGACTCACACATATATATGTGATTTATGATGCAATGTACCTCATCAGTTTACATTTATTACGTGTTACTTCCTGATTTAGATTCAACGATATTAAACGCTTGGAAATTTATTGGCTGTGAATAAGGACGAGAAAGGACACAATAAAGTGTACGTTTGACAAAGATAATGGTCTTCAACAGCATCGGACATAAGAAGCTGTAGATGAGCGGGTTTACAACATAACTTATCGTGAACACGCGATTCAACTCAACGTAGACGACCGCTGAACAGTGGATGGGAAAATCAGACGGGATTGGCCGTGGGAAAAGTAAAGTGCGACCGGGAAAAAGGAAATGAAAGCACACTACAAGACACGGATCACCATCACCAAACGGACTGTAGAACGGTCAAAATGCCTCCTACGGCACGAAAAGGACTATGTATTACAAATTTATAAAGTGTTACCTCTGCCACCCAGTGAAAGTGCTGATGATGCAGCATCACAAACGGACCATTTCTACAATCGCCTTGTCACCACATTTATTTGTGTTCAAATATTTAATAATTAAATTCAACATCTATAAATATGCTAGATGTCAAGTTAGGTAACACCGTATTAGCAAATGGATTGTCGCATGTGGAAATCGTTTTCTAATGATAAATACCTCAATACCACAACCGAAGACAAAAAACCAAATGCTACATGTTTGGCATTTTAAAAAATCAGCACGAAGGTCATAAGTAAATGCATTATAACAAAGATTGTTATGAACGAATATAATTATCAGTCATAAAGTATATTATATACTGCTTTCATTACAGTTTACTTTGAACAAAGTGTTAAGTTGTAGTACTGTGGCTTTGAATAAAAATTATCTTGCCTAATTATGTTAATAACTTAATATTACACATGGTTCAAGAGAATTATAGACAGCACCAGCAATATACACGCACATCGCACATTCGTGCGCTATGGGAAAGTCGTAAGATTTCTTAATATATTACGCTCGTCTGAGATTGATTAATGTAATACAAAGTATTATTATTATTATTATTATTGTCCAACGCACTCTGTGCTGCGACATGAATGTGTGAATATCAACAAAATAGAGCCCGTTAACATTTCGAGATTTAACAACGTATCACATTTTCAAGACATTTTAACGATTTTGGTAACGGTTGCGAGCAAAGGCACATCCATTGGATTAACACACATGATAATAATAATATTTATTTATGATTGGGGTACCAGGAAACCTAGCTGTGCAGGTCGTATACATTCGAAAGTTGACGACATCCACCAGGGCATATATGTTTTCCTTGCCCTTTGCCGATAAGACATTATCCGTAATTTTCACTATTTGGGTCACTCTTCCCGTTGCTAAAGTCGTACATCTTCAATGCGGTTCTGATCTTCTCATTGATCATGTTGACATTTATTTCAGCGGAACGCTGTTTGGCCGTTGCGCAACCTCACCAAATTTTGTTGAGTATTCGCAGTGCGAAGACGGCACTCGCTATTATTGGATGTCCACATTCTACTCAGCGGTAATACATGTGGCAGAGATACTTGGCTTTGAACGCACTATGATTATCCTCGCCACGGGTTTGGCGACTGTGTGCTTTCTAATCGCGATTAGTACATACTGCGCCTTGCCGACGATCTTGCTAAAGCGAACGAGACATGCTCGAATTCAAATTACTCACGTTCCGGGTCGTCTTATCCAAAGGTAGTCGCAGAAACGCAGTGACGCCATCGACGGCGAATAACGAGTCGACGTTAGCCAAGCACGTGCAGCGCGGTTGCTTCTGTTCGTCGTCGTCGCAGTCTTCGGCTTGAGTTGGCTTCCGTTCATCCTTGAGAGCAACGGCATGACCGTCTCTGACTAGGCAACTGACCTGTTCAAAACGAATGCTGTTTGTCAACCCGTTTATCATCAGTTTGATAAGTCCAATGTTCCGGAGCGACGTGCGACAGTTCTGCCGGGAAACCCGCATTTGGCTGAAAACCTTTTGTTGAATATGTGTTTGTCGAACGGTTATTGACGTTGTGCATAGCTGTGGAACACGTGTTTATTCAACATTTGTTGATGGCGCTCACAACTGCTGAAGAAGTATTTATTGAACAGTTGCTGACGAGTTCATAGCTGAAGAAGTTTTGTGCAAGAACGTTTATATCAATAAGAAATAATTGTTATGTCAAAGATACTTAGTGGACACCATGTTTTTAACAAAATCTTCGTTGCGCACATTGGAGAAGAAACGTTATCTCATAGTTGGTCGAGATCTATCTTTGTTAGGAAACAAATGTTTGTGTTGTTGTATATCACATGGGTAAAGGGAGCTGCACTGAAAATGTGGCATGATTTATGTGTTTGACTGTAAACATACTTATAAAGGGCGAATCGTTGAAAAAGGAAAAAAGAAACAATTTTGCTGACATTAGCCAGCATTCGTCAGCACTGTACTTTCCATTTCTTGGTTTCCATATCAGAATAACAAGGAATGGCCGCTGTGTTTAATACGACGTTCGCTAAGCTGGAAATTCATGTCGTGCTACGGAGTTTATCTGACTTCCTGGCACTCAGCAAAGTACAGTTACATAGTACTTATCAAGTTAGAACCATTATTATGCATAATTAATACATGCATTTTGTCAGTGTTATCTTAGTGTTCGTTAGTGTGATGAGAATCCAGTTGTTATTCAAATGTTCATGCGTTCATTGAAATTTGTGTGGGGGCATGGGCGTGACATATTTGCATTTCCAGCGTCTCAATATGTTTAGCGCATGCACAAGTTCTATCATGTGTTAATGTTCTCAGTAGTGACGTGGTAGGTGGTACAATGCAACTCAGGAAGGGTTTGCCATGCGCTGTTAGAGGGACATGGTGCAGGTTACTCCCATATTTCTGGCGTGTGTATTTTGGCAATATGCAACGTAGCCGACCGCTACACCATTTGGATGAACTTGCTGGTTTGCTGACTTCGTGTAAATGTCGATGGCCTCTCTATTAGGGCTGATATGTACACGAGGGATGGGCTTCATCTAAGTGGAATGGGTGCAGCAGTGTTTCCGGACACTCAGCAGCAATCGACAGTATCATGAGTAACATGCAAAATATGTTTTATATAGAGGTGTCTCAAACAGGAGGCCATTAATACACATAAACCAGTAACAAAATGTCCGGAAAACTTTTTGAAGCTGGTTATAAGTGCGTGTGTTTAAATGCAGACATATAGAAAAGAGTGTACCGCGTGTACACAACCCTGTTTCACACCAGTGTTTATGTTAAAGGTCACATAATTCCCGACATTTTCCTGCACTTGACGGGCAGAAAAAAATATGTATGCAGTGCCACGCGTGGTCCGGAAACGGCAATCATGTTTCGGGTAGGACGCTCTCAGATAATGGTTGTAGTCGGAAATTTGTTTCCAGGCTCGATGATCCTCGATGCATAATTCTGTGATAAAACTGTTGTGCACTGTTCTTCTCATGTCCACCACAAACAAATCACAACCACAAGTTCATCGCTTGTTCCCGTCGTGGCGTCCAGATCAATGCTTACCGTGATGCGCATCGTCATGTGACTTCTTTGTTATTTTTCATGTGATATATCAAACAACACATTGCATCATTTACCAGTATCGCTTGCGACGTACGCCGATTGCGACATCACTAAGCTTTGGTCATTCTATAAGACGTCAACATCGCCTAGTTGCAGCGACAGCGTCGCCTCAAGAATATCACGATACGGGTTTGCTCAGAAAACTCAGTTCTATGAAATCGGGTAACCTAGACTACCTCGTGACGCAGTAAGGGATGCTTAATGAAACAATATGGGCTCCAGACACTTGATGTAATATATATATTTTTTTTAATCGGCGTGAAGATATTTTGTTGTGATAATTGCAAGTGATTAAAGACTGATTTGGTGATTTATTGCACGTGAAGTCTTTTGTGATAATTGTAAGTCATTATTTGATGAAATATATAATAATTATTTATTTATTTCCACCACGTTCTTGATTTTAGTTGTGGGGGAAAATAGTTTGGAGTCAAGACAACTTGGGCAGTGGGAAGGGGTAAGATATCGTGGGTGGGGAAAATATCCTAGGGCATCTACCCCCTGGGGAAGACATATACTGTTACACCGAGATTCACAGAACCAACGCAAACTTTCAATCAAACGGATTGTTATGTCAGAAAGAATACTAGCTTAATAAACGAAGGCCACAATATATTGCATAATTTGAGTATTGACACAAACATCATTGGAATATTCTGTTAGCAAGTATAGAAATAGGTGTATACAAATATATTTTCATTTGGCAAGCGAATATTGCCTCCGGCAACCATGACGTAGGGTTATCTAACTGATTGGCACCGCCCATCAAAATCAATGCCCTGTATTTTCAACATGTATTTCAAAGTATACCACCGGCGTGATATTCTTAATTGTAGTTACAAATGGTTATGTTTAAATGAGGTACAAAACCCCAAAACCATAACTGTTTGTTTCTAAGCACTTCCAAAGCTCCACACTACCTATGGTATGTAAATGGAGCGCTGAATTTCGATTACATAACATATTACACGATAATGTAATTGAGTTCTAAGTGCATCGCAACATTTTATTTTGAAACTACATCCGAATAATGAGGAAATGTGCATCAAATTATGCCTATCAATTTACATTCTCGATGATTAGCTTGATAGACAAATATAGACAAAACACATGTTTAATATTCTACATGATACAATAATTACTATCGTGAGGCGTTCTATTGCTAATACGGAACATGTGCTGCTGAGAGATAGCCATGCGAAGTTCCGTACAACACATCAAAACACATACAAAACACCAACACAAATAGAACACAGATGAACGACACTGTGCTATAACATTATATATAACAAGTTTACGGCCATAACTCACCAATTTAACGATAAGGACATAAGTAAGGTTGGTGAGCAATGACTTAATTGGTTGAGTTGTCGAGCATTACATTCTAAGTGTATTCACACGTATTCAACAGGAGATGGGCAGCTTCGGAACATCGGACTTAAGAAGTTGGAGATGAAAGGGTTGACGACAGGGTTAATCGTGTAAACGCGTTTCACATCTTTGGAGATTGGCAGACCGTAGTCAGCAAGAACGGCAGCCAACAGACGACAAAGATCGAAATGACAACGAACAGCAGTAAGGTACTTCGTTTCGCCTGAACGGCCTTAGTCAGTTTTATAGCCGACGGTGCCACTGCGTTGTCATTGGCGCGACTGGGTGTTGGCGAGACAGTTACCTGGGTTATGGTGGTAGGATTACTGGTGGGTGTTGATGTTGAACATGTGACGGCCGCCTCTGCACTACTCCGTATCATCGCGACGACATCGACCTGACGGCGAGCAGCCTGTGCTTTTTCTAATATATGTATCTTTTCTCCTTCCCCTTGCCCCGTTGTGGGGTGGGGTCCACATCACTTGGTAGCTTCTTCCACTTTCGTTGTTAACGCTCTACATCTCACTTTGTCTTCTGCGATGTTCTTCCACTCTTGGCCGTTCGAATCTGATCTTTCAAGATCTCTTATGACTCTGTCTTTACATCGAAACTTTCGTATTCCTCTTTTTCTTCTGCCACCCTCTTCTGCTTTCCACGCTCTTTTTGACGGGCATTACATATATGAAGATTATATACATACATTGCAAATGCAGAACATTTCTAGATAATTCTCATTTAAATCATGTGTATATTTAAGAGTTGAACAATCATAGTGTGCTACAATATTATATATATATATATATATATATATATATATATATATATATATATATATATATATATATATATATATATATATATATATATATATATATATATATATATATATATATATATATATATATATATATATATATATATATATATATATATATATATATATATATATACAAATATAACATTATATATGATACACATATCACTATCGTGAACCTTTTCTTGCTAATACAGAACACACGAGACCTTGTAAAGCGACTTAATATGCAACATACCAAAACACAAGAATGATAATGTAGCGTACTGTGACATAATATATAACAAGGTTGCATTTCTGAGACTGTTAATACCTTTGAACATATTCCTGAAATGACTCAGCCTTCGAGTAATACTTTGTAAGAGTAATGAATCGAGGTAATATCATCAGTGTTATCTTCTAGCAATGTAATTAATCACATGAGGTTGATAATAAATCACCTGGAGTTGATGGGATACCACCAAAACTGCTTAAGTAAATTGTTGAGCAAATTAGTACACCACTTCCAAAATTGTTTAACTTGTCACTAGAAGAAGGAACAGTTCCTTCAGAATGGAAAGAAGCAAACATTACGCCGCTATTTAAGAAGGGATCGAGGAACAAGCCAGAAAATTACAGACCCGTGAGTTTAACATCAGTTGTATGTAAATTACTCGAAACATTAATTAGAGACCACATGGTGGGATTCCTTGCAAAGCATAAATTAATAAATACATCTCAACATGGGTTCTTAAAAGCAAGGTCATGTCGAACCAATTTCTTATGTTTTTGAAGAAATTAAAAAGTGGGTAGATCACGGGTCACCAGTGGATGTTGTCTACTTAGATTTTCAGAAGGCTTTCGATAAAGTGCAACATCAAAGATTGTTACTTAAATTAAAAGCCCATGGTATATAATGATGTAAATCAATTGGATAGAAAAAGTGGCTGACACACAGAAGACAGAGAGTAATAGTAGATGGTGAGATTTCAAACTGGAAATCGGTTTTGAGTGGGGTACCACAGGGATCAGTATTAGGCCCTATTCTGTTTTTAATATATATATATATATATATATATATATATATATATATATATATATATATATATATATATATATATATATATATATATATATATATATATATATATGTATATGTATATGTATATTATATATATATATATATATATATATATATATATATATATATATATATATATATATATATATATATATATATATATATATATATATATATATAAATGATTTGGAAGATTACATATCTAGCAAAGTACAGAAATTTGCAGAAGACACAAAATTATTCAGAAAGGTAACTAATGATACAGATAAACAAAGTTTACAGGATGATCTTGATAAATTAGTCAAATGGTCACAACAATGGCAAATGTTATTCAATTTTGGGAAGTGTAAATGTATACACATAGGACATGGAAACATGGACGAAGAATATAAAATGTGGGATGTTGCACTAGGTAGAACAACACAAGAAAATGACTGAGGAGTAATATTTAGTGCTGACATGACATTTTCAGAGCAATGTGGGATTGCTGCTTCGAAAGGAAATCAAGTTCTAGGGCTAATTAGGAGAACTATCATGTATAAGGAGATACAGCTAATTGTACCTCTGTACAAAGCAATAGTACAGAGGTACTTTGGAATATTGTATTCAAGCATGGAGGCCATATCGTAAAAAAGACATAGAAAAGCTAGAAAGAATACAACGAAGAGCAATAAAATTATTCCCGAATTGAGAGACCTTAGTTACGAAAGCCGCTTATTACAATGTGGTTTGACAACACCAGAGACCAGGAGACCAAGAGGAGACCAAATAGAAGTGTTTAAAATAGTGGATGGTTATGAGGATATTGATAGGAATATGTTCTTCAACCTTAAAGAAGGCAGTAGAACCAGAGGACACAAAGCAGCATTGGTTAAGGAGCTGTGTAGGTTGGACATGAGAAAGTACTCTTTCTCACAGAGGGTGATAAATGAATAGAACAAACTGCCAAATGATTGTGTTAATGCTAGTAGCTTGTTTTCAACAGCAGATGGTCAGCTTTGAACATAATCCTCTAACGAATTGTCGCACATCGCTCCGGAACATCGGACTTAAGAAGCTGTAGATGAACGGGTTGACGACAGAGTTAATCACGAATACCCGCTTCACGTGTTCGGAGATGGGCACGCCATAGTTCTTCAGGAAGAATGGCAGCCAACAAATGATGAAGACCGCAGTGACGACGAACAGGACCAACGTACCTCGCTGCATCTGTGCAGCCTTAGTTTTTTTTGCCGCCATCGGTGAAACTTCGTTTTTAGGACTGCGACTGGTTGTTGGCAAGTCTTCCACGTGTGATATTGCCGTAGCTTTACTGGTTGACGTTAATGTTGTGGCGACTGTTTCTGCAATGCTCTCTGTCATCGAGACGACATCGACTTGACGGCGAGCAGCCTTCATCCGCTTCAACAAGATGACCGCCATGACACTGTATGACGTAATCACAATGACGAGACACACATTCACGAATACCGTGCTGAGGATGCCATACGTGCGGGTGAGGCGAAAAATGAGTGTCGCAGATAAAATCGCCGAATTACAGATAGAAAGCGCACCAAAAGCAGCGAGCGCCGTCTTCGCCCTTGCAGTGCTGAGAGTGAACTTGTGCGGTTTAGCTATGGCCATGCAACGCTCAGTGGCAAGAAACGCCAGCAGACACGTGGAGAATATCATACACGCATTAAAGACATATAGAATAATGAGTGATCCGATTTTGTCGAGCCGCATAGTGTACATGATCGTGAAACACACGCATATTGTTGTATCCGCGATGCCCAGCGCAAACATGTACGCCCTTATAGATGTCGTCATCCTACGAACGTACACGGCGACCACAAATAGATTTCCAGGTATGCCCAGAATGCATATTACAAGAAGTATTATATTGAACGAAGAATCTCGGAAAGTAACTGTTGATGCACTGCCATCATTTCTTTCGGAATTCGAAAATGTTTGTTCCGAAATGGATCGATTGTAAACCGTAGTACTATTAGCCGTTTCCATGGTGCTGATTATGACTTGTTTTTTCTGTTGTGAATTTCTTTTCAAATGATAGTTCCAACGTCACATAAAGTGTGTTTCTTCTGCACTGTTTGTCTGAACAATATCCCACGAGGAGGAAGAAAACGGTTACAAGCGATGTTGCTAGTTCTCAAATGTCACCTCACCTTTCAAAGTCCCATCACTTTCGAGCACACTTTGCTTGAAGTTAGTACCAGAATGTACTTTTTTGCTTTCCAACCGGGCGACCGACATCGGTGGAGTATGATCTCTATTGATGAAGTACAAATCAGACGGTGTCTGCACTTAAAATGATGTAGCCTCGACGATGTCATCCACAGCTCTGATCCAGTGCCGTGTGTGTCGTTAGTAATGATACGGCAGCAATCGATTTTTGCTCGTATTGGTGGGTGTGTCTTCAGCCTGTTTAACAACATGTCTATGCACATCGTGTATAGGATTTGGCTCATTCGCCCTTTTATTATTTTCGGATATTTGACCTACCTTTCAAACCCGTTTAATTTAATGTTGGTTGCGTCAACGTTTATAACATGAATGAATGTTGTAATCTTTAAGAGTAACATTTTGTTGCATGTTTACGGAGCTTTGTAGTTATGTTATGGAAGTAAATACATGCGTCTAATGGCACAAATATGATGAAGCTTGAAGCGTTGTTTTAGTATTTCATTGCTGTGACATACCAATTATCAAATATCTTTGATTTCTTACTGGGTGGCGTTAGTGGAAATCATCTATTAATAATGTTACTATTGCTTCTTCCGTCCATGTACACGTTCGTTAACTTGGCATGTGGACAAGGAAGCCATTGCCTTATCGAGAGTCCAACAATTTTCTCATTTATGTGTAGCCCGCCCTTATCAGATATCTGTCAATTCTATTTTTAAACATATTCACACTACTAGCATTAACACAATCATTTGGCAGTTTGTTCCATTCATTTATCACCCTCTGTGAGAAAGAGTACTTTCTCATGTCCAACCTACACTGCTCCTTAACTAATGCTGCTTTGTGTCCTCTGGTTCTGCTGCCTTCTTTAAGTTTGAAAAACATATTCCTATTAATATACTCATAACCGTTCACTATTTTAAACACTTCTATTTGGTCTCCTCTTAGTCTCCTGGTTTCTAGTTTTGTCAAACCACATTGTAATAAGCGACTTTCTTAACTAAGGTCTCTTAATTCTGGAATCATTTTAGTTGCTCTTCGTTGTATTCTTTCTAGCTTATCTATGTCTTTTTTTACGATATGTCCTCCATGCTTGAATACAATATTCGAAATGTGGTCTAACTATTGCTTTGTACAGGGGTACAATTAGATGTTTCTCCTTATACGTGATAGTTCTCCTAATTAGCCCTAGAATTTGATTTCCTTTCGAAGCAGCAATCCCACATTGCTCTGAAACTTTCATGTCAGCATTAAATGTTACTCCTAAATCCTTTTCTTGTGTGGTTCTACCTAGTACAGCATCCCCCATTTTATATTCCTCGTCCATATTTCCATGTCCTATGTGTATACATTTACACTTCCCAAAATTTAATAACATTTGCCATTTTTCTGACCATTTAACTAATTTTTCTAGATCATCCTGTAAACTTTGGTTATCTGTATCATTAGTAACCTTTCTGAATACTTTTGTGTCATCTGCAAATTTGAGTACTTTGCTTGATATGTCATCCTCCAAATCATTTATATATATATATATATATTAAAAACAGTATAGGGCCTAATACTGATCCCTGTGGTACCCCACTCAAAACCGATTTCCAATTTGAAATCTCACCATCTACTATTACTCTCTGTCTTCTGTGTGTGAGCCACTTTTCTATCCAGTTGATTACATCATTGCCTATACCATGGGCTTTTAGTTTACGTAACAATCGTTGATGTGGCACTTTATCGAAAGCTTTCTGAAAATCTAAGTAGACAACATCCACTGGTGACCCGTCATCTACCCACTTTGTAATTTCTTCTAAAAAACATAAGAGATTGGTTAGACATGACCTTGCTTTTAGGAATCCCTGTTGAGATGTATTTATTAATTTATGTTTTACGAGGAATTCCACCATGTGGTCTCTAATTAATGTTTCGAGTAATTTACATACATCTGATGTTAAAATCACTGCTCTGTAATTTTCTGGCTTCTTCCTCGATCCCTTCTTAAATAGCGGCGTAATGTTTGCTTCTTTCCATTCTGAAGGAACTATTCCTTCTTCTAGTGACAAGTTAAATAAATATACAAGTGGTGTACTAATTTGATCAACAATTTCCTTTAGCAGTTTTGGTGGTATCCCATCAACTTCAGGTGATTTATTATCTTTCATCTTCTTAATTTTCTTTGCTATCATTTCAGGAGTTACAAATAACTGCCCTAAATGTTCTGATTTATTGCCCTCAAATTTAGACAATGGAACTGGAAGTGAGCAGATATCTTCTGTGGTAAAAGCTGAGCTGAAATACTCATTCAGGACCTCTGCCATTTGGAACCCATCTGAAATTATGTTTTCACTGTTGTTTTCCAGTGGTCCGACCTTATCTCGAACTTTCTGTTTACTCCTTACATAAGCATAGAAACTCTTGCTGTCATGTTTTATATTACCTGCCAATTTTTTTTCAAAGGTTCTTTTAGATTTTCTAATTTCAGTTGTAGCTAGGTTAAGTGCCTCTTTGTAGTTTGTGTAGTCTTCTACATTTCCAGTGTGTTTACCCTCCACAGCATCTGTGTGTGAGCAATTTTTCTAATAGCTTCTTTTGACAAGTGTTTTTTCCTGGATCTTTTCCCTTGTTTTCTTAATAGAATAAATTTATCAATAATGCCCTCAATCTCATATTTTAAACAAGTCCAGCATTCTGATGCTGTCTTGTTCTTCAGCAAGTTATTCCAATCTATATTTGCTAGATATGTTCTCATCACTTTATATTTGCCTTTGTTTGAAGTTCCTCCTCCATTGTTTTTATATGTATTCCCTGTTTTTACTTTTATATTAAAATGGATTTGGTTATGGTCACTTGAACCCAAAGTTTCGTGTACTTTAACATTGTCAACTAATTAATTTTAAGAAGACAAAATTAAATCTAACACATTCCCACCTCTGGTTGGTTCCAAGACATGTTGAGTAAGGAAACAATCCTGTGTTAGAAGTAGAAACTAATGGTCATCACCTCCAGCACTCTCTAATGATGCCCATTGTATATGGCCATGGTTACAATCACCCATTATAACACATTCTCCCTTGCTCACCTCCCTTATCGCCTTTTGTAATTTTACATCTTCCTCTTGTCCTATGTTAGGACTACGATAAACAACTCCTACTGTTAATGTTGAGTTCCTGGTAACTATGTTACACCTAATTGCCTCCACACTATCTGCTTCACTTTTCAGTGTAATTTCATATGCTTGTATAGATTCTTTAATATACAAAATTACTCCACCTCCCCTTCTTTCTCGTCTATCCTTCCTAAACATTACATAGCCTGTCAGTGCTAACTCAGCAACTACTATATCTTCATTTGCCCATGATTCTGTGATGCCTATTACACGAGGATCAATATCTGCTACCATAATGTCGAACTCATTTTTTTTATTTACTATGCTCCTGGCATTTAAGCACACATTTAAGTTCATTGTCTGAAATTATTGGTGAACATTTCTTTGGATGTGTATTTGTAGTAGTACTCCTTTGAGTTTTCTCTGTCAGTTCCCCCTGCGCATCTAGTTTAAATAATTTATGGTACCTGTGCCCTCGTCGACAACTCTGAAAAACTCACACGCAAGAACTGCAGCGCCCTTCCCTGTCAGATGAAATCCATATCTCATGAAAAAGTCACACCCTCCCCACAAAGTTTAACCACATGTCTACGAAGCCTACTCCCTCCTCCATACATACTTTCTGTACCTGTGTGTTGATCGCCATCCTCCTACAGTACCTATATTCCTCACCCCTGCCTCCCATTATTGGTAATATCCCCGACAATACGATCTGCCCAACACGTGCCTCTTTAAGTGTCTTGATCAACCTCCTATACTTACCAACGATGGCTGAGGTTCCCTCCTTCTCTGCATTGTTCGTTCCCATATGCACGAGAACAGCACCTCCCGTACCACCACCCATGACCTGTCCTGCCTTCTCTGCTATATCCTCTACTTTTGCCCCTGGTAGGCATACTGTTATGTCATCTCCTCTATTTACAATTTTATCCACTTTCCTAATGATGGAATCCCCCATAAATACCCGGGCTTTCCTCGCTTTCCCCTGTGATACTACATCAGCAAAGCTCCTTTCCTGTTACACACTTCTAGTATGCCCCCTTTCTCTCATATCATCAACCTTTACTGTCTTACCACCTGGCAATCCCTCTCCACTCACCCGCTTACCTCTCTTTTGTTGCATTCTCTGCCTTCTGCCCTCTTTCTTCTTCTTACCAGCTTTCTCCCTCACATTGCCACTGCTCTCCTTGTTCTCCTCGGTCTCACCACCTCTGCTCTCCTCGGTCTCACCACCTCTGCTCTCCTCGGTCTCACCACCTCTGCTCTCCTCGGTCTCACCACCTCTGCTCTCCTCGGTCTCACCACCTCTGCTCTCATCATTCTCACCACCTCTGCTCACTTCTGTCTCACCCTGCCCTGTCATCATCAAAATCATTTGCCTTAGCTCAATCACCTGCTCCTGCAGATATTTCACTGTCGTACACCCCCTACACACGAAATTAAAATCATCCGCCTGCACCTCCGCCCACGAATTTACACACCCGCACTTTGCAAAGTCAATCCAGCTGTCGCAGCTAGAACATATCAAATTACGTTTCGCCTTTACTTGGCGTTTGCACGGCGCCATGTTAGAAATTAAATTTGCATTTGTTTATAATCCGTTTATAATCAATTTATACTAGGTAGTCTTCACAAAGACTGTTTTTGTGTTGTAATACACACACACTTTATAGTATTTTACTTATGTCTTAATTCAATTTAATATACTAAATTATTTACAATAATATTATGTCTCGTATTATGTACCCAATCAACTGAAAACAACAACCCTTAATTATCGCTCGCGCTACCGAGTCCTCGGAGACCTACGATATAAACTACCCTAAATTACTCCTATAGCTAAATTTTAACAGCAACTATTGACTAAACAAGGACTCTTGTAAGTTTATGTTTAATATACACGCAATAATAATACTTATCCGATCAATATTCCACGATTTAGACAAATATAAAATCCACCAAATTCAAATCCATGTTCTCCTCAAGATTTCCCAAGATGCCAAAATTAAATTGGCCACCATTCCCGAAGATCAGGGGATATATAGATTTCGATCGTATTGCCTACGTTACGGTTCACACTCTCTTGATGCAACGCGAAATTGTCGTTCATGTCTAAGACATTGTACAATCGATTTTTTATCGTATTAATTAATATTATGACTAATACGAGCAAGAATCTATCATCTAAGAGGAAAGAGTGCAGCAGTATTTGCGGATGAACTATAAGGAACAATCATCAGTGGCATGGTTAATAGCAAAACTATTTTGGTAGCAAACACTGTTTAAACTAGAAGCGCAGGGGTGTTACTTAGAGGTGTCTCAAACAGGACACTAGTAAACACAAACCAGAAACAAAATGTCCGGATAACATTTCTGAAGCTGGCTTTACATGCGCGTGTTTAAACGCAAGGAGCGTAGTAAATAAGAAAAATGAAATAAACAGTATTGTAGACGATATTGGCCCTCATGTGATTGGTGTAACCAAATCATTGGCAGCAAAGACATAGCAGATGCTGAATTAGGGCTGACAGGTTGCATAATGTTCAGGGCAGATCGAATAGGAAGAATGGGAGGGGGGTTTATTTTATACATGAAAGAGTATATTGAGGCTTACGAAATAAAATTAGAAATGAGACTGCGATGAAGCTGCTTGGTGCAATATAATTACAGGAAATTTATTAGCTAGTGGATTAATTTACCGAAGTCCACGCAGAAACGAACATGATAGCACAAAAATACAAAATGCTATAAAGATGTGAGTAAAGGGAATGCATCATAATGGGAGATTTTAACAACGGGCATATGCAAAATACAAGTGCTAGAACAAACCATTGAAGAGAATGTGTGTGATACAGTTTTGTCTTCACAAAATTCATTAGTGGACAATGGTAAAATACACGAACCATTGGGCAACCGTGATCATAATCAAATACATTTTGACATAAACGTAAAATCAGAAAATAAAAATAAATACAGAAGAAACTTTCACAAAGGTAAATATAAAGTTATGAGAAAATACTTAACAAAGCTAGATTGGAATAACATGATGAGGAATAATACAGCAACTGAATGCTGACACATTCTAACATAAGAAATTGAGAGTATCATTGAGCAATTTTTTCCATAAGAAAAAAAGAGAAAAACGGCCTAGAAAGAAACACCAGCTAGCTTCTAGAAAAACAGCATGCAAGCAAACTATGTGGATGGTTTATTGGCGTGCCAGAAAGGATGAATACTGGACTAATAAAAAGAGGCACTTAATTCTGCTACGACTGAAATTAGAAAAGCTGAAAGAAAAGTTTAATCTGACAGACGATGCCACGATTAACAACAGGACGGGACACAAAACTTACTATGCCAAAATTGCGACGTCGTATTTAGTTCTGTACGACTTTTGAATGGAAGGAAGCAAACATCATACCATTATTTACAAAGGGTTCGAGAAATAAGTCAAAGAATTACAGAACAGTGAGTTTAACATCAGTGATTTGTAAATTATTTGAAAGGTTAGTTGAAGACGACATGGTGGACTTAATTATTAAATTATTAAATCCGTATCAACAAGGATTCCTAAAAGTGAGGTCACGCTTAATATATTTGCTATGTTTTTTTTAAGAAATCACTAAGTGGGCAGACGAGTGAGCACCAGTTGATATTATCTACTTAGATTTTCAGAAAGCTTTCGACAAAGTGCGTGTTGTAGTAGATGGGAAGGATTCAAACTGGAGATTAGTGTTGAATGGGTTACAAAATGGATCAGTCGTATCACTGTTATTGTACTTAGTTATATATCAATGACTTGGACGATATAACAGGCAACGTACTGAAAAGATTAGTGTTGAATGGGTTACAAAATGGATCAGTTGTATCACTGTTATTGTACTTAGTTATATATCAATGACTTGGACGATAGTATAACAGGCAACGTACTGAAAAGACAAATAATTAAAATGATCTGAAAAATGGCTGATGTTATTCGATTTTAGGAAATGTAAATGCCTACACACAGGATACGGGAACTTGGATGTAAACTTTAAAACGGGAGATACTGTACTTGGTACTACCATAAAAGAAACGGATTTAGGAGTAACAATAAATGCTGATATGAATATTTCAGAGCACTGTGCCATTTAATGGGTTGATTAGGCGAAATATAACCTATACAAAGGAGCTGATTAAACGAATACGGAGAAGAGCAAATAAAATTATTCCAGAAATGAAAGGCCGTAGTTATAAAGAACGCCTAATAGAATGCGATTCGGAGAAACGGAACGAGCATTAAGGATCAAAACGGTGTCAGAGTTTATCTACGACCAACATCCGCGCATGCGGAAAATTGAGTCTCCTGCTCTAACCAATGCGTCACTGCACCATAAACAATTTGATAACGCAGTAATTGAGTGACTCAGATGTCGCAGAATAAGACATGTAATTGAAAACACGAGAAGCAACGTGGAACGAACGAACGGTAACAAGAGGTTCCGGTTCTCTCGATATTGTCACCACCGCGCCCCAAGCAACAGACCAGTGATTAAGCGACTTACATCTAAGACAGCATATTTCACAAACTTGTCGTTGCTGCTTTTATTACATTCGTGACGTTCGCCGGTATATGTATTTTGCTGTCCCCAAAACTATTACAACTGCTCTTGTTACCAGTAGACTTGACAATTGCAATTCCCTTTATCATAATATTGCTCTCAAGGACATATTGAAACTTAAACGTGTGCAAAATTGTTTGGCAAGGGTTGTTATCCGGTCTCCTCTTTTCTCTCACTCTGTACCACTTCTTAAATTCTTGCATTGGCTCCCTGTCTCATATCGTATTATTTCTAAGATCTGCACAATTAACTAATAATATTTCGAAGGATGACGACGTCCGAGTTTCCGAAATTCCGAGAAAACATGGTGGTTTGCAACACAATGAAAAGTTTATCTGCCGCCACTCACTATATAACCTCTGCCACAACGTCATTTTAAATTGAAAAAGACAGTTGCGGAGTCGAGTAAATGGCTGGTTGGCTGATGACTGACGACTTGGTGACTAGTGACAATCGGTCCCGGCCATGCGGTTTTTCGTCCAACTATCCTAGACATGCGACTGGTTTTTTTTGCCGTGTTTCCTCGATATCAGGCGATCGATTAACTAATCACCGAAATTAGAACACATTTCCTGCGTGTTCGTTGTACCTAGATGATTGTCTCATCGGACGATTTCGTTAATAAGCACTATTCGTGAATAACAAAACGGAAATTATACACACATTTCTAAACAAATTGTTGCCCGTTGTCCACACGCACGCGTGTATGCACGCACACACGCACGCTCGCACGCACACGTACGATTATTTGCATTCTTTTAAACTAGAGTAACAACAGGCAGAGAACATTGTCCCGAACTTTGAATTGTCTAAGATCAACAGAAGTGTGCAATAAAAAAGGCCTTATTCGATTATTTTTTCTTCGCCATCACAGTCTTGCAAGGCGTTGTCGCTTGCAATAGAACTGATCGCCTCGTAGCATTTGATTTGTCCAATCTGAGGCAACACACGTGATCATTATTTTCAAAACATGGTTTTATTAAAGCGCGAGTGTGTGCGTTTGTCGGAAGAGGAAGTTTTTATGTTAATTCAGTTAGTCCAAGAAAAAGAATGTTTATGGAACATCACGTATTGAACATTCGTAAGGAGTACCACCAGGAAACGTTGCAGGCTATCTCAGCGGTTTAACAAGAGAGGAAAACATTTCAGTGGCATGTATCGCTGTAAATATTCAAAGCGAATATGTTCTGCTTTAATCGCCCACTTGGAGGTGTTGTCAATACACATAGATATAATTAATTGACGATGATGTCATCTGCACAATTGTAATAACTAATAAATTGCCGGTAACGTAGGATCACAGAAGATGACATTGAATTAATATTGATTTCTCTACTAATCACTTAAGATAAAATGACAGGTGCCGATATTGCTGGAGTTTCACGTGCTTAGTATTTTGAAAATATGTATTGGTGTAAATTTGCACGGATGCTTATACACGATTATATGTGTGCGGCCAAGCACGTGATGTGTCCATAATCTATCAGGTGAACTGCAATGCAGTAACGTTTGAATAATATTATACTTCTTTAATGGTATCGTGCTTTATATTATGTAAAGTAATACGAGTTTAAATTAAGTGTGATGCATTGAATATATATATATATATATATATATATATATATATATATATATATATATATATATATATATATATATATATATATATATATCGTGCTTTATATTATGTAAAGTAATACGAGTTTAAATTAAGTGTGATGCATATATATATATATATATATGTTTATATATATATATATATATATATATATATATATATATATATGTTTACATATATATATATATATATATATATATATATATATATATATATATATATATATATATATATATATATATATATATATATATGTGTGTGTGTGTGTGTGTATATATATATTATAGAGTATATCCCAACAACCGCTGAATTTGTTTTTGAAATATGCTGTTAAAATTGCTGTGTTGCTGGTATTTAATTTTTTTTAAACCCAAACGTAAACTTCACCAAATTCAGTCTCATTACATTCCATCAGAGAAGCTAATGTGGCAATGTTTTATACCACTAAGACAAATACATAATCGCGGTGGTTACTTTTCTCTATTATTCACGTTTTTGTCAACGTAAATAAAAAACAAAACCAATTTTCAAGACAGTGTTTTGTGAGTTTCAAGATTGTGTTTTGTGAATTGTAACTGGAATGTTTTGTTGAATAAAAAAACATACACCCGAAAGATTGCACACGTTTTCAGCTATATGAAACACGTTACTCAGCAATATGATCGGACTGACAAGATACAATTTAAATAAATGCCACTATCAACAACAGGACGGGGCACAACAATTATTACGCCAAAATGTCATTTCATTCTGCACCATTCATATTTCATTCTGCACCAACTTTGCACCCGATCGGGTTTGATAAAAAGCCGAACGGCAGCATTTAAAAGAAGCGATCGGCAGACTGGCTGCCAAATACAAATACCCAGTTGGGTATTTTGGACCGATGTGTCTTAATAAGTTTATCAAATAAATATGATTAGTATTAGTAGACGAAGTTATTCTTTACACAGAATAGGTCTTATGCTAAGGCACAAGAGAACGTCATCTGACGGTCGGAACAAAGCAGAATAGAAAGTCATGCGTAAATGTATATCCTCTTTGCAAATCGACAACATAGGCGGTGAACTGTGATTACAGGTTACTTTGAACAGAGTATTAAATTGTAGTATTGTGGCTTTGAATAAAAATTATCTTGCCTAATTATGTTAATAACTTAATATTACATATGGTTCAAGAGAATTATAGACAGCACCAGCAATATACACGCACATCGAACATTCGTGCACTATGGGAAAGTCGTAAGATTTCTTAATATGTTACGCTCGTCTGAGATTGATTAATGTAATACAAAGTATTATTATTATTATTTTTGTCCAACGCACTCTGTGCGGCGACATGAATGAGTGAATATCAACAAAATAGAACCCGTTAACATTTCGAGATTTAACAACGTATCAAACTTTGAAGACTTTTTAACGATTTCGGTAACGGTTGCGAGCAAAGGCACATGCATTGGATTAACACACATGATAATAATAATATTTATTTATTATTGGGGTACCAGGAAACCTAGCTGTGCAGGTCGTATACATTCGAAGGTTGATGGCATCCACCAGGGCATATCTGTTTTCCTTGCCCTTTGCCGATAAGACAATATGCGTAATTTTCACCATCTTGGTCACTCTTCCCGTTGCTAAAGTGGTACATCTTCAATGCGGTCCTGATCTTCTCATTAATCATGTTGACATTTCTTTCAACGGAATGCTATTTGGCCGTTACGCAACCTCATCAAATTTCGCTGAGTATTCGAAGTGCGAAGACGGCACTCTCTATTATTGGATGGCCACATTCTACTTAGCGGTAATATCTGTGGCAGAGATATTTGGGTTTAAACGCACTATGATTATCCTCGCCACGGGTTTGGCGACTGTGTGCTTTCTAATCGCTATTAGCGCATTCAGCGCCTTGCCGACGATCTTGCTAAAGCGAACGAGACATGCTCGAATTCAAATTACTCACGTTCCGTTCACGCAGTTGAGTCAAGTGGCAGTCGCCTCAACTACCGAACCAATGAGTACGAGAAAACATGACATTTGATAGGGTCGGGTCGTCTTATCCAAAGGTATTCGCAGAAACGCAGTGACGCCATCGACGGCGAATAACGTGCTAACGTTAGCCCCGCACGTGCAGCGCGGCTTCCGTTCATCCTTGAGAGCAACAGCATGACCGTCTCTGACTAGGCAACTGATCTTTTCAAAACGAATGCTGTTTGTCACCCCGTTTATCTACAGTTTTTATAAGTCCAATGTTCCGGAGCGACGTGCGACAGTTCTACCGGGAAACCTGCATTTGGCTGAACACCTTTTGTTGAATATGTGTTTGTCGAACGGTTATTGACGTTGTGCGTAACTGTGGAACACGTGTTTATTCAACATTTGTTGACGGCGTTCACAACTGCTGAATAAGTATTTATTGAACAGTTGTTGTCGAGTTCATAGCTGCTGAAGACGTTTTGTGCAAGAACGTTCATATCAATAAGAAATATTTTTTTATGTCAAAAATACTTAGTGGACACCATGTTTCTTAAACAAAACTTCGTTGCGCACATTGGAGAAGACACGTTATCTCATAATTGGTCGAGACCTATCTTTGTTAGGAAACAAATGTTTGTGTTGCTGTAGATCACATGGGTAAAGGGACCTGCACTGAACATGTGGCGTGATTTCTGTGTTTGACTGTAAACGTACTTATAAAGGGCGAATCGTTGAAAAAGAAAAAAAGAAACAATTTTGGTGACATACGCCAGCACTATCGTTTCCATTTCTTGGTTTCCATATCAGAATAACAAGAAACGGCCGCCGTGCTCAGCAAAGTAGAGCTACATAGTGCGCAAACTATAAGACCCATTATTATGCATCAGTAATCAATCTATTTTAGTCAGTGTTATCTTAATGTCCGTTAGTGGGATGAGAATCCAGTTGTTATTCAAATGCTTGTGCGATCATTGAAATGCGTGTGGGGGCATGGGCGTGACATATGTGCATTTCCAGCGTCTCAATATGTTTAGCGCATGCACAAGTTCTTCTATCATGTATTAATGTTCTCAGTAGTGACGTGGTAGGTGGTAGAATGCAGTTCAGGAAGGGTTTGCCATAAGCTGTTAGATGGACATGGTGCAGGTCACTCTCATATTTCTGGCGTGTGTATTTTGGCAATATGCGAACGTAGCCGACCGTCACACCATTTGGATTAACTTGCTGTTTTGCTGACTTCGTGTAAATGTCGATGGCCTCTGTATTAGGGCTGATATGTACAAGAGGGATGGGCTTCATCTAAGTGGAATGGGTGCAGCAGTGTTTCCGGACACTCAGCAGCAGTCGACAGTATCATGAGTAACATGCAAAATATGTTTTATTTAGAGGTGCCTCAAACAGGAGCACAATTAGTACACACAAACCTGTAACAAAATGTCCGGAAAACGTTTTTGAAGCTGGTTATAAGTGCGTGTGTTTAACTGCAGACATATAGAAAAGAATGTGGCGCGTGTACATAACCCTGTTTCACACCAGTGTTTATGCTAAATGTCACATAATTCCGACATTTTCCTGCACTTGACGGGCAGACAAAATTATGTTTGCAGTGCCATGCGTGGTCCGGAAACGGCATCATGTTTCGGGTAGGACGCACTCAGATAATGGTTATAGTCGGAAGTTTTTTCAGGCTCGATGATCCTCGATGCATAATTCTGTGATAAAACTGTTGTGCACTCCTGACTGCGGTTTTCGTGTTAGCCATGGCCGAGTTCAGCATCTTCTGTTCTTCTCATGTCCACCAATAACAAGCCACAACCACAAGTTCTTCATCGTTATTTCCCATCGTGGCGTCAAGGGCAATGTTTACCGTGATGCGCATCGTCATGTGACTTCTTTATTATTTTTCATGTGATTTACCAAACAACACATTGCATCATGTATACGCATTACCAGTATCAATTGCGACGTAATTCGATTGCGACATCACAAAGCTTTGATCGTTCTATAAGACGTCAACATCGCCTAGTTGCAGCGACAGCGTCGCCTCAAGAATATCTCGATACTGGTTTAGTCAGAATCCGCAGTTCTATGAAATCGGGTAACCTAGACTACCTCGTGACGTATTAAGGGATGCTTAATGAAACAATATGGGCTCTAGACACTTAATGTAATATTTTTTGTGGACGTGAATGATATTGCAAGAGATTTTGCTGTGATAATTGCAAATGATTAAAGACTGATTTTGTGATTTATTGCACGTGAAGTCTTTTGTGATAATTGTAAGTCATTAGTTGATGAAATTTATAATAGTTATTTATTTAATTCCACCACGTTCTTGATTTTAGTTGTGGGGGAAAATAGTTTGGAGTCAAGACAACTTGGGCAATGGGAAGGTGTAAGATATCCTGGGTGGGGAAAATATCCTACGGCATCTTCCCCCCAGGGGAAGCTATCCAGGGGGACATATACTGTTAAACCGGGATTCCCAGAACCAACGCAAACTTTCAATCAAACGGGTTGTTATGTCAGAAAGAATACTAGCTTAATAAACGAAGGCCAGAATATATTGCATAATTTAAGTATGGACACAAACATCATGGGAATATTATATTAGCAAGTATAGGAATAGGTGTATACAAATATATTTTCATTTGGCAAGCGAATATTGCCTCCGGCACCCATGACGTAGGTTTATCTAACTGATTGGCACCGCCCATCAAAATGAATATCCTGTGTTTTCTACATGGATTTCATAGTGCATCACCGGCGTGATATTCTTAATTGTAGTTACAAATGTTTAAGTGAGGAACAAAACCCCCAAACCATAACTTTTTGTATCTAAGCACTTCCAAAGCTCCACACTACCTATGGTATGTAAATGGAGCGCTGATTATATAACATATTACACGACTAATGTAATTGAGTTCTAAGTGCATCGCAACATTTTATTTTGAAACTACATCCGAATAATAAGGAAATGAGCATCAATTTATGCCTATCAATTTGCATTCTCGATGAGCAGCTTGATAGACGAATATAGACAAAACACCTGTTTAATATTCTACATGATACAATAATTACTATCGTGAGGCGTTCTATTGCTAATACGGAACATGAGCTGCTGAGAGATAGCCATGCGAAGTTCCATACAACACATCAAAACACATACACAACACCAACACAAATAGAACACAGACGAACGACACGACACTGCTGTAACATTATATATAACACGTTTACGTCTATAACGCTCTAATTTAACGGTAAGGACAGAAGTAAGGTTGTTGAGCAATTACTTAATTGTTTGAGTTGTCGAGCATTACACTCTAAGTGTATTCACACGTATTCTACAGCAAATGAGCAGCTTCGAAACATCGGACTTAAGAACTTGGAGATGAAAGGGTTGACGACAGGGTTAATCGTGTACACGCACTTCACATCTTTGGATATGGGCAGACCGTAGTTGTAGATGAACAGGTTGACGATAGAGTTAATCGTGTTCACGCACTTCACATCTTTGGAGATGGGCAGACCGTAGTTCTTCAGGAAGAATGCCAGCCAACAGACGACAAAGATCGAAATGACAACGAACAGCAGTAAGGTACTTCGTTTCGCCTGAACTGCCTTAGTCAGTTTTATAGCCGACGGTGCCACTGCGTTGCCATTGGCGCGACTGGGGGTTGGCGAGACAGTCACTTGGGTTGTGGTGGTAGGATTACTGGTGGGTGTTGATGTTGAACATGTGGCGACCGCCTCTGCACTATTCCGTATCATCGCGACGACATCGACCCGATGGCGACCAGCCTATGCTTTTTCTAATATATGTATATTTTCTCCTTCCCTTGCTCCCTTGTGGGGTGGAGTCCATGTCACTTGGTAGCTTCTTCAACTTTCGTTGTTAATGCTCTCCGTCTCACTTTGTCTTCTTGGCCACTCGAATCTGATCTTTCAAGATCTCGTTTGACTCTGTCTTTACATCGAAACTTTCGTATTCCTCTTTTTCTTCTGCCACCCTCTTCTGCTTTCCACGCTCTTTTTACAGTCATTACATATATGAAGATTATATACATACATTGCAAATGCAGAACATTTCTAGACAATTCTCATTTAAATCATGTGTATATTTAAGAGTTGAACAATCATAGTGTGTTACAATCTTTTATATATATATATATATGCATATATATATATATATATGCATATATATATATATATATATATATATATATATATATATATATATATATATATATATATATATATATATATATATATATATATAGGACGATGGCAGTATAAACATATGCTTAACATTATATATGATACACATATCACTATCGTGAACCTTTTCTTGCTAATACAGAACACATGAGACATTATAAAGCGACTTAATATGCAACATACCAAAACACACGAATGATAATGTGGCGGAGTGTAACATAATATATAACAAGGTTGCATTTCTGAGACTGTTAATACCTTTGAACATATTCCTGAAATGACTTAGCCTTCGAGTAATACTTTGTAAGAGAAATGAATCGAGATAATATCATCAGTGTTATCTTCTAGCAATGTAATTAATCACATGGGGTTGATAATTAATCACCTGGAGTTGATGGAATACCAACAAAACAAATTTGTTTAACTTGTTACTAGAAGAAGGAATAGTTCCTTCAGAATAGAAAGAACCAAACATTACGCCGCTATTTAACAAGTGATCGAGGAACAAGCCAGAAAATTACAGACCAGTGAGTTTAACATCAGTTGTATGTAAATTACTCTAAACATTAATTAGAGACCACTTGGTGGAATTCCCTGTAAAACATAAATTAATAAATCTCAACATGGGAGCCTAAAAGCAAGGTAATGTCGGACCAATCTCTTATGCTTTTTTGAAGAAATGACAAAGTGGGTAGATGACGGGTCACCAGTGGATGTTGTCTACTTAGATTTTCAGAAAGCTTTCGATAAAGTGCCACATCAAAGATTGTTACTTAAACTAAAAGTCCATGGTATATGTAATGATGCAATCAACTGGATAGAAAAGTGGCTTACACACAGAAGACAGAGAGTAACAGTACATGGTGAGATTTCAAACTGGAAATCGGTTTTGAGTGGGGTACCACAAGGATCAGTATTAGCCCCTATACTGTTTTTAATATATATATATATATATATATATATATATATATATATATATATATATATATATATATATATATATATATATATATATATATATATATATATATATATATATATATATATATATAAATGATTTGGAAGATGACACATCTAGTAAAGTACTGAAATGTGCAGATGACACAAAAGTATTCAGAAAGGTTACTAATGATACAAATAAACAAAGTTTACAGGATGATCTTGATAATTTAGTTAAATGGTCACAAAATGGCTAATGTTATTCAATTTCGGGAAATGTAAATGTACACACATAGGACATGGAAACATTGACGAAGAATATAAAATGGGGGATGCTGTACTAGGTAGAACAACACTAGAAAATAACTTTTAGTAACATTTAGTGCCGACATGAAAGTTTCAGAGCAATGTAGGATTGCTGCTTCGAAAGGAAATCACATTCTATGGGTAATTAGGAGAACTATCATGTATAAGGATAAACATCCAATTGTACCCCTGTACAAAGCAATAGTTAAACCAAATTTGGAATATTGCATTCAAGCATAGAGGTCATATCGTAAAAAGGACATAGACAAGCTAGATAGAATACAACGAAGAGCAACTAAAATGATTCCAGAATTGAGAGACTTGAGAAACGATTGTGATAATGCTAGTAGTGTGAGTATGTTTAAAAATAGAATTGACAGATATTTGATAAGGGCGGGCTACATATAAATGAAAAAATTGTTGGACTCTCGATAAGCCAATGGCTTCCTTGTCAACTTGCCATCTGGAACTTGTTGTTTGGGATGGCAATCTTGTTAAATCTTGTTAACATGTTAATTGCAAACGTTACATAAACATGTTTTCAACAGCAGATGGTCAGCTTTGAACGGAATCCTCGAACGAATTGTCGCACGTCGCTCCGGAACATCGGACTTAAGAAGCTGTAGATGAACGGGTTGACGACAGAGTTAATCACGAATACTCGCTTCACGTGTTCGGAGATGGGCACGCCATAGTTCTTCAAGAAGAATGGCAGCCAACAAATGATGAAGACCGCAGTGACGACGAACAGGACCAACGTACCTCGCTGCACTTGTGCAGCCTTAGTTTTTTTGGCCGCCATCGGTGCCACTGCGTTGGCTGGACTGCGACTGGTTGTTGGCAAGTCATCCACGTGTGATATTGCCGTAGGTTTACTGGTCGACGTTAATGTTGTGGTGACTGTTTCTGCAATGCTCTCTGTCATCGAAACGACATCGACTTGACTGCGAGCAGCATTCATCCGCTTCAACAAGATGACCGCCATGACACTTTAAGACGTCATCACGATGACGAGACACACATTCACGAATACCGTGCTGAGGATGCCATACGTGCGGGGGAGGTGAAGAATGAGTGTCGCAGATAAAATCGCCGAATTACAGATAAAAAGAGCACCAATAGCAGCGAGCGCCGTCTTCGCCCTTCCAGTGCTGAGAGTGAACTTGTGCGGTTTAGCTATGGCCATGCAACGCTCAGTGGCCAGAAACGCCAGCAGACACGTGGAGAATATCATAGACGCATTAAAGACATATAGAATAATGAGTGATCCGATTTTGTCGAGTCGCACAGTGTACATGATCGTGAAACACTCGCATATCGTTGTATCCGCGATGCCCAGTGCGAACATGTACGCCCTTATAGATGTCGTCATCCTACGAACGTACACGGCGACCACAAATAGATTTCCAGGTATGCCCAGAATGCATATTACAAGAACTATTCTATTGAATGAAGAATCTGGGAAAGCAAATGTTGATGTACTGGCAACATTTCTTTCGGAATTCGAAAATGTTTGTTCCGAAATGGATCGATTGTAAACCGTAGTACTATTAGCCGTTTCCATGGTGATGATTATGACTTGTCTTTTCTGTTGTGAATTTCTTTTCAAATGATTGTTCCAACGTCATATAAAGCGTTTTTCTTCGGCACGGTTTTTCTGAACAATATCCCAAGAAAACGGTTACAAGCGATGTTGCTAGTTCTCAAATGTCACCTCACCTTTCAAAGTCCCATCACTTTCGAGCACACTTTGCTTGAAGTTAGTACCATAATGTGCTGCTTTGCTTTCCAACCGTGCGTCCGACATCGGTGGAGTATGGTCTCTATTGATGAACTACAAATCAGATGGTATCTGCACTTAAATCACAGCGCCGTGTGTGTCGTCAGTAATGATACGGCAGCAATCGATTTTTGCTGGTAATGGTGGGTGTGTCTTCAGCCTGTTTAACAACATGACTATGCACATCGTGTATAGGATTTGGCTCATTCGCACTTTTATTATTTTCGGATATTTGACCTACCTTTCAAACCGTTTAATTTAATGTTGGTTGCGTCAACGTTTATAACATGAATGAATGTTGCACTCTTTAAAAGTAACATTTTGTTGCATGTTTACGGAGCGTTGTAATTATGTTATGGAAGTAAATACATGCGTCTAATGGCACAAATATGATGAAGCTTGAAACGTTGCTTTAGCATTCCATTGCTGTGACATACCAATTATCAAATATCTTTGATTTCTTACTGGGTGGCGTTAGTAGAAATCATCGATTAATAATGTTACTATTGCTTCATCCGTCCATTGACACGTTCGTTAACTTGCAGAAGTAGCAATCGTCGTCTGTTTACGACCACAAATGTGCCAATTTATTAGTAGAACATCACTAAATTGGCCACCATTCCCGAAGATCAGGGGATATATAGAGTTCGATCGTATTGCCTACGTTATGGTTCACACTCTCTTGATGCAACGCGAAGTTGTCGTTCATGTCTAAGACATTGTGCAATCGATTCTTGATCGTATTAATTAATATTACGACTAATACGAGCAAGAATCGATCATCTAAGAGGAAAGAGTGCAGCAGTATTTGCGGATGAACTATAAGGAACAATCGTCAGTGGCATGGTTAATAGCAAAACTATTTTGGTAGCAAACATTATTTAAACTAGAAGCGCAGGGGTGTTGCACATGCTAGAACAAACCATTGGAGAGAATGTGTGTGATGTAAGCATGACCTCGCTTTAAGGAATCCATGTTGAGATGAATTTAATAATTTATTTTGTCTTCACAAAATTAATTAGTGGACAATGTTAAAATACATGAACCATTTGGCAACCGTGATCATAATCAAATACATTTTGACATAAACGTAAAATCAGAAAATAAAAATAAATACAGGAGAAACTTTCACAAAGATAAATATAAAGATATGAGAAAATACTTAGCAAAGCTAGATTGGAATAACATGATGAGGAATAAGACAGCAACTGAATGCTGACACATTCTAACATAAGAAATTGAGAGTATCATTGAGCAATTTGTTCCATTAGAAAAAAAAGAGGAAAACGGCCTACAAAGAAACACTAGCTTCTAGAAAAACAGCATACAAGCAAACTATGTGGATGGTTTATATGCGCGCCAGAAAGAATAAATACTGCACTAATTAGAAAGAGGCACTTAATGCAGCTACGACTGAAATTAGAAAAGCGGAAAGAAGCTATAAAAAAATTACAGCAATATTTTCTATGCATATGTCAGGAGTACACAAAACGAGTGATCAACTTATCAATACATGTAGGAATGGTTCCTTTTGAATGGAAGGAAGCAAACATCATACCATTATTTAACAAGGGTTCGATAAATTAGTCAAAAAATTACAGAACAGTGAGTTTAACATCAGTGATTTGTAAATTATTAGAAAGGTTAGTTAAAGACGACATGGTGGACTTAATTATTAAATTATTAAATCCGTATCAACAAGGATTCCTAAAAGTGAGGTCAAGCTTAATACATTTGCTATGTTTTTGAAGAAATCACTAAGTGGGCAGACGAGTGTTCAATAGTTAATATTATCTACTTAGATGTTCAGAAAGCTTTCGACAAAATGCGTGTTGTAGTAGATGGGAAGGATTCAAACGGGAAATTAGTGTTGAATGGGTTACGAAATGGATCAGTTTTATCACTGTTATTGTTATTAGTAATCAATGACTTGGACGATAGTATAACAAGCAACGTACTGAAAAGACAAATAATTCAAATGGTCTGAAAAATGGCTGATGTTATTCGATTTTAGGAAATGTAAATGCCTACACGCAGGATACGGGAACTTGGATGTAAACTTTAAAACGGGAGATACTGTACTAGGTACTACCATAAAAGAAACGGATTTAGGAGTAACAATAAATGCTGATATGAATTTCAGAGCAGTTTGGCATTGAAACATCAATGGGTAATCCATTTATTGGGTTGATTAGGCGCTTAACCCTCCATATGTTGACAATGTATTATGCATCATTATGTATGCAAGTATTACAGTACCTCTGGTACTACAATACCTCAGGGAGTTTGACGCCCCTGCATTGCAGAGTTGAAAATCACTGCCTTGTGATACAGGTTCTCGACAGAACCGAAGGCTAAGGGAGCAAACCCTAACAGAAAACCATGTCATTGTGGCAGCATCAAGGGTGGTTGATGAATGGAACTCCCAACATCTCCCGACCAGCCACTGCAGGGATAAATAGCTCGCGCCTGTCTTGACGTGTTCTTGCCGGTGTGAGACCTCTATTTGCTCCCCGAGAGAGTGCCGCTAGTAACTTGCAAAAGCCAGCAGCACTTCAACACTTTTTGCAAGCAGCTCTCATGAAATGCACAACCGCACGAATTACCATACCGGACCGGTCGTCGCCCGGGTTACCAAGGACCGCGCTGCTCGACCTCATCTTCCGTCGACAGTGAAAAATCAGCTAGGAAGAAGAGAACAACTATCAATCGCTCAATGGAACGTCAGGACTCTCCTCGACCGAGAAGTAGCTGACCGACCGGAAAGACGTACTGCTCTAGTAGCAATGGAACTCGCCAAGTACAATATAGACATTGCCGCCCTGTGCGAAACAAGGTTCTCAGAGTCTGGTAGTCTTAATGACTTGGAATACTCTTTCTTCTGGAGTGGCAGACTCAAAGGAGAGAGAAGGGAGGCTGGAGTGGGCTTTGCTATAAAGAAGGACATCGTGACAATGCTGACAGAAATGCCACGGCCAGTAAGTGACAGAATCATGATGATGAGACTACCTCTGAGCAAGGACAACTATGCTACAATTATCAGTGTTTACGCTCCAACAATGACAAACCCGGACGATAACAAGGAGGCTTTCTACAACCAGCTGTCAAGTACGCTCAGAGGCATCCCTCGTACCGATAAGCTACTGCTGATAGGAGACTTCAATGCAAGGATAGGAAGAGACAATGACAAATGGACCATGGTCATGGGCAAATATGGGATCGGGAAACGCAACTCCAATGGCGAGCTTCTACTGGCTTTGTGCTCTGAGTTCGAACTGATAGTGACGAACACCATGTTCAAGCAGAAGGATGAACGCAAGACCACCTGGATGCATCCTCGTTCCAGACACTGGCATATGATCGACTTCATCATCACGAGGTGTCGGGATAAGATGGACATCCACAGTACTCGAGCCATGCGTGGAGCTAACTGCTGGACCGATCACCATATGCTGAGGTCAAAAGTGGCATTTAGAGTACGACAAAAGCACAACAGACAAGGGGTAAGAAAACCGACCAAGCTAAACACAGCAAAACTACGTACCATCAGTCATAGGGAGAGCTTTGAGCAGGAGATGGACAGCGCTCTCGCCCAGTCGGAGGAGAAGGAAAGCTCAACACCAGATGAGGAATGGGCAGCTCTGCAACAGGTAGTATACAACACAGCTAAAACATTTCTCGGCAAGCCAGACAGAAAACACCAGGACTGGTTCGACCCCAACGACCAGGAGCTACAAAATCTAATAAGCAGAAGAGACCAATCCCACCAGAGAGTGTTGCAGACCAGGAGTACTAGATCCACCACTGCAGCGTACAAAGATGCCTGCATACTGCTACAAAAACGCACCCGTGCCCTGAAGTCAGAATGGTGGGAAATGAAGGCAGAGGAGCTGCAGAGATCTGCAGACAGAAATGACATGAAGGGCTTCTACAATGGACTGAAGGAAGTGTGGGGACCCGCGAAAAAGGGACCTGTTCACCTGAAGTCAACAGATGGAATGGAGACCTTCTCTGACAGCAAGAGAGTTGTGGCAAGATGGAGTGAACACTTCCAAAAACTACTCAACGTCCCTGGTGACATAGAACATGAAGCTCTTGTCAACATCCAGCAGCGCATTACCAACACATGCCTTGATGAGATTCCAAACATGGATGAGATGGCTAGAGCAATCGCCGGCCTGAAAGATGGCAAAGCACCTGGGGGTGATGGAATTCCTGCTGAAGTATGGAAGCACGGAGGAGACAATCTGTCCAACAGACTGCACCAATTAATCACCAAAGCCTGGGAGGAGGGTTCTGTACCACAAGCGTGGAAGGATGCCAGCATTGTAACCATCTACAAGAAAGGAGATCGAACAGACTGTGGGAACTACAGAGGAATCTCTCTTCTTTCCATAGCAGGCAAGATCTTCGCCAGGATCCTGCTCAACAGACTATCTATTCACATAACACCAGAAGTAGTTCCGGAGACACAATGTGGCTTCAGAACCAACCGGACCACAGCGGACATGATATTTTGTCTTCGACAACTACAAGAAAAGTGCATTGAGCAGGACCGACCACTATATATAGTATTTGTCGACTTCACGAAGGCGTTTGATACAGTCGGAAGGATTGGGCTATGGCAGCTACTGAGGAAATATGGATGCCCAGAGAAATTCACAACCATGATCGAGGCTCTACATACGGGAATGATGGCGAATGTGAGTGTTGGAGGGGAAGTCTCGGAAACGTTCGGTGTTACCAATGGTGTCAAGCAAGGCTGTGTACTGGCCCCCACGCTCTTCTCCATCTTCCTATCAGCAATGCTTGTCGAGGCTTTCCGAGGCATGGGAGATGGCGTCTATATACAGTCTAGACAGAGCGCTGACCTATTCAACATCGCACACTTCAGAGCGAAGACCAAGACTACCCAGATACTTGTGAGAGAGCTGCTATACGCAGATGACAGTGCACTGGTTGCCCACTCTGCTGAAGAGATCCAGAGAATAGTGGATGCTTTCTCCGATGCATCAAAGTAGTTCGGCCTGAAGATTAACATCAAGAAGACGGAAGTGCTGTACCAACCCAACTGTACAAGAACCCGAGAGGAGGATATCATAGTTGATGGAAACAAGCTTAACTCTGTTTCGGAATTCACCTACCTCGGAAGCACTATATCAAGTGATGGACGCATTGATGCTGAAATACAGAGGAGGATGGCCAAGGCTAGCGCATCTTTCGGCCGATTACGCCAGAGACTCTGGAACAACCACCATGTGTCCACGCGGGTCAAAGGCAAGATCTACCAGGCAATTGTGCTATCCACCTTACTATACGGAGCCGAGGCCTGGACAGTGTACAGACGACAGGTGAAAAAGCTGCATGCCTTCATGATGCGACATCTGCGTTCGATCATGAGGCTAACCTGGAAGGACAAAGTGACAAACAAGGAAATACTCGGTCGGATAGGGCTGCCCTCTATGGAAGATCTTCTGATCAAAAAGAATCTCCTGTGGACTGGACACCTCATGAGGATGTCATCAGACAGACTACCAAAGCAGATCCTCTACTCTCAATTGTCTTCTGGTCACAGACAGAGAGGACGCCCTCGTCTCCGGTTCAAGGATACCATCAAGAGAAACCTCAAGCTGAGAGACATAAAGACCGACTCATGGACATCACTCTCACAGCAGAGAACTAAATGGAGTGCGGCGGTCAAGAAATGAAAGCAGTCTTTGTCGCATAGCGACTGACAGCATGATGATGATGATGATGAGGCGAAATATAACATATAAAAAGGAGCTGATTAAACGAATACGGAGGAGAACAAATAAAATTATTCCAGAACTGAATGGCCGTAGTTATGAAAACGCCTAGTAGAATGTAGTTTAACAACCACAGAGACAAGGAGGTTACGAGGAGGTTAAATTCAAGTTTTTAGGATATTGAATGGATATGAAAATATTAATAGAAATGTTTTTCTCACCAAAGAAAGGTAGTAGAACTATAGGATATAAGGTAACAATAGTAAAGGATCAGTGTAGATTGGATACCAGGAAGTACTCGTTTTCACAGAGGACAACAAATGAATGGAACAAATTATCAACATAAATCATAGACGTAAACAGAGTGAATATGTTTAAAAACAAGGTTTACACATCTCTGAGGATGGCGGTTTTACACATGGATCTACCAATGGCTTCCTTATCTATTTACTATCTGGGTCTTTGTCTGGGATGGCAATCTTGCTAAATCTTGTTAAATCCAGGTAAGACGATGCATAACGCTGAGTCGATTCGGAGAAATGGAACGAGCATTAAGGATCAGGGTTTATCTACGACCAACTTCCGCGCATGCGGAAAATTGAGTCTCCTGCTCTAAACAATTCGCCACTGCACCATAAGCAATTTGATAACGCAGTAATTGAGTGACTCAGATGTCGCAGAATAAGACATGTAATTGAAAACACGAGAAGCAACGTAGAACGAACGGTAACAAGAGGTTCCGGTTCTCTCGATATTTTCACCACTGCGTCACCGCGCCCCACGCAACAGACCAGTGATTAAGCGACTTACATCTAAGACAGCATATTTCACAAACTTGTCGTTGCTGCTTTTGTTACATTCGTGACATTCGCCGGTTTATGTATTTTGTTGTCGCCAAAACTATTACAACTGCTCTTGTTACCAGTAGACTTGACAATTGCAATTCCCTTTATCATAATATTCCTCTCAAGGACATCTTGAAATTTAAACGTGTGCAAAATTGTTTGGCAAGGGTTGTTATCCGGTCTCCTCGTTTCTTTCACTCTGTACCACTTCTTAAATTCTTCCATTGGCTCCCTGTCCCATATCGTATTATTTCTAAGATCTGCACAATTTCCTGTCAAGTACTTTCATCCAAGCAACCAGCATATTAACATTCACTGCTCACTCCTGCAAGACTAGACAGCTTCGATAATCTAATTCTAACATAACTTTTTGTTTCCAGTGTTAAGACTAGTGTCGATACTAGAGCTTTTTCAGTTACTGTATCGACTTTGTGGAACTCACTCCCTGTCAGTGTTAAGCCTGAAGGAAATATAAACACATTTCGTCACTAAAAAAACACCTGTTTAAACTTGCGTTTCCTCCATAGCTCCCCAGCGTACCAATCCAACTGCTTACAAATGGAACTGTTGATCGATTGGGAACTGCTTAAACCTCTTTGTTTTCGTGCGCTGTCGAGCTTGGGTCTCCCGAGGATTACAGCGCAATATATGTATTTTATATTGTATTCTAATGCAATATACGCTACCCTAAATAAACAGTGGCGCCTCTGGTGCACAATATAACACTAACACGAAGTCGCGAGAAATTGAGGGCGGATTTGTTGGCCTCTGAAATTCTTGTCCATATTTCGCTAATCCGTTTGTTTTGCTGTTCTTGTTTTCCGCCACTTTTTGGCAAGGCCCAGGACGAATAACCTTTAAATATTCCCCCTCTACATTGTTGTCCTCTTCCTCAACAGTTATCGTCTCACACCTGTTCATAAGGGTTCTGACTACTTTTATATTCTAGTGCCTGTGGTGGTGGGAAGCGAAGTTCAGATATTGGTTAGTGAGGGTAGTCTTTCTGTATACTGTGGACTTTACACTGCCATCGTCCTATCACAAATTGGGCATCAAGCAATGACATGCTGCTGTTCTCTACACCCTGTCTCGTTAATCTTATGCTACCTGTTGGTCGACCGTGTTCATATGTTGTTGTCATTATTCTGCCTTACTAGGCAAATAACATCATCCACATACCGCTTCATGCTCCTTGCTTAGCAGTCATCTGTGTCCATCAATGACGTTAAACCCCTACAGTGTCTGCCAGAAGCTTGTCTTTTTGTCCTTGCGGTAAGCTCCATGTCACTTGCTCAACCGCTACTACGAATTCTTCGACCGTAATTCAGCCCCTTGATTAATACCTTATTCTGATCGTCTGATAATTTGTCTTCCGACATATTGATCACACCCCTTTTTTGTTACATTATGTATTGCAATGTATGTATAATAAGTTAATTCCAATATAAATAAAAACTATTTTAGCCTCATATATTACTATCATACTATTTGTATCATACGTTAACTCAACCGTACAACTATTATATCCTGATTTATTATTGTCATACATTTATTATTGTCATACATTTTCAGGCAATTGTCATACATTTTCCATGTTTATATGGACGAACCCTCCGTTCCCAATCCATATATACACCTTTGCATTAGTGTTATATTATGCACTTGAGGCGCCGCTGGTTATTTAAGATAATCTCTACTGTATGCAATTGAAATTGAGAGATTTCGTGACACAAATTAGGAGTTTACCAAATGAAATAAAGATGTACAGAATCTATGTTTTGGTATTGGTGAAATGGTAGATAGATTGGTTTTGATCAGGAGCCTTCAACGAACTCATGGGTCTTTTGATCGTCAGGTGTCGCGACTTGTATTCAATCCCCACAATAACCTCTTTTGACAGATATGTTTCTACGTGAGCTTCCCCCTAGCCTATTCAAGGAAACTAAATTCTCAATGATGATGCCTTGTTCTTCAGTAAGCCCTCTATTGTATACGTTTTTTTTTAAGTTTTACAATTTCTTAGTTTTAATTATTGACATATAGTATAATATGTATATAAATGGGCTGTTCTATGTCGAACACAACGTTAAGATAAGTATTTTTACAGTTAATTTTATACTTTGACAGTATACTTATATTATCGCCCAGTCTTGTCGCCGGCACGAACATTGTTTCGTTTATTTTGGTATGTTTTTTAATTAAGCATGTTGTAATTGTGTGCTTTTTATTTTTTATTCTTCCTTCTTCAAGGTAATACTATGATTATTCAGCATGCGATGATGCAGTTATAACTCCTCTATGTGTCTGTTAGTGACTATACATTAATACTAAAAATAGTGTGTTGTTGTTTTTGGATAAGCTCTCAACTGCATCGAGATTCTAGTCATAGGGCTAGGTTACATCTAACTCGTCTTGATATGTGCACACACAAAAAATAGTATACAAAATGCGGTTGTAACGCATCATAAAATAAAAGCTGTCTATCATCCGCCTTCTTGCATGTGATATCTCAATAAATCCTGGACCAAAAGCATTTGAAAGCGCTTGATCTCTAAAAATGTTAGACCTGCCCTTTTTGATCTACTGTAATCTAAACGCAAACATTTGTTTGGACAGAGACATGGCTATCAGCATCCGATACATATGCCTGTCTTGCCGACATTTGTTCATACGGTTTTTGTTTATTTGTAGAGTCGCGTTTCTTTTACATGAAACACGTAAAGTAGAATGTATTCATACACCTCAATATGAAAGCTTTGAGGTAATACATATTATTTTAAAACATTCATCCATATATGCTAATTTGATATGCATCTGCCATCCTCCAGCAAGCAAAAATAATTTTTTTTAATGAATTTCCAAGTTGTCTTGATACCATGTTACAATTCCAAGAAGACTTTTACATGTTTGGAGATATCAATATCCACCTTGATTTACCAAGTCTACATACTAGATCATTCATCATATTCTCAGTCGTCACATGTATGCTGATGATACACAAGTGTACATATTACTTTCATGCCTTGTTTGCGGTGAGCCATTCAGCAGCAGCAGATCCGGCGAAAGTTGGATCCAGTGTCAGATCTGTCACCACTGGTCGCATCATGATTGCACCGAGGGTGGCAGATTTTATGTTTGCCACAATTGCGAGTCTGATAATGAGTGAACGAGTGGTTAGGCAGCAGATCCGACGAACGTTACATTCTGTGCCATATATACCACCAATGATCGTAACTGGTTGACGAGGGTGGAAGATTTTATGTTTGCCATAATTGCGAATTAACGAGTTGCTAACCGTGGAGAGTTGATGAGAATAGTTTTAATAAAGTTCTGAATTGTAAAAGTGTCTACACGGGTTGATTTGCACACATGTTTGAGTACGTGGCAAGAAGAGTCTGGCTGTAAACACCACATTAATCGCCGCAGATAACGACCTACGTAAACAAAAATGTAGCTTCACTCCATCCGTCTATCTGAAATGCCTTATCCCGGAAGACCCGGGGAAGTCGTTCTACCGTAGCCAGCGTTTCAGTCTTCCAATCCTTTCCAGCAGGTGTTATCTCTGGTGGAGCAAGTTCAGAAGTCGGAGACGTCGCCAAAGGTTGTCTTGAAGTTCAGTTACGGAGGCACTGACCACAGAAACACCCTCGAAGCTGTTAAGTGTGCAACAATCTATATCCTCAAGGGACTGGACTTGACCTGCTTATCAGGGCGAGATGTGTACCAGGTCAGAGCTGGGTGAACCCTGCAGAAAGGGTGATGTCTATCGTCAACATTGGGTTAAAGAACTGTACCCTGGAGCGCAAGGTTTTATAGAAGATGTTGAAAAGGATTTGAAGAAATGCAAGGGGGTGGGTTACACCAGGAAGTATGGGGCTGAGCTTTAGGTAGTGCAATGTCAATGGCAATAACAACTTCATGCTCCAAAAATCATGTACAATTAACGCACAAGCATTCATAAGAATAATAAATATATAATACCATAGTTAAAAAATAGTTTAGAACATAGATTATTCGATTAAGATTAATAAATAATTATAATAATACAATAAATAAGTATTATAAATAAATAAATAAGTGTAATAAATAAATAGAATGCATGATCATAATCAGTGTCTTCATCCACAGTTAGCGTCAGTGGAAAAAAGAGGAGGCGTGGGAGGAAGTGAGAGGTTGGCCTTGAAAATAGGTGGGTGGTGGGATTGCTGGCAAGTGGGAGGTGGACTCTCAACAATGGTGGGAGGTGGGAGGTTGGCCACACTAACAGGTGGGATATGGAGTGTTGGGAACCCTGCCTCACACCCCCTCTCGAGTACGCACGTACTACTTTAGCACTATGATTTGTACGGCTGCCAGTCACATTGTTGAACGCATGAGTATGATTGGCTAACAGTCTACTACATCATGAAGTACCGCATGCTGCATGACGATGTACGACTATGTTAGACGATGTTAGACGCCGACAGATCGTAGTAGATATTGAACATGTTGAACCTGTTCGCTCTCCAGCGCCTCTGGTGGATAGAGCGGCGTCACTGCATCCCATTTCACAAAAGGGGCCGTTATAGTGCTGCCTCCAAGCGACCATGACAGCTGGCAACCTACACATTCCCCAGTTATGTTTAGGCGTCCGCCATAATTCATGCACATGCATCACATGAATTTCGTGTGCTTTAGCGGTTCGTTACCCTGTTTATTTTTTTTACAATGAATGTGGATAAGGTCATGCAGCCCTTTCCCTGTTTGTGTGAAAATACCAGTTAACTACTTGGTAGGTTGGTAATGGGCAGTCTAATTTATTCACATCAAACGAGGATTGCCGCTGTGCACACAATGTAGTATAGATAGTGTCTTCCATAGATGTGGCACAGCCAGGTATACGAGTAAATTACTTTTTTTAATGTACCACACAAGCTGGCCATTATTACATATGAATAAACAATACCAGATAATAATAACAATTAGTGATATTCTCAAATGTAGTTAACAATCTACCAAAAAAAACACTGTTGCTGTTAGACAAAGTTGCATCACACAAAGATGTTAGATAAAGTCACAACATATTATAAAACCCAATGGAAAATATATAACTATGTACAAACTGCACAAGCATATGTAGTACTTACAATGTAATTCACACAAAAGTGGGCGGTAATGACCCTCTCGCCCCATATGTTTACAGGTGGTGGTTAACCCCACCAGTCCAGGCTAGTAACTTAGTTGGGTCCAATACGCAATCACAAAAATATTCTACCACACCCAGCACAACGATAGGTGCATTTATCCCAAGGCTAATGTCCCAATGCCCACTGTCCAAGTTCAATGTCTCATCGCCAGAAAGTCCAGCGTAGTGTGTCAACGTAGTGTGTCATCGCAATGTTTACACGAGTTGAAGTCCAGTCGACAGAGTGGTTCGAGGTCGGGTAAGATTGTATCGCAACACCAATGTTGCTCGACCAACAGAGAACCATTTCGCCTCATGACCACCCCTCTGCCGACGATGTTGTTCCCTTTCACAATAGTGCTCTTGCTCTGCTTCACTTTCATTGTGTTGCTCCGTACGCGTCGGTCTGTGGATCCGGCTCTCGATCTCCTAAGCAGGGACGTCGTAGTCTGTCAACTCCCAGTCGCGACCCAATCAGCTGACCGCCAGATCATAGGATGATGTGCGATCACGACGGCGTACGGGGTGAGTTGACTCAGCTGAAGTACCGGCGACAGGCTGCTGCCCGTGGCAGGAGCAAGAGTCGCCTGCTCACGACGAAACTGATAGAATTTGTCTTCGATGTGTGCCCTCAGTATGGCCAGGAAACTCTCCATTTTTGCATTAGATGCATTTTCATTTTAGTCATCAGTGGGTTGGGCATCTGATGTATGAATATCGGATACATCGGGTACTTCTTCCTTAACAGGCCCCTGCGCTGCCGATGGTTTCGGCAAAACATGGAAACACATGCGTAGAATGCACAATATAGTAAATTTGTCTTTTACTTTTTTAGGTAGATATCATGAAATACCATGGCCCCTCAACCTGCTTTGGCAACTGTCATATATTCATTTCACAGTTGCTAGTATAACGTTTTTAATATTGTTCAGATGACGGAAAACCATACGTACTCAACGTGTTTCACTACTGTGTCCTGCCTGCCAAGGCACTGTCAGAAATTGCATTGCTTAGACACAACCTCTCAAACCATTAGCAGGTGCGATGTGCAAATACGCCATTTAAATGAATGGCAGGACAAACACTAGTTTTGTTCATGTCGATTATAATTCATATAATGACGCATCCTTGTCACTTAATTGCATATTATTTTGTAGTGACATTTAATCACGTGAATGGCCTTAACAAGAAACCGCCAATTTCCGACGCATTGTTAACAGAGGTAGTATTTTTTTTTCCCGGATTCAAACTCAACGAGTGATAAAAGGGAGTTTGTTTACAAGTCATTCAACCCGTGCATCGAGCTATCGTTTACATTAGCTAATATATATATATATATATAAGATAAAGTGATTTATTTACTTAAATTACATACATAAGGTAATATCTGACATAGTGGTAGTCAACGTTTTCGGTAAAAAGGAATTAACAGCAGGACTTTAGCGTAAATTAGTACACACTCACTTCGTTGTTTTGTTACACAGTGTTCTCCGTATTCGCTAGGTGGCAGGATTTTTAGCCTAAAGTGTTCTTTTGATCACAAAAACAGCCTTATTCAAGGCTAACGTAGCACACTAATTAAAACTAAATTGTATGATGGCCCCGTGCAAACGACAGTTAAAGGCCACAAGGCACGTAATTTGTGGCAGTTGTAGTAACTGGGTAGATTTCGTCAAGTCTGGGTGCGAAAAGTCCTGGGCTGAGGTCCAGGCAGATAGTTTTAATTTTGAGTGTAGGGGATGCGCAAGGATGAAGGAAATAGAGGTGGAGTTGAAAGAGCTGAGACTGCTCGTTGTGGCAATGGTGGGAAGGGATCAGGGGAGTTGTGCCAGTAGTTCCGGTGAGGGAACAGTAGACGATAAAGTGGGGAAAGACACAAGAGATGCTAGGGAGAGCTCACCTCAGCCTGGGAGGAAGCTGAGAGGAGGGAAGGTGACAGGACGTAAGGAGACGGGAAGGAAAGGAACGGGAGGGAAGACAACCGGGGTGAAGGAGAGGGGAGTAGGGGAGACAGGAGGGAAGGAGAAGGGAGTGGGGGAGACGGGTGGGAAGACAACCGGGGTGAAGGTGAGGGGAGTAGCGGAGACAGGAGGGAAGGAGAAGGGAGTGGGGGAGACGGGAGGGAAAACAACCGGAGTGAAGGAGAGGGGAGTAGGGGAGACAGGAGGGAAGGAGAAGGGAGTGGGGGAGACGGAAGGGAAGGGGTCAGGACATAATGTGATGGAGGGGATCGAAAGGAAGAGTTATTCTGCAGCAGTGATAGAGGGGGTGAGGAAGAGAGCGAGGGTGTTTGTGGGGGATTCGATAGTTAGGAAGACCGACAGAGTCTTAAACAAGGGAGATGATGTGGTGGTCTGCTTGCCTGGAGCCAAAATAGAGGCGATAACTGAGAGGGTAAAAAACATCGTAGGCTCGGGTAAGGGTGGATCTGTTTTAGTACATGTAGGGACAAATAACGTAGAGAGGGAGGGTACAACTGCCATAGTTAGGAAATATAGGCAGTTGGTCAGAACACTAAAACAGACGCGGGTTGAACAGGTAATACTGTCAGGGATTTTACCTGTGATGGGCAGGAGGGGTCATAAATATCGAAATTGTCGGGGGATGGCAATTAACATGTTAGTCCAGAGGCTGTGTAGGGAAGAGGAAGTTGGATTTGTGGATTTATGGGAAAGTTTTGTTGGGAGGGATGATATGTACATGAAGGATGGGCTTCATTTAAGTGGAAAGGGGGCGGCAGTATTCGCGGACAAACTTTCAGCAGCAGTAGATAGCAACTTGGGTACAATGACAAATATTTTTGGAAGTAAACATTCTTTAAACTAGAAGTGCAGGGGGGTTACCTAGAGGTGTCTCAAGCAGAACAAGAGACCACTAGCACAGATAAACCAATATCAAATCATCCGAAAAACATCTCTGAAAAAGGTTATAGATGCATATGTTTAAATGCAAGGAGCATAGTAAATAAGAAAAACGAATTAAACATTATGGTAGAAGATATTGACCCTCACATAATTGGTATAACTGAATCATGGGCCAACATAGATATAACAGATGCTGAATTAGGACTGACAGGATACGTAATGTTTAGGAAAGATCGAATAGGAAGAAGGGGCGGGGGAGTTATTTTATATGTTAAAGAATCTATTCAGGCTTATGAAATGAAACTAGAAAGGGAAGCAGATTGCGATGAAGCTGTTTGGTGCAAAATTGTTTCAGGAAATTCAAAATTAACTGTTGGATTAGTTTACCGAAGTCCAAACATAAACGAAGAGGACAACACAAAAATAAAAACCGCTATAAAGGAAGTTAGTAAAGGGGAATGTATCATAATGGGAGATTTTAACCATGGACACATACAATGGAATTCTCTAGAGAGCACAGGGATTGATGATCAACAATTTCTATGTTTAATCCAGGATAGCTTTCTTACTCAGCACGTACTAGAACCAACCAGGGGAGAAAATGTATTAGATATAGTTTTGTCATCACAAAAAGAATTAGTGGACAATGTAAAACTATTTGAACCATTGGGTAATAGTGACCATAATCAAATACATTTTGACATCAATGTAAAATCAGAAAGTAAAAATAAGAAAACGTACAAGAGAAACTTCCACAAAGGTAACTACAAAGATATGAGAAAATACTTAGCACAGCTAGATTGGAATAACATGCTGATGAATAAGACTGCAATTGAATGTTGGAATATTCTAAAATATGAAATTGAGAGTATCATTGATAAATTTGTTCCCTTCCGAAAACAAGGAAAACGGTGTAGAAAGAAACACGTGTCAAAAGAGGCAATTAGAAAAATAATGCTAAAACAAACTATGTGGAGGGTTTATAGGCGTACCAGAAAGGAAGAAGACTATGCAAAATACAAAGAGGCACTTAATGCAGCTACAACTGAAATCAGACAATCTAAAAGAAGCTATGAGCAAAAACTGGCATGTAACATAAAAACTGACAGCAAGAGTTTTTATGCATATGTCAGGAGTAAACAAAACGTACAAGACAAGGTTGGACCTCTAGAAGACAGTGCTGGAAATATAATATCACAGGGGTTTTTAATGGCGGAAGACCTAAATGGTTACTTCAGTTCAGTGTTTACAAAAGAAGATATTAGTTCATTACCAGTTGCTGATGCTAAATTTCAGGGGACTAAATCTGACTATTTAGGACCGTTAGTTGTAACTCCAGAATTGGTAGCTAGGAAAATAAAGGCAATGAAGGATAACAAATCACCGGGAGTGGATGGGATTCCTCCAAAATTACTAATGGAAACAGTAGATCAAATCAGTATACCACTTGCAAGAGTATTCAACTTGTCATTAAAAGAGGGAGTTGTTCCATTTGAATGGAAAGAAGCAAACATCATACCATTATTTAAAAAGGGTTCGAGAAATAAGTCAGAGAATTACAGACCAGTGAGTTTAACGTCAGTGATTTGTAAATTATTAGAAAGGTTAATTAAAGACCATATGGTGGACTTCCTCGTTAAGCATAAATTATTAAATTCATCTCAACATGGATTCCTTAAAGCGAGGTCATGCTTAACAAATGTGTTATGTTTTTGGAAGAAATCACTAAGTGGATAGACGAGGGATCGCCAGTAGATATTATCTACTTAGATTTTCAGAAAGCTTTTGACAAAGTGCCACATCAAAGATTGCTACTTAAATTAAAAGCCCATGGTATCGGGGATAGCATAACTGACTGGATAGAACAATGGCTGACTGACAGAAGACAACGAGTTGTAGTAGATGGCGAAGTTTCAAATTGGAAATCGGTTTTGAGTGGGGTACCTCAAGGATCAGTATTAGGACCTATATTATTCTTAATTTATATCAATGACTTGGACGACAGTATAACAAGTAACGTACTGAAATTTGCGGACGACACAAAACTGTTTAGAAAGGTTAATACTGATGGTGATAAACAACATTTACAAAACGATCTAGACAGATTAGTGAAATGGTCTGAGAAATGGCAGATGCTGTTCAATTTTGGGAAATGTAAATGCCTACATACAGGACATGGGAACTTGAATGTAAACTATAAAATGGGAGCTACTGTTCTTGGTACTACTGTAAAAGAAAAGGACTTAGGAGTTACAATAAGCGCTGATATGAAAGTTTCAGAGCAGTGTGGTATTGCAGCTTCAAAGGGTAATCAAATTCTTGGATTGATTAGAAGAAACATAACATACAAGGGAAAAAAGTTAATTATACCTCTTTATAAAGCAATAGTTAGACCTCATTTAGAATACTGTATACAAGCATGGAGACCATATCGTAAGAAGGATATAGATACGCTTGAACGCATACAAAGGAGAGCAACTAAAATGATTCCAGAACTTAGAGACCTTAGTTATGAAGAACGCCTGAAAGAATGTGGTTTAACAACTCTAGAGACAAGGAGGTTAAGAGGAGATCAGATTGAAGTTTTTAAGATATTGAATGGGTATGAAAATATTGATAGAAATATGTTTTTCTCACTCAAGAAGGATAGCAGAACTAGAGGACATGAGGTGGGATTAGTAAAGGATCAATGTAGATTGGACATCAGGAAGCACTCGTTCTCACAGAGGACAGTAAATGAATGGAACAAACTGTCTACAGATTGTGTAACTGCTAGCAGCGTGAATATGTTTAAAAACAAGGTTGACACATATATCAGAAGGGCGGGTTATAAGTAGGTGAACATTGTTGGACTCTCGATAAGCCAATGGCTTCCTTGTCCACTTGCCATCTGGGCCTTTGGCTTGGATGGCAAATCTTGTTAAATCTTGTTAAACTGCATGCATTATTGGCACCTTCCGTTTGAACCAATTACATACAGTGTGTAGTCAGAATGAAAAGGGGTCAAATAGCTTAACGAAACATAATGTACGTCACGCCCAGGACTGTGTGTGGGGAGGTATGTATGCGTAAGCTTTACGGAACGCTACATGGGGGTGAGGAGAAAGGATGTATTGGCCGTCGTTTGTGTTCGTCCGGCTGTCGACATCAGTCTGATAGCATTGATTGCCAAATGCCAATTCTGGGGTATAGTTCAACCGAATTCGAACAGAAAAGGAATGCGGACTGATCAGTGAAGTCTGTAATGGCGCGGGAAAAGTCAGCTAACTTGGTAACAAATTGGCGTATGCATAATAGGTGGGGAAAGGAGTCTTTTTCAAAATGAACATAGTCTTGGGGTGTACAGGCCAGCGTTTCGAAGCGTGACAAGGGGGTAGGAGGGTCTCAAAAATGTAAAAAAAAATTAGCGTAACGAACTTTAAGGATAGTCCCTGATTTGTATGGTTATTATCAGCAGCCTAATGCATTATGCCACTTACATTGCCAATTACTACTGTGCTGTAGGATCCTTTCATTTTACTGTGTTATTTTTTCTTTTTTTCTTTTGAATGTATATCATTTTAACAGGATGATTTACACCCAAACACCACAAAAAACAAAACACATTTATTTGTATGACCATTATCAGTAGACTTTGAATAGTGCCTCCATTAAAAGGTTATCAAAAGTAGAGTTTGCTAATTTGTTTGCTAATTAAGCACATGTGTTTAAACAACATGGCCGACCGGCATGTGTGGATAGTTCGTTGCAAATTCAAACTGAGGTTTGTAAACATGTAAACATGTCACTTTACTGCAGCCACGATTGTCTTCGAATTCGCCGGCTGCTGGCTCGCGATGATCGTCCGTGTAGAAATGCCGATAAACAGCCGTCCGAAGAATTCGGTGAATACGGCCACGTGTATAAATATAATTAGTAATCTAAAAAGTACCTGTGATGATCGCTAATCAGCTAGGTACTCACTACGCCATCCCCACAGAAAAGCTTGTCACCCTACAAGCGACAACTATGTGAACACCATCAATGAAAGAATGACAAGGACATTCACGCCTGTGGCAGACAGTGCATGCTGCAGGCACGAATAACTATGTTGCAATGCTAGTGTATCAAATGATAATTATGTTTGGATATGTCTAGGATGCTAATAAAATTGTCAATCGTCTGTGTTTCCTTATTGTTGATTTTATCTATTTTTATTTGACAACCAGTGTCGATCGACATATTCAGTAATACTTTATTTTTATTCCTTACATTATCCCTTGTGTAGAATCATATAGTTGCGTATAAAGAATGTGTCAATATATGGTACCAGGTTATTTCAGATCAATGTTCTCTGCCAGAGACACTACGGGGATCACGCATGTCAACAGTACCACAAGGTGGCGTTGTTCTCGGGCTTTTCAGTGGCAGAGATGAGAGAGCTTGTGACAGAAATTACTCTTCCCAAATGGCACGGTCACATGCGAAGCCAACATGCCAACGTGAAGTCAAAGGCGGCAGGCGTGTCCCTGACCATGATTATACCTTATCGACAAGGATGATATGTTCCTACGAAACTGGGTAAATATAAGAATATATATATATATATATATATATATATATATATATATATATATATATATATATATATATATATATATATATATATATATATATATATATATATATATATATATATATATATATATATATATATATATATATATGACGTATATATATATATATATATATATATATATATATATATATATATATATATATATATATATATATATATATATACATTGTGGATGACGTGATGCATAAAATAAAAAACGAATACGTGAATATATTATGTATTATGATTGAAAAACCGTTTATTCAGCGTGTAATAACAAGGTTTTAAAAAAGCAAACACGTATCCGCAGCCTTAATTTATCATCGAAGAACAAATAGAAGATATATGACAAGCAAAAGACTATGAAAGAGAGCAGAGGCGGTGAAACTACGAGGCCGCGTGAGTGAAGCGGAAATATGCCGATAGGGAGCAGTGGGAAAGGACAATAACCAATGCAGTTTAGCAGTACGGCCTGATCCCTCTGTAAAGGGAAACTGCGAGGAAGAACATATGACATATGTGGCGTGAGCAAGATTCTTGGATACTATATTTCGAGATTCTTGGATAATATACGTTTGTCAAACGACGGCCGAAGTTCGTTGAATCCCAGTCAAGCGTGGGACATCATCTCTCATCTCATCATCTCGTTCCGCTGCCACTTAGTAGACCGGCGGCGGACCTGGGAGACACGAACATTGAAATTCGTTTGAACGGAAAGCCATGTGTGGATCATCCGTGTAACATACATGTATACATGGATATGTACCCATGCACACGCAGGCATGCACGCACGCAAGCACTCACGCGGACACACACACATACACTACACACACGCACGCACGCACGCACGCACGCACGCACGCACGCACGCACGCACGCACACACACACACACACACACACACACACACACACACACACACACACACACACACACACACACACTAGTGCCACACACACACACACGTTCCGCAGCCCGCATGCTGGGCCGGGCCGGACCTCTACATAATTTCGCGGGCCGGGCCGGGCCGGGCCTGGGCCTACATATTGCGGGACATAATAAAAATATTCATACAAAACCCACATTATTAATTTTATTATTAATAAAAACTGATTATAAATTGTAATTCCGGTTAATGAATGCTTAAAATTATTTCTTTAGTATTATATAGTTGCAAATTGAGACCTTGCATGGAATTGTAAATGACACTAGTGCTTTATACATTGGAATGCAGTTTGACCTCTTTTCAACAATGGGACTTCCTATGGTATCATTTTAATAATGTGCATTCTTTTAATAGAGAAATTTCATATAAAATATATGCATAGTCGCATGCCCATATCTTTGCATTGTAATTTTTTAAACATGTACTGGCTTTCCAAGACACTGTGACTGGAGTAGTGGCACTTGTTTCACTGGCTTCATCACAGTTAATGCATGTTTCCCATCATTCTTCTCCAGCTCAAATTTAACTTCCTATCCCTTAATCCGTGATGTCTAGACTCTGAAAACCGCATATTGTTGGCATGAATGTACCCTTTTGCATAGATCTAATGACCCCCATACCAGGCCATTTAAGTAGACATGGCTGGAAGCAGCCAACCCCAAATATTTACTTTAGACATATTTGCAGAGGCAATCAAGCCATGAGTAACCATCAACTTAATCACCCTTTGACCATACCAGTGGGCATCCTATTGTCTATGTCTTCCCTCCAAACATTGCCCGCCTGAATGACCAGCCAACTGGCCACTTCCCACTGCCCAGTACTGCCAGTACCCAGTACCCACCTCAGTTGGTAATTGGTATTTTTCAGTTGTGTGAACTAGAGACTACTACTGACATTGGTATTTCAATAGTAAACATTATACAATGTTCATATATATATTTTTTTATTTATTAAAACAATAAGTATGTTTTACAGTTTATTTGTGCTTCGTATTTCTTATAAGATTATAGTTTTATCTTCTCTAAATTTAGCGGGACGCGGGCTTGAAGGCCGCGGGCTTACCCGTCTTTGGCCCACGGGTATGGGCCGGGTATGGGCCTGAAACTTGCGGGCCAAGCCGGGCCTGGGCCAAACATTCACGGTCTCGGTCGGGTCTGGGCCGGGCCTGGGCCTAAATTCTAGTTTGCGGGCCTGGGCCGGGCTTGAAAAATTGCTGCGGGCCTGGACCGGGCCTGGACTCTAACTGCTAATTGCGGGCCGGGCTTGGGCTCAAATTATAGGCCCGCGCAGGGCACTAACACACACACACACACACACACACACGCACGCACGCACGCACGCACGCACACACACACACACACACACACACACACACACACACACACACACACACACACACACACACACACACACACACACACACATAACAAACACACAAGACAAACACAACTCACAAAAACACACAAGACGCAAAACACACAACACAAACACAACTCTCGCAAAATCTACTACTACTACTACTACTACTACTACTACTACTAATACTACAACTACTAATACTACTAGGAGTTACAGATAAACTGTAGGAATTATGGGTAAATTGTAGGAATTATGGGTAAACTGTAGGGGGTATGGGTAAATTGTAAGAGTTACAGGTAAACTGTAGGAATTGTGGGTAAACTGTAGGAGGTATGGGTAAAATATAGGAATTATGGGTAAACTATAGGAGTTATGATAAAACTGAAGGAGGTATGGGTAAATTGTAGGAATTATGGGTAAACTGTAGGAGTTATGGGTAAACTGTAGGAGGTATGGTTAAATTGTAGGAATTATGGCTAAACTGTAGGAATTATGGGTAAACTGTAGGAGGTATGGGTAAATTGTAGGAAGTATGAGTAAACTGTAGGAGGTGTGGGTAAACTATAGGAGTTATGTGTGAAATGTGTTATTCAGTGATGGTTAAAGTGTAAGAGCGCATTATTAAAAATGTTTGACATATAACGAAAATATGATGGGTGAACTGTGTCAGTTATGGATAAAGTGTAAGAGAGCATTATTTTTAAATATTAACATATAAAAAAATATGCTGATGGTGCATTTACCGCGACGTCAATTGTGGCTTTCGTCAGCTGCATGTCCTTATTTCGTATTGTTCTGTGTGCGGCTTACGTCAGCTACATGTCCTGACACGTTTATACAATTTTTTTGTTCTATGTAGTGCGGTTTACGTCAGCTGCAACGACCACATTTCACCGTGCTATCAGATGATGACCTAGCGGTCGAATGTCCATACATGCAACGAGAAAAATGTAGCCATGCATGTGGGCTATACAACACATATCGCATCATCACATTATATTGAGAACTTGTCGTTTTACAGAGAATTACCAAATACGGTCGAAATAAGAAAGCGCGCTGCAAGCACGGCTTACAGCGGGATAGACAAGGCACGTCACAATGCTAATTTTCATAGAAAAGGATTCAGAAAAATAAATAAAACTTTCAACGCCACCGTCGAACGAATAATGAAATGTTTTGTTCCTTGACCTATTCTAGTATTTTATATTTTCGTTATATGTCAATATTTTTAAATAATGCACCCATATTTAATTATATTACAATGCTTTACTATGATATCCTGTGTCATTATTTTTAAATAATTAATAAAATTTGCTCGTACTCTTTTTCGATAGGAGGGTGTCGCGTCGATTTCTAACCACGTTAAAAAAGAAAGAAGACCGCGTTTCACCCTGCTAGCAGGTTGTGACCTAGCGGTCGAATGTCCATACATGCAGCGAGAAAACGTAGTCATGCATGTAGGCTATACAACACATATCGCATCATCACATTTTATCGAGAACTTTTCGTCGTATGTCGTCTCATGTCGACACCTCTATATACTGCCTATACCGCCTCAGTCCTGCAATACATAAAGGGGTTTCCCCGCAAGCTGCATGTCCGGACACGTTTATAGCTTACGTCAGCTGCATGTCCTTATTTGGTATTATTCTGCGTGCGGCATACGTCAGCTGCATGCCTTTATTTGGTAGTGTTCTGTGTGCGGTTTGTCGCTCCCGTTCGCAATATTAAATATGGAAGTGCGTGACGGTAATTTTTATACAGAAGGATTCAGAAAACAAATAAAACTTATGTAACCGTAACGTCCTCCAAAACATGCGTTAGAACAACTATTCACCCGTAAATTTGCGTAATTCTACTACAGGGGAACTGCAAAATATGTGTTCACCTTTTATATAAATAAGCAACCATGTGTAGAATTTACTGAAACCACATTATCGACTGCAACGACTTCGCTATGGTTATATACAAATCGTCGATGATGTATCGTTGTGATGTCTGGAGTAGGTGGCTTAGGGTTAGCTGTAGACGTCAGGGGAAGCTGATACAGTCGCCGGGGGGTGCTCAAGGTACCCAGAAGCCCATCGTGCATGTGGTCACCGGATTTGCGTTTAGGGTTAGCTGGCCGGATAGAAGCACACACTGTACATGCGCAAGAAACCGGAAACGGAAGTCCATCGTGCACGTGGTCACCTGAAATCCCGTGAGCGCCCCCTGGCGAGTGTATCAGCGCAAACCTTGCGGAAATCCTAAAGGAGAAACCCCGTGAGCGCCCCCTGGCGAATGTATCAGCGCAAACCCCAAGGAAACCCCGTTGCTAGGGCTACGACTGTTCCGGGTTACGTAATAGTTCGGGGCGCCATAATCTACGATTGTTGCGAGTTACGTAATGGTTTGGGTTAGCTCCAATCGCCAGGGGGCGCCACTGTCCTCAGGGGGTGTGGCGTCACAAATATATGACGTAATTCCCTTCCCCTCATTTACGTATTCAGATGGCTCCCTACACTACCCATGTTGGCATTTAAATACTGTCTAAGAAATACCTGGTTTCAGTTTCACTGATAAAACTAGCAGGTTTGGGTGGTCTATGAAATGTATATCCATAGAAACAAGTTCTGGCGTTTACATCTTTTAAGTAATATAGCGTTAATTTTTCGCTATAAGACTTCATATGTTTATTTGGTTTCATTTTAATAGCATCGGAAAATGCCATAATTGTGGTCAAAATGATGAATGATAGTATTTTCTCACCGAATGATATTGGTGAGATGCCTGTCTGGAGCGGTCCTTGGGTGGTCGTTATCACTGTGGGGGCAGTCTGCAGCGGAACGTAGCTGTTGTGGATGATGGCGCCACCCGACTGCAACAGAAGACGATGTACATCATGGGCTCCAATGCCAGCACACAAATAATGCTTTCCTTCCATCCACGAATACGAATGATATTGAAATGGAACAATAGCACGACAGCATATCATATGTTTGCATTGTAAGCTACTGATATTTAAAGGTAATGACAAGACGTACTTGTATCAAAGTAAGACACACACATTGCTCTGTATACAATGCAGATGAAAGAATTATAAAAGGATAACAGCTTCCGCAATAGGGCCTATTATTTTGGAGTAGTCGAATCTTAGTCAATATTAAACATATTAGAAAATGCATAAATGTGTAGTGTTTTCAAGTATGATACGGAGCGTGAGATTACGGTGAAGGTGATCTCCTGTGTTCAACACAGACTGTACCGATCTCTAAAACTCATTACCCACGTGATATATCAACTATTCTCACAGTGTTTTTTTTTATATACTAGCAAAAATGCCCACCCTCCGTCGTAGATAAACCCTGAATGAGTTGCGCACGAGATGCAATGTTTGGGCAGGAGCATTCACATACTGTTTTCGACGATGACATGCAAACATACATACAATAAGCTACAGCGTATGACGACACAAAAAATTAATACAGCGTACGATGACAAACAATAAATGACTCGACCCAGAAGTTGAACAGAGGCCGAAGCCCGATTCAAGGGATGCGAAGTCAGTCTCTAAGCATCTAATCAGATAGACTATAATTGATTTTATAGATGTTCCTTTTGGTAGGGCCTGGTACAGTTGTACAACTTGTACCATGACTAATCCGGCACTGACTACAACACAACGATATTCACACTTCCGCTAGTTATCCGTTCAAACGATCGAAGCCAGTTGAAAGTGTACGGTGGACCTACCGATCGGCGTCCACAGCAGACGGCGTTGCAGCAAATGGCGCCTGCCCAGATGGAAGCGACCGACTCGATGAAGTACAAGGCGACGAGAGTGTAGATCACGGCAACGACGATGTGCCACTTTGAACAAACACGAGTGCGAATGTACGAAACGATACAACTTTAAACAGTTGTAAGGTTATAGCCGCGTCTGATTAAACGTTTGTCCTTGACGTATGACAACAATCAGACAATTATTATTTTATTGTTGTTATTTGTATAATTGACACCATTTTGTTTGCTTTACTTTAGACAATAATAAATACATGTTTATTACCTCAAGATTATTTATTATTTTCTCACATGTGTAATTTGAATTCATGCTAAGAGTCAAAATAAAGGCATTTTGAAAATTAAAACAGTGAATATTTCAACAGCTAGAACGTAAACAACAATCCAAAGGACGGTGTTGAACATGGATAAACACAGACCGTAGTAAAACATATCTATATAATTATATAACAATTCTATAGACAAGTTTAGAATGATACAGCACAATTGTGCATAGGAAACATATGGAATTCTACAGAATTCATATAAACATGTTATGTCTACTTCACTTTTCTAAAGATTTGTATAGCATTATATAGAATTTTGTAGAATCATAGAATTCTGCACACCATGCCAAACTATTGTGAGAAAACAATAGAAACTACAAATTCTATAGTTATGTCCATAAATATCATATAGAATATTCTATAAGATCATTCTACAAAATATTCTATGGAATTCTATGGAATATTATTTTCTTAATTCTACACAGTTAAAAATCTTATGGAATATTCCTTACAAATTCTATTGATTTTTTGGCCAAGGGAGCCTCGAACTCCAGTATCAAAAAGAGCAATACAATACGATCTGGTAATGCTATATTTGCATAAAACTATCACCTCTGTTACCTCCCAGTCTACGATGCAATTGTTTGTGCCTGCGTGGTATGTTATTGCAGACCTGTACTCTACCGTCGCTGACTCCCTCTTTTATTCCCTGGTAAATAGCGTGGTTGTGACGTTCTCAACCTCCTTGTGTTCTTCGGGTCTAGTTCCACATGTTCTCCCTGTTTCGCCAATGTACTATAATCTATAAAATTGTACAGAATTGTTATTGAATTCTAGATATGTACGGAATTATACATATGCTAAAGGACATCTCTTTCCTTACATAGTCGTTGGACGTATCAAGTTGTTCGACGAAGTCTGCAGCAGAGGCGACGATTACATACAGGAACGCATTGCTGACGGCCACAACAGAGGAGATGATGGACAGCACCATGAAGGCAGTGATCTGGAAATGTAGAAGATCAATGATAGTTTACAAATGCACTATCAGTGTGTATGTCTCGTCGAGCGTTCACCTGGGAGATGTAATCACGGAAACTAATATAAAAAATTTTTTTTATTATTTTGAAATGTTATTTCCATGACAGGAATGGATCCAGAATTATTTTACTTTTCAAAGTTGCGTGGACTTAATAAGAAAACATCTGTAATTGCAACTGAATTTATATGAGGCTGTGTAGTTGTGATCATTTTAACTGAACCAAAGCATCGTTGCAAGAATGGATAAATTTACCCTAAGCCCTGTCTAAAAATGCAGTAATAGTACATGTTATCTTCTTTTACAAAGCAATAAATGTAATAAATGTCTTTGCAACGATGTAATTGTAATACATTTGTTAAGTGGTTTGATGGTAATTATAATTTAGTCTTTATGAATCTGTGTAATTGTAATTGACAATTATATTTTAAGCCGATCCAGGTTATAAAGAACGTCAGGAATAGCAAAAGGTGCAATGCAAAATGCTGGGAACGCAAACATATTGCAATGATCGCCAACGTCAAATTATTTTTATTTTATAATAACGTATTTGATAATAATATATTACTTCGCTTTGAAATACAGGTAGAAGTTACGTAAAAACAAAAAACCGTTAAGGGTGGGCCACCAAAAAGTTATTATTTGTCAAGCTAATTAATCAACATAAACAAAGTCAATGCTATCGTATGTTGGGTTTTTTTATATAAAATATGTATAGTGGTAGTTACTACAATGGTAGTTATCATCTCGATATTATTCCATAGGTAATATAGGACAATTATTTCGTAAGATAGACACATAACATTCCTTTATACGTCTTTATAATCGTTTTATAGAGCTGATTTGATACTGAATAATATATTTAGTCAAACGCATCTTGCAGAATACTTCTTGAAATAATTTCTCTACTAGAAGTAATGTCATCAATATGTGTTATTCTCACCACGAGACACGCGGGGTTTATATTGCTAACGCATAGTACACAGGGAGCTATTTTTTTTAATGTATTTTATAAACCTCTCAACGAACGAAACAATACTCACGAAACACGAAGTCTTGGATAACCCGGCTCCGATACCTAACCCTCCAGCTATGAGGAACTGAAGAAAGACAAAACAACATTTTCGGGTCCTATTGTAGTTAAATATAGGTGGTAACAAAACAAAGCCTTCATTTAACAATAAACCAGAGTGGAATGATACTCGGTCAAGTCGCATCAACGCGCCGCTGGCTGCGTCAGTCAACACTACATACACCAGCACGAGATCATAAATAAGTGTCTAGTCACGGAAATGTAATCAACTATATGTTATGTTTGCCCTTAGGTGTTGGTATGTTGATGTATATAGGACCTACCTATAGTGAATGTATTTGAACATTCATAATATGTATTTTTATTTTATTCAAACTTCCCGGTTGTTTTCTGATTCGAACCGACAACATACTGGTCAGGACTCAGGCACAAACTAATGTGACAGGATATACGTGCTATAAAGGAGACGGTTGACCGTGACACTCTAAAGCCTAACTGTGACTCACTGAAAACTCACCGTGACACTCGTTTTTACATAAATACACATTTTCCAGAAATACACATAGTAACTTCTTACGCATAGAGCTTACAGGATAAGTAAGTTTAAACAGGTAGGTATTTATTTTACGACGAAATGCTATATTTCCCACAGGTTTAACACTAACAGGGAGAGAGTTCCACAGAGTCGGTGCAGCAACTGAAAACGCTCCAGTCCCGACATTTTTCTTAACACTGGGAACAAAAAGTAGATTAAAATGAGATGATAGAAGCTGTCTGGGCTGTCTTGTGAACAGTGAATATAAATATGCTGGTTGTTAAGATGAAAATGCTTGATGGGTAATTGTACAGATGTTAGAAATAATGCGATATCGGACATGAAGCCAATGCAAAGATTTAAATGGTAATGAGTGAGAGAAACGAGGTGACTGAGTAACTACTGGTTGGTCTTTGGAGGTCAGTGTTTATTACCAAAAATCCATTGCAATTGCATGTCAACGGGGGCCAGGTATTCCGGGTTGATGCGGTTGCCGTTGATTTTGTATCTTTATGTTGTAAATGCTTAAAAAAACACCCGTGCACCCGCGCACACGCGTACGCACACACACACAGTTGAACAACATTTATTAAAACACAGCTGATATAAATAGTATCTAGTTGTTTTCAGCACCCGGCAACGTTCTATTAACTGACTATAGTCTTTATAATTATATTGTGGTTAGAATGTTACGTCCTTTTGAGGTCTCATTCAACTAGTTAGCCTTTTCAGAACTTTATCGGTAAGCACCACATGTACCGTGTCCGGTTTGCGTCTTGAATTCAGAACTGTGGCATGAAAGGCGGATGTGCTAATCACTACATTTAATTTTTTTGGGTTTTGTAATATAAGTACACAACGTCAATTAGTAATGTCACACTTTTCCTCTTTCTATGGTGTATGTTTCTATGATGCATTTTAATTTACATGGCGCAACTTTCTCAGAAAACGTTTTAATCTACCAGTTTGCACTCACTGTTATTATATGGTACTACTACTACTTTTAGCAGAATGTCTCCCGATTCAAATTCAGATTATAAATCGAATGGTGCGCTTTATCCAGAGTAGTTTAAAATGAAACAACAGTTTGGATACACTCTCTTGAGAGGGCAATCTAGCCCTTCAGGGTATTGGTTCATGTATGTCTAAAAGTTTCAATTACCCTTTGTCTCAGTTCAAACTTGACGACACGACTTTCTTTAATATGAAACCTAGCACAAAGTGCAAAGATACTTCAATTGTAATTGAACTGTACACATTGTCGTAAGAATAAATATATGTTTTTACTATTGCTACACTACCATGCCTCTAGCAGGGTTGGTTGATTTAAATCATTGATTTAAATCATGATTTAAATCACTCCAAAAAAAATCATTGATTTATGATTTTTTTTACATCCAGTTTTTTTAATCGCTGATTTATATGAATATAACACAAATAATTGTTTACAAGAATCGAGGTCAACACGGTTTTGTATGTTTTTTAATACAAAACACAAAGTGCGCACACTTGTGCAGCTGTATTGACACCAGATAGCCTGATAATCAAATATTTTATGACATTGTGTATGTTTGAGCTATTCCCTTTCTGAATGCAGTGAAGCCACACAAACTTGTCTTCCAGAGGAAGTATCTTTTCAAGTCAGAAGCTCTGAGTTAAAAGTCCACTAAGAGCTTGTGCTAGTAGTTACCAATTCAGGATGTTGACTCAATTGTGTAATAGTATACCAGTTTGTATTCTAGTTAGAGACCCTTAGAGTATACACAGCCCTGGACAGGTGCTAATCCACCCTCTCAGCAAACAATAATTAGCACTGCTACAGCCACAGACACACAGTATGTTTTCCTTTCCAAGACAGATTTTGCAACTACAGGGGGTGAGGCATTGTGGACATTGTCTAATGTCTTTATATAAGCAAAAATACTGTACCCTTTGTCAATACAAGAACCCAAATCGATTTGATTAGAACACGTTTGAAAGAGTTTACAAATATAAACATATATCTAAATGTCTACATACCACATAAAAAAATCCGATTTAATTTTTTTAATCCGATTTTTTATTTATTTATTTATTTTAATCATGATCTTTTCAACCCTAGCCTCTAGTTTGCAATAATGCCGATACTGAGTTAAGACAATTACGTGCTGGTTTAGTCAATTGTAGTATACTCGTTTAGAATAGGCCTACGTACAGGTGTAAATGAAACAAAATCCACTGCTTTTTGCCGAAACTTTAGACTCAAAAGTAGTTGCACCTCGTCTACTTTATCACGATTTTTATATTTTCAGCAAATCCGCATTAAAACGGGACACGGTCCAATGCCGTATTCCTCCCAAAAATCTGTATTGTACACGTACGAAGTCGCATGTCTGAATTTTCGTTTGATTACATTAGGCTCTAACTCGATTAAAACCATATTATTGGTGTCCCAAATTACACAATTTCAAGTGACGATTTAGATTACCTAACATCTTCGTCAAGTCAATGGTCACGAAGATTTCACCCAGACAAATGCAAGTTGATACAATAAGGGAAAACAGTACAGCAGGAGTATGTTTATAATCTGAACGTAGATAATATTGCCCATGAAATAAGAAAAAATAGAAGAAGAAAAAGACATTGAGGTTATTATTGATTAAATAAGCTAGAATTTGATAAACACGTCAACGTTATCAGAAGGTCTTTTACAAACCTAAATAAAAAAAATGTTGTGTCATTATATAAAGTTTAATTAGCAGTCATTTAGATTATGCGGCCTCAACATGGTCCCCTTATAAGCAGAAATATAAAAGGTGCCATAGAAAATGAGCAGAGACGTGCACAAAGCGGTTTCCTGGAATGATGGATATTCTTTACCAGGAGAGACTTTAGAGATTGAAACTTCCCACACTATATATCTGCGTGTGGGAAGTTTCAATCTCTCAAGGAAAGAATTAGGGGTCATAGCTTGAAACTGTTTCTAGAAGTTAGAATTTCTCAACAACTACAAAGCCGCCTTGCCAGGAAGTCGTACAGCATTTCAAGGGAAAGTTGAAGATCTGACCACCGAGGCCACCGTCTACGGTCAGGAAGAACCTAAGTAAGCGTACGTAAGTAATCAAAGAAAGCTTCCAGTCATATCCAGAACAGCCACAGTTTCACACACCAGTGAATAAGATGAACCTTGAGTGAGCTATTGTTAGATATGTTGCTGTGGTTCCGACAGACTGTTCACCAGCGTTGTAATGCGTACACCGACCACCATTGCTCTCATAAACAAACATCTATAAATATATATAGAAAACTTGTTAAAGATTTTAAATCGCTCTTAACTGAAGGGTTAAAACAAACGGTACGTCATTCCGTTGACAAGCTAGCCATTCTCTAAACGCTTTTCCCGTTAGACACTGAGACGGCGCGTTTGCACACCAACGTTTGCACACCACACTCACCGTACCGCCGGCGCCGAAATGGTTAAACAAACTTCCTGTTCCCCAGTAGGCGCCGTACGTCGAAATGACGACGATGTTGGCGATAATGAGCACGGTTCCCACGGCGATCTGTATGCCACCGAGAACGTGCGAAGATGTGCTCGCGTAGTTGGCGTGGATCGCTGGTGGATCCGGGGCTGGTACGACGACCACATTAGGGTTTGTCGCTGGTACGACGACCACATTCGGGTTTGTCGCTGCGGTAATCATCGTCACTGTTGGCCCGATCCTGTTCCGTCGAAAATGTCTCGTCGCAACACACCTGTGTGCTTTGGGTCAACCACAACAGGTATGCGTCACTCATGCAGTGACGTAGCACATCGCGCGAGCGTTTCGGGTCAATGCCAGTGAATATGGTTCACTGACGGCAGCGATAGCGCAAGAACAAGAGAACACCTCTGCGATCGTCAACAACCGAACGTGTAATTCTTTGAACACGCCGTGATATTGGCATCGGGCCAGTCGCGGGTCATTGGCTTAGCTTCATTTCTGATCAATCCAAATTTATGTATTCAATTCATCCCGATATTATTTTGTGCGATTAAGAATATTGATGCGACTAAATTGTTTTAACGTGGGCACATGGGGTTAATTTAGATCGATGTTGACACTCTTTACACGTTGACACTCTTTACATGTTGACACTCTTTACATGGTGACACTCTTTACATGGTGACACTCTTTACATGTTGCACAGTCGACATCCGGTCGCCATTTACTATTTACACGGATATCAGTAAACTTTTATTGTCGTGATAAATACCGCATGATAGGCACGACGAAGGATATCGGAATACCTTTTAATATTTGTTTTGCGAACTGCCGATTGACCCATACGAGTGGTCCTAACCCTAAAAATATATGCAAAAAAATACTCTTTTCTATACTTACTTAAGTGTACTTTAGTTTCCCACTCTTCGTCTATATATATATATATATATATATATATATATATATATATATATATATATATATATATATATATATATATATATATATATATATATATATATATATATATATATATATATATATATGCTAGTCAGGCAATGCCTTGGGCAATACATATGTGAAATAGACAGCACTGTTGACTGTTATGTTTATGCTATTAGAGGTTTATACATGTAGAGTACTAGTTTTACATTAATACCTACATGTATGCTAGGGAAGTTATGGATAAACATTAGTGTTATTATATATTAGTACTGAATAACATAACATGTGTTTTACAAACAACTTTATGAACAGCACCGATGTGTTAGAACTATGGTACTTAATAGATGTTTATGTATCATCTTATTCTACACCGGACGCTATGATGTGCAAATAGCTGACTTGTTCTGTTTGTAATTGTATAGACTCACTCCTTGGTGTGGCACTGAAGTTAGATCAGGAGTGTAAATTGCATAATGACTGAGAAACTTAGTTTTGTATCATTTTAGTAGTAAGTTTAGTTTCAGTTTAGTTAGTAAGTTGTAATAAATGCAATTTTATCTTACAAACTTGCTTAACAGTTGTATATTCTTAATTTAGGCATACACTTACCACCCACAGCCTATATGTTATTAGTGTTATTTAATATATTGGTCACATTAGTGAGACATGTATTTTAACCCTTTGTACATCTACTACACTTAGTAATTGAAGTTATTTAGTAGATGCTGGTATGATATATCATATATATATATATATATATATATATATATATATATATATATATATATATATATATATATATATATATATATATATATATATATATATATGGATATATGACGAAGACTGGGTGCTGTACAGTATAAACACTGGGCCTCCAGTGGGTTCTTGCCGTGCAGCAGCATCAATGTCACTGGCCCATGCCTGCATCGCTGTATCGTGTGTCAACTGATAAGAGCTCAGTGGTCTTGTTTTACTAATAGCTCGGGTGTTCTATTTAAGTATGTTGTCACAAACCATGGAGACATTCAGACGCATACTCATTCAACGTAAAAAAACATACACGTAAAAGTTTATCTGTCAGATCGAACACACACGCACACGCACGCGCACGCACGCACGCACGCACGCACACACATTCACATGAAGTAAGCAGAGTCTTTGTATACACAGTAGTGGAATTGGCCATCACAGTTTTTCTAAAGTGTCCTTTCATCGCCCTGCCACTATTGTTACAGTTTACACAAACCGTATGGCGTGATAGATCGTAGTGCCAAGCTAGTATCATAATATTCATCACTCATCATCCTTTTGGTAACCATTTCTGAAATCGAGGAAGCAATTCCCTGTGGTCAAATTCATGGATGAACCCTTTCCAGGTGTACTCCCTTTTCACCGGCACCCCCTCACCGGGACAGTCTTCGCCAGCTTAGTTTGTCTGAAACATTTCATTTTCAAATGCTTCTTTGAGATGAGTCCAGTTCTCGCATACATAGAGTAGGATGCATACAGCGAGTGCTCTGTAGAACTTAAACTTGAAGCTGGGAAGTTGATAATTCTGCTCTACCGTTCGATGTTTATTCTTGAGATAGCCACGGCGATCCGTTTTTTCATTTATTTTGTTAAGTTGCCATATCTGCTAAAGGTGGACCCACTATATTTGAATGAGTCGGTGAAGTGTTCTGGTTGGTACTGTTGACTAGTGCTTTGCTTTTCTCCGAGCTAACTTCCATCCCATTTTAAGTTGGCAATAAAATGGTTTTATTGCAGTAGTCTGTATTCACCGAAACATATAATTTGAATACCAAATGGATCAGCGACAGTGGCAAATTTTCCTGCTGAGTTGGTTGGATATATCCCACATGACTGTCAAAAAGGCGGATCAAGATGTTGTAAATTTCGTTTGAAATTTGAATCTTGTTAATCACATTTAACTTAAGGCTCCTATCGTCCTAAGTTGCTCTTTGTTTTCATAATGGTTTCGTCTGTCTAGGATAATCTGAAGCGTTCTTTTTTAGATGTGTTGTGGCAGTTGTCACTTGGAAAGTATGTACTCGAGGTGGTAGCTATACAATTAGAATATGAGAACGTGTTTTGTTATTCTAAGACAGTATGCCCTCGAGGAAGTAGCTATACAATTAGAATAAGAGAACGTGTTTTGTTATTCTAAGAAAGTATGTCCTCGAGGTGGTAGCTATACAATTAGAATAGCAGAACGTGTTTTGTTATTCTAAGAAAATATGTCCTCGAGGTGGTAGCTATACAATTAGAATAGGAGAACGTGTTTTGTTATTCTAAGAAAATATGTCCTCGAGGTGGTAGCTATACAATTAGAATAGGAGAACGTGTTTTGTTATTCTAAGAAAGTATGTCCTCGAGGTGGTAGCTATACAATTAGAATAGGAGAACGTGTTTTGTTATTCTAAGAAAGTATGTCCTCGAGGTGGTAGCTATACAATTAGAATATGAGAACGTGTTTTGTTATTCTAAGAAAGTATGTCCTCGAGGTGGTAGCTATACAATTAGAATAGGAGAACGTGTTTTGTTATTCTAAGAAAATATGTCCTCGAGGTGGTAGCTATACAATTAGAATAGGAGAACGTGTTTTGTTATTCTAAGAACGTATGTCATCGAGGTGGTAGCTATACAATTAGAATAGGAGAACGTGTTTTGTTATTCTAAGAAAATATGTCCTCGAAGTGGTAGCTATACAATTAGAATAGGAGAACGTGTTTTGTTATTCTAAGAAAATATGTCCTCGAGGTGGTAGCTATGCAATTAGAAAAGGAGAATGTGTTTTGTTATACTAAGAAAGTATGTCCTCGAGGTGGTAGCTATATATTAAAATAGTAGATCGTGTTTTGTTATTGTAAGAAAGTATGTCCTCGATGTGATAGCTATACAATTATAATAGAAGAACGTGTTTTTTAATTCTAAAAAAGTATGTCCTCGAGGTGGTAGCTATACAATTAGAATAGGAGAACGTGTTTTGTTATTCTAAGAAAGTACGTCCTCGATGTGGTAGTTATACAATTAGAATAAGAGAACGTGTATTGTTATTCTTAGAAAGTATGTCCTCGGAGTGGTAGCTATAAATTTGAATAGGAGAACGTCTTTTGTTATTCTAAGAAAGTACGTCTTCGATGTGGTAGCTATACAATTAGAATAAGAGAACGTGTATTGTTATTCTTAGAAAGTATGTCCTCGAGGTGGTAGCTATACAATTAGAATATGAGAACGTGTTTTGTTATTCTAAGAAAGGATGCCCTCGAGGTGGTAGCCATACAATTAGAATAGGAGAACGTGTTTTGTTATTCTAAGAAAGTATGTCCTCGAGGTGGTAGCTATACAATTAGAATAGGAGAACGTGTTTTGTTATTCTAAGAAAGTATGCCCTCGAGGTGGTAGCTATACAATTAGAATAGGAGAACGTGTTTTGTTATTCTTAGAAAGTATGTCGTCGAAGTGGTAGCTATAAATTAGAATAAGAGAACGTGTATTGTTATTCTTAGGAAGTATGTCCTCGAAGTGGTAGCTATAAATTAGAATAGGAGAACGTGTTTTGTTATTCTAAGAAAGTAAGTCCTCGATGTGGTAGCTACACAATTAGAATAGGAGAACGTGTTTTGTTATTCTAAGAAAGTATGTCCCCGAGGTGGTAGCTATAAATTAGAAGAGGAGAACGTGTTTTGTTATTCTAAGAAACTATGACCTCGATGTGGTAGCTATACATTTAGAATAGGTGAACGTGTTTTGCTATTCTAAGAAAGTATGCCCTCGATGTGGTAGCTATAAATTAGAAGAGGAGAACGTGTTTTGTCATTCTAAGAAACTATGACCTCGATGTGGTAGCTAACTAGCTATACAATTAGAATAGGAGAACGTGTTTTGCTATTCTAAAAACGTTGCACTTATCTGGGTGGAATTCCATGCCTTATATAATATTGATTTCCATGATGAGAGTTTCAATCGCCTCCAGGAGTACACTGCTACTATAGCGGTCCATATATTATTACAACAGCTAACAAGCGAACTTTATTTGGAAGGCCATTAATGAAGGGTATAAATAAGAGTAGTTCAATGATCGAACCCCGAGGCACATTACCTGTTTTGGGGGCCAACACCCCACCTCCCACCTGTTTGTTTGGCCAACCTCTCACCCATTTTGTGTCTACCTCCCACCAATTTGTGAGAATCTACCTCCCACCAATCCCACCTATGTTAGGACCAACCACCCACCACCCACCCTCACAAGTCACTGTAATTACTTTTGGTCGATATGCCAACATTTGTATGTATTTAAAATAATTTTAACCCACCGGTCCTTAGAACTAAACCAGTCGATCTATTATTGCGATATCACAACGTAACAGGCGAACTTTATTTGGAAGGCCATTAATGAAGCGTAGAACAAAGAGTCGTTCAATTTTTGGCAGGAAACAAATGACGATCTCTAGACTAATGGGTCAGCTTAATAAAAGACAGAAACAAGATAAAGTTCCCATGACATATTGTTCAAATACATACTGACTGCAACAACAGTATCCCTGTGGTTTTCTTGCTGCAATCGAATGCTGACTCAGACTGGGTTTTCTGCTTGGGTTGAAGATAGGTCTTCCACTGGTTTCCTACTGTAATTCCAGTCGGGAACGATCGCTCGTAAGTCGGGTATGTGTGTTATGATTAATTAATCACGACCACGCGATGTATACACAAAGTTTCGGATTGGCATGTTATCAGTCTCACTTGACCGACTCGCTTGCCTTCGTGAACTCCCATGCCATGGCCCCATGCCCGTATTTTGACTGCTCCCGTCAGGTGGCATCGTTGATCTGGTGGATACATAGCGGCACTAAATTTCAGTCCAATTAATCTAATTTTGTTTGTTCAATTGTTCAAACTGTCAGTTGACGGGTAGTCAAAATATGTAGTCAGGCGCGGACCAGTTCGTGCGAGGCGTCCGTGGCTAGCTTCCACTCCCCGACAGTCGCGCCTACACGCGAAAGCCAGTGGCGGTACTATACGGACCGAACACAGTAGTAAATAGTAATCCCGCTTTATAATATTTTTTTATTTGTTTCAATATAAGTCAAGTTTAGAACTTTTGTTTTATGTGCATTGTATACGCTTATAAAATGTTACTCATAACTGAGTAGTTAGAATGAGAGCATTCTGGGCAAAACATCCGGGTTCCGTCACAGTGGGAAGTGCTGTATACTACGCGGCCGTTGTGAGTGGTGCCACATCACGCAGCCTTGTTAACTGAGGCTAGCATGTTCTATGACTTTGAAATATAACGGACGAACATGTAAGTGCGTCTCTGGAAAAAAGAGAACGGTTGAAAGCGAATATTTTGGTAAATTGGGGCGACTATGCGCGGCGAACGGCCAGAGCTCGTGACGTCTAAATTAAAATGTTTTACAATATGCCCTATATACTATAGTCCATTTAATGCACCGATAAAATATCAATATATGACAGCGGAATTTATGGTTTTTATTTCCTTGGACCACTTAAAGCCGTGTGTGCCATTTCGACAAGCGCTGGTCGGGTTTTTAGATTATTAGACGACGTTTTGTTTCTGATGGTAGGCATAGGCCTATATAGCGCTATATTTATTTGGACTGGACAAAGGTAAACAAAAAGTCGTGTGTGTCATTTCGACAAGAACGAAGAACGGATCGGACTAAAACCGATGCGACAAGCTGTATTCATCTATACATATAATACACTAATTTCTCGGCAAGTTGGCAAACGATACTCGGTGGGAGCCGTGGCAACAATGGTGGACTAGGATTTAGTTCATAACCACTCTAGCGCCATCGTGTTTTGTTCTCGGCTACCGTGTGACGCCACTGTTGTGCCGAAGGTCGCTTACCACTAGCGTCATAATGGCAATTCTTTAGTTTTTTATAGCTACCGCTAGACTTCCAACATATATGTACTGGACCGCTCGCTTAATGAATTTATGGCACTCTCCTTAATCTAATTTTATTGCAGTAGTGTTAGACAGTGTAAATCAAAACACTGTCAGGAATCAACTGAGAATTGACATGTGAATCTCTGCATTGTGTGACATGACATATTTACTATAAGATTACTTACTTTATTTTTTATCAAAAATGTTGGTAATTCACACATATACTATATCATAATGATTACTTATTTTATTTTTTATAAAAAAATGTTGGTCATTCACATTGAGCCCCAGAGAGTGACCAAACTAAACACATCTGAACATTTTGGGAGTGGGCCACATTTAATCTTTTTGGCAATGAGATCTTGCTGTTTGCTCCGAGACGAAAAAATTTCTATACAATTGAAAGACAATGACCTTGGCTACAAAGCAAACATGCAAACACAGATGAATTAAAACAAAATAGTCCACCCCCCAGGTGTGGAGGACTAGGCCACCTACATGAAATTTTAAAAGTAAAAGACACAAACGTGCCAAAACATAGAGTTAACGTTTATTAACTTCATTTCCACAATAGGTGCATAGTGTGGGGATGGCCCCCGTGATTCATGTGATCTAGACTTTGGGAATTCCGAACAATTACCTGTGGAGGATAGTTACATGCCAAACTCCTCCCTGTGGCCCACTCCTCCATGTAGCCCACTCCTCCCTAGTCTCCCCTACTGTTTTCAGAGTGCTGTTACATTAGAGATCAGCTTCATTGACAAGATACCACTTTTCATTGTCAAAATGTATAACACTGTGTGCCTAACAGTTCTAATCATTTTCTTTTACTTTTCGGTTTTGTTCAAGAAGTGTGTTGCAGAAGTACGCACATATTTATTATACACAAATACATATATCACACCTACTGACACTGACACAATAACTTGGACAGATTACATTACAAACATGAGAAGTGTATTGTGTGTACTGCCCAGATAAATTGTTCCATGAAATTGGTACAACAAAACCTGCCACTTAATCCTACATCGTTCGTTAGCAAATACCATTTTGCAGCAGTTTCTCCTGTCTCTTGCTAACTGGAATGAGTTGTGTTAGGCTGTAATGACCCCATGAAAGATTTTAGTGGGTCTTGTTCAGCTATAAGTTCTTCGGCATCGCTGTCAAATTCCTCTTCTGTATCTGTAAGAAATACACAAGTGCATAAGGAAACGTATTTTCAACACGTGTGCAGAAGTTGCCCCATGCAGTGGTAGGCAGCTACAGGTACTTATACCAAGACATGGCAAGGAGCACAGGTAGACATTGTGGACTCTGCTTATCAGAATCACGGGTAACAGAATCATCTGTTTAGTAGAATCATAATGGCTGTGTTAAAATTTGCTGGTTAATAGAATCACGCCTGCCAGTTAGTCGATACACGAAAAACAATACATGGCTGAGACTTTTTGACTATATATATATATATATATATATATATATATATATATATATATATATACACACAATAACTTTTACAAATGGTTACATTATACAAATAAACATTATAGAAATATTATTGACCGTAGCCATTGCAAAACGGGCAGGCCCTTTGTACCAGATTTATCTAAGTTACGTCTTTCATCTACCTAACAAAATTTTAAGTTTGAGAATATAAATTAAATATTATAGCTACTATGCAGCAGTTGTACAGGTGGAATACAATTCAATTGTTTGACATACATTCACTTAAAGGTGCTTAATCAATTCGATTTTTTGCTAGTCTCATTTCAAAATAATTTGGCGAATCAGACGCTTCACGAAATCAAATTGCTCTGGCCCGAAGTGATTCCGTTAAAGGCAAACAAAAGTCATGGTTTTGGGCCTATGCACCTATAAGAGTTACTAAAACAACCATTTGCAACCGCAATCAAGAATATCACGCCAGTGGTTTACTAGGAAAACCTTGTTGAACACACAGTATCTTTATTTCATGGGCTAGGCCATACCGTTAGATAACCCTATGTCATGAGTGCTTGTAGTCTAACAATATTCGCTCATCAAATGAAAATCTATTTGAAAACATCTCGTCCTGCTGCATGCATCTAAACTCAACTCTTATGCAACATATTTTGGCCTTTGTTTATTAAACTTTTCCCAATCTGACTTAGCAGCGCTTTTGTTTGAGAATTTGTACTGCTTCTGTGTATAACCTTTGATTTTGGTCAAAAGCACTTAACGCATCAAGCAGAAGCCTAGTTGCTTTTGATTTCCTAAAACTGTCTGGTGCTTTTTGGTCGCCCTGGTCAATATGTCAGCCGCAATGAAAATCTGAGATTTCACAATTCTCCCACTTTTAGAAGAAATGCGGAGAAAACCACTGGTGTGATATTCATATTCTTGATTGTAGTTACAAACAGTACGTTTTTATTAACTCCTTTAGGTGTATTGCCCTTAAACCATGACTTTTGTTTTGTTTTAAGCGGAGTACACAGTATGATGTTTCTCAACTTATCACGTGACATATAGAGGGTCAAAAATAAACGTAGAGACTAGCTGACAACATTTCTACTTTAAAGTTTAAATACATGTAATCCTGATGTTATTGCTTTGTATGTGCAGATAGCCAGACACCTGTGGACTGGGAACATAAGAACTTCTTGGCAATTTTTCAAGTATCCTCCATTTTTGGCTTCACCGAGTTCATTTAAGTAGGGCTGTATGCTATAATGTAATAAGTAGGGCTGTATGCTATAATGTAATAAATAGGGCTGTATGCTATAATGTAATAAGCTAAGGATATAAATAAATGTAAGAAAGTCAAGATCACTTAACTTACAAATGTAAATTTTATTTGCAGATGGCCAGATAAAATACATTCAGCATGTGGCGCCAACAACAGAATAAAGCATTAAACATACATGTCCCCTTAAAAAAATCTCCTGCCATGATCGCCCGTTTTTTGCTTGTGCCTACTCAGAAGGTCTGTAGACCATTTGAGACCACCCAATTGTGTATTGCAATCAATCAAAATTCTACAGAATGTATGTGTAAGGAAATACTTCATAGTGGTGATGCACATAATCATTTGAAATGGACTGCTCCCAATACACATTTTCGTAAGACAATTTCCATATGTTTAATGATCTGTAATCATTTATAAATTCTGAATTACTTTTTAGATGTTCCACATTTATTAGAGTACATATAGGATAATCGTAAACCCAAACCTTGTTTCTGTACTGTTTTCTTATCAAAAGTCAAGTCTGGTAAAGGTTGCTGGTTAATATCTGTTGATTCTTCACTCTAAAATTGAAACAATTCATGGTTAGCACTTACAAACAAGCAAAACAAACCATTCCAGCACTGCTGTGAATCACACGGTAATCATTTAATAAAAAACTTTTTTTTATAACTTATCTATATGTTTAACATTGTAATATTTTTCGTACATATTTGTATGCATACCATATTTGACCTAGTAAGCATACAGTACGCTTCAAAACAAATTGGGCCATAAACACGTCAAGGAATCTGTTCTTATAAACATGCCCAGATGACAACATTTTTTTCTCTAAACAATAAGGTGACTGTTTAACACTAGTGGTGTCATTTGGTGACTAGTGTAGAACAACTGAAAAGCGGTGCCAACTGTTTAACACCAGATGGCGACAATTTAATTGTTCCACACTAATCAAATTACAATAGTTAAGGATCCTGCTGATCAAAAAAGGGGGTGCACACTTAATAGGTTGAATACGGTAAATGGGTTTTTACCTGAAATAAAAGCATTAGTATTCGTAAAAGTATGCAGTAAAACCTAACAGAGTGAATAGATATATGGCTGCAACACATGCATAATGCAAAGTCCTGACTACTTGCCTACCAAGGCTAATGAGCATGACCTGCCCAGTACTACTTGCCCATGTATGGGGATTGGAATAGTTATATTACCTGTAATAAGTGCAGCAACAATTCCTGACACTGAGCTTTTTAATAATCTAAGCACACAAAGCAGGGGAAGGCAGTGTTAGTTGAACCACTGGGTTAGTTGAGCCACCCACGTTTCCCAGGAAACGGCAGCGACAGTTACATGGTACCACCCAGTGATTGAACATGTTATTAGAACACGACTGATGTATAATAGGTTACATTTGTCACATGGGCCAGAACATGTGAGCTACAAGTATATATTTTTTTGTTTTTCGAAACTTTTGGTAATTGTGATTAATGTCTGCTGGTGTGTAAACTATCAACGCACGTGACCAAACTTCATTTTTTATGCACTTACAAATGGTTTAGCTATGCACAGAGAAGAAGATTATTTACATCACTTAGCGCATTAATGAGAAGTTAATTAAATAAGCTTAGGGGCTCATTGAGCCACCCAAAGCCCAAGGGAGGGTTAGTTGAACAGTGGCTAAAGAACGAAGACGAGTGTTCTTTTCCCCAAAATACATCAAGGAATTAATTTTTCTGAGACATCGGATAGCTACAAGATAACATATTAGCAGTTAGCTACACTGGTTATGATCGACCTATAAGTCTATATTAATCAAGTGTGTTGATTTATTAATCAAGCCTGTAGACTTGTCAGACACGCATTGTCCCATTGGGTAGATGTGTTAGCTGAGTTGTTGATTTTTTTGTACAAGACCTATGTAAATTATACAAATAGAGCATTTACGCAACTTACACTACACTGTGGCTCAACTTACCCCACACCAAGTGTTAGTTGAGGCTGCTTACCAACCCTATTTGAATCAGATATATATAATTATATATGCATGTTAGATATATTATCTTGGTATAAAATGATCTACTAATTATCACAGTTTATGTGAGTTAAAATAATTTTGACTTATGAATATGACTGCACCCTAGACATCAAAAAGAATGAAAAATGGCTCAACTAACACTGCATTCCCCTACCCTTTTCTTCTGGGCTTTGTTGACCTCCACATCTTCTGACTGTGTTGCTCTAATTTCACTCAGCAAGGCAAGTTCTTCGACCTGTCCAAACAATAATGTGCAGTTTATATTCAAGTAAAGTAAAATTGCCTCCATGATACAGTGGAATGAGCCCAGTTCAGTTAATTGCATATACTGCCCTCACAGGTTTATATAATCCAGTAATAGTACATTCTATTTGTCACTTGATGAAGAAGCATACTACTCATTTGCAAATGGAGAACATTACAACCACAACCCGAAAGTCAAATAAAGAAATGTTCGCCTAAACTCGATAAAAATGGTGCCTTTGTAAAGGTGGAAATGTCCACACTTAGAGAGTGTCGGAACATATGGGACCACCTGGTAGGTAGATGGAATGAAGATGCATTGCATGCTACCAATGACTATGGTGGCAGATGAAGTTAAAGCTATGTTTGTGTTCTTTGTGTTTATTATCTGTACCAGCTTCACAGACAGTCATGCATGGAGATCGTTGATTTGCTGTGGCCATTGCCAATCTGTGGAATCGGTTGTCTGTTTCAGTGAGAACACCGAAACACTGCTGCAGAATAAAACACTTAAAAACACATCTTTTTAGAGTGTTTTTATGATATGCTGATGTAAACATTTTATATGCATTTATTACTATTTTATTAATACAAATATACATTTAATTTTTTTATTATTTATGGTAGGACAATTTAGATTATGTAAACTTTTAGAGATCTATTATTTATTATTAGTATTGGTTTTAATATAAATTTATTAATTAATATCAAGTTTAATAAAAAAAAATTTTTTAATTAATATATTTATTTTTAATGATTAATAATAATAAATATTTTAATAAGTTATGTAAAGCGACTGAGAGCAATGTTGATTGACTTGGCACTACATAAATACTTTTATTATCATTTATTATTATCATTACTGTCAGTGCCACAGTGTATAAAGGAAGACCATTTTCAAGTGCTTTACAACTCAACCACGATCTTTTTGTGTCAGATTCTTTAACATGCATGTTGAAATGAATTAAATACAAATATTTGGTAGAGCAACCAGGCAAAGAAATCATCGAAGGTACTGCCTTCATTTTCCCAGTAGACCACCACATAAAATACAGAAATCTTCTCTCATGCAGAGAGAAACAGCATGTGATCTAAACTAGTTGAACAGTAAAGTAAATGTTAATACAAGGAAAGTCTTAGCAGTCTTTTAATATTATGGTTTTTAGATGAACCTGAAAAATTAATACTGTATAAAATATATACAGTATGTACCATATAGAACCAAATGATACACAACACTAATCTAAATGCTCTAGACTGTTGGTTTTAGTTGCCTATCACAAAAGCGGTTGAGGTTGGTATAAACTAAAGCAAGGTTAATTGTAATGAATTATGTTGAGTGAACGTAATTTGCATTAGCTGCCTACCATAATATTTGGCCACAGACCACATTTAGGGTCATAAAGAGTCCCTAGGAAAGTCAGGATAGCGGTTGATGAGTTAATGTTTTTCTAACACTTTTACATTACATGTTAGTAAAGGTAATGTCTTCTGTGTTACTGCACTAGGTCTTTCAATCGGTGGCAATAGACAGACGCTGACTGCTCATGGATCACTTGAATCACTACACAGCATCAACATTTCAAAATCAGTCACTGGGCAAAATTGAGGGGAATTAGCATGGTTCATCAGCTTTGGGTGCCTTTTTTCTGAAAAATGAGGTAACCGGTATGTCAGTTTCAGTTTTCATACAGCATGTGACGTGACATTGTGTGTTAATGAAGGATAAAGTGCAATGCAATTTTAAACATAATTGTAGGACAACTTTTCAATGGGTTCAAAGAAACGTTATATATAATATATATATATATAACTTAATGTTGTTTTTCAAGAGACGGCAGTTTTGGGTGGTAGCTGTATCACCATCTGTCTAAAAAAAGGCAAGTGGTTAAATTAATAAAAATCTGTCATACAATCCATCCTCAACTGATTTCCAAAAAAAGAAACTGAACAAACATTATAAGTCGAACAGATTTTTGTGGAAAACTGTGAAAAAAATTCCACCTCTTATATCACATCTACCACACCCAATTTTCCCAAAAAAATATTTAAAAAATATGTTATACACAGCTTGAACTATTTGCAATTCACATATACAAAATCATTTATCAGTGAGTTGGGGTTATGAAGTAGCGAAGGTTTTATCAATTCCGTCCCTCAAAATGTTGCATCTGTCAAGTGTGACAGATGCGACATAAGCGACATAATTACCAGAATGATCAATTTGCTGTATTAAATTAATTTTATTTGCAGTTATATAATAAATGGCATATGTCCAGATGTCTTGGTATGAAAAATATTCTAATTTAGAATAACAGGTACTAGTGCCCTGCACGGGCCGGGCTTTTGGTCCAAGCCCGGCCCGGCCCGCAGCCCACGGGCCGGGCCTCTACATAATTTTGCAGGCCGGGCCGGGCCGGGCCTACATACTGCGGGCCCGGGCCGGGCCTGGGCTGAAAACAATTTAAACACATCGGGCTTGGGCCGGGCCTGGGCTGGGCCTGGACATAATAAAAATATTCATACAAAACACCGATTATTACTTTATTTTTTTGTAAAAACTGATTATAAATTGTAATTCCGTTTAATGAATGCTTAAAATTATTTCTTTAGTATTATATAGTTGCAAATTGAGATCTTGCATGGAATCTAATGACCCCATAAGTTCACTTGGCTGGAAGTAGCCAGCCCCAAATGTTTACTTTAGAAATATTTGCAGAGGCAATCAAGCCATGATTAACCATCAACTTATCACCCTTTGACCCTACCAGTGGACATTCTATTGTCTAGGTCTTCCCTCCAAACATTGCCCACCTGAAAGACCTGCCCACTGCCAAGTGCACACTAGCCCACTACCCAGTACCCAACCCAGTTGGTAATTGGTATTTCTCCCCAGTCCTAATTCATTCACACTTGTACTAATTCACACATGTCTGAACATGTCTGTCTCAGGCTAGTGACTGCAGGCCTGCTGGAAATGCCACTGGGTGTCAGTGCCAGTGGGTGACATTTAATTGAAATATCATATTAAATTATGTTAACTTAGTTGAGCTAATTCAATTAACACTATAAATTGGGATTATGGCTTGCATATGGGTTAAATCAGGGTTAGATAAACAAATATCCTACCCTAACAATAAACCAATACATTAAAGCCAAATATAACAAATGTTACCATATTTAATAGTAATGACACTAAGAAGTTTTTCTTTATTTTTCTTCAGGATATTCGTAAGTTTGAAGAAGTTGGTGGTGCTGAATTTTTAGAACTCATCCAGCACACTATGGACCTTTTTTATTTAATAAAACAATAAGTATGTTTTACAGCTTATTTGTTTTTCGTCGTTGTTATAAGATTATATGTTTATCTTCTCTAAACTTAGTGGGCCGCGGGCTTGCGGGCCGCGGGCTTACCCATCTTTGGCCCACGGGTATGGGCCGGGCCTGAAACTTGCGGGCCGGGCCTGGGCCAAAAATTCACTGTCTGGGCCGGGCCTGGGCCGGGCCTGGGCCTAAATTCTAGTTTGCGGGCTTGGGCCGGGTCGGGCTTGAAAAATTATTGCGGGCCTGGGCCGGGCCTGGACTCTAACTGCTAATTGCGGGCCGGGCTTGGGATCAAATTCTAGGCCCGCGCAGGGCACTAACAGGTACTAGCTATAGGCCAGAACACTTATAAATGGTAAGATTGTATTGTTGCAGATGAGACGCTTTATGAACACAATGATGTCACCTGTGAGTAAACTAAACTGTTATAAACCATCTTTTTCTTGGTTGAAATTACACTAAAAACAAAGTAAAACTACTTGAGCCACGTGATATTACATGTTATTAACTAGATACTCACAAACAGATGCATACGTTTGGAAAATTTCCACAATTGTATTGTCCCAAACATCATTTTGCGAACAATTGGCTGGCAATCTACACAGTGTATAGCTGTTTTGTTAATGTTATTTTATCATCCAGATGGCAATCATGGCACCACAGATTATGCTAATTACCCATGTAAAACAAAAGATATTTAGATATCTTAGGTTTTTAGCAGCTTAGCTGTTCACCCTTTTCTTTGTACATGTTGACTCAAGCCTTTCAGGTGTCTATAGCGTAATCATCTGATCTAAGGATGTAAATTGTTCAAAAGGTCACAGGTATTATATCTGAATATCAAGTAAATTCATACAAATGAAAAAATATGGTATTTTTGCCTGACATTTTTGTGTGGAGAAGCATGAACAGAATATTAGCTCCCTCAACCAGCTAAATGTGTACATCTGAATTTGCTGCCCACACCATGTGTATAATAATTACCATATATGCATGTTTTTTTTGCATTAGAAGTTCTAAATGAACATGTTTTGTGCTGCTTTTGATGTGTCATGATACTATCCCCTATTTTTTGGCTTGCCTAAAACTTAAGTGAAATGGCTATTAATAAGAAGAAGTTTTTGCAAATAAAAAATTAGGATATCATATTATGGTTGAGCTGATGAATATCATTGTTGTAAAATGATCATTATGATGCAAAGTAGCAATGATATTTGAATACCTGACAAAAAAAGGTGATACACTGTCCATGTTTGACATTGTTCTAAATTACTTTATTTTTACAGTAAAATGGATCATCCTGATCCAGCAGAAGTGAAAAGGCTGTTTTCAGTAATGCATCAGGTCATTTTAAAAGCATATTTAGTGAGCCTGGGAATAGCTTTTAATGATAAAAAAATTAGTAGACCTCTTTTCATCAATGTAGAATCTATGTTTTGAATATTAGGAACCCCTGAATATTGATACAGCAAATTACCTATCAAATTAAAAAAAAATTTATCATAATGATAGTCACATTCTTTTAATTAATTTGTTACTTTTTCCAGCTCACTATAAATGAGGAGACTATGTTCCGGTGGCCTAGAAAGGATATACTGATGACGTCCACCAATTTGCTATTTTCTTTGGTCTGCCAGACCTCATCGGAGTGGGTCCCCTAGTAGTTCCAGCTCTCAAGATGATCACGTTAGCATTTGAAAGTATAAAATGAGATTGTGGAAAGTCACCACAAACATGACAGGTCACAACATTGTGATATGTTAAGTTTTGTGTAACTCACATGTCTGGTAATACCAATTTACACGTAGTCAGATTTCCAGGTATTACTATGTTAATCAAAGTAATTTTCTTCACAATATTTTGTGAAAAAGAAAGTGATTTTTAATCATACAAAATTATAAACCAACAGCCCAATCAAGTAGAGACAGTTTGAAAATAAAGATTCATTTTATTTACCTTGTCGTTTATGTCGCGTCTGTCACAATTAATGTCACATCTGTCACACAGACGTTTTTATCCTGTAGAATCGAATCTATGAAAATCAGTGCCCCATAGAGGTATGCTCAGTTAGGTGTGAGGTGTAGGACATAACCAGACAGTTAATTTATTTCTCTGTCAAAATAAATTATGTTGGATGGAACTTTTCCAACAGGATTTTCAAAAGGGACAAAATATTTGCCTGTCAGCATTATCATTCGATAGTTTTGATGGAAAACCTAACATTTCTATTTTTGTCTGATCACTACCATCATAATACACCTCTACAAGCATAAAAAATTATCATTGTGGAAACATTTGCAGGGCAGTCATAGATTTAGGTGTGACAGATGTGACACAAAAATGTGAATGGCTTGTTTTGTCATGTGTTTTGTATATATATATATATATATATATATATATATATATATATATATATATATATATATATATATATATATATATATATATATATATATATATATATATATATATATATATATAGATAGATATATATATATATATGTATATAATGATATATATTTTGGGCATTTGTGCAGCCTATTAAAAAATCAAGTGTGGTTCCATCCCAGCCCCAAGCCAACTGCCAAGGCAAAGCCAAGGTAAGGGCACGTACTTGTAGTCTCTTTAACTGATCGGTGAGCATACTCGACATTTTCAATAGAACCTGTTCCTCTTCCTTGAGGATGTGCAGCTCGGAATAATTAGCCATTGTCGCTAACGTGCCGTTTTCGGTGGAAACTGTGCCACACTTTCTATAACGTGGAAAATCTAACAACTCATCGCAAAATATGTGTCTCGCCAACCCGAAACCTGACTCAGCGCATGTGTCGTTATTTAAGTTTCGCCATCTATTGGATAATAGCACATTTACACCAACAGTACTGCCACCTAGCGAGTACTTGTCCATTGACATATCAAACTACCCACCAGTGGCAAGTCTAACCATTTCGCCACTGCCACAACTTAACATTTGTGCAGAATCAAACAGCACATCTTTATTTAATTTGGTAAACGAGTTCCTAACGTTGGTCAAGAAATCTCACAATTTCAATTGCATACAATTGTGAAAAATGTGTCTAGAAAGGCAATATAAGTTCGATTTTGTTCGCAACTATGTTACGTGCATACTCAAGTGAACAGTTGCAATGACTTTACAAGTCACAAACAACAGTCGCGCTATCCAGCCAACAAGTTGTTTATACCACTCCGGAACTCTCTATTTTGAATTAATTATCAGGTTGTGACAATGGTGATATGCTGATTGTGATCTATAAATATCTAAACTTCAAAATGGGTGTCGATAAAAGAAATGTTATATTATCCACCACAGGTGTCACGGATTATATCGGGCATCCTCTATTGTTTTGGGCGTGTTACATTGAACCAGCTTCTTTGATACTGGAAAAATAACAAGCTGCACACGTGCCAACCTTTATAAACAGCTGGCTCGTGGAGGAACTTTTCCAAGTGGGTATTATCAACCTAAAACAATTTGTCATGCTACCCGTATACCTTGTGGGTAGCTATTGGTTGTCAATTAACTACTTATTATAGGCAAATATATAGGAGGTGGTGTATTTTTCCTGGATTTGCCCGAGATATTGAATAACGCCGGTAAGGACCGTTGTTTTAATCCGTTCTGTTTTAGATTGTTCCATGTATAACCTCTGTTGCAACATTACAACCTCTGTTGCACACTATCAATAGTGTGCAATGTGCGTGTGTCGCATTCTGCCTATCTACCTCGATTTTGCGGCAAAATCGGGATGGGTAAACAGGATGTCAAAGTCGTTGCCTCAGCACGTTTCTGAAGTACAAGAAGAGAAACATGAGTGCATGTATGGTACATTTAATCGATCGTCCTTGCAAGACGGTCATGTAAGTATGGCAGAACCTTGGTGCAATACAACTGACTATATTCAGTTGAACCACGTGCTAGAAATCCCCATTTGAGGGGATGCCAGTAGCTCTTTCCAATTAGGGATTTTGTCTTAAAATGCAACCATGGCTGCACCCGAGTCTCCATGTCCCAAATTGCAACTCCTTTGAGTGGCTGTACATCCGTTGGTGCTACTAAGCACCTTATAGTAGTTGGCACACCAATTTCTAGGAACACCTTGTGACGCAGAAATACGTCAACAATTTCTAGGAATTCTTGAGAAAGTTTGCTTGGAATGTAATAGATGTCGGAGACAGCGCCATTTGGACGGTCAGCTGCTCCGTTCTCGGACAGCAAACGGTGGTAACATTCACGCATAATCGCAGACGAGCCTCTTCGGTTTGCAATCTCTCTCAAAGCATCGATCGTTGCATTCTGGTAGTCCTTCCACCATGGCCAGTGTGGATAGAAGTCGCACATACCTAGTTTGCACTCGCGAAGTTTGCTGATTTCACCGATTCGAATCGACTTCTTTGGTCTATACCACACTGCTTTCGTCACTAGTTCTGACAACGTGTGCACCACAAGAAGCAGATCGTCAGCTGCTGCTAAATAGCCATGGACGGCGTAGTCCAGCTGTAGAGCTATCGCCATACACTTGTAACTGAATGCACCGGCCACGTGGCCATCAGGAGTTTCTCCATAGGAAATGAAAGAAAATGTAAAATTACTAACACCTGGATAACGATTCACATCGATTTGGCCTGGGCCACAGTACAGAATATTCGGGAAGAATGGCCGATACAGTGTTTCTACGTATGGAATAGCTTCGTAATGCGGGTTGTTGAAAATGACTAAGAGAAGCACATCATTAAACTGTGTCCACGGTTGTGCAAAGTTGACGTGTATGTAATTAGGCAACGTTACATTATGATGGTGACATGTATTGCTGTAGAGTTTCACTATAGGGTCCAGATTAGGAACAGGGGAGTATAATCCTGCACCGAGATGTCGACGCAACGTGGACACTGAGTGATCTACTGCATGCAGAATTACGTTTTCACATCCTTCATTGAACGAGTCACTGAATTGTGGAAACGTGTAGCCAATCTTGTCTAAAACTTCCAGCCATCGACTATAAGAAAACGTCACTGGTTCTTTCAGCAGCCTTGAGTTATTGGCTATTAGATCCAGAATGCATTGCTTCATGGTCGTAGCTCGACATTGCCACTTATTTAGTCGAGCTGCCGTGGAGAATAACCGACTGCCCGCTGACGAACTCAAGCTAGTCCTGCAACGTCGTACAACAACCTGGTTCCCACTGAGCCACAGCAAACGCTGCACACCTAAGCTCCACATTAAGCTCTCATCAGGATCCGTCACCAGCGTTGCAGGCAAAGCCCAGAATGCGTCGCTTGTGAAGAGAGTGCTGTCAAAATGAAATGGTGTGAATCTTGCGTTGGCCAAAGCCACAGGTGGAGCGTGGGCGTCACATACAGGAGAGGTGATGGCCGGGTCTGGAGTCCGCACTCCAGAACATGCTGCCGTCGTCTGAATGGCTGCGACTTTGTGGCGGCACAATGAATAGGACATTGCAGACAGGGAATGCTTTCCATGTGATGTCCTGTTGCAGCCAAAGTGAGTTGCCACATCAAACATAATGCCGCCAGACGTGGCGACTAGCCCCGTCTGTGGTCCGACCGTTGCAGCATGCTTAGGCGGCTGTACTGTGCTGCCATCGCCCGACACCATGATGGGTAAGATAGCTTTGGCACCGCGCTGCAAAGCAGAACAGGAAGGTTTGTAATTTAAAATAAATAATGCCTTCATAAATTACTCACAAGAAATTAATGCTTTTTTCAACATTCTGCTGGTATTAATAGTTTCATTATGATGATAAATGACAGGGACTTTCTTGTGTAGAGATTCGGGAACTAGTAAACCAAACAACATTCTAATATCATTTCGTTTCTTGCTGAATAAAAATCTCCTGCATGACACTTGTACCAGGTTCATAATTTATGATGAGAACAATTTTCACATTTGAGTTGATCTGAACTAGTTCTGAAATGGAATGAATACACTTTTCTTTTCCAATGTTATCATTTGTCTACATGTATTATGTCCTTTGGTTATTTGTTGTCTGCTATTAATACAAAATGGTCATACACAGCACCCTCTTGAACCAAGCTAAGAACAACAAAGGACGCCAGACTACTGGTCCGTGTCTTCAACTGAAGTAAATAAGAAGAAGAATTAACAAATTGTCAAACATCTGCAGCCAGAAATTAGGATGCAGACATTCTGCATGTAACAGAAGCATGACATTACTAGCAGGCTAACTGCCCGGTGCAATCGTGTGATTACATACCTGGATGGCGTACAGATAAGCTGCAAGGAGACGAGACTGTCGCTTATCGGACTGATGCAACTGAGTGGTACTCCTCTCGATGTCATCTCGGTTCAGAACCACACACCGAGAATGCCTGAAGACATATTATTGATGTTATATATGCGTTACTGATAAAAACAGTAGGGTTGGCAATATCTACCGTCTATCCAATTAAATATTATACTGGTTGAATTACACCCATATTTTGTGGAAGACAAGTCAAAGTAACCATATGCACCTGAATGAATGGAGCTTTCTGTTATGGCTTACCTTCAAGAAATGAAAAGTTTAATCAAATTCTTAGTTGTAAATTTTCATTGAGCATTGCTAAAAGCAACAAGAAACTGCTGATAATTCCTGTTCTATGACAAATTATTGATTTATGTGGTCAAATTCTGAAAAAAAGCTTAACAAGGGTTAAGGTCAATTCAGTTTTTAAATTCTGCTTCAAACCTTTCATTTTCCAATACAAGTAAATCAATACCACGTCAAACAATTCCTTAATTTTAACCCAACATCAACTGAATGCCAAACAGGCCCAAACCACAGCCAATACAGTACGCAATTGTAATACACTTTACTTGTTTGATCACTTCTGGGATTGAATTGCATTGAATTGATTAATTCCAATTCATTTTGGAATTGAACCCAGCACTGGCACTATCATTTGGTTTTTAAGATATTTAAAGCATTAGACCTGTGTCGAGCTGTTCGTCCATCGACCATGAGCACCTTCCAGTCAACGAATGTCAATGCCAGCGTGTTACAAGATGCATTCCTGCCGACAACGATGACCCACTGACGGGTGGGAGGGTCAGGGGTGGGAGTTGGCTCTGTTGGTGCTTTTTTCATGTTTTCTTTGGGAGACCTCAGATGAATTGCTGGGATCTTCACTGGTGTTGACTGTCCTGTGTACTGATGTAAGAAAATAAGATGTAGTTGGTCATAGCTTTTTGGACCATCAGAAATGTAATTCTATAAATCCATATATGTGTAGTGAATCAAACTCTATCACCTCTGTACGCATACACACTTATGCACGTGTACAACAAGTTGGAAAACAAACAGAACATATTATGCTAAATAAATAAGTGATTCACTGGGTTCCCATCACTGCTGAATGTGATTGTTTTGACCAATGCAATTTTATTGTAGAATGCACAAAGAATTTTAACATGATATTTAAATGACTACCTAATTTCTGGAACTCTAGAATGTTTGGAAATATTTTGTGACATATAACATGTACATGTTTGCCTGCATGAAGAAACTGATAACCAAAGAGATAACTATTTATACAGCTGAATATCTTACACACAGGCATACACACATGCAAGCACGCACGCACGTATGCACACAGGCACGATGCACGCACGCATGTACACCTGCATGTACATAGTAAAGTCTGGTTCATACTAACATCTGTACAGGATCCCTACTGTAAACATCAAAAATAGACAGAGTAGTACCTGTCACAAGTAGACTCACTTTTGTCCTCAAAATGCTTAGCTACAATACAGGATCCCTACTGCCAAGGAAACATCCAAATTAGACAGAATACTGTAGTAGACTCACTACTGCCCTCAAAAAGCTTTGCTAGCATATCCTCTACCATTGGACTAGCACGAGTAGCTGGTCAAAGTACTAGCACATGGATCTGATATAAAACTGATCTTCTATGAATGACATGTCATCATGTCATTAGCATGCATTAACATGAACAGGAACATCATATACATGTGGAGAAATTGGAGTACTGTACTCACCATATAACCAATGAGTGAGATACCAATGAGAATGAAGCACGGAAATAGTCGCTTCAGGCGTCCAAGTATCCACTTAGTTTTCAGAGCCATTCTGGGATAATGAATCTAAAACACAATAGTGTAAATTTGTCTGTGTAATATAATATACAGTCTTTGGCTTCCAAGTTCCCACTCACAAAAGGACATAAAAAAGCATAGACAGCACAGCAGAAACAGTTGGTCTCAAGACCAAACTCTGAAGGCACACAGCACAAATAAGACCACTGAGACTGAGAGAGGGAAAGTGCTACAAAAGGTGAACAACTTCACGCATCTTGGCAGGCAGTGGCAGCTTCGTCTCAGCAGACAGCAACATTGAAAAAGAAATCTACACAAGGATCAATATGACAGCACAAGCCTTCAACAGACTCACCAACATCTACCACAGGGACCCCACACCAAGACCAAACCAAAAATATACAGATCCAATGTCTGATCAGTACTACTGTATGCTTCAGAAACATGGAGGACCAGCATGAAAATTGAGAGTTGACTTTTAGATCTTCAGGGAAGGCGCCTCAGACGAATCTTCAGAATAAGTTGGGAGCAGCAAGTGACCAACATGGAATTCTCCAAACAACCAACAACAACAACATTTTAGATTAGGTGAAGCAAAGAAGATGGACATAACTTGGTCATGTTCTCCCCATGGACAGAAGTAGTCTTCCACATGGAGTCTTCAAATGGAGGCAAACTGGGCTCCTGGAGAAGAACTGTTGAAAAATAAATGAAGCTGGCTGGGAAAACCTGGACTCAGCTGGTTGGAGGGGATATGTTGGCACCTTATGCTCCAGTGGGAGCAAAGAAGACTGAGTGATTACAAAAATGAATGGGAAACAGAATCTGTACAGCAGTATTGGTCCAATATATATGGTATTTGGACATGTACTACACTGCGCATCTTGACTTACTAGTTTTATGCAAACATCTGAAATTATGATGGTGATGTTCTAGCTGTCTGTACTGAAACAGAATACAAGTGACTGTTTATAAATACTAATGTCCTAAAATCTGTGTTGGTGGTCTGGCACCTCTCAATGCATTATAAACAATCACAACATAAACCCCAGGGTTCAGGTAAAGTGTAATATGGATACTGACCAGTTTTCCAGCAACTGTCTTCCATTTCTGGTAGTAATTCACATAATAATTATGTACACATGTATAACTTGTATGTATGTATTAAATTAGATATTTTAATAATGTTATCAATGTTTAACTCCAGTACACCTGCACATGTTGAAATATAATTTGGCATTTGTAAGCTGTACAACAAGAAAGGAAGAAGAAAATTGACTTGTTAGTTTATGGATTGTATACCCAACTTTACTGTATTGCTATAAAAATATCTGTTGTCCAATTGAACTTAACACGATAACCAGGGCACTGCCACTGGGCAGTTGGTGTGTTCCGCGTCCGCGTTTTGTTTCCAGCGTCGAAACAGGTGAGATAATCCTTAAATATATTGTCCTTATAAATATGTCACAGGTAGTTTTATTAGTTTTATTAAAATCAGTGTTCTGCTTAGTAAGCAGAAGTGTGCAACGTGTAACTGTACAATTGCGTGATTTATGGCAACGTGAAACGTCTTTATGAAGTGAATATGGTTGATGTGAATATATCCAAGTAGTCTATTATCGCTCAAAACAAACCTCGTAATTCCTCCACTCCAAAACGCGCATTTACCTGCACTGGCAGGCATTTTGTACCCTTCGAGCTACACAATTATTCATTATGTTCAATGTTAGAAAGATGCACATGTGACGTAAATTACACTCTGGCTTAAATACTTAAAGCCATTTCCATTTGGTTTTGCGGTGGTTGTGTCTACCTGACGAATTTGGAAATGGATACCGGCAACGCCAACGGACTGTTTCACTACAAACTGTTTCTACATGGCAGTAAAGTTGGAGGAAAATTAACCTCTGTAAAGCTTTTTTTTATTGAGGTATACTTTACTTATATTTCCAAAAAGGTGATTTTCGAAATTTATTTTTCAACAACTGTTGTTTATAACATATTTACATGTACTGGAATCTGTGTACGTGCTACTAAAGGTAAAAAGGTAATTTATTGTATAGCGCGATATCCAGTCCTTGGTACTGCTCAACGTTCTTTACACTTCACCTCCTGGCAAACCTGTTCATTCCAATGCTATTTTGACTTCTCTGGGAAACATTCACCCACATTGCAATTACTGCTCGAATACTATTCGTTCCGATATCCATCTCTCTCTGTAGCCAGGTACTCATTTATACAGTTGAGTGAACTGTGGCAAAGTGGGATGAACGAAATTACCAATGGTTTGAAATGGCAGCAAGAGGATTCAAACCTGGGTTTTCTCGATTAAGAGCATGGTATTCTAACCGCTACTCTGCCGTGCTCCCCACCACCACTACTGGTAAGTTTGTATGCTAAACAAACTGGAAACACATTACTTTGGAAACAAGTTGTGTGTTCTCTTTTAAAAAATGGCCTGCACTTTTATTTTAGCGGTGTAGTGTAATATAACCTGGCTTCATCTGTTTTCAGAGGGCAACAGATAAAGTTAAAAATGGATGTCTGTGAAGTGTTGGTATGGAAACTGAGAAGACACCCAGCAAGGCGACTTTGCTACTACTGTCTGATTGGCTTGCTACTTGTCATCATCATACGATACCTGACAAGTACTGAGCCAGACTTGGTAAATATCAACATTATCTTTTGCAGAATGTGATTCTTATTACGTGAAATATAGTGCTCTCCGTACCCTAGTGCTCTCCATGCACCTGTACCATCAATTACCCAGTGCCTTCCTTATTATAATGCTCTCCATGCAGTTCAGTTCCTCCTTCCATTCCACAATGCTCTTTATACATGAATGCTCTCCATACACCAGTTATTCTATGCCACAATGCCACAGCCCAGTGCCAACCATATTCCTTTTCCACGACATGTGTAGCAAAACACATCAGTCTGTACTTAATAATCAGCACAGTAATAATTAAAAGTAATTATTAATATGAACAATTATTCACACCTACTAATTTATGTCTTTGTCCTCAATCCACAAGGAACTCGTTGCTTTTGATGTTGAGAAGTCACACAAAAGTGTGTCCACTGTACTTTGCAACCATGCAATCTTTATCCAGGAGATCATTGCTGCTGACAGCGGTGACCGAGCATATCGCAGAGTTGCCACACACAGCAAGTGGATCGTGGTGACAACAATAAATCATCCCACGAAGTCCCTGATTGCTCTCAGTCAACTGAAGGATTGGAAGATGGTGGTCGTTGGCGATCGTACAACTCCAAAGGACTGGGTGTAAGTGCTTCAACTAGAATGTGTGTTTAGCAACCTCAGTTTGTGGAACTTGTGTACAGTGGGCAACACTGGAACCTGACAAATGTATCTTGTTGTAAAGAGGGACTGACAACCAGGACTGGAGTTATATATGTATTTATATGACAGTAGATTCAATATTTGCATTTGTCAAGCTTACCGGTAAATGCCGTTCCAAACTCAGAACAGGTGTATTGCATATGGCCAAGTATATATGACCTCATCCCTGTTAAAGTGTTGGTAAGAGTAATATAATATGTGTCATACTTATATATCCCAACTGTGTTACAGAGAGCCCTAGCACAAATATTTGATATTCACCATCTAATGTGTCAAGCATCATGTCATTAAAAACAAACCCATGGTCCCCACGTTTGACACATCAGACATTAGTTTTTTTATTTTATTAATTTTGTCATTCAGATAAAAGTTATTGCTTAGCAACTCAACTATAATTATTAGACAATTGGTTTTGAATAGGAGAGTCCATTTTTTATTTCGCATTTATATCCCAGCCCAGTCCGATTATGTTTCAGGATACCTGGGGTTGTCTTTCTTGATGTGGCTGCCCAAAAGACACTGGGATACAGGACCACTCCACTGTTACCATATGACAGTTATACAAGGAAAATAGTTGGCTATCTCTATGCAATTGAGGTATGTACATAAACTTACAATAGAAGAACCTGTTTTATAGGATGCTGGAGACTTCCTGCTGCTGTTTGATGTAAATCCTTTCTAAAAGTTTGCATATCTAGGATTTTTATCCTGCATCTTTTTCCAGGTTTCTTCCATTTTGAAGAAATAGAAGTTGTTTCTTCAAAGTGAAGCTTATCTTAAAATATACCTTTATTTTGTTTTCCTTCAAGAACATATTCAGTGTTCGAAGTATTGTAAATGTGTTATATAGCCTTGTAAAATATACGTTGGCATTGTATGCTGTCTACCCGGTGCACTGTTATATCTTAGATACTAGATGATGTTTGGCTACAGTTGTATTTTATATGAGGTAGATATCTGCTATTAGCCTGCTATTAGGTTATCTCACAATAATAAACAGGTGTTTTTTTAACCATGTTAATGCTGTGCAGGTGTTATTTTTTAATACCAAAAGAACATATATAGAAAGAATATACAGTGTTATTTAATACAGTGAACTCCTATTTGTCATAACATAATCAAGCCCGATCAATTAGATTCTGTTAAGCGGCTGTTTCTCTGAAGCGGCACCTGTTAATACAGCGGGAATAGGGAGTGATTCGGTCCCAGCCAATATATTTGATTCTACTAAACGGCTGATTCTGTTATCCGTGATTCTGTTAAGTCCACTGTAATGATAAACGTTTGCTTTGCATATGACATAAAACAAGCTTTAATTATCTTTTATAATATTAACACAACTTTTATCTCATAATCCAAATGTGTAGTTGAAGCAATAATCATAAACTCTGCAATGTGCAGTTTGGCTCTCAGGGGGAGCAATGTAGAATCTTGCAGTAGTCCTCCATTCGGCACAAGACATGTCAGGTTCAGCGGCAAAATCCACGAGGCCATAACCCAATCAGTGTGTAATTTTAGAGCACAGCTACCATCAGACTTGGGGTCAATTACATTATATCAGTTCCAATTATCAGTTCCATATCAAAATAACAGTTTATGAATTTAGCAACAATAAACATACTCAACCCTAAAAAAAACATATATTTTAGAGCAGCTTTATTTAGTTTCTGCATATCATCGAACACAATGGCAAACATATCTGATGTACGCAACATATTATATTTTATTATTATTTGTAGCAAATATTTTGAGTTAAAAGTTGCATGATGTTGTGTTGAAAAAGTAATTGAAAATACCAGTTATGTTTTCACCAATTCCAGTTGCCTTTATAAACAAAACTCCAATTCCGGAATTGGAATTGGCATTTTAATTACAATGTAATTGATCCCGTGAATTTCCTGGATATAAAATAAAACTAAATGAAAAAATGCGCCCTTTTTATTGCCGCTGATGCCATGTTTTATCAACTGCACATGTTAAACCGAAAAATTTTATGTTTTTACTGTTGATGAAAGAAAAAGTCCCAATGGCTTTGCTCTGCTGTACGGGGTTTGAATCGAACAGAAATATGAGAATTCACAGCTTAATTTCTATAACCCTTTTCCACAGAAACACCGCCTTCTGGATCTCGAGACCCCTTTTTCATCCTCTGAAAAACAACCCCTTTCCCTCGTTCTTAACGCCTCCCCATAAATGTCATGATAGAAATCAGATAGAACAGGCAGGTTAGAAAGAAAGGAAGGAACAAATCTTGAATTGAAGTTGTAATCACTTTGTACTGAATTAAATAACATTACGTTTATTTTTTTAATGCAGTCTTTTTGAAGATGGTTCTCGTTTTAGTAGGATGACCACCGACAATAGTGTTTAACAAGTTTGCCTTGTTTGGACACTGTGTTTTTGCTAGATGAGTGCAGTGTAAACCCTTATAACATGTGATACTATGATTTCCTGGTATTGGAATTTTGTTTTATTCCCATTCCCGACACTGCTTTCTAACAAAAAATTACACACATCCAATACCAATTACAATTACGCCTCAAACATTCCAATTACAAAATACCAATTCCAAATACAAGATACCAATTCCAATTATCAGTTCCATATCGAAATAAATGTATGTGAACAGAGCAACCATAGACATAATCAACGCCAAAATAACTCCTATTTTAAAGCAGCTTTATTTAATGTCTGCATGTTATGGTACACCGTACCATATGCACCGTTCGCAAACAAGGGTTTTCCAATCATTATCAGGTGCTCAGAATTTATTTTACTCGATGTTCTCGTCAGAAACTATATTAGATATGTGTCTGCGTTTTGTCATAACAACAAGTCTCATTGTCAGTATTTGTTGACTTCGTGGGGTAAGTTACTAAAACAAAATTAAAATATATAAACGACACAGTGTTTCTTTAACATATGATATTATAGTTGTTATTGTTCTGTGGTTACAGCATGGCGCTCGTTACATTTATGAAACGGATGACGATAACATGCTCATGGACGGCTTCCGAGGTTTCCAAATTGACGTATCCGTCAAACGTGGTCTGATGCCAGCGACCGGTAACATTACGTTCAACCCGTATCCACACTTCGGCCAAGCGTCCTTGTGGCCTCGAGGCTACCCTTTGGAGCTGGTCGGACAGGAGGCAACCTACAACTACCGGTTCTGTTCCCTTCACCAGGCGTCCATAAGACAGGCATTAGCCAGTGGTGATCCAGATGTCGATGCCGTATTCCGACTGACTCGGAGACATAAAAATGACAATGGCAGGTTGATGTTCGATGCAACGGCACCGCCTATTGTCATTCCGCGCGGTACGTTCGTCCCATTCAACTCGCAGAATACGCTGTATACGTCTGGCGCATTTTGGGCACTGGTTTTGCCGACGACTGTTTCGGACAGATCCTGTGACATATACAGGTCCTACTGGGCCCAGGCTCTTTTGTGGCTGGTGGGTGGCCATCTTGGATTCTACCCTCCAAATGTGATGCATGTTCGTAACAAACATTCGAGTCTAATGGATTTGACAGATGAAACTCAGATGTATTATGATACGGGACGGCTTCTTAGGTTCCTTCACAGTTGGAAGTGTGATCGACTGTTCTTATTTGACTGCATGACAAAACTTGCAGAGGATATGGCAATTAGTAAGTTCTTGCAGAGACGTGATGTAGACGTCGTAAACGCATGGGTTGCTGATCTGGCAACCCTGGGGTATGCACCCCCTGCCATAAGACACTCGGGTACGTGTTCAGATGCACTACCAGTGATATATTTCCCGCACGAACAGAACACGTCGTTTGCACATGTTGCCAGTATGTCACATGTGAGAGCAGATGTAGCTCACCAAGTCGCCAGGGTTGATCTCGTGCACCGTGTATGCAGCGCAGAAGCCTACAACACTATTGGCACTGACGCATCATCGGAAACTCAGAACCTCCTATTGATTGTGACCAGGCACAATCCTACAGCGACAATTCCTCTGATAGATGCACATTATAAACGCTGTTTCACGCACATTCTCTACTGTGGTACGTCAACGCCAGATAAGAGTTTGTTGCACAAATGGAAGATATCATATCTGACAATGTCTAACGCTGCTGGTGCCATCTCCTGCGTCAAAGCAGCCTCCGAACTGGGCTACAATGTAGATGGTTTCTTGCATGTATCCGACAAAATGCTGCTTCTGTCTGGAAAGAAACTACACATCCACTTAACAAGTCAGATGTGGGTAACGGAAAATACTTCGGATATGTCCCAGCTGTGTAAAGAAAATATAGCCGACTGTTTGGTTCTGAGTGAACGTGTGATCAACGATCTGAGCTCAAAACTTGACACGTTGGACATTGGAAGTAGAATTAAGCTCAAACTGAAGGCATGTTTCAAGAGGTTAGTTCCTTCTGGTGCAAGCGAAGCGTCGTTTGTTGAAGATGTGGCATTCTACGTACCTGGGAGACACATGAAGTTGTTCCGAACACTGGCAGATTTGTACAACGGGCAGTACAGTTATGTTTCCGTGCTACTGCTTGGCTGTCTTGACACACAACAGTTGTATCTCACTAGTGCACGTCGACTAACGGCCGATCACCAGGTCGATTTTATATTTCCTTTCTTATTCAGTGATATTGATACGGATAATGCTGTGAAGAGCCAATACTGCAAAGCATTGCATTCATGTTGATGTGAATGAAACTTGTTTGTTGTATTTTGTATGGTATATTTGTGCGTGCGTGCGTGCTTGATACCTACATATTTAGGCTGTCATTTGCATTGTTTTCAATATCTTTGGATTGGAAAAGGGTGAACATATTGTTCTTCTATATCGCTGCATCATTTCCATTTTAAAATAGTTACCGGTATGTTACTTTGTAACGTTATTTTATATTGTTTTTATGCACAACTAATTTAAAATAGTTACCGGTATGTTACTTTGTAACGTTATTTTATATTGTTTTTATGCACAACTAATTTTCATTTGGTTATTAGGCATTGATCGGTCGGTCGGTCGGTCGGTCGGTCGGTCGGTCGGTCGGTCGGTCGGTCGGTCGGTCGGTCGGTCGGTCGGTCGGTCGGTCGGTCGGTCGGTCGGTCGGTCGGTCGGTCGGTCGGTCGGTCGGTCGGTCGGTCGGTCGGTCGGTCGGTCGGTCGGTCGGTCGGTCGGTCGGTCATGCACTCATTTCGTCAAACACTACACTTTGGCGCAGTAGCGTAGTGATTAGAATATCGAACATCAGGAGGGCGGGTTACAAATATATTAAAAACTGTTGGACTCTCGATAAGCCAATGGCTTCCTTGTCCACTTGCCATCTGGGACTTTGCCTTGGGGCAATCTTGTTAAATCTTGCTAAGCAAGCAGTATCGCACAGCTATATGTGGACGCCACATACCGGTGCATCTTGGTGCGTATATAATAAACGGTATAATTTGCAGTTTAACCCCGCGCGCGCACACACACGCACAAGTAATATAAATAAATCGCAACGTGGTATAATATATATATATATATATATATTGTCGGTCATTTTTCTCCGCTTCCATCCGCACCAGCTTAGTGACCCCAGCCTCACCTTACGGTTGCCCGTCTCCATTCTCCGCTGCGCACGTTCGATATCAAGACGAAGTTATTGTTTATGTCATCGCATACACACGCACGCACACACACACACACACTCACACACACACACACACACACACACATTTGAAACATTTATAGTTTATTTCTACGGCATAGAATGCATGGATGTACGTGTGTGCCAATGTGAATATTATACATTTATTTTATGTTGACACTACAGTCGTTGTGATAGCCACTATCTTATGTAACAGGTTTTTTCTATAGCTAGTGTTGAGCCAGGCTAGGCGCTTATCCTAGCAATGGGCATTGTGTGAGGTAACAGGTCGGTAATGTTTACTGAAGAGTATCACTGACTGGTGGACTATATATACGCTGGGGACTGATCTAACCAGTGTCGGTCAGTGGTATGTCGCGAGAAGGCGACTACTGAAATTGCATTTGTATGATTTGAACATCGCCAGAAGGCGACTACTACTGAAATTGCATTTGTACGTCGCGAGAAGGCGACTGCTGAAATAGTATTTGTACTGTTTGAACATTGCCAGTGCGACTGGCGTAAGTATACTTTTTGTTTGACGTTGCTAGTCAATAAATCATGTGTGTATACATAAGAGAGAAAGAAACCGGTCTAATAGGAATGTTGCTGCAACTGTGGTTCACAGTGTCACTAACTCTCGTTAAACAAAGCAGATGTGTGCTATTAAAGGATACAAGTGATTCTTACTGTGTTTACAAGGTGAGTGATGCAGTGCTTGCTTAGCAAGAGCTGCATACAGGGTTGTATTTAGGCATCATCAGTCAGTTTACACTGCTCATATTGTATACTTATTACGTGTGTGTTCATTTATTGTAATTTTTTTACTTTTGTAACAATTAGGTTCAATTAAATCATTCAGAACCAGCTCGGGCTGAATAGTCAAGAGACATGCGCAGCGGAGAGCGAGCTGGAGCGTCGTGTGAGGGCGTGGTCGACTTGAGCGGCAGGAAAGAATGGACTGTAGCACAAGTAGTATGTGAATCGTAGTAGTATACGTGTGGGAATGGGGGATCAAAAGAGCAGCACAGTAAAGAGCAACCCATTTACTTCCGGTATAGAGGCTTCTGGGTAGCCCCCAGCGCCCCCTAGCGGTAACCTACATCCACCACGAGCGCCCCCTAGCGACTGGAGATAACGGTCATAACCTTGTGTGTGTGGTGACCTGTACTGACCAGGTAGTGACCGCTACCTATCCAGTGATTTCAAGGCATTGAAGTAGTCCGCGATACCCTACCCGTTGTAGCCCGCGTTACCCTATCACCAACCGACACAACACTTCATGAAGTCACAAATTTTAATATATAAAAATAGCCATACATCATAGTAATAAAAAATAGCTATATATAAAATAGCTATATATCATATTAAAGCACGTCATAGTAATATAATTATTTGATACATCATATTAAAGCACATCAAATCATATTAATATAGTAATATAATCAGTTAAAAATAGTTATATCAAATCATATTAAAGCACATCATATATAGTAATATAAATATGTAAAAATAGCCATATATATTTAACCATATTAAAGCATATAAATATCGTTCAATATATCATTTAAAAATAGTCATATTAAAGCATATAAATAGCGTTCATTATTTCATTTAAAAAAAGCCATATTAAAGCATAGTAATATTAAAAATAGTCATATATCAAATCATATGAAACGCAGTGTTCGTCTGTTAATCAGCTCACAAATCGTTCTGTTTTACAAAGAGGGCGCTGGGAGGTTATTGACGCGACAGTGACTTTCCGCGTCTGTCCATAAGTTTTGTAGGTCGTTTTATGACCTTGCCTTCATCATTGCTGCACCCCCCACACGACTTTTCCATTTCTATCACGGAACGTGGTTTTGCTATTTCCCCTTTATCATTAAACCCCCACAGCATTTCCATTTCGATCTGGGAACGTGATTTGAACAGTTTCATTTCTTGCATGACAGCCGACCACAGGGCTCTGTGTTTTACCAATGCGGCGTAAACGTTAGCAGGTTGCTGTCTCGGTTGACCCATAGCATTGCAGCCCATGGCAATTTCCATGGTAACCCGCTCTATTGACCGCATCATTCCTAGCTCTGTCATAACGCCAGCCCATAATTTTCTATGATCTAGAAATGCGGCGTAGTCATTGCATTCATTGTCCCAGTTTTCTTCAGAAGTATACCGTCATCGCTGTTCTCGTCTATGCGTGGCGTACGAGTACATAACTCTTGCATCACGAACGGCCAGTGGTTTCTATGGAAGCTGAAAAACCAGAGTGAAAGACACATTGAGCCATTGGTAAAGGACTGTGTTAAAAGTATCGTATATACATTAAATAGCATATGCACATCTGTTAATAATAAACTATGAGTAGACCTGCTGTGAGCGGTGTACTTTGGATCCACCACGGCGTATGTAATGCTACACCGCCAGCAGCAGAAGCGCGTAGAAACTAGGTCGCGTAAAACTGATAAGACTGACCTGGCGACCTCGCTCGGCCGACGCGGCGCGCGTGCTATTTATAATCAGACTACCAACCGCTTAGCAAGAGGCATTGTAACTAGGTCACAGACGCATAAAAGATGTCTCTTAAAGTTAAACTGTGTGTGTTATGTAGACGCTTTTAAAACCTTTTAAAAACACAGGAGTACGTATCAGCAAACAACCACGGACAATATGTACTTACGATCGATACAGTATCAGACTCAACGCAACGCCAATCTCGATATAGACTTGCATCAAGTCGGAAAACAAAGCAACGCTAGACAGCATGGTGATGATGTCAGAGGCAACGGCAGCGGCAGCAGCAGAACGACGGTTGCAGAATGGCGGTAAGTGTATAAAGAAATACCTTGTCTGAGGACGGCTTTATATAGGAAACGCTAAACAATGCAGACAGCTGACATAAGCTGCTATAACACAATAACAAATCAATCAAAGTCAGAAAGTTATGTTAGAAAACACCCATAATAAAAATTATTATTAAACTGGAATGCTAATAATCAACTCCCAAACCCACTAGAACAATAAGTCATCCTTCACAAAGAAAAACATGTTCGATAAGCCTGTCACAGAAGTGTCAGAGAATCGATGCTGAAACCAAAATCTTATTTATCACGTGTAAAAAACAAAGTCAACCAGTTCTCAACTAACGTTGTATCGATTCCAGACATTCTGCATGAAACAGTAAACAACTCCTCCCAACGATAAGCCTGTCAACTAACGAACGCTGAATCCGAAAACTCATTTATCACGCATAAAAACACCATGCAATTATGGAAGTTATTGCTGCATGGAAACTGGTGGACATATATGCATATGCATTAATTTATATATGCATGCATTAATTTATATATGCATGCATTAATTTATGTATATGCATTTATGTATATAAATGCAGTGCATGTAACATTAAACAGCATAAAATCAGAATGACTCCTCCTATATACTTCCGTGGAGGAAACTCGTTTCTATCCAATTTCTACGCATGTAGGATACATGCATGGGGTCATGTTTTTAACACAGTTGAAGCTGCATACCAGTACAGGAAATGCATCTTTTATGGAGATGTCGAGACGGCGCAGAAAATGCTTGCCACAAGAACCGGACTACACGCGAAATACCTAAGCAAGACCATCCGAGAGAAACAGGAGTTACGCGCGCAGTGGAACAAACAGAGACGATCTGTAATGAGAGCGTTAGTTGCTATTAAATTTCGCGACACGACATTACGCAAACTATTATTAGAAACATATCCAGCGCCGTTAATGGAAAGTGCGAGAAGTAGGGAGGGATACTGGAGCATGTCCACTTACACTGGACAGCGTGGACAGAACGTGTTGGGTCAGATACTCGTGAATTGTCGCGAGTTCATTCGAAAAAACCAGGCGCCATAAAGTCTGGCGCGCACAGCGATAGGAATGCGCGGTGATTGCGCAATACATACCAGAGGGCCAGCTGGTAAATATAACACAGACGCGCCATGCAACCGGCCCGCTATATAAGGGACCCGTAGCTGCAACTGTCATAACACGATTCTCGCAGCGACTCACTCGACATTCTCTCTAGCGAAGCAACATGATGGCCGCCGCCGCGCAGCAGCTCTTCGATGACGACCACATGATGAATCTGACGCGTTTGCAGAGCCAGGTAAGCGATGGAACGTTCAAGTTTCCAACACCGTTAACCATAGTGTCTACCGCACGGCAGGAGAAATATGTAGTATATCTGGCATGCTCACAGTGTTCCGTTGGAGTCCAGCGTAGTAAGCAGGGGTACTATTGTCCAACACACAAATGGCAGCGATCTCCGACGTACATATTCAACCTGCGTGTCCTCCTGAGAGACAGTATAGGAAGTGAATGTTGGGCTAGCGTATTTGATACGCTGGCAGTTAAAGTCCTTGGCTTCACCGCGAACGAGTACGTCGCAATGAAGTCAGAAGACGAGCGGGTGGCTGCCCTGTCTGTGTTGAGGGGGGTCCGTGTCAGAGCGACCATTAAAAAGCGCGTCAACAAGTACTACGTAAACTACATTGCGTCAGAGCTGGAAGTACTTGACGAGGCATTCTCTTTGTAGGAGGAAGACAAAGAGAATGTCGTCGCCGCCAGCGCTGACAACAGCAATGAAAGCACAGGTCCTCCCGTTGATGAAATAAGCACTAATCAAAAGGTACGGGACTGGGAAAATACCATGAATAAAAAGGTACAGCAGTGGTTAGACTCGTATGAAGAACGTAATCTGTTACCATCCACACCATCTATCACTTCCTCTACCGAACCGACTCTGTGTATAGCAGACGAGGAAAATAACGATGCGGTTATTGCCGTAAGCAGCAGCGAAGCAGCTATGGTCATAAGCTGTAGCAGCAGCAGCAGCAGCAGCAGCAGCGGCGGCGGTAGTAACCATGGCAACGATATGCAGGCGACAGCAATGAACATAGACAGAATATGAAATCGTACAGAAGCCATGATGAACCAGAACACCTTCAACGCGTTGATAGACGCAGCCTGTGTTCGTTATGCATGTAACGAGATTGAGCGTATATTAGATTTATCGGAAGGTGAATATTACGTACCGTCTTCCGGTCTGATCAATCACATCATGCGCTGGGTTGTCATAGCGGTGGAGGAGAGGGTTGGTAAAAGGCAATGGTGTGTCGATATGGCAGACACGATCAGAGCGACCATAGCCAGTCTATATGCAGGTAAGAACGAAGTTCCTGACATTGATTAAAGAGGTGCGTCTTTTGTTGTCCCATCTATAGATCCATAACGGTCTACGCCAATTACGAGAGGCGTATGAAAAAACCGACGATGATGATGACAAGATAGCAACACCACCACCACAGCAGCAGCGCAAACGCCGGATGTCATCGTTGCCTGCAAACGATTTGCGGTTGGTGCTCAACAGAAAACGTCGGTTTGCAGCACCAACCGCAGCGGCAGCAGCAACGATAACCCCAGCAGCAGCGGCGGTGACAGCAGCAGCAGCAGCAGCGCCAATGACACCGCCACCCCCACCGCCGCCGTTTCTACTAGATGCACAGGGCACCTTCGAATTTACTCCGGCGTCACCGCTGCCGTCATCATCATCGTCGCCATCATTCGAAGTCATGAACAATCGATTGTTGACACCACCACCCTCCGACACACAGCAGCCATCAACATCGTCATCACCGTGCACATGTGATCGCTGCTACGATGAAAACATTACCAATGAAGCATCATCCCCAAGCAATCCGAACATTTTAAATCCACAAGTTGCGAACATTATGATGACAGAGGCAATCACACACTTAATCATGCATAAATCATACCATACACCTCTGACAGTAGCCGAAGCTACTGTCAACGTATGTGCAGAAGGGTGCACTCGACTACTGTCAGAGGAGATGCAATCATACCTCATACACGAAGTGGCGTGTTTCAATCCTTGGATGTTGTAAACAAAGGATTGAAACACGCCACACACACACACACACACACACACACACACACACACACACACACACACACACACACACACACACACACACACACACACACACACACACACACACACACACACACACACACACACACACACACAGTAATTGATTTGAATCATATATTGTTTAGTGTCTTTAGTAATTGTTAATGAATTTAATCTTATGTATTTAGTTGTTATATATCATTAGTGTCTTTAGTATTTGTTATTGACTTTAATCTTATGTATTTAGTTGTTATATATCATTAGTGTCACACACAGAGTAATTGATTTGAATCGTATATTGTTATTGACTTTAATCTTATGTATTTATTTTTTTTTATATATCATTAGTGTCTTTAGTATTTGTTATTGACTTTAATATATGTATGTAGTTGTTATATATCATTAGTGTCTTTATTCCTTTGCGTGTATTTGTTGTCTATGAAATACATATAGTAATCTTTATGCATGAAGAGATCGACTTCTATATATACAATTATTCACACACGTGACCTCTGTCGTGGTGTAAAAACTCACAAGTCAGCCATTATTCACACACGTGACCTCTTTCGTGGTGTAAAAACCCACAAGTCAGCCATTATTCACACACGTGACCTCTGTCGTGGTGTAAAAACCCACAAGTCAGTCATCATCATCATAGTAAAACACCCAAAAGTCGACGTCATATATCATCATCATCAACTTATATATAGAGAAGCCTATCTTTTCATATCAGTATATATATATATATATCTATTTCATAGACAATGTATTCTATTGAATAAAATAGTCAAAATGGAATGGAACGTGTTGTACCTTCATTATTCGCACGACTGACACCCCTCTTCACGAAAGGGAAACCCGTAGCCGATTATGATGGACATAGTGGACAATACTAAGTGACCAAAAGTAGCCAAGTTAGGAACGCCTGTGATTGGTCAATAGTACCCATGTTAGGAACGTCTCTTATTCGTGATTGGTCAATAGTACCCATGTTAGGACCGCCCCTTTTTAGTAATTGACCAATAGTAATCAAGGTAGGAACGTCTCTTATTAGTGATTGGACAATAGTACCCATGTTAGGAACGCCTCTTATTAGTGATTGACATGTTTAATTGACCAATAGTAATCAAGGTAGGAACGTCTCCTATTAGTGATTGGACAATTATTAATGATTGACATCTTATCCACCCACTATATAGATGTACTGAGAGTCCATTCCCTCTCAGTTGTAGATGCAGTCATGAAAAGACACCAGTGTCGTCACTGTGAGATCGCCTTCGACACGTGCGCAGAACTACAACGTCACGTGCAGAGTACTCACTCGACGCCATCATGCGACTTACATTCATACTCGGTGGCACCGTCTATGGTGGCGCCACGCAGCGACTATGCAAAGAGAGCGAAATACGCATGCGAGAAATGCGGCGCCACCTTCGGGAGATATAACAACCTACAACGTCACGTAAGGTCGGTATGTAGAGGTAGTAGTAGTAGTAGTAGAAGCATCGTCTACGCATGTAAGAAATGCGGACGGAAGTTCGAAAGACGTTACAATCTGACCAAACACGCACGAACCGCGTGTGCCGACGTCACCGAGCCACAAGCACCAAAGAGATCAACAAGAGAAGACACTACCCCATCCCACCATCCACTCGTTACCGAGGAAGATCCGTTAGACCCGCCTGATCGACTTCCCTTCGCCGATACTCTGTCGACGGAGTTGCTAGATGTCGTTCGTGCGCACTGGTCTGCTATACGGACCCACGTGTTCAGAGGTCCACTTCAATCCAGGTACGATTACAGATTAATCACGCTAGACACGACCGACTTCGAACCGTCTTTGAAGATCATGTTCCAGGAACAGACCAATGCGTTCAAGATTAACCTCAGTTACGGGTTCATTCTGAGAAACAAGAACACGGGTCAATACAAGTACTATCATACCTCTTGTAATTGCTGTGGACGCTACCTGGACGAACCCAGTCTCGTCACCAACAGCAAGGACTTTGATAAATTTCTCCAACGCATCCGAGAACCCGACCTCTTGCAATGGGCTATCAATCAAAGACTGGATTCTGGGCCGGGGCCGGGGCCGGGGCCGGGGACGGGGGTGGGGGCGGAGGGAGTTCCTGCTAGTGAGATAGAGGCCGACGTCGTGGATACCGTCCCCAAGACCATGCAAGGCAAAGCCAGACGGTTGATGGAACGCATGAAAAGAAACATGTCTTGGACCGCCCGCGGCGAACTGATTCACGAGGGTGTGCCCATCGCCGGAAGTAACGTGGTGGATCTCGTGAACGATGTGTTGCGTAAGAGAAAGACCAATCCGACGGGATGGCAACCGTTTGCAAGACAACTCCGTGCCATGAACCTGCCCATGGAGTTGGTCGGTAACGTCGCCAGAAGAGACTACATACGCCAGGCACCGACACCGACCACATCCACTCCAGGTCGTCGTCGAATACCGGCTACTCCTCGCTCTGGTGGTGGTAGCGCAAGAAGATCGCTCAGTTGGACACCCCTCGCTCGTCGACGCGGACAAATGGAACATTCCATGCTCACCCCACCTCCAGAACGTCAACGCAAGGCACTGACGTCATTGGCTAGTTGGGAAGACATTGCAACACGTGTCCACAGCTCAGTGTGAACAGCGATGTCGAGCGATCCACAGGACACGTACTACCGTTCCGTCGTCGTTACAGCATTTTGCGTTGGACTGTACTTGATTGCTGACGCTATAGTTCGAAATCTTTACAACAGTCGCTCTGCAAAGTATGATTACAGTACTAGAATATAGATCATTCGTCATCGTCTTGGGTGTGGTAGTGGGTCTTCTGGTGTACGTCAGCGTATTCTTTCTTACTCGTCACGAACCGTGCTGCGCACCGTGCTGCGCAGTAAACGTCACAACCGTCAGTCCATCGGAACTCTTTTAATGGCACCGAAGAAAGAACGAGCACTTAGGACGGTCTACTTCGATCCGAAAAGGGTAGGTAGTTACGGCGGACCCGATGCCTTGCGACGCGTCACGCACATATCAAGAAAAAAGGTTGCGGAATGGTTGTCGGAACAGGACGCCTATACCCTACACAAGCCGGCTAGACGTCGTTTCAAGAGACGACGCGTCATCGTGAGCGGTCTGCATCAGCAGTGGCAGGCCGATCTCGTCGATATGTCGCATTTGAAAAAGCACAAAGAGGGTATGACCTTTCTCCTCACGGTGATCGACGTCTTCTCGAAAGTGGCCTGGTGTGTTCCCATGAAGAACAAGTCCGCGGCGTCGTTGGTAGCGGCACTTGACAGCACGTTCAGCAAAGGCTGGCCAAAGATGTTGCAGACAGACCAAGGAAAGGAATTTCTGAATAAACCCGTCCAGGCTCTATTGAAGAAGCACAACATCCATCACTTCTCCACGTACAACGCGGAGACGAAGGCGTGCATCGTGGAAAGATTCAACAGAACGTTGAAGTCACGCATGTGGCGATACTTCACGAAACACCAGACGTGGCGATACCTCGACATCCTTCAGGACCTGGTGCATTCGTACAACAACACCCCCCACCGCAGTATCGGCATGGCTCCTTCACAGGTGAGTTACCGTAATCAGGAAAAGGTGTGGCAGCGTCTGTACGGTCACGACGGTAAGGGCGTGCCCAAGTTGCGCGTGTCGGATCGCGTACGTATCAGCAAGTACAAAGGTAAGTTCGAAAAGGGGTACACGGCGAATTGGAGTGAAGAGATTTTCATGATACACGAGGTTCATCCCTCCGCTCCACTCGTGTATCGATTGAAGGACTATCTCGGCGAAGTGCTGGAAGGCACCTTCTACGAATTGGAGTTGCAGAAAGTGTTGGTACCCCCCGATAAACTGTTCTACGTGCAAGAGGTCCTGGATCGTCGCAAGGTAGGTGGACGAAATCAAGTTTTCGTGAAATGGTTCGGCTACCCCTCCAAATTCAACAGCTGGATAGATGCCAAGGCACTGGTGCAGTCTACTATAAAGACTAGCCACGCGTTCGGTAAGACTTCAGTCGAGAAATGACACATGACACGACAACACGAGACTTCACCGTCGTCGAACAGGAGGAGGAACAAGAGGACGTAGTAGTAGCAGCAGCAGCAGCAGAGGACAGTACTGACGCGCAGAACGCAGAGGACAGTGGTAGCAGTAGCAGCACTCCTTGGCATCTGTTCGGTACCGTGTGTCCTAAAGAGGAAATAGTCTTTCTGTTTCAGGTGCTCGTCTTGTTTACGGTCATTCTCATAAGCAGTTACAATCTGACCACAGGTCAGGAGAATTCGACTCTGTGGACGGCTCTGTTGAGTAGTTCTTTGGGTTACCTGCTCCCCAATCCCACGTTGAGACGTAATGGCGACTGATTTCTACCTGACACTGCCTAGCAACGCTTCCATGAAGATGTATCCCAACAATACGTTGGCTCATTACATCACAGACTTACCTCGACTTATCGATCTGACTGGTGAGTGGGAATGCGGGTTGGCAGAAATACAGTACCCGCATACGTGGTACAACATAGGAACGTACGACACCTGGTTCTTCCTTAACGAGACGATTGCTATGGCTCTAACCCCAAGTGCAAGGATCAGTGCTGGATATTACAAGTCTCCCACGACATTGATGGATCACGTCAACAGGGGACTGGACAGTATGGCGACGGATAAGATACGAGCAAAGTTGACCTACAGCCCCGTCACTCAAAAAATGACGATGCACATGACACCAGGCACCGAGTTCACTGTACCTCGCCTCAGTGCGTTGGCAAGAATGTTAGGTTTCGAACCGAAGGTGGTCACCAGTCCGTCAGCATCCCCACCAGCACTACCATCGCTACTAGGATCGATCATGGCAGCAGCGGTGACAACAGCAGAGACGATAACAACGGACGAGAACCCGAGAGAAGGTGGAAGGAATCTCGGTCTCACACCGTCGGCCACCGTGTTTTTGCCACACCAAAAACACTCCCGATGGTCCGTATACCTACCGTAAAGAAGCCGAACACGTGGTGCAGATGAATCAAGGGTTCGATACCATATACGTTTACACGGACGTCGTGGAGTCTCGTATAGTAGGTGACACTGTCGCGCCTTTGTTGCGAGCCCTCCCGGTTGCTGGAAGTCACGGCGAAACGGTATCCGACAGGTTCACTAACATTCACTACGTGCCTCTGTTGTACTCGCACTTCAAGTCGATTGAAATCGATATAAGGGACGACACAGGACGGCGCGTGCCATTCGAGTACGGTAGAGTGACCGTGACACTTCATTTTCGACGGCGCAGGATCGGACTGTTCTGAAGATGAATTACAACGAGTATTACGCGCGTCAGGCAGGTGGTGCACTGCCCTACTTCGCTGGTGCTCAATACCAACGGGGACATGGACTAGGTAGTCTGTTCACCGGTCTGCTGCGCAGCGCCATGCCGCTCATCAAGAGAGGTGCCGTGGCGTTGGGAAAGGGGGCGTTGAAGACCGGCGTGCGCATAGCCGACGACGTCATGTCTGGACAGAGCATAAAAAAGGCAACCAAACGACGCGTCACAGATGCCGGTAGGAATCTGATGCGTATGGTGGTTCCTGGCGTGCGTCCTCGTAAACGTATAAAACGCGCGCCGGCAAAGAAAGGAGTCACTTTAGCAAAGAGACGACGCAAGAGACAGACGTCCACGAAACGCGAGGCCGACATATTCGACGACGATGGCATTCGTACATAAACAGTCGTGCGAAGGGGTCAAGAGCGAGCTGGATCTCTTTACAGTACCCCCCACTCAGACCAGCATCATCGACAGTCACGTAGTAGAACATCAGCCCTTGTCCTCTCTGGACTCGGGTGGACCGATAGAATTCCTCATACCCGGATCGGGAGACGATTACCTGGATCTCGCCAACACGATACTGCACGTACAGGTGAAGGTGACACGAGCCAACGGGGACGATCTCGACTTGGTCGATCCCGTGGGACCGGTGAATAACTGGTTGCATGCACTGATCAGTCAAGTCGACGTCTCCCTGAACAATACGCTCGTGACCTCTTCGACCAACACGTATGTGTATCGCGCCTTCATAGAGACGTTGCTCAGCTACGGTCCCGATGCCAAGGACACGCAACTGACGAGTCAGCTGTGGTACAAGGACACGGCCACTCGCATGGACGCCTGCGAGATAGCCGACGGACCCGCAGCTAACGAAGGGTTCGTGGCTCGACGAGAGAACATCCTGAGGAGCCGTGTTGTCGATATGATGGGCCGTCTCCACGTGGACCTCTTTCTGCAGGATAAATTCCTCATCAACGGCGTCGACGTCAAGATACGACTGGTGCGTAGTAAACCTGCTTTTGCACCCATGGCTGGTGGAGTCAACCCCGATTACAAGATACAAATAGTCAATGCCTGCTTGTTTGTAAAGAAAGTCACCGTGAATCCCAGCGTGCAGATAGCACACGTCAAGGCTTTGGAGAAGAGTACGGTCAAGTATCCGATGCGGTCCGTCGAGTGCAAGGTGTACTCCATTCCTGCCGGCACTCGCTCGCACACGTACGAGAACCTGTTCCTCGGCACCCTGCCGAAACGTCTGGTGCTGTGCTGCATCGATAACGATGCCTACAACGGAGCGTACGACAAGAATCCGTTTCACGCCAAGAACAACGCCATCAGCTTCCTCGCGGTGTACGTGGACGGACGACAGATACCCTCCAAACCTTTCCAGCCGAATTTCGAAGACAACCTCTTTGTCAGGAGCTACATGAGTCTGTTCTCGTCGACCGGTAAGTTGTGGCAGGACGAAGGGAACGGACTGACTCGCAGCGACTACCGACACGGCTACACCTTCTTCGGTTTCGACCTGACCCCCGATCAGTGCGATGGTCCCTGCTTCCATCTAGTACAAAAGGGCAACCTGCGCATAGAAGTGCATTTCCGCAATGCGCTGCTGAACACCGTGAACGTCGTCGCCTACGCCGAGCTCGAGTCCGTGCTGGAAATCGACAAGAATCGCAACATCATCTACGACTACTAAAATGGACACCCTGCAGATTGCTAGACTACTGGCAGTGGACCCGCGCACCAGAACTATACTTCGCGGCGTCGTACCCAGAGACGGACTACCCACTACGATAGACGGCACTCTGCCCGCAGCCTTCGTGTGCAACACCGACAACGGCGACGAACCAGGCGAACATTGGATAGCGCTGTACCTGGACGCCGACGGACGCGGTGAATACTTCTGCTCGTACGGTCTGCCGCCTCGTTACGCAGCGTTCCGCACCTTCCTGAACAAACATTGTTCCGAATGGACTCATAATACCCAAAGGCTTCAGAGTCCTCTGTCTAATGTTTGCGGACAATATTGTGTTGCTTATGTAATGTTTCGTTGTAAAGGTTCTTCTATGAAGACTTTCGTAAACATGTTCCACACTAATCTGGTCAATAACGATTGTGAAGTGTTCGATTGGATGAGACAATTGAAAAAGGGTATACCCTACTATCGTGTATCTTACATAGACTGATGATACAAACAACCTATTCGGCACCTATTCAGTAGTTAATGATTGCCGCGTATTTGATTGGCTTAAAACAGCTGCGATATGGTAGACTGTATTATCGCTCATAGCAGCAGCAGCAGCAGCAGCAGTACACCACATCATCGTTCGAGCCTCTGGCGAGGTGGTGCACCACCCGTAAGCTCGCGACCTCTGGCGTGATGGTAAACATCCGCAAGTCGCCTCGTCGTCATCCTCGAGCCTCTGGCGAGGTGGAAACACCCCTAAGCTCACGACCTCTGGCGCGATGGTCAACATACGCAAGTCGATTCATATATTCATCGTAGTTGTAGTTGTAGTGATATTACACGCTACCCTTGATGTATCGCCATGCTGCTTGTATTATACTCAATAAAATACGTGTGCACTCGTACCATATCGTGTTGCGTTGATTTCTCGTCTCCATTAGTCCCCTTTGATAGTTGATATAATTAACGATCCTATTATTAATTAGATGATTACTAATTACCATATTCTGCTACGTATGAATCGTCACGGTCACTACCTGGTCAGTACAGGTCACCACACACACACAAGGTTATGACCGTTTTCTCCAGTCGCTAGGGGGCGCTCGTGGTGGATGTAGGTTACCGCTAGGGGGCGCTGGGGGCTACCCAGAAGCCTCTATGCCGGAAGTGAATGGGTTGCTCTTTACTGTGCTGCTCTTTTGATCCCCCATTCCCACACGTATACTACTAATCGTGTTCGGGTGATGGGTGAATCGTTTCCGAGCGAAATTTTAATCGTGTTCGGCGATATGTGAATCATTTTCTTTATTATTTCAACATAATTAAATTATGTTTGTAGTACGTATTGTATATAATGTACGTTCCACAATGTATGTTGATTAAAAGAAAAACGTTAACTGGCTGTTATAGTTTACCATTGCGCGACAGTGTCACAAGGTGAATCTGGTATATGGTGGCAGGTGCCCACCGACAGTAGAGTCGGGGTGCTTGACTTTGTCGTCGCACGCGCCATTTCCTACGCGATGACCACGTCGTGAGGTAAGTAAGTAATGCCGTTCTTATCACGTGCGTTTAATACCGCATTTAATATTGCATCCTTTGAAAGCACGGTCTCCCAGTATCTTTCGCTTCGTGCTTGCACATTGACTGTAAGTGCATCACGTGATCTTAGTCCATGCGGTGTGTCCCTGGTGGCTAACATCTGTGTCATGTACTCGGGGCCATGACCGTGTGGTGTGTCCCTGGTGGCTAACATCTGTGTCATGTACTCGGGGCCATGACCGTGTGGTGTGTCCCTGGTGGCTAACATCTGTGTCATGTACTCGGGGCCATGACCGTGTGGTGTGTCCCTGGTGGCAAACATCTGTGTCATGTACTCGGGGCCATGACCGTGTGGTGTGTCCCTGGTGGCTAACATCTGTGTCATGTACTCGGGGCCATGACCGTGTGGTGTGTCCCTGGTGGCTAACATCTGTGTCATGTACTCGGGGCCATGACCGTGTGGTGTGTCCCTGGTGGCTAACATCTGTGTCATGTACTCGGGGCCAAGACCGTGTGGTGTGCCCCTGGTGGCTAACATATGTGTCGTGTACTTGGGGCCATGACCATGTGGTGTGTCCCTGGTGGCTAACATCACATCACATAACAGCTATGACCGTCAACATATACACATTGTATTTGATGCGGAACTCGACTCGCAGCCAATGGAATCCTTCACAGGGCTGCTAAGTAGATGTTCATGGTTACACCTGGTGATAATTAAATCCAAGGTGTGGCTAGACCGATGAGTTGGTACACAGACATGTAGTGTTAAATCATACATAGTCAATACGTCACACATCCTAATCCTGTCAATGTATTAAAGTGGCCTGTTCTCAGGAGCGAATTGCTGGATTACTAAGCTGGTGCGGATGAAAGTGTAGACAATTGACCGGCAATACGTTTCAAACATTTGTAGTTTATTTCTACGGCATTGAAAAAACGAATACACGTGAATCCAGTATATGGTGCCCACCGACAGTGGAGTCGAACTGACTTCGTCATCGCATGCGTCATTTCGTACGCGATGGCCACGTCATGACGTAGAAAAATATCCATAGAAGTTACGTAGAAAATGTCCGCATCGCAAGCTTTCAATAATATACAGTGATGTATTGCACGGCACGTATTGAACGCGTATGTAGCAAACAGTAATATTGAGGAAGCAATTTTTTCAAGTTTGAAGTGAACCAAACTCAGACATCAATATATTAACACTACATTTAAATGTCTTTATGCCATCAAACACCATTTCATATTTACTGGTTGTACTGACTACTTTTCTCATATGTACATTTTTCTCACATATAGAAACATCCGTATTATTTACATCAAGATGCGGATCAGCACCCTTCTTGTGGTACACTAATATTATACTTTTTGACATATTAAACAACACATCATGTAGTTTGGCATATTTTTTTACACACCTCAATTATTTTTTTTAAACCAGTACTAGTACGACATACATGCCCGTCTTCGTAGGGGGTAGTTCGGGGGATTCGAGCGAACCCCCTTTGAGAAAAATATTTTTTTAATTGTTTTGTTATTATCCCAGACGTGATTTGTATGTAATTAAGTGAGAGAAAATGCTGTTTTTCATAAACACAACATTAGATGGAAAATATGTCCGTATTGGATGGCAGTAAGTTGTTATTTATGACAAGGATTGTCGCTAAGAGAGGTCATGGGGAAGGCAGTGTTAGTTGAGCCATTTTGGATTCTTTTTGATGTGTAGGTCGCAATCATATTCATAAGTTAAAATTGTTTTACTCACATAAACGATAATTATTAGTAAATCGTTTTATACCAAGATAATACATCTAGTATGCATAGAAAATGATATATAGCTGATTCAAGTAGGCTTGGTAAGCTGGCTCAACTAACACTTGGTGTGGGGTAAATTGAGCCACAGTGTAGCTTAAGTTGCATAAATGCTTTATTTGTATAACTTAGTAGGCCTTGTACAAAACATTCGTAACAACTCAGCCAACACGTCTCTGACAAGTTTATACGTGTAATTAATAAGTCAACACAATTAATCAATATAGGCTTATAGGTCAGTCGCAAATGTGTTGCCATCTAGCTATCCAAAATCCCAATTTGTTCCGAAAAATGAATTCCTTGCTGTATTTAGGGGATTTGGGCGCTCTATAAATTCCGATATAATAATAATAATAATAATAAAGAACACTCGTTGCTCAACTAAACCTCCCTTGGGCCTTGCCTGGCTCAATTAGCCTCGTTTTGACAATTAAACTAATTTAATTACCTTCTCATTAATGCGCTAAGTGATGTAAATAATCTTCTTTTCTGTGCATAGTTAAACCATTTGTAAGTGCACAGACAATAACGTCTGGTCACGTATGCTGGTATTTTATACACCAGCAGACATTAATCACTATTACGAAACGTTTCGAAAAACATCAAAACCATATGCTTACCGCACATATTCTGACCGTTGTGACAACTGTAGCCTATTATACGTCAATCGTGTTCTAACAACATGCTCAATCACGGGTGGTACCATGTAATTGTCGCTGTTGTAGTTTCTTCGTGGGAACTAGCCCAGTGGCTCAACTAACACTGCCGTCTCCTATGTACAAAGTCTGCAGCATTGTGTGCACAGCAAAGAGGACATACAACATGATACAGGCCCGTCCTCAGGTTGAATTCGGCAGGGGGGATTCAATCGACACCCATCCCTTTTAAGAGCATGATTTTGTCAACTACATTTTCATAAAGCATCCCGTTCTCAGAGTTATTGTCTAAACGTTTCCTGCCATTACGTCAAAGATTATATGGTTCATCGTCATTTTCTTTGCTACCATTTCGTGAGATACAATTAACTGCTTTGCGCAATATGTTTCCCATGCCCCATCCAAAGCAACACATTAAGTGCTTTGACCATCCCAAGGACTGGATACCGCGCTATATAAGAACGTACCTTTCCACTACAGATGGCAAACAAACAACGACGCCTTTGTTTTATTGAAAGTCCAATATTGTTTCGTTTTTATGTAACTCGCACCTATGAAATACCCATCAGTTTCTTTTTTAAACATATTCAGACTGTTAGCATATAAACAGTCGGTAGATAGTTTATTCATTTCATGCATTGTTCTTCGTGGAAATGTTCTTTTTTTAGATATACAAACAGCACATTTCTTTCACTAAAGCTACATCGTCCTCTCCGCATTGTCTTAATTAATTGAAATGAGATATGATCGAGACACTGCCTTCAGTCGCTGCATACAAGTAAGAGATCGTTTCAGCCTTGACAACGATGGTCTTTTTGCTAAAATGATTTTAGTTCAATAGTTATTTAATATTGCTATGTTGTTGTTGTTTGCTGACTGTGAACACGAACAGTTTCCCGAATTTCGCTTCGTTTTTCTACTGCTCGTTATTCAAAAACCGGAAGAAATCTGGGTCAGTAAAACAAACTAATACTGGTTAATTTACGCTGATGCTTCAATCAGTCTTGAAATAAATGATAATTCGAATTAATAATATATTTGGCTGCACTAACGGAAGCAAATGTGCAAATTACATAAACATTTATTGAAGAAAATGTGTGTGAGTCGGTAAACCCGCGCTCGCTACAGCAGACGTCACAAGCAGACGTCACAAGCAGACGTCACAAGCTTGCTTGCGAATAAGAAAATGGCGAAATTCAGCGTAAGCAGTGGACATGCAACGAGCACGTAAGAATATGCAGTATTAACACGTCTTACGTTCCGAATTCTGCTTGACATTTCTACAAGATGAAAACTAAATGTCCCGCATTTTCGTGGAATTGTGATACTGTTTTGCAATAGGGCCTACTACCATTTTCCTCCAATTGATTTAGGGCATTCCAAAATGTATTAGGCCTATATTTAACTCGGCCTGGGCATATTCGCCGTTTGCAACGGAAACCGGTGGTATCAGTGGCATTGTGTGTTTGTGTTTGTAATTGGATTTGAAGTAACATAATGGAACCAGGTATACAAAGAAAGTTAGCTCCGAAAATAAATTGCAAAACAATTATTTATTATTACAATAGGCCTAAATAATATTTTTGAAGCATTTAAATTAAATATATAAAACATTACAATCTCGGATTTTCCTAGCCTAGCGGCGCGCGTGTTATGCTGCATTGGCGAATAAACATTTGGACGCGTGGGTCAACCAGCACAAGGGTTTACCTATCGCTGGGCCCCTGTATGAATTTTCAATAGTTGCCATCGAAAACAATGAAAATCTCTCTAACATTTACCTTCGTCTGCTAGGTGTAATGTCGTTAGTTATAGTAAGAGCGGTCTGTACCCAGTAGTACAAGTGCACAAGTAGTGATGACGTACGTAGTTTGGGGGTGCTGCGTTTCCAGCCGTAGATGCAGGCATGGCCACATATCAGCGCCGTATCGAATTCAGAATTAAAGAGTTGTTTTTACTAAGAGGTGACTCTTGAATTCATTATATTAGGGTCTTCGTCCATTCCCTATTCCAATTACGTCGTGCCTAATGTGACCCTATAAGTGGTGTCGGATACGACCCCTTACGATACCACGTTACCTACATGTCAAATGCATACCCTTATTTCCGATACGTTGATATTATTGAGACATCCCCTTATGTGACCCCTACTGACCACCATGCCGGTACTTCGGATATTTTTGAGACGATCCCTCTCGTAAATGATCCCCAATGTCAATGACCCTACTGACCACACATAACACTTGACCTCCTCACTGACCACGCCATGACCCAACTTGACTGGTTGACCTCAGATCGACCAGAAATGCCCCTAGGCATGCCGCGAAAACCCGCGTGACCCCAGAGAGCCAATGACAACCTCGATAACCACAATGACCAGGATCTGATCTCCAATCCAATCGTGTGATCCCGTTTCGACTCACTAACTACTTACTTCAACTCACTGAATATGTGGTTGCTAGTAACAGTTCGTAACATTCGTTAGAAAAGGTCGCTATAAGCGTCGTGCAAAAATATAGGCTTAATAATTACGTATGTGTTTACTAGGGACGCTTCTTGGGATGACATTTGGCGGAAACGATCGTGAGCCATTTTCCTCTATCCAGGGCCTTGAATTATTCGTACTTTGACGTTGCGACGTTAGCATGTTTGCAAATTATCATACTACAAACTTACTAATATATAGTCTGAAGCCTGGTACTAATTAAATTATGGAACTGCCGTCAGGGTCGATGCCTTAGTTCTATAAATATCTTTCCGAAAGTTGACTTTGTAGTTTTACAACGGTCTATTCAATAAAGCAAGTTGTTCTTCGGAAGCATGAATGAAGCCAAACACCAGATGTCTCAGTTGTACTTGCTCATTCTGACCAATGATATATTTACGGAATTATTCTGGGATTCCAGAATAAGCAAAGGCGGTCTTCTCTAAAGTTCTCAGGGGCAAACTCGATGATATTACTATATATATATATATATATATATATATATATATATATATATATATATATATATATATATATATATATATATATATATATATATATATATATATATATATATATATATATATATATATATATATATATATATATATATATATATATATACAAGTTAGTTTAGATGATGTCCCATTTTTGACAACTTTATGTTTACACACCCACAATGTTGTATGATTTATGGTGTCTGCTTGTTCAAGACTAATTATGTTTAGGTAAATAGAAAAACAGTTATATGCTAGGCAGCCTTAGCTTTGAAGCTAAGTGTCAGTATCACAAATAGTCATACTACTGTCTGGCTGTCGGTAAACCGGCATCACAAACCGGCATCACTCGAAATGTGGATTACGTGTAACGGCAGAGTTTCGCTCATGTCTCCATTATACACACGATACATTACTTAGTTTAAATATTTGCTCGTGTCTGAAGTATCGGATCGAATTATCAAAGCCCAAGTCTTTGGCTGATAAATCCAAAGTCCAAGCAAGTCCCAAATGCTCCAATCTCAAGTAAAGTCTCAAGTCTTGTGGGACGTACGACGCGAATGCGACGCGAATGCGACATAACGCGTAGGCCCTATTGGAGAATTCGAGTCCTTCAGCTATGAGTCATTTGCAGTTACAGTGTTATTTTATATCTAACTTCATGTTGTTGTTGACCAACCTCCTTTTAATCTGATATCGTGTATTTATTACTTAAAATAGTGTTGTTTGTATAAATCTATTCATTCAAGTGTACTGCGATATAATATCGAGTCAAATGTAAACTGTCCACATCCACGTGTTTACGTGTGTAGATTTGTGTGTGTGTGTGTATGTGTGCGTGCGTGCGTGCGTGCGTGCGTGCGTGCGTGTGTATAGACCTATGTTGGTGTGAAAGTTGTTAGTAAGTACGTGCTTTCTTTCGTACGCCCAAATGTCATGCTTCTATCATGATTTGAACAATTCCCCTATATTTGGCTGCTTTATGGCTGTGCTGACATTTAAAGGAACTTGTGCTACATTAGACATCGCGGCAATGGCGTAGCCCAACACAGTTTTGATTACAATCTGAATAGTTTATTATAGTAAATGCAGAACTAGTCCCAAGTGCTTTATTTCCTCTAATATATCTTGTCCTATTGTTTGTAGTTCGTCCGTGGGCCAGTTATAACCCCCACCCACCCACGTAGGGAATTTTCAAGACAATCAATAATTTTGATGACCTTATATAATAACAATTTGAAATCTAGGTGTTTGCACTTGGCAACTGCTGCGTGTTCGACAGGGAGTGTTTGAAAGTATGACCACGGAGCTAAACAATTTAATATGGAGGTAGGGATAGATATTTCCGCATGCACCCATGCATGCATTGGTTTTACTTTATGCGGTGGATGCGTGCGTGCGTGCGTGCGTGCGTGCGTGCGCGCGCGCGGGCTGGCGTAAAAATAAGACACCTTCTTCTGCATGGATGCCTTCAGGGACACTGCCAGTCTCGCCAAGTGTCCTGAAACGGCCACCAACACTGCCAGCATTGCTGATTAGGTAAGTTCATCATGTGAACTGATGAAGCATTTCAGTTTTTGCTTGCAATATCTGTGTCAAAGAAACGTCCGGTTGTAGTCGGTTACCATAACACTGTAGTAACACGAGTACATTAGTGTTGGATGATCGGACGATGAGGTCAGATGGACACGATGCAGCCATATAGAAAGTATAGAAAGAGTGCAACGCCATCCATACGTAATTGCGTGTTGTTGTAACACTGTTTGGAAGAATATTAAAATATATTTCCATTGATGCATCATTTGTTATAGTCTTCAGATGTTTTGATACAATCGGCATATATCTGTCCTTACCACATGAAAGCTGCAATTCCCAGGTGACAAGCAACTTAATTTCATATATTAATAATATAACTTTTTTTAAAACATTGTGGCATATATATTCCCTCCGTGGGATTCCGTCGTAGGAGTTTCTTTATCTGGCATCTGGACTAAAATATGGGGTAATTTCTATTCTAATTTCCATTTCTAATTTCAATGTATTGAACCTCCACAAAATACACGAATACAGCCATTTCCAGGTGGCAAACAATTTAATTTCACATGTGTATGTTATAATCTTCCTTTTGTGGCGTAAATTCCCTACGAAGCTTTCCCCATCTGGTCCATGGACTAAGTCTAATTGTGACCAAAGAGTATAAAGATTGATGTAATCTATGATTTGGTCGTTGTTGTTTTTACAAATGAATGCACGATATATAGGATTCAATTAAGAATTATCTCCTGCATGTTGTTGCTATTTTGAGAGATGTTTTACAAATGTTTACAACTTCTGATTTGTATTAATATCATTACGTGGGTTGTTAGTCGAAATTGTTATTTTTTTGATTCACTAGAATGTCTCCGACAACTAAGATTAAGAGGCTACTTAGACGTCTGAATCGGCTTCCATGCTGTCTGTTCCTTGGGTTCGCGTTCATTGTGTATTTGGTAAGTACTCCTAATGTATAAATGCCTACCCATATTCACACAATGATATATTATCTGTGGAAGGAGATGAACAATTTCGAATTGTCAGATCCACCGCTGCGCTGCTGGCGGTCACCTCAAATATGGACAAAGAAATGTAATCGACGTACTACAACTATGACCAATTACTGCTTATTTCCTGGCAACAGTGCATAGGCCATTCAACGTCAGCTCACTTAGAGCCTCCCAAATACAGTATCGAAGCATAACATCAACGGAGTACGCCTCCCGTCCTACCCCACCCTCCAGCCCGACCATGAGTTAATTGTTATGGAGCACTTGAGTCGTTGTTAGCAATTGCAATCAAGGGTCAGTTAGGAGTCCTCCAGATCTGGAGTCCTCAGATGTTACCTACATAGTCTCAGGACCGGTGGATAAGGTCTAATCAATTAATTAAATAAGGATAATCTTAAACTAATCACTGTCACATAATTGGTTGCATTTTATCTTTTAGGAAGACCCATACAATATAATTATGGTTTACTGCAATATATATATATATATATATATATATATATATATATATATATATATATATATATATATATATATATATATATATATGTATATATATATATATATATATGTATATATATATATATACATATATATATATATATATATATATATATATATATATATATATATATATATATATATATATATATATATATATATATATATATATATATATATATATATATACATATATATATATATATATATGTATATATATATATATATATGAATATATATATGTATATATATATATATATGTATATATATATATATATATATATATATATATATATTAAAGACAAACTAATGCCTACCCCTACAAACACATGGGAACCACAAACATATGGTTACCTTTTATAAACCCCTCCATTTTACAAACATACAGACATGGTATGACTCATAAAATCAGTTTTTGCTTAGAGTCCCTTCTCAACTGCAGTTAACAATTCATAAATCTCATGCGTTGATATAGTAATACCCATTAAACTAATATGTTTGTAGTTAGTCTACCAGTGGCTATGCACATGTGTGCATATTGGGGGATGTGTGAAAATTTTAATAAAGTTTGTTTGTCCTTGTTTTGAATAAAGACTACTGATTGTTGAGAGGGTTAGCACATGCCAACACAACAGGGTCAAAATCCCCTTTGTAGTTTTTAGCCTGACTGCTGGCACCAGATCATACTGGTGGAAGAGTCACCTTACTTCTACAGAGGAAGCCTCAGCTGGCAGTTCTTAGCAGTTAGCACTGTCAGCCAGTGCCAATTGGCATGGTCTCCTGACTGCATCAAAGCATTTCATGGCTAACTTGTGGGTTAACTGCTGAATGGCCCTTTATGGACATCCTGGTGGCTTAATTAAACAAACGGACAATGGCCTGAACTGGTAACCTACAGTTGGTTGCTTAACAGGGTGTTTCTGACTATGAAAATATGCTACCTGTTGCCTTTTTTTAGGTATCATAGTCATGGTTATTGGAGAAAGGGGTGTACTACGGGTAGGGATGGTAATGGGGTAATCAATCAGAAATAACAAAGTATTACAAAATAGTTGAACATACGAATACTTAAGTTTCACAGCATATATTGAGAAAGTACTAAGATGTACTCATAATGTACTCGTAAAATCTGATTACATTGAGTATGAGCGCGAGTACGAGTACTACAAAAATGTACTCGAGTACACGAGTACTTCCGCCCCAGGTCTGATTGTGATTGTATTATTTTTTATTTAAGATGTGTTTTTGTGAATTAATCGCCTGTATAATTATGAACATAATATATATAATATATATATATATATATATATATATATATATATATATATATGTATATGTATATGTATATGTATATGTATATGTATATGTATATGTATATGTATATGTATATGTATATGTATATGTATATGTATATGTATATACATATACATATACATATACATATACATATACATATACATATACATATACATATACATATACATATACATATACATATACATATACATATATATATATATATATATATATATATATATATATATATATATATATTATATATATATATATATATGGATCGTTGCTGTGAATTAAACATTGATTTTAGTCCAAGTTGAGCTGTAGAGTATATATATTTCAATGGTTTGTGTGTTCCTTTTTTAGTAGAGGGGAATTTTTAACCTATGGATCAATGGTTTATTTTAATATCGATAAACTAATAAATCAGAGTAAACAATAGTTTGTGTTGAATCAGACTTTTCTTTTAAAAATATACCTATGCGCTATATATTTCTGATGTTGTACCTTAATTATTTTTTTATTATTATTTTTAAATGAATTTATATTACATTGTGACGTTCCCACTTTGGTCGAACTCTTTGAAAATGTAAATACAAGATGAGCACGATAAAACTGTTGAGTTTCGCCAATCTGGTACACAATCACACACGCTGTTGACGATTGCTCATAACTGCATGTCAAGGACAAGGATAACCCGAGAAAACAATACAAAGTGTTTTGTAGTTTTGTGTTAAGAGCGCAAATTTCAATTGCGAAGTGCGTCACCACTTGCGATAATTATATGACTGCACTTACTGTTAAATGTTACAGTAGCCGAGCACGCACCGAGGAACAAAATGCCGTGGTGCAAATTCCGTGACGCACGACTCGTTAGGACGAGACAGCTTAGTTGTAATTAGAACTCGAATGTCAGCAACCCACCCTATTCCTGTATGGTGACGGAAGCACAAACTGTGTATGGGTCTACATTGATACCGTCATATGATTCCGCGCAAAAAATAAGGAAATAGCGTTGAAGATCCTTATAAAACTTTTTGTTAAGCTTTAATCTTGTATGTCATTCCTCATAATTTAACGCTCCTTGCCGATATTTCTAATAAAAAGACACACTACGGATTATCATTATATTATTATATTTCTATACCACCCTTTAGGTAAAAAATCAAGTCTACAGGTATTCACGTCTGAGCTTTGTATACGGCTGGCCTCCAGATGGCGCCTCAAATATGCAATTATCATTGAAACAATAGGGAGTATCACCTCTTATCAATATTACACTCTTTTGTAATTATGTTAACAACCCGTGACAACATGATAGCGCTACGCCCATGAACCATGGAACAGGATGTTGTTTTGTTCCCACCGCAATTAACCATCAGTGGAGTTGGGCTATTGTTGAAATCAGGTGTTCATTAGTTAATGGTCGAAAAAGCTCTGCACAACAACTTACATTATTATCTTACATCAGTACACAGGAACGCCAGCGAAGAACTCGGCAACTCTCGTGAAGCCTCCCAATCTACCCGAGCGGTGGGTCATCGCTGTCGGAAGGAATGTATCTTGTGACACGCTGGCGTTGACATTCGCTGATTGGACGGTGCTCATGGTCGATGGAGGAACAGCACGACACAGGTTTACCTGCTTTAGATCTTTCAAACTGGAAATCTGTTTCGAGTGGGTACCACAGGGATCAGTATTAGGCCCTATAGTGTTATTTTAATATATATATATATATATATATATATATATATATATATATATATATATATATATATATATATATATATATATATATATATAAATGATTTGAAGATGACATATCTAGCAAAGTATTCAAATTTGCAGATGACACAAAAGTATTCAGAAAGGTTACTACTGATACAGAAAAACAAAGTTTACAGGATGATCTAGATAAATTAGTTAAATGGTCAGAAAATGGCACATGTTAATCAATTTTGGGAAGTGTAAATGTATACACATAGGACATGGAAACATGGACGAAGAATATAAAATGGGGGATGCTGTACTAGGTAGAACCACACAAGAAAAGGACTTAGGAGTACAATTTAGTGCTGACATGAAAGTTTCAGAGCAATGTTGGATTGCTGCTTCGAAAGGAAATTCTAGGGCTAATTAGGAGAACTATCATGTATAAGGAGAAACAGCTAATTGTACCCCTGTACAAAGCAATAGTTAGACCACATTTGGACTATTGTATTCAAGCATGAAGGCCATATCGTAAAAAGGACAAGCTAGAAAGAATACAACGAAGAACAACTAAAATTATTCCAGAATTGAGAGACCTTAGTTACGAAAGCCGCTTATTACAATACAACACTATAGACCAGGAGACTAACAGGAGACCAAATAGAAGTGTTTAAAATAGTGAATGGTTATGATGATGTTGACAGGAATATGTTCTTCAAACTTAAAGAAGGCAGTAGAACCAAAGGACACAAAGCAGCATTAGTTAAGGAGCAGTGTAGGTTGGACATGAGAAAGTTCTCTTTCTCACAGATGGTGATAAACGAATGGAACAAACTGCCAAATGATTGTGTTAATGCTAGTGTGAATATGTTTGAAAATAGAATTGATAGATATTTGATAAGGGCGGGCTACACATAGATGAGAAAATTGTTGGACTCTCGATAAACCAATGGCTTCCTTGTCCACTTGCCATATGGAACTTGTTGTTTGGGATGGCAATCTTGTTACATCTAATTAAATCTTGTTAAAACTATGCGGCAGTGCCGGGGTTCAGGCGTATTACAAAATGAAGTTGGACTGATCAGTTCAATTCAGTTCAATCCCAGAAGTGATTCAACAAAATGTGTCCTGTTAATAAACATTCTAGCTGGATAGTATTTGACTTGGAATTGATATAAGTGACTTAGAATTGAAAGGTTTAAAGCAGAATTGGAATTTATCAAACGTATTAGAGATGAAAATTAATTGGAAGTGATCATGAGGAATTCAAATGAATTATTGATTAAATTAAATTAGCGCTGGACACGTGGAAAGAATTGACGAAGAGAGCGGATGCGCTTAGAGAAGAGGGTAGGAGAAGACTGGAGGCAGGCTGAGACTGAGATGGGAGGACTGCGGGAAGAGAGATTTGGCGGGAGTTGGAGGGGAGTGGAGAATGAGAGAGAGGAATGGGGGAATGGAGATTGTTGGTGAAGACGACAGTGAAATGGGATGAGTGACAAAGAAGAAGGGAAACCAAAAATCGAAGACTGGTATCGGTGCCAGCCTCACCACGGGATTCAGGGACAGAGAGAAGAGCAACAACGACCTCAACCCAGTATAATGGCACAAATCGTTAATGTATGTGTTCAGTTACATGGAAAACTACTTAATGATGTTCACATTGGCATAAAACTGGTGTACAGATGTTTCCTTGCTAAAGTGATGTTTATTCTGTGATTTATTATCTACAATTTCGCATTGAATTTCATTATGCATGTGAGCAATTAATAATGTGTTAACTGAACTGTATTGCATGTTCAATGAACATTTAAAACTAATAAATATAAATACTCTTATTATATTTTTCATTCTTTGCACTTAAACATTTTATTCCATATTTAATTGCATACGATTACTTTAACTCTGGTTTGCGCCAAATATGGATGTATGTCAACCAATATTTAATTGAGTAGGGGTCAATGTTGTCAACTCTGCTGTCTTTTATCAATGACACACAACCTATATTAATAATATGTTTTCAGGCATTCTCGATGCGTTATTATGAACCGAGATGACATCGATGGGACTACCACTCAGTTGTTTATGTCTGATAAGAGACAGTCTCGTCTCCTTGCGGCTTTCCTGTTTGCCATCCAGGTGTGCAACCACGTGATTCACTAGTAGTAGTGTTAGTGGTAGTGACATGTTTTATTTGTCAAACAAAATCTTCGTATCGGGAGCTATGTGCACACATGGAGGATATATCCAAATAAATACTTATTTCTGACTCTTTGCAATTTGTTTAATCTACTATTTGCCTTTAGTTGAACTGAACTGGTGTAACTAGTAGTTCTTAGTTTCATAGAAGACAGCGCTATCTAGGACCATTTAGTGTTAACACCAGACAGCCAATAACCAAATAATATTATACACAAATGAAAACTTATATAAAAATAGTTGACTCAATCGGGAAACCAAAAGATTATTTAACAATAGCTAAATCCACCAAACTTAGTTGTGAATAACTAGTTCATATCAACTCAAGTGTGAACTCACCATGTTCTCACCTTTCATTATCATCCAGGTACAAATGTCACGCATGACCATTTTTATTCAACAAGAAACGAAATAGCAACACAATGTTGTGTCGTTTGCTACTTAGTGAATCTCTTATGACTTTTATCATCACAATGTACGTTGATAGTTTTAAAACCAGCATATGTCGAGAATAAACAATTATTTATTGTGAGTCAATATGTAGGACATTATTAATGGTAAAATACAAACCTTTCTGTTCTGTTTTGCAGCGTGGTGCCAATGCTATTTTACCCATCGGGGTGTCAGGCGATGCCAGCACAGTACAGCCGCCTAAGCATGCTGCAACGGTCGGACCACAGACGGGGCTAGTCGCCACGTCTGGCGGCATTATGTTTGATGTGGCAACTCACTTTGGCTGCAACAGGACATCACATGGAAAGCATTCCCCATCCGCAATGTCGTATTCATTGTGCCGCCACAAAGTCGCTGCCATTCAGACGACGGCAGCATGCTATGTAGTGCAGACTCCAGACTCGGCCATCAACTGTGATGCCCACGCCCCAAATGTGGCATTGGCCAACGCACGCGTCGCACCAGTTCATCTTGAAGACGCTCTGTACACTAGGGACGCTTTCTGGGCTTTGCCTGCAGCGTTGGTGACTGATCCTGATGAGAGGTTAATGTGGAGCTTAGGTGTGCAGCGTTTACTGTGGCTCAGTGGGAACCAGGTTGTTGTACGACGTTGCAGGACTAGCTTGAGTTCGTCAGCGGGCAGTCGGTTATTCTCCACGGCAGCTCGACTAAATAAGTGGCAATGTCGAGCTACGACCATGAAGCAATGCATTCTGGATATAATGGCCAATAATTCTGGGTTGCTTATCGATTCTATAACGTTGTCTTACAGCCGCTGGTTGGATGCATTGGACGAGACAGGCTACATGTTTCCACAATTCAGTCATTCGTTCAATGAAGAATGTGAAAGTGTAATATTGCATGCAGTAGATCATTCTGTGCCCGTGCTACGTCAACACTTTGGTCCTGGTTTATACACCCCTGTTAATAATCTCGACTCCATGATGAAGCTATATGATGAGACATGTCATCGTCATAGTGTACTGTTGCCTAAGCACGTAAACATCAACTTTGCACAACCGTGGACACAGTTTGATGATGTGCTTCTCTTAGTCATTTTCAACAACCCGCATTATGATGCTATTCCATACTTTGAAACACTGTATCGGCCATTCTTCCCGAATATTCTATACTGTGGTCCAGGCGCAATCGATGTGAATCGCTATCCAGGTGTTAATAGGTTTACATTTTCTTTCATTTCCTACGGAAGTAATCCTGCCGGCCACGTCCACGGTGCTTTCACTCAAAAGTGTACGGCGATGGCTTTGCAGCTGGACTATGCCGTCCAGGGCTATTTAGTAGCATCTGACGACATGCTTCTTGTCGTGCATACGCTGTCAAAGCTGACGAGGAAAGCGGTGTGGTTCGTGCCGTATGTTCAAATCGGTGAAATCAGCAAATTTACCGAGTGCAAGCAAAACGTGTGTGGTCTCCCAGCGTCAGCGTGGTGCAATCAGAACTGGTGGGCGAAATACCAGAGTGAAACGACCAATGCTCTGACAGAGATTGCGAACAGAAGAAGCTCATCTTCTGTCATGAACGCGTGTTACCAACGTTTGTTGTTCGAGAACGGGGCGACAGAACGTGCAAATGGTGCTTTCTCCGACATCTATTACATTCCAAGCCAATTTTCGCAAGAATTCATAGAACTTGTTGACCTATTTCTGCATCACAAGGTGTTAGTAGAAATCGCTGTACCAACAATAGTACGGTGCTTGGTAGCATCAAAGGACGTACAACCACTCTTCGGGAAGCAAAGGACGGGCAGAGACAAAATGGAGCCATGGAAGTATGTTATGACAAATTCCCTGGGTGGGGACAGCTATAGCCATCCCATCAAATGGGGATTTCTGGCACGTGGCGGCCCAACTGAATTGATTAAGTTTTATTGCACCAAAGTTCTGCCATATCTACACGACCGTTCTGCGAGGAATCTCGATTAAAATGTTGTTGTTGCTCTCCATATATTCCTGAAGTCCCGGATGAGGCTGACATCAATACTGATCGTTGATTATTTGTTCCTTCTTCTTTCGTTACACCTTCCAGTTCACTGCCGTCTCCAAAACTCGTATCCACGCCCCAATCCCTCGCTCTCGTTATTCGCTCCGTCCCACTCTCGCTTTGACCCGGCGCCAATCGCATTCTGGCGTATCACGAGTCCGCCATACACGTATCGCGAGTCCGCCATACACGTATCGCGAGTCCGCCATACACGTATCGCGAGTCCGCCATACACGTATCGCGAGTCCGCCATACACGTGTCGCACGGGTAAAGTAACATACGCGAAGCGCTAAAAGCAACGATAATGTCGTGCTCTCCGACACGTATTATTCAAATGTTCTCGTGTGTGCAGACCAAAACGTAACGTTTTCGACTTACGTCAAAACTTTGGCATAGGTTACCTTACTGGGCAACATTTCCGTAGACCTGCATGATATGCAGATGACTTTCTATTTCTACTATGTCGTACTAGTACTGGATTGAGAAAGATGATCGAGGTATATAAAATATGCCGAACTACACGATGTGTAGCTTGATGGTTTAAAACGTAAAATATTGGTGTTGAACAAAAAGGATGCTGATGTTTCTACATGTGAGCAAAGTATCCATCGGGAAAATGTACTTAGCACATCCAATAAGAATGAAATTGTGTTTGATGCTAACAAGACATTTAATTGTAGTGTTAGCAGATGTATGTCAAAAACAAATTGTTTTATCAGTATTGTTGTGCATTGTACGGATCTCAACGTTGGCCAATGTGGCATGAGAGTGTTAACAAGATGTGCATGCAGTGGCGTAATGCTTTGGTCAAGGTATGAAAACTATCATATGGTTCGCGCAGAGATTTAACACCATTAAGTGTCGGATGTGTACCTTTAGATCTCGGTTTAGTCCTTAGGCGTATACAGCTTTATAGGATAAATATCATATCAGGTGCTTCTCGCCATGCCGTGTTTTTCCAGATTTTATCAATAATGGCTCGCGAATATCAAATGACCCGCACTGTTATCAGAATTGTTATGCCGGCGGCGCAAAGTCGAACAGATTAAACAAACGTCATCGTTTTGGTGTTATGCACCTAAAAGAGATAATAAAAATTAACCACGCGCAACTAAATTCAACAATATCACACCAGTGGTTTACTCAGAATGTGTTCTAGAAGATTGGAAGATTCAGGTCATTTCTCTGGTTGACATGTTAACCAGCGCGATCGATAAGCGCATGCGCAGTTTTATGAAATCGGGTAATTACATTCTATGCAAACGTAGCAAGTAAAACATGGGTGGCCCCTATGACACTAACCAAATTTAGTATTTAGCCGACTATCTTGAAATCAAAGTAACTGTGCATCGGTCTGCACATCGTAGTCGTAACGAGAAATCAACACAACAAAAGTCTTACTGTTGATTGAAACTACGTCCTTTATGCCAATAAAGTGATACACGTTTTTTTATAGAAGAACATTAAAAAGAACCGAAAATTGCATAGATTTAACGTACTACCAATATAACCCAGGTGGACAACGTGTGTTGTAAATTCGCTACAGAAATTTTAGTACAGAATACATGTGATTTTAAAATCGCAAACCCTGATTTTTTTCCCAGGCATTTAATTACTTTTTTCTATATTCATAGAGATGAATAATAAATTAACATTTTGACCAACTTTGATTGAAATGACATTACTCCTTGTTGGTAAAATGTGGATTTTGAATTTTTTTTGGTAAATTTTGCTGCTGACGTAGCTGTCACTTTGTCACAAAGTTCACAAATTTGCACGGGACCCCCAACGGATTCGTCTTGTAAAACAAAGCAGTGTTCAATTTATACTGCACCCATTCGTTGCTCATTGCGCGTTACACTTTGCTCCGGTATACCTGCTGTATGATTCCATCTGACCAAATGTATTTGATTATGTTAAGCAGATGATTTTGTAATCCATGATTCTGTTTGAAACAAGTACGTTCTTACATAGTTCAACTTCTCTGGGAAGCAGACAACCACGCGGCTGTTGCTGAGCGAAGATTATTCGTTCACACTGTATATACCATGACAGGTTCTCGTGAGTGAACAGGAGCAACGTGGGGGGAAAGAAATTGCCGAAACTTCGAAAAGACAGCAAGATTGAGAGTCTTGTGTTCTAACCACATACGCCACCGCGCCCCTACACCTTGTCCCCGGCAGACCTATTCACGCAAACACAAATTAAATTTCTATTGAAGCATCCAGTCACGTTGCAATTGCTGCACGAAAGCTGTTCGTTCTTATCATTTAATTACTGGCATCCCACCACTGTCTACTGCCAAGTATTCGTTAATACAGTTGAATGAACTGATGCAAAGTGTGGGTAGACGAAATTGCCCGAATTTCGAAACGCCAGCGGGTGGACTCGACCCCCGGTCCTCTCAACTGACAGTCCCGTGTTCCACAAGTTAGCAGCCTTTGTACAGGAATTGCACCAACTTAGCTATGACTTTATCATTATAAGATGATCTATCTCACATCCAATTAGAAGACTATACTTGTATTTCCTTGGGTAAAAATAGTGGTACCAAGGGAGGCTTGATTCTGTACGTTCATACTAGAAATAATTATTATAAAGTATTACAACGTCTTAAAATGAAACTTGGGAAGGACAGCTAATTAAAATTACTGGGAGCGACCTCATAAAACCTGTGATAGTCGGTAATTTATATATACAGGCCACATCGAGACCTAAACGGTAACTACAAACAATTTATTGAAGCATTTTCATTATTATTATCACAACTTGATTAAAAAAATAAAAAAGTTATTATTGCTATAAGTTTCAATATAAATTTGCTTAAAATTAATAATAAAGAATATTCTAGTGAGTTTTAAGACTCCTTAAGAGGATATCTCGCCTAAAAAAAACATTTCCAACTAGATTTTCTGACCTAAATGGCACATTAATTGAAAATTTATTTTGTAAACTAAGCCAAATTATGCTACAATCAATACCAGATGTTTGAATCACACAATTTTCAGACCATCAGCCATATTTTTTACTTATTGAAACTGTTCCAGCTAAATAATTTCCCCCTAAATTAGTCAAAATACATTTACAAAATGAAAAAGCTATGTAAAATTTTGCAAATGAAACAATTAATTCAAATATTATGGAAAAATTAGATAAAAATTATTTGTCTGATCCAAATAATAATTACAACATACTCATGGATGTATTTGAAAATGCAAATGTTAAACATATGCCATATAAACCCAGGGGGTACTCCCTATACTGAGGTATACATGTATGTTCCGTGCAAATTCCCCTGTTTTGGGCCATTTTTCTCACTCAGCCCATAGAAAAAAAATTATTTTCTCTCTTTGCGCCCCAATTAAACCTGATAATTCTCTCTTTCATCGAAGAGGAAATGTCCCAATGAAAACGTTCCCCCCGGGCTTACCTTCCACTTACAGATATTAAATAAATTTTCAATAATTCTCTCTTGGTGACTCTAAATTTCTTGATTTTTCTCTCTCTCTCTCCATGTGCTCCATGGGGCTCTGTACCCCCCCCCGGGCATATAAATTAGTGATATTTAACAGATGGCATACTTAAATCTATTAAATACAGAGACAGCTTACATAAGCAGATCAAGTTGACAAAACCCACACCAATTGACAATTCTATTAAAAAGATAAACTTAAAAACCTATAATTGTATTTTAAAACGAAGTATCAGAGCAGCCAAATTGATATATTATGAACAATTGTTTAACAAATATAACAATTACACAAAAAAGATCCAACACAAAGAGATCTTTACCTGTATATTTTAGAGAAGGAGACTGCAAAATAACTGACAATGTAGAAATTGCTAATAAATGTAATGTATTCTTTACAAACATAGGACAACAACCTTGCCAAAAAATTAAACACACAAGTAACAGAAATCATATTTTCTATCTGACAGGAAATTCTTAACTGTTTTTTTCAATTCCAAGAAATAAATGAATTGATGATGATGAGTCATTAATCAAAATAATTAACCAATTCCCTGGTCATAATGGTATTACATTGAAGCAATTAAACTATTTAAAACTCACATCAATTAAACCCTTAATATTACCTCTTAATAATTTTTTTAATACTGGAATCTTCCCAGACAGAATGAACATTGCAAAAGTCATTCCTATCTTTACAAATGATGATGAAACACTTTTCTGTAACTACAGACTGATATCGCTATTACCTGTTATAAAAAAGTTATGCATGATCAGATATATTCATTTTATTATAGAACATTCACTTTTCAGTGCTAACCAATACGGCTTCAAATCTGGTCACACAACTGAATATGCCATCATGGAAGTTATTGTCAGAACTATGACCGCTCTGGATTCAAATGAAACACCTATCAATATATTTTGAGATCTATCAAGAGCATTTGACACCGTAAACCACAAAATGTTATTAAACAAATGACACGTATATGGAATATGCGCCATCGCTCTAGAACTAACGGAAAGCTCTTTGAAAAATAGAAAACAATGTGTTACATACAACGATAGCATTTCTGAAACTCTGCCTTTTACTACAGGTGTGCCACAAGGCTCCATAAACGAATAGCTGAAAATTAATAAACTGTCTTTAAGTATAAAGAAATCCAAGTACATAATACGCAAATTGAGAAATAAAAAATGAATTCCTTTCCTACTCATAATAGATAGATGAAACTAGGATCGAAAGAGTCCAAAACTTTAATCTTTTAGGTGTGACATTACACGAAAATCTAAGCTGGGACAGGCATATAAAATATTGATATCAAATATTAAAAAATAAAGGTATATTAAACATATTAAAACGAAGATGAGCTTCTTCTGTTCTGCCATTAAATATACAAGTCACTTTGTATAACTCATTAATGTTACCATATATAAACTATGACCTAATGATATGGGGTTTTAAATGTAACAGAACTATCAAACTACAAAAAATATGTTTAAGTAAATATAATTCATAAACTGAGCCACCGTTTAAAGCTGGTTTCTCAACTGATTCAGCAAATCGCAAATTTGGTTCATTGGTGTCCAAATATGTAGTGTGTGAATAGTTTATGTAACACTCGCAGACGATTTAATAAAAACAAATGCTATTTTTTTAAATCATCGAAAGAACTGACTTTAGTCATTATATCTGGTAATGATCAAAATAGTGGCTATCCAAAATGGTAAACACTGTGTGGGTCAATGCTGATCATGACCTCTATCCTCTCGTCGATAACATGACAAAGTTACGAAATTTCACAAAGGATCATCATGATTTTTAGCATTTCGATTTTCACCTCAGTAAATGCTTGAACAAGTATTAACTAATTTAATAGTTTGTCTGATGATTTCACAAAAACTACATACAAAAGCTGAACAAACAAGATAGCATGTTGTAGTGGATACTAGGTAGGTTTGGTTTTTCGCGAACTTTGTTTGAAATGAGACTTTAAAAAAATCGAATTGATTAAGCACCTTTAAGAAATACAAAATTCTTAATGTAACAGATATGTTGAAATTACAGGAATTAAAATTTTATTATAAATATGTGCACATGAAATTACCAGTATATTTACAAAACTTATTATTTTTTCTAAGTAGAAATGTTCACAGAATTAGTACCCAAATACATAAAAATATCCATACGAATAGGGCAAAACATGATTTTGCCAAACGATGCATTGAATATTAATACTAATTACTAATAAACAATGCTTCGAATCACATAAAGAAAAAAATTTGTGGACAGACATAATAATTAAATTATAAGCATTTTTCACATTTCGTTACTTTTGTTAATTTACGTATACACTGTACTGTAATTAGTATGTCAGATGTAAACGTATATATTTGCCAGATTAAAAATTAAATCAATTTATTTACCCTTTGAGATTTTTCATCATTTAATGATAAAATAACTGAAATATTTGTCAAACCTATTTTCGAAGTTATACACTTATGTTATTATTATTTTCGAAAGTGTTTAAGTAAGGTAAATGAACTTTGTTGAAAATTATAATACTGGGGTGGCTGCCACGAGATCGACCAACAATGGTCTTAGTGGCAGTCTCCTTGACCCCTTTTAAGTTTATCTACTGCAAACTGATAGTGTATGTTTAGGCTATTGTAATGTCATTATACTTCAGTTTTATTATATTTACGTTGTACATTTTAGTTTACAATACATGTATTATTTGTTATTTATTAACACATGTTACTTGAGCTGTAGAGTTTCACTGTATTGACAACCGTACTGTTTAATCTATGGGTCAAATAAACACTTCCAATTCCGATTCGTGTGCCCCAGTGATATTTTATTATTATAATTATCGTCTTTTCAGACTCAATCTTGTACATGACATTATGGTAATTAATTTTACTTAATGAACGGATGATAAGGTTCCGTAGAAGAAACCGCCGTTATAAAAACACTACGTTGTGCTGAGATGTAACATAACAGCATCACATTCTTCCTTTTTAGGATAGCGTCACAATTACAATATTTCATTACCACCAATTCACGAATTACAGTTGAGTATTCATAGTATGTAGCATTAAGATTGATATGCCACAATGTAGCGTTAACATTGATATGCCACATTTCTGTAGCTGCTTACAGCACTTAGAGGCATATACAATCTTGTTAACACTCACATGTCACATTGACCAACGTTGGGATCCGTACAACAATACTGATAAAATAATTTCTTTTGACAACAATCGGTTAACACTACAATTAAATGTATTGTTACCATAAAACACAATCTTATTGGCTGTGCAGTTTGTGCTAAGTACTTTGTTCACAATCATGTAGAAAAATCCACACCATCAGCATCCTTTTTGTTGCACACCAATATTTTACGTTTTGACCCATTAAACATCGATCATATTTCTCAAACAAAAACTAGTACGACACTAGAATAATGACATATGCATATCCTGCAGGTCCACAGAATTTTTGCCAAAGTCTTTATGTAAGTCGAAGACGTTACGTTCTGGTCTGCACACAGGAGAACATTTGCATAATACGTGTTGACGAGAACGACATTTTCGTTGCTTATCAGCGCTTCACGTATGATACGTGTATGTCAGTCTCGCGATACGTGTATGCCAGTCTCGCGATACGTGTATGTCAGTCTCGCGATACGCCAGAATGCGACTGCCGCCGGTCAAAGCGGGAGTGGGAGGGAGAGGAGATTGAGAGCGAGGAGTTGGGGAGTGGATACGAGTGTTGGAGACGGCAGTGAAATGGGAACTGTGACGAAAGAAGAAGGAAAAAAATCGACGATCGGTATTGATGCCAGCCTCATCCGGAACTTCAGGATTAAAGGGAGAGATTTTAATTGAGTTTCCTCGCAGAACTGTCGTGTAGATATGGCAGAACTTTGGTGCAATACAACTTAATCAGTTTAGTTGGGCCGCCACGTGCCAGAAATCCCCATTTGATGGGATGGCTATAGCTGTCCTCACCCAGGGAATTTGTCTTGACGTACTTCCATGGCTCCATTTTCTGTTTGCCCCATCTTTGCTTCCCGATGAGTGGTTGTACGTCATTTGATGCTACCAAGCATCGTACTATTGTTGGCACGGCGATTTCTACTAACACCTTGTGATGCAGAAATAGGTCAACAAGTTCTATGAAGTCTTCCGAAAATCGGCTTGGAATGTAATAGATGTCGGAGAAAGCGCCATTTGCACGTTCTGTCGCCCCGTTCTCAAACAACAAGCGCTGGTAACATGCATTCATTACAGAAGATGAGCTTCTTCTGTTCGCAATCTCTGCCAGAGCATTGGTCGTTGCTTTCTGGTACTTCGCCCACCAGTTCCACTTGTGCCACACTGGCGCTGGGAGGCCACAAACGTCTTTCTTACATTCGGTAAGTTTGCTGATTTCACCGATATGAACATACGGCACGAACCACACCGCTTTCCTCGTCAGCTTTGACAGCGTATGCACGACAAGAAGCAGATCGTCAGATGCTACTAAATAGCCTTGGACGGCGTAGTTCAGCTGCAAAGCCATCGCCGTACACTTTTGAGTAAAAGCACCGTTGACGTGGCCGGCAGGATTACTTCCGTAGGAAATGAAAGAAAATGTAAACCTATTAACACCTGGATAGCGATTCACATCGATTGCGCCTGGACCACAGTATAGAATATTCGGGAAGAATGGCCGATACAGTGTTTCAAAGTATGGAATAGCATCATAATGCGGGTTGTTGAAAATGACTAAGAGAAGCACATCATCAAACTGTGTCCACGGTTGTGCAAAGTTGATGTTTACGTGCTTAGGCAACAGTACACTATGACGATGACATGTCTCATCATATAGCTTCATCATGGAGTCGAGATTATTAACAGGGGTGTATACACCAGGACCTAAGTGTTGACGTGACACGGGCACAGAATGATCTACTGCATGCAATATTACACTTTCACATCCCTCATTGAACGAATGACTGAATTGTGGAAACATGTAGCCTGTCTCTTCCAATGCATCCAACCAGTTGCTGTAAGACAACGTTATAGAATCGTTAAGCAACCCAGAATTATTGGCCATTATATCCAGAATGCATTGCTTCATGGTCGTATCCCAACAGTTCCAACTGTTCAGTTGATCCGCTACGGAGAATAACCGACTGCTCGCTGACGAACTCAAGCTAGTCCTGCAACGTCGTACAACAACCTGGTTCCCACTGAGCCACAGTAAACGCTGCACACCTAAGCTCCACATTAAGCTCTCATCAGGATCCGTCACCAGCGCTGCAGGCAAAGCCCAGAATGCGTCGCTTGTGTACACAGCGTCTTCCAGATGAACTGGTGCGAATCTTGCGTTGGCCAATGCCACATTTGGGGCGTGGGCATCACAGGTGATGGCCGAGTCTGGAGTCTGCACTCCATAACATGCTGCCGTCGTCTGAATGGCAGCGACTTTGTGGCGGCACAATGAATACGACATAGCTGATGGGGAATGCTTTCCATGTGATGTCCTGTTGCAGCCAAAGTGAGCTGCCACATCAAACATAATGCCGCCAGACGTGGCGACTAATCCCGTCTGCGGTCCGATAGTTGCAGCATGCTTGGGCGGATGTATCGTGCTGGCATCGCCAGACTCCACGATTGGTAATATAACAGTTGCACCACGCTGCAAAACAAAACAGTAAGGTTTGTATCTAACAATAAATAAAGCACCAATTTTTTCACAAATGACTCAGTTGAGTTGATATGAACTTGTTAATCCCAACTAAGTATGATGGTTCGACTATTGTTAGGTAATATTTTAGTTTCCCGATTGTTATATTAAATATTATTTGGTTATTGGCTATCTGCTGTTAACACTAAATGGTCCTAGATAGCGCTGTCGTCTATGAAACTAAGAACTACTAGTTACACCAGTTCAGCTCAACTAAAGGCAAGAGGTAGATTAAAGATTTATCTGGGTATCTCTTCGTTGTATGCACATAGCTCGCGATGCCAAGATTCTGTCTGACAAAGGAAGCATAACACTACCACTAACACTACTACTAGTGCAATCACGTAGTTACAAACCTGGATGGCATACAGGAAAGCCGCAAGGAGACGAGACTGTCTCTTATCAGACATAAGCAACTGAGTGGTAGTCCCATCGATGTCATCTCGGTTCAGAACAACGCATCGAGAATGCCTGAACACATATTATTAATGTAGGTTGTGTGTCATTGATAAAAGACAGCAGAGTTGACAACATTGACCCCCTACTCAATTAGATATTGATTGACATACAGCCATATGTGGTGTCAAATTAGAGTTAAATTAATCGTACGCACGTAAATATGTAATTAAACGTTAACTGCAAGGAACGAGATGTATAATAAGAGTAGTTATAATTATTAGTAATAAATGTTCATTGAAAATGCGATACAGTTCAGTTAACACATTATTAATTGTTCACCTGCATAGTGAAATGCTAATCAAAACTGTAGGTAATAACTCAAAGAATACCCATCACTTTAGCAAGGAAATATAACCCAATTACCACCATTAGAAATCTTTAGACCAGTTTGATGACAATGTGAACATCATTAAGTTGTTTTTCCATGTAATTGAAAGCATAAATAAACGATGTGTGCCATTATACTCGGTTGATGTTGTTGTTGATCTCCTCTTTATCCCTGAAATACGGGGGTGAGGCTGACATCGATACCGGTCGTCGATTTTTGTTTTCCCTTCTTCTTTGTCACTGATCCCGTTTCATTGCCGACTCCACCAACCGTCTCGACTCCACCTATACCTCTCTTTCATTCTTCACTCCCCTCCCACTCCCACAAAATCACTCTTCCCGCAGTCCTCCCACCTCTGTCTCGGTCTTCCTCCGGTCATCTCCTTCCACCCTATTCTCTAAGCGCATCTTCCCTCTTCGTCAATTCTTTCCACGTTTCCAAACCTAATTTAGTTTAATCAATAATTCATTTGAATTTTTCATGATTCTTCCAATTTAATTTATTTTCAAATACGTTTTATAAATTCCACTTCTGCTTGAAACCTTTCAATTCCACGTCAAATCCAGCTAGAGACTTGATTAACTGAAAAACTTTTGTCAAATCACTTCTGGGATTGAACTGAATTGAACTGATCAATTCCAGTCAATTTTCGAATTCACCCCAAACCTGGCACTGCCGCATAGTTTTAAAAGATTTAAAGCAAGTAAACCTGTGTCGTGCTGTTTCTCCATCGACCATGAGCACCGTCCAATCAGCGAATGTCAACGCCAGCGTGTCACAAGATGCATTCCTTCCGACAGCGATGACCCACCGCTCGGGTAGTTTGGGAGGCTTCACGAAAGTTGCCGAGTTCTTCGCTGGCATTCCTGTGTACTGATGTAAGATAATAAAGTAAGTTGTTGTGCAGAGCTTTTTGGACCATTAACAAATGAATACCTGATTTCAACAGTAGCCCAAATCCACTGATGGTTAATTTTGGTGGGAGCAAAACAATATCCTGTTCCTTGGTTCATGGTTGAAGCGCTATCATGTTGTCACGGGTTGTTAACATCATTACCAAATACTACTGATAAGAGGTGACACTCCCTATATTGTTTCAATGGTAATTGCATATTTGAGGCGCCATCTGGTGGCCAGCTGTATTCAATGGTCACACATGAATGGCTATAGCCTAGATTTTAAAAAATGGTAAACAAATCACTATATATCTTTATTTATGAGTAACACAAACTAGCAGCAACTAACAGTAACTAACTCACTAACTAATTAACTAAATAACTAAGAGTGCATTTACAAAAGACTTAATAAAATCAAAACAATTACAAAAATGCTTAGTTTATGCGCACAGTACGTAACTTACAATGCTAGTGACGAAGGATCTTATAGCTTATTTGCTGAAGTAGTAACATAAGTCATGTTGTAAATGAGCTTTATTAGAAAGCCAAAAGTTAATAATGTATATAATAATGTACATAGAGTCACATAACCAAATCAGTATGTGATGTACATATACCACATCCAAGGTAAACACCAATTGACACAGTCAACACAAATTGTACGTGGCATCAACTATAAATACAACATCAGCTAAGGTGGGGAAACAGCCGACAACACCTTACAAATAACAACAGTGAAGGAGATACATTATGCAGCTCAAAACAATCAAGTGAAGTCAATTAAACTGGATGTACGAACATGGCACAAGTCCCATCAAGCCAAAACCTGAGTACACACAATGAGGAAGGGAACCGATTAGGCACATATTAGTGATCGCCGGAAGTTGCGAGCCAGTCTGTTTACAGTGTTCGACGGCGAAGGTTGACCTTCGTCGGCGTCCGCTTTCATTCCATAATCTCAAACTAATCACTTGTCTGAGATGATAACATCATTTGTGCGTTATAATATTAAAACGTTTCTTCACTTCGTTGGTACTCTTAGCTTTTGTCAATTTATATTTAATTCTATTAACGTGCATTTCCCTTCTCGAAAACAGGTCCCCCCGGTCAGTGACAGTGTTGTGGTGGTTACGAGTTCTGTGGCAGTAGCAGCGCTCTTTGATAGCAACATTACAACACACAACTTCACAAACACAAAGAAATTCAACTAATCACAAAATAATTCAGTAACACAAAAATTCATTATATTAAGCGTAATTTGTTTTACATGGCTTAAAATATTACCACTAAAACTATGTAAGTTATTCATAATTTCTTGAAAAGAATAAACATCTTTTAGGTGAATTAAGCTTGCATAATTTCTTATGTCAAGACTTTTATATTACTCAAAATGTTCATTGCAGAGAAAGTAACTGCATTGGTTAACTAATACAGTGAAACCAAACAGTAGTTATGTGTTATCCATTGCAGTCGCTTTTTAAAATGAACTTAATACACAAATCACAAAGTTATTAACGTAAATCAGTACAGATCAAAAACAATTCACAGTGAGGGAATCGTTATTATAAATAAACGAATCTGGTACCGGTATGTAAACAAATGAATAATAAAATTATAATGTTTTGTTTATATATGCTGGATTCTAGTCCCTGTTGCAATGGTGCAATACAGTATAAATATCTAGTCCTTTATTGTGCTGCATAAACTGGACCCAAAAATCAGCGTTGCTTCATTAATTCAAAATTAGTTGTTTGTGGTTCCATAAATCCATGTGATGCACTTTCCATGATTCTTGAGGTTCATGATGATGGAAGTGATTTCACCAAATCTTTGAGACAACATGAAAACAAACAAGATTGTTACAATAATTATAACAAATTAGTGCCGAAGGGGATGATATCAATAGTTGTCTTTATCATAGCATAGGATATGTTTAAATGGATTTTTCATTTATGACTACAAACAAAGGAAGAGACTAAGACATCAGCACTTGTTTGTTATTGCTAACATTAAATGATGATGATAATAATAATGATGATAACGACGGTGATGATGAGGGTGATAAATGGTTATGATGATGATCAGGAAGAATATGAAGACAATTAATCGGTGTTAGTGATGATGATGATGATGATGATGATGATGACGAAGATGATGACAATGAAGGTGATCGTTATTACGATTATCAGGACGAAGACAATAACATTCTCAGCCTCATGATCCTGTTCCTCCTCATCCTCCTCATCATCATCATCCTCATGTTCACCCTTATAACGGCTAGCCATGCTGACACCCACTCAACGTTCACAAACATATGATTAACATAGGAATCTCCGAACGAGTGAGCTGCATTTTTTCTGGGAGCACATATGGAATGCCGTTCATATAACCTCCCAGGTAACGCACGGCAGGAACTACATGTTGGCAAAAAATAGGACCGAGTCAGACAGAGCAGTAAGGAAGAGGGGGGTCATTAAAAAAGGGTCACCTCAACACATGAAAGAGATAATCTACACTCAATTAAGGGATCATCTCAAACAATTATTTAAGGGATCAATAAAAATGCTTAATACCTAATCATCATTTGAGCAAATTAAAGGGTCATATCAAACAACTTAGGGGAAATCTCAAAATGCAATGTGATATTATATTAGAAACTTAAATTTAATCGCAAAAATAATAAAATAAGGGATCCGTTGAAACCATTAAGGGTTTATCTCAAACATTAACGTTAAGGGTAAGGTAAAATCGAAACCTTATTAATTAAGGAATCATTTTGAAAAATGTAAAGGTCATAAAATAATTAGCTCATCATCTGATTAAGTTAAGTGGACTATTAAAGAGTCATCTAAACCTTGTAGTAAGAGGGCCACCTGAAAATCAGCCTCTTATTTTACGTTTTGACGTGATTGCTTTTTAATTTAAAGATACTATTTAGTTTTGGGGATTACCTCTTAATTCCGTAAATTTTAAAAGTAACCGTTAATTTTATATTGTGCTTGATTATTCCTTAAATGGAAACAAAAGGCAATTTTTTGGGGTAATACACCTACACGAATGAATATAAACTAACCGTTTGTAACTACAATCAACAATATCAACCCAGTGGTTTATTAGGAAAAGCGTTTTGAACAATCAGCAACCATATTTCATGGGCTGCGCCATTGCTGTCGATAAACCTATGTAGCGAGTTCCTACTAATTTCTACAAGTTTTCCACAGTTCCAACATATGGCACTTGTTTGTTTAATGAATATTTACATTTTTGAAATAACCCCTTAACTTTTTTGAGAAAACCCCTTTATTTTATAAGATGACCACTTAATGTTTTGAGATGATCCCTTAATGTGTTGAGACAATCAGCCAGTTCTTTTTAATCAACACGTCTATTTTTTTTAAAGTTCCATTAACCTTTTTGAGTAGACCCCTTTTTAAGACAATCTTAATTTATTGAGACGATCAGTTCTTTCTTAATGAACATTTGCATTTAGTGTGAAATAACACCTTAACTTTTTTGAGAAGACCCTTTTTATGGGAAGACCCCTTAATGTTTTGAGATGATCCCTGGATGCGTTGAGACGATCAGCCAGTTCTTTTTAATATACACTTCTATTTTTTTTATTAATATTTAACTTATTTGAGAAGACCCCTTTATTTTATTCGATGACACTTTAATATTTTTAAATGATCTTTTAATTTATTGAGACGATCAGCTAGTTCTTTGTGAATGAATATCTACGTTTTTCAAATGACCCTTTAACTTTTTTAGAAGACCCCTTTATTGTTTTAAGATGATCCCTTAGTTTATTGAGACGATCAGCTAGTTTATTATAAATGACCGCTTGCATGTTTTGTGATCCAATAGCTTTTTCGAGAAGCCCAATTATTTTGTATGAGATGATCCCATATTTTTCAGACAATCAGCTACATCAGTTTTTAAATGATCCGTACACTTGAAATCATCCTTTACTTTTCTAGAAGACTAATTTATTTTATTACATGACCCATTAATGTTTTGAGAAGATCCATAGTGACGACCAGCTTATTATTTTTTTATAAATCACCCCTTACAGTTTTCCTTATGATATGATACCATAGTACACTCTGTAATTTGTTTTACAAAAACTACTTAAGTTTGCATTTTCATGACTCATTATATTTGTATTTTTATATGACCCTTTATTCTATGATATGATCTCCTAATTTGTTGAGATGATCAGCTAGTTGATATTTTTAATGACCCCTTATATTTTTTTGGAAGACCACTTAATTTTACGATGTTACATCTTAATTTGTTTGAGACGATCTGCTAGTTATTGTGTCTAAATTATACCTTACATTTGAGATGAACGTTTATATTTTAAAGGACCTCTTCCTTTTTGTCTTCCCTGCTACCCTGCCTTCATCTTTCTCCTCCTATTCATCATCATCATTAGCATTTATCATCTTCATCATCATCGTCATCATAATCATCTTCATCATTTTTATTACATTACCGGTCGAATTATTATGTTACCGGTCGATTATTACATTACCGGTCGATTTATTACATTACCGGTCGATTGGTACAACCGGTAATGTAATCAATCGACCGATAATGTAATAATCTACCGGTAATGTAATAAAAACGATTAAGATGATTGTGATGACGATGATGATGAAAAGAATAAATGGTAATGATGATGATGAATAGGAGGAGAAAGATGAATATAATTAAGGGTTTATCTTAGTGATGATGATTATTACGATGATGAAGACAACTACGTCATCCTCATCAGCCTCGTCGTCCTACTCCTCCACCTCCTCCTCAACATCCTCATGTTTACCCTTATCATGGCTAGCTATGCTGTATTTAGCCTTGTCGTCGTTCCCTTAAATAAATGTACTTTTTTGCCCACTTCAAGGGGTGCTTTCGGGGGAAATCCACCACCCCAAAACCGACAGAAACTCATTTTTGAACAAAATACATGTTACCTGGCAAATTAAAGAGCTAGAAGCGCCACTATGCGGACAAACATTGTGATGGATCCGTTAATTAGCGTGACGCGTTGCGCCATCTTACTTAAGTGAGGTTGAAAATCACATATCCTACAGCTATCGAATAAAGAGTATTGTGACAAGATGTGTTTATATACAACGCTGTTGACGGGTGAAATAACGGTTTGCCTATATATCGCTTAATAACGTGCAAATGAAAATATAATTTATCTTAACAATTGAGCTGAACAAAATAATGACAAATTAACAAGACACGTTGATCAAAATTACTCACGTTCGAATGAAAATGTCCTCCCCCTCTCTCTCTCTCTCTTTCTACATCGATGTCATGAATATATGATCGGCATTGTACGGTTCGCAATGGATTGATTTTGCTCGCCTCCATCTTTATATACTCAGGCGTTCCCGCGCTTCCGAGATCACGTTTTCCCGTTCCTCCGGTCCGTTTCGGTGTTTCCACGTGCTACTGCGTTCCCACGTCTAAGCGCGGACGTCTGAGTACAACAGCATTAAGCGCGAACGTTTGATTACAACGGTAGTAAGGGCGGACGTCTGAGTACAACAGCATTAAGCGCGAATGTTTGATTACAACGGTAGTAAGGGCGGACGTCTGAGTACAACAGCATTAAGCGCGAACGTTTGATTACAACGGTAGTAAGGGCGGACGTCTGAGTACAACAGCATTAAGCGCGAACGTTTGATTACAACGGTAGTAAGGGCGGACGTCTGAGTACAACAGCATTAAGCGCGAATGTTTGATTACAACGGTAGTAAGGGCGGACCGTCTGAGTACAACGGCAGTAAGCGCGGACGTCGTACTAGAACATAACCGCAAAATGGCGTGGCGATTCTTCTCTTCTCCACCTGCGCGCTGCCAGTGTTCGGTTGTGTAATTCCGCAACATATACATATCATAATTATATGTTATTATTATGTAATCAAAGAACATAAATATACGAAGGCAGTCTCATGTGTTTGCCCACGAATTACGCAAGAAAAATAGTTTAGACATTTAGTCTGAATCAACAGCCCACACAAGTACTGATTATATGTAGTAAATATCAATGGATTTTAGTTGCAATTATAGTGGGTTGCCTAAACAATTAAGCGAGCAACGCAACATATAAAATTTAGGGGTACATTTAAAATTTACGACATTAAGAGGTAATTCCCAAAACTGAAGGGTGCCTTTAAATTAAAAAGCGATCACCTCAAAATGTACAAAAAGAGGCTGATTTTTTAGATGACCCTCTTATAATTTTTAGATGATTCCTTAATGTTTTGATGACCCCTTAAGTTTGTCTTTTGATACGACTCCTTACATTTTTATTTTGAGATAAACCATTAATTCTATGAGATGACACTTTAACTTTTTACAGTTGATGAGTTAGTTACTTTTTAATGACCCTTACATTTTTTTAATGATTCCTTCATTTAAAATCCATTTAATTTAGTTGAGATAACTCCTTACATTTTCGATGTGACCCCAACATTTGTTTGATGACCCCTTAAGTTTGTGTTTTGTTATTAATCCTTACTTGTTAAGATTTCCATTAATTATATGAAGTGACTGCTTCATTTCATAACGATCAGCTAGATACGTTTTAAAATGATCCCTGCTTTTTAAATGATCCTTTACCTGGTTAGGGAAGACCCCATTATTTTACGAAATTATCCCTTAATTTATTGAGACGATCAGCCGGTTCATTTGTTTTGACTAGTTATACTTTTAATATGACCCCTGACTTTTTTGAGAAGACACTTAATTTTTTTGAGATGATCCCTTAATTTGTTGAGACGATCAGTTAACTTGTTAGTTACTTCTTACATATTTTGTGACGATCTTTTAATTTTTGAGATGACCCCTTAATTGTTTCACCTGGTCCCTTATTTTATTATTTTTGCATTTAAACTTAAGTTTCTAATATCATATCACATTGCATTTTGAGATTTCCCCTAACTTGTTTGATATGACCCCTTCATTTGATCAAATGATGATCAGTTATTAAGCATTTTTAATGATCCCTTAAATAATTGTTTGAGATGATCCCTTAATTGAGTGTACATTATCTCTTCCGTGTGTTGAGGTGACCCTTTTTAATGACCCCCCTTCTTCCTTACCGCTCTGTCTGACTCGGTCCGATTGTTTGCCAACATGTAGTTACTGCCGTGCGTTATTTTGAAGGTTATATGAACGGCATTCCATATGTCCTCCCAGAAAACATGCGGCTCACTCGTTCTGAGATTCCTATGTTAATCATACGTTTGTGAACGCCGAGTGGGTGTCAGCATGGCTAGGCATTATAAGGATGAACATGGGGATGATGATGATGATGATGAGGAGGAGTAGGATGATGTCTTCGTCCTCATAATCGTAATAATGATCACCTTCATTGTCATCATCTTCGTCATCGTCATCATTATCAACATCACTAAGACCGCTTAATTGTCTTAATCTTCTTCCTCTCATCATCATAACCATTTATCACCATCATCATCACCATCGTTATCATCATGATCATTATCATTATCATCATCATCATCGTCATAATCATCATAATCATTATGATCGTCACTAAGATCGCCCCTTAATTGTCATCATCTTCATAATCGTTTATCACCCTCATCATCACCTTCTACATCATCATTATTAACAGCATCATCATCATTTTTATTACATTACTGGTCGATTTATTACGTTACTAGTCGATTATTACATTACTGGACGAGTTATTACATTACCGGTCAATCATTACATTACTGGTTGTAACAACCGAGCAATGTCGGCAACCCAGCATATTCCTGCATGGTGATGAAATCACAAACTGCCTATGGGTCTACATTAATACCGTCATATGATTCCGCACAAAAAAATAAGGAAGTAGCGTTGAGGTTCTACGAGTTATAACACTTTTTGTTAAACTTTAATATTGTCTTTAATCATTCCTCATAATTTAATGCTCCTTGTCGAGATTTATAAAATGGACACACTACGGATTATCGTTACGCCCGTCACGCCTCACTTAGTGAGTTTATTTTGGTGGTGCATCAAAAAGTCATCATTATTAACATCATCATCATAATGATTATCATCATCATTTTTATTACATTACTGGTCGATTTATTACATTACCGTTCGATTATTACATTACCGGTCGATTATTACATTACTGGTTGTACCAATAAGGCGTTCATAGCGCTTGAATTAAGGTACAACAGTAGAAATATATAGCATGTTGGCATATTATAGAAAGAAAAGTCTGATTCGACACAAACTATTGTTTACGCTGACATATCAGGTCATCGATATCAAAATATACCACATTGATCCACTGGTTAAAAATGTCCCCTCTACTAGAAAAAAGGAACACATAACAATTGAAACATATCTTCATATACTCTACAATTCAACTTGGATGTACTCCGTTGGTGTTATACTTCGATGCTGTGTTTGTGAGATTCTAAGTGAGCTGAAGTTGAACGGCCTATGTACTGTTGCCAGGAAATAAGCAGTTATTGGTCAATGTTGTAGTACGTCGTTTAAATTTCTTGGTCCGTATTTGAGGTGACCGCCAGCAGCGCATCAATGGATCTGACAATTTGAAATTGTTCATCTCCTTCCACAGATAATATATCACTGTGTGAATATGGGTAGGCGTTTATACATTTGGAGTACTTACCAAATACACAATGAGCGCGAAGCCAAGGAACAGACAGCATGGAAGCCGGTTCAGACGCACAAGTAGCTTCTTAGTCTTAGTTATCGGAGACATTCTAATGCTTGCAGTGTTGGTGGCAGTTTCAGTGCACTTGGCGAGAGAGGAAGCGTCCCTGAAGGCAACCATGCAGGAGAAGGTGTCTTATTTTTATGCCCGCGCGCGCACGCACATAAAATAACATCAATGCATGCATGCATACGTGGGCGCATGCGGAAATATCTATCACTACACCATATTAAGTGTTTTCAGCTCTATTGACATATTTCCAAATACTCACTGTCGAACACGCAGCAATTGCCAAGTGGCAAACAGCTAGATTTCAAAATGTTATTATATAAGGTCATAAAAATTCTTGAATGTCTTAAAAATTCCCTACGGGGGTAAGGACGTTATGACTGACCCACGGATGAACTATAAATTATAGATGTATTAAAGCGCTTAGGACTTGTTCTACATTTACTATAATAAACTAATCAGATTGTAATCAAAACTGTGTTGGACCAAGCGAATGCCGCAAGTGCAAATGCATTATAAATTCATTGAAATGTCAGCACAGCCGTTAAGCAGCCAAATGTACGAGACCAAGCACTAGCAAATACATAAACTAAGTAATGCATCGTGTGTGTAATGGAGATGTGAGCGAAACTTTGTCGTTACACTCAATCCACATTACGACAGATGCTGTTGCCGAAAAGTGCTCATCTTGGCCCCATGGGGATTCATTGTGGTCAACTCGCGTGCGCGTGTAATTTTGACGTTACATAAACATGACAGAAAGTTTCAACGCAACATAGCATAGTGATATCATAATATGTAACAGTCGAGAAACTCATAATGCGCGCGCACAAAATATGAAGTTTGAATATCCGTCAACCAATGCCCCAGTGCATCGAACGTAAGTTGTTCTACTTACGAATGACATCAAGAAAGCCACACGAATAAACGATTAATGCCTAGGGTCGTCAACTTACCCTCGTTCCCTTATGTTAGTCCAATATCTGGCTTCACAACCGTATGGATGTTTGACCGAACTTAGCAATGTCTGACCTGACCAATTTGGTGTAGGCGCGGGAGCAGCGAATTGAAGTCGGTAGTGCTTATGTGTAACACGAGGATGCAGTATTCCGTACATCAGTTTATTAACTGCTGCGAAGAGAACCTAAAGTATGTTAATAGCGCATTTACGTAAATGCTTTTCCTATAGCTAGATGTATAATGTTCTTCCGTGTTAACTAAAGACACCTCATTAATCTTTTATTTCTGCTGTACCGTTATCTGATACACAATTGTGTAATCAATCGATTTAGTTTCTCCGAACGGCATTAAGAAAGCGGATGCGTGGGACATACGGCGTCATCACGTTACACATAATGCTCTACCGACTTCAGGGCACCGCGTCCTTGAGTACATGTTTCACACCGGTCAGTCATCGCCCAGTCAGACATCGCTCAGTCAAACATTCAGTCGTTGTTGTGAAGTCATATATTGGAGTAACGTAGGGGACACTAGGGTAAGTTGATTATCTTAATCATTAATCGCTTATGTATGTGTTTGTATTACCATTGCGCAATATGGGAACAATAGACAAAATGTGGTCTCACATGTCACCTGTGTACGGTTGTCCGACAGTGCTTGACGGAGTGGGAACATCAGACCACAAGATGGTGTTACTGGTCCCATCGTGTTTCCCAACACTTGACAAGGGCATAGTACAGAACAGCGTTACCGGGTGCATGTATAACAATGAACGAGCAATGATTACTTCAGCGCTGTCTCATACCAGATGGGAGTATACGTACACATTGCCTACGTGAGATGAACAGTTTAACACCTTCCAGGAAACCATAGACTATTAGCTGCGCACGTGTTTTCCGAACAAGATCGTGTCACGTCTTAGCACAGATAAACCATGGATCACAGATGGCTTCCGCCACCTGACCAGGCAGCGGCAACGTGCTTGTGTGTCTGGTGACATGGAACAGGCCAGAAGACCGAGGAATTTAGTTAATCGCACAGCGTCAAAATTGCGCCACCAGTTTTACCAATCAGAAATCGCAACACTCGAGGAATCATCAACACGTGACTGGTGGAAACACATGAAGCCTCTCATTGGAACGTCATCTGGCAGCCGCAATGAGATGCAGGGGTTGGCCAATAAATACACTAATGGAGATATGGACAGCTTGGTCAAATCTATGAATGGGTTCTTTGTGTCAGTGTGTAAAGACTTACCAAGATTGCAGTCCTCTCACCCATTCTTTGACGCCGACGAACCATTGCCAGCTGAGTTCATTACCAGCGTAACATATACAGAGGTGGCACTTGATAAGGTCAAGGTTAACAAAGCCACTGGACCGGACAACATTCCGCCATGGGTACTGAAAGATTTTTTCGAGAGAGTCCAACACTTTTAATCTATGTGTAATTTGCCCTCCTTGTTTTTAAACATACTCACGCTGCTAGCAATTACACAATCTGTAGATAATTTGTTCCATTAACTGATTGTCCTCTGTGAGAACGAGTACTTCGTAATATCCAATCTACGCTGATTCTTTACTAAAGTTTCCTCGTATCCTCTAGTTCTATTATTTTTCTTGAGTGAGAAAAAAATATTTCTATCAATATTTTTATACCCATTCAATATCATAAAAACTTAAATTTGATCTCCTCTTAACCGCCTTGTCTCTAGGGCTGTTAAACCGCATTATTTCCGTCGTTCTTCATAACTAAGGTCTCTCTGGAATCATATTAGTTGTTCTCTTCTGTATTCTTTCAAGCGTATCTATATCCTTCTTACGATATGGTCTCCAAGCTTGTATACAGTATTCTAAATGAGGCATAATTATTGCTTTATACGGAGGTATAATTAGCTTTTTCTCTTTGTATGTTATATTTCTCCTAATCAACCCAAGAATTTGATTACCCTTTGAAGCTGTAATACCACACTGCTCTGAAACTTTCACATGTAAACTAAGTATACAGAATATGTAATACCTTTGTTTTCTATACACAACTATACTATACTCTGTAAACTTCAATATAATGATATATTTCTAAATATTTCTTTAGAATTCTATAGATTTATTTATATAATTCTGTAGATTTTTTGCTAAGGGCGGCATGACAGCTCCGAGTCTCTCAATAGCTTGTTACAATGTTCCAGGAGCCCAGTTGACAAACGACTCAAATTAGGTGTTACATATTATCTCAGCTGATAAGTTATCAAATTTCAAAAGATTTCCTCATCATCTATTTTGCTTGATTACCGCTGTAAATATCATAGGCGTTGTATCTTCACGGACTCGATATTTATGCCGGGCGGCCAGCAAATCTTACCCGGCTGCCTGGCTAGCCAGCCTGGCATCCAGCCCGGACTCCGGCCCGGGGCCGGGCTGGAGCGCATGATCAAGACTGGAGGCCACGTAGTCTTTGAAATTAGACCTCGTGTGACCATGTAAAGTTAGCAGTAAATGTAGAGTTAGCGGGCCAAAATCATTTCTTTATACCTCACTCGTACAACGCTTTTTAGAATTAGTGCAATTATCTTTGCATTTTCGCTGCGTTCGCAGTACACACTGCGCATTTTATTACCTTATTTTATTCTGCATTTCTACTACATACAAATGTTATCTTCGAGCACCAAACCCCCCCTTCAGTGGTCAAGGAATGCGATCAAGCACATCGGAGAGAGAAATGTGATGCTGGCGTATCTTGGCAAGAAACTGAGGTCGTACCCTGCCGACAAAAAAACTTTGAGGAGAACTGCTAGCCAGAGAACAGCAACCGAGCCGAGCCGACATGGGCCATGATAGCGAGCAGCCAGACGTAGATGTGTCCCCCAAAGTGGCCGAGCTCAACGAGGCCGTTCAGACGAGAACGCAAAATAATTGTGCGTTTCCGGGGGCGAACGTGTTGGCGTTACTTGGAGCCAAGGCGGTGGCTGCGCTTCAGCTGCGCAACTGTGAGTTCCAGTTCCATCTTCTCAACCACTGTGGAGATTACCAGCTCGTTGGTATACTCTCTTTTGGCCACAGGAATACTGTGGAAGTGGAGGTTGGGACAATGAGTTCGCCTGAGCCACCAGAACGTCGACTATATCTTCAGATCTTTTATATTGTTCATGTGGTGGATCTTGGCAGCATACATTGATTGTCTTTGTCAGCACGACGGAAGGAGCCCTGTACCAGAGAGGGGTCAGACCACAGTTGACCTTCCTGTTTATTGTTTCACGAATGTAGGGCGCATTAAATTGTGATATGTGAAATTAAACAATTCATATGATGTGACATAAGTGCAGCCATATTCTCAGGTTTGTTTGTAGAAGCAATTGGCTGTGAAATAGTGCATGTTTTTGAGAGCTTAACAGGCGAAGGAATTTATGGGAATTTTTTCTGCCATGTGCCACGTAGGTGCATGAATACATGGCTATTTTGTAAACATTGTCAGCTCTTTTAAAACGCCCCCACGCTTCGCACGTGGGGGCGTTTTAAAAGAGCTGAAGGTATGTCCTTTTGGCAAAACATGGTCACCATGATGGATAGATGATGGCAGTTGCTGTGAAAACATTTCTGAATTTTTTATGGTCAAATTTTCTCATAATCAGAAAAAACGTTAACATGACCGTCAATGCAATGGTGGTCACAGCACGAGTATAACATTTAATTTTGATAATTTGCATTTTCGATAATATAATTAGGGTTCATGCTTAAAAAAACGGTTGCTAACCTGCCCCATGTGTGTTTTTGACTTAGAAAATTGTCGGTTATCATATATATATATATATATATATATATATATATATATATATATATATATATATATATATATATATATATATAAATTCCATCTAGGCAACAAGATCATTACTAGTTAAGCGCCGCTATTATTTAAACTGTTTAACCGTCTCCTTTAGGAGATGTGCTATAATTAACTGATATACTAAATATCAAAAATGTGAAATAAATTTTCATTTTTGTTTCATTAACGTTTGATGTGCACGAACTGATATTTTGCGCAGTTTGATGATTAATATAATATTTAATTGTTAATAAGCACCATTTTTCATTTTTTTCACATGTTTAAATAGCATGAAAGGGCTTGCGGTAAGTTAAAAGCCTACACTAAGCACTTTTTAGTACAAACAATAATAGTTGCCTTTCCAAAATGTTTAACTACCACATATCAATACCCATTTCATATTGGGCGAAGTAATTTGTAAGTGCCTGGGCACAAGGAAGGTATGCAACCTAACTTTAGCTAACCCCATACCTAGCAAATCCCTAATTAACCTTAACCATGGTTTACATCAGAGAAAACCATCCCCATATGCACAGGTTTATAGAAAAACCAACCAGTTTGCTTGGAAAAGGTAGACAGCAATAGCAGTCACGGATAGCATACTACAGATCGAATGCCAAAATGGAAATGTGGTCATAATTAGGTGATATGACACATAATTAAAAATGCTTTGGAACGATAAACGTCCATTCGTTTTTATAAGAAAAAATATATATGCATTCGTATTTTAATAAAAAAATACTTTATTTCGTGACTTTTTGGACAAAATTATCCCCAAAAATGACGGTCAAGATTACACATTTTTTAACAGATCATACTAGAAGATCAAACAACTCATCTAAGAATAACACAATATATGTTACAGCGATACATTTTTGTATCGATAAGTTAAGAGAATTGGGGCATTTTATTTATACGAAAGATCATTTCATGTTTTAATATTTATTGCTGTAGTATATTTACAGTAAGAAATTGTATAAACGGGGATTAAAAATGCAGGAACAAAACAGAACTGGTCCTTCAAGCTTGCCGAATGACGTCATCTTTTTCCGTTCGAGCGTCGACTGTTTTACGGCCGAACATTGCGACACGGACATGTATTAGTATTCTATGACATTTCTATAATATCTATGCGAAACATGTTGCTACTGTCCTACCTCCATATACATTCGAAAATACATAATTTGGCGTGTATTTTAGCATGGAAATAAATAAACCAATGAAAATCGCCGTAGGCCTATATTGGCTGAAGCAAGTGTAGCATTGCATGTTTAGTGTTTTGACATTGGTTCGTGTAGCGTCGTACATCGTTGTTTTAAGGTCAACCCTAGCGACGAGCCAGAAAGACGTGCTTGTGTGTGTATTTTGGTCCATTCTGCATTTGATAACTCACTACACAATGAGGGCATGACGGTTTTTTCCAGAGTGCTATTTGAATCACACAGTGGACCAGTGGGTGGTGGCTCGGCGGTTGGAACACCGGACTGTCAGTCGAGAGGACCGGGGGTCAAGTCCACCCGTTGGCATTTCGAAATTCGCGCAATTTCGTCTACCCCACTTAGCAGGGTGGCTGGATGGTGAAATGGAAATTGTGTTTGCTTGAACAGGTCTGCCGGGGGCAAAGTGTGTGTATGGGGGAGGGGGAACTCTCAATCGAGATAATCTGGGTTCGAATGACCTTGCTGCCGTTTCTAAGCTTAGTCAAGTCCACCTGTTGGCATTTCGAAATTCGGGCAATTTCGTCTACCCCACTTTGCAGGGTGGCTGGATCCTGAAATGGAAATTGTGTTTGCTTGAACAGGTCTGCCGGGGGCAAAGTGTGTGTGTACGGGGGGAGGGGGAACTCTCAATCGAGAGAATCCGGGTTCGAATCTTGCTGCCGTTTCTAAGCTTGGGCAATTTATTTCACTCGGCGTTGCTCCAGGTCACTCAGCTGTATAAATGAGTACCTTTCTACAGACAGCGGTGGATATAATGATATGGAACGATGTCTTACGAGTTATCGTAATTTATTTCACTCGGCGTTGCTCCAGGTCACTCAGCTGTATAAATGAGTACCTTTCTACAGACAGCGGTGGATATAATGATATGGAACGATGTCTTACGAGTTATCGTAATTTATTTCACTCGGCGTTGCTCCAGGTCACTCAGCTGTATAAATGAGTACCTTTCTATAGACAGCGGTGGATATAATGATATGGAACGATGTCTTACGAGTTATCGTAATTTATTTCACTCGGCGTTGCTCCAGGTCACTCAGCTGTATAAATGAGTACCTTTCTATAGACAGCGGTGGATATAATGATATGGAACGATGTCTTACGAGTTATCGTAATTTTTTTCACTCGGCGTTGCTCCAGGTCACTCAGCTGTATAAATGAGTACCTTTCTATAGACAGCGGTGGATATAATGATATGGAACGATGTCTTACGAGTTATCGTAATTTATTTCACTCGGCGTTGCTCCAGGTCACTCAGCTGTATAAATGAGTACCTTTCTATAGACAGCGGTGGATATAATGATATGGAACGATGTCTTACGAGTTATCGTAATTTATTTCACTCCGCGTTGCTCCAGGTCACTCAGCTGTATAAATGAGTACCTTTCTATAGACAGCGGTGGATATAATGATATGGAACGATGTCTTACAATTTATCGTAATTTATTTGCTTCTGAATATTGTTTATTTGCTGTTGAATTTATTTATTTATTTCGGAAGTGTATATACTGTTCGTTGTCATGTATTCGCCAGAGAAGAAAGGTGCCCCTGGACTATTGGAAGCGGTGAACAAAGCTTCGGATATGGCCGGACGTAAAGACACGAAGCTCGTCGGTATCACCGCTGACGGCAAATCGGCAGACACTGGGAAACAGGCTGGGCTATGGCGTCCGCTTGCTGACCAAGTGCAGAGAGATCTGGCAACTTTCTGATGTGTTGTTCAACGGTCGGACTTAGCCATTGTGTCGGTCGTCAGCACCGTACCGGAGCTGGGCATCTGGAAATCTAAACTACTGGGGTTCGTACGATTCTTCCAGACGCCGAGAAGGATGAAGATGTTAGCGCAGGCCTGGAACGTCAAACAGTTCACCCGGCACCAAGATGTCAGATTTACCCAGCACGAGCTGCAGCTGGTGGATGCTGTCCTGAATAGCATACCAGCCTGCATTAAGGTGTGGGAACAGGTGCAGGTACCAGACAGTACCAGCTACAGAAAGGATAAGGCTGAAGCCAAAGGGTTTCTGAGAATCTTGAACCACTAACATAAGTGGATAACCTCACTCATGGGTGACATCCTAGAGATATTTGAAACACTCCAGAAGAAGTTGCAAAGGAGTTATTTGTTCATCAGCGATCTTCTCACTGTGACTGACGCTGCCGACAAGAAGTTGAGCCTGATGAGGGATGGACCATTCCTGGGAAGAAGAGAGGAGAAAGAGAGTTGCCCAACCGATAGCACCAGTGAGGACCTAACACAGCGAAAGTCGAACCACCAGTTTGTTTGTATGAACAGCCGTAATGCACGAGCAATCAGGCAGGAGGTCGTGCAAGCATCCCACTAACACCTCTCTGAACGCATGCATCCGGAGCAGAAAGGCGTTATCAAAGACATAAAGAGGTTGGTGATGTTACGCAATCTGGGATCATTCATGGCGTGCGCGTCGTCAGGCGTCTTTTCCCAGACGAGGCATCTGACTTTGCGGACGGGGCAGCCGAGCAATGGGAGAACATGATGAATGTGCCGTTCCTGCCTGATGGCTGTGATCTCGGTTGTAAGAAGACGGTTGTAGACCGAAAGGATCGTGAGCCACCACAACCTCGTTGTCGACAATTACCGCACCAGCATGGGTGAGGACACGATAAACGCCCGCCTCATGGTGGCACTTAATGGTATGGGAACCACCTACTTTGATCCTCGACCCGCTGTCGTCAAATTCCTGGAGAAAACCAGAAAATACGGGGCTCCATATTGGGACAGCGTGAATTCGTTAGGAAATTCACTCGCGAAATGGGGCTCGTTTAGTCAAAGACGACTGTCAAACGCACTGACTTGCAAGTTGCAAGAGTCGTGTCATGTTTCTATAACTACTGCATATGTTTGTAATAAAAATATTTTGTGGGATATAATATTATGTGCAACACCGAGATGCTGTCGTCAGTGTACAACTATGTGGATAAAAAGATAATAGCACATATATAACGATTTCATACATTCAAAAGGGTTATGTAAATAATCATTAATAATGCGTAAACTGCCCTTTCTAACCATTAGGAGTGCCCTTTTAGGACATTGCCCCCTCCCCCAGTGAAAATAAAAAAACGCCCTGGCTACACATGTACAAAAAACTGTTAAATGAGCAAGTCTGGTCATTTAACAGTGATATAAAAGTCATTTAACAATGATATAAAAGTCATTTAACAGTGATATAAAACTCATTTTACAGTTATATAAAAGTCATTTAACAGTGTTATAAAAGTAATTTAACAATGATATAACAGTCATTTAACAGTGATATAAGTCATTTAACAGTGATATAAAAGTCATTTAACAGTGATATAAAAGTCATTTAACAATGATATAAGTAATTTAACAGTGATATAAAAGTAATTTAACAGTGATATAAAAGTCATTTAACAGTGATATAAAAGTCATTTAACAGTGATATAAAAGGTTTTACTTGAAACCTTTGGCACTTTTCTTTAGGAACTTTAACATGTATATATTATGTGGGAAACGTTATCAGGAAATCAAAGACATTTAATAAATTCCTCTTTTAAAAATGCCTTAATTTCCTTAATTTCGCGATAAACGACCATACACACTGTTTTATTTATATTAAACAAATTAGTAAAATGCTCTTCCACTTGTTTGTAGCCATAGCTGTTGATGTCACTACATGAGGTAATCGCAACCAAACCGCGATTTCTTCGGGCGGTGGTATTGGAAACTTATTTTGCAAATCTACACGAATAACAAACACGTAAACAAATGTTGTAACTGCTAGTGGACTCTATTTACATGTCGTGAACTGGTATACACGAGCGCACTGGAACGCAGTATTAGTCTGTATCACGGATTGGCGGGGTTTCCGCTCACTGGATTGGCTCCAGTCTAGTTGGGATGTCCCATTCCTATAATTCAAAACTGAACGTTCGTGAATGGTGGCTGCACAAATGAACAAACACAAGTGAAAGAAAAATAAACATTTAATATACGACAGTCATCGGCTTTTGTATTGTTTAGGTGAATGCTTTCATGCTTCTCGTTGATAAGATACAAGGCGAACGGCCTGATTTGCATATACGCCACCATAAAGGGGTATTACATGACCAGATACCCGTTGCGGCCAGATTTGAAAATGCTGATCTACGCAATACATAAAATGGCTATGACACAACCAATATAAAACTATTCTGTCCAATGTTGTTACACAGTGTTATCAATACACTGGGCCACATAACAAATATCACAAATGACTTTTCTATTGCAAAATGGCTACCTGCCCCCTTACTCCCTGACATATAGGTGTCATACCCCCTAATTTTGAACACATTTCCATTTTGGCATCCGATCTGTATCATGTTATCCGTGATTACTATTGCTGTCTGCCTTTTCCAAACAAACGTTTCACTTTTCTTATAAACCTGTCCATATGGGAATGGTATGTGAGGGAGCAGGTAGTCATTTTGCACTAGAACAGGCATTTGTGATATTTGTTATGTGGCCCAGTGCATTGGTAACATTGTGTAACGAAATTGGACAGAATAGTTGTATATTGGCTGTTTCACAGCCGCTGAAACCATTGCGTAGATCAGCATTTTCAAATCTGGCCGCAACTGGTATCTGGTCATGTGATACCCCTTTCTGGTGGCGTATATGCAAATCTAGCCGTTTGCCTGGTATCTTATCAACACGAAGCATGAAAGCATTCGCATAAACAATAACAAAACAATAACTATCGTATATTAAATGTTTATTTTTCTTTCATTTGTCTTTGTTGTTTTATTCATTTGTGCAACCACCATTCACGGGCGTTGAATTATAGAAATGGGGCATCCCAACTAGACAGGAGCCAATCCAGTGAGTGGAAACCCCGCCAATCCGTGACACAGACTAATGCCACGTTCCAGTCGCTCGTGTTTACCAGTGCACGACATATAAATAGATTCCACGACCCCCTTACCAGCTGACAACAGGGACTTCTTTTGTTAAATTTGAACTCTCGACAGGTAATTACGAGTTCATAGGGGTCGTGAACTCTACTTTCATGTCTTGAACTCGTATACTTCACCGGAAACGCGAGCGCATACGAATACAGTAATGCCACGAGTTCGATCGCCCTTCGTCGGCTTTGCAGGAGAGTCCCGCGACAAGTTCGACTATTCAATTTCCGCTGTGAAACACGACAGGATAATTACACTTCACATAACGTCACCGCCCACACTGGAGATAAGCAGTGCGTGGTGTCTGGAGCTCAGTGAAGTGTTACACTTTGACATTAAACGACCTCAATCGAGCTAAGCACGTTTTACAGCCACATGTACTGATTTTATCGCGTTTGTTATTCATCTAGATTTGCAAGGCTATGTTGAGGCCATTGGGTCTTTCTGACATGATGTAGCAAACACTACTGAATCAAAATTAATGATCAATGTGACCAAACAGTTTGTAATTGACGTTTTGTCACTGGATACGCCTCTGAGACATGGTGCCGCACGCCGATACACGCGAACTAGTAGTATGGAACATTTTCATTGCGCGAATATTGTGAAGTACTGTAGTTGCCCGATTTAAATGCGTGACCGTCTTCATGGTTTGTAACCGCCCGGCGTCGTTCGAATCAACGTCGAGTAAATAAATGAAATTCAGCAGGGAATAAACGAAATTCAAGATCATACAAGTAGAAGCCAGAAACAAGTAAATAAATAAAATTCAGGAGCAAATAAATGAAATCCCGAAGCTATTAATTAGGGGATTCTGATCTGAGATGGGAAATTTTACAGTCAGCTTTAAGCGGCTGATTCTGTTATATGTGATTCTGTTTTTAAACAGTTAGGTTCTTATCTAGCGCGGTATCCAGTCCGTAGGACCTGCTCAAAGCCCTCTACACTTCATCCCCTGTCATACCTGTTCATTCCAAAATCAACTCGACCTCTCTGGGAAGCATTGAGCCATGCCTGTTCGTTCATATATCCACCATTGTCTACCACAAAGTACTCATATAAACAGCTTAATGAAGTGTGGCAACGTGGGGTAGACAAAATTGCCCAAGCTTCGAAACGGCAACAAGAGGATTCGAACCCGAGTTCTATCAATTGAGAGTCCCATGTTCTAACCAACACCGTCTACAAGAGGTTAAGCGGAGCGCCCCCTGTATTACTGATCCGCATAAGTGGTACATACCTATTTGAGAAGACGAAATGTGCTCACTGCGCCGTCCAACTACCAATTGGGGACGAACTGTCAAGAACGTGTCAACTTGAAAGAACTGCTCACAGCCATTACATTCCATACCGTTGTGTTGCTACAGCGTTGATTCATTAGCCAATCAAATACACCGTTACACGGCTAGTCACATGGCCACCACGCTTTCATAGCCAAACGTGTTGTTTGATTTTTTTGAGGGCATGCACCGAAAAGCTCAACTCTACTGCGGTAAAACTATTGGAAAACCGGACATAGATCGCACGTACGCACAGAATATACGCCAGAGACAAGATGTTTGGCTTATACAGTTGTGGCTTCAGAAATAAACTGGGTCGACAACTGGACCTTTATTCTGCCAAAACTGCCTGGCAGTTGATAATACAATTAATTGTTGACGTGTTTTCGGTCAATATGTTGTTTTGCTGGCGGTTTGCGTTCAAACATGACGTTGGTAAATTTTCACAACAAGGACCAGTAACTTTGCTGCTGGACCAGTAACTTTTTGAACTTGCTGGTCCGGCTACCCAGAACCTTTTGGGGGGCCAAGGTTATTACCCATCCCTACCACAGCTCCCGGGGACGACTCAATACATTGACAGTGTACCATCATTGGGACAACTTGAATAGAGTATAACTTGTGGAATGTGACTTGTTTACGGGGGTGTTTTGAGTGGCCCATTCAGACCTGGCTGGTACTACACGGCTGAATGATTTACAAAGGGTCTACGTCTAAATTGACGAGGCAATTTTAAACATAATACCTTTGTAAATCAATCAGTCGTGTAGAACCAGCCAGCTTTGACTTGGTATACGCGTATTTGTTATTGCGTATTCTTACCACAGTCCCAGCAAACAAACAAAATAATTACGTGTCGGGCAGAAAAGATTTTGTTATCTTGAAATCACACTCCAAACAAACAGTTTTCCTGCTTATCCGCGAGAGGCGCCACATGTATATCGTTTAATTTATAATGGTTTCAGTTCTTATTAACTTTCTTTACCAATAAATGTATCATTTGTGTTTACTGTTGACATTATGGACGTAGTTGACAATACAACTTTTGTGCTGGACGGCGCAGCGAACACATTTCTTCTTCTCAAATAGGTATGTACCACATACGCGGATCAGTAGTGCAGGGGCTCCGCTTAATCGCTTGTAGACGAGTGTGACGGCCTGTTGGTTAGAACATGGGACCCTCAATAGAGAGAACCCGGGTGCGAATCCTCTTGTTGCCGTTTCGAAGCTTGGGCAATTTTGTTCACCCCAACCTGGAATACAACCTGGAACATGGATATCACAGTTACACACATCATTATTATGCCACAACATATCAAATATACTGGTAGTTTAGCTTAGGAAATAATTAATCTTTATAAAGCCAAGGCATTTAACTGTTTCACCATCATCATCTGTACCAATGGCAATAGACTACTTGTTTTGATTGGACAGTAAATGTACACCAATCATGTGTAACAATATTTCTTGTTCTGACTGACAGTAAACGTACACCAATCATGCATACCAATACACTACTTGTTCCTACCAACAGTAAATGTACACCAATGATCTTATTCTGGAATCTGCACCATTTCACTACGTCTTCTGACAGTAAATGTACACCGATCATGTGTATCCAATATGCTACTTGTTCTGACTGAATCTACTACTTGTTCCTACCGACAGCAAATGTAAACCAAGCATCTCATTCTCTACCAACTACACTACTTGTACTGACAGTAAATGTACACCAATCATATGTATCAATACAATACTTGTTCTGACTGATAGTACTTTCACACCAACCATCTGTTCCAATAAACTACTGGCACTAAATATACACCAATACACTACTTATTCTGACTGATAGTACACATACACCTAACATATTCAGTTCACCTTTCACTTATCCAGGGGTAGAAATCAGCACCCTTTCCCCTGACAGACACCCCAGTATCCGAAAGACCTTGGCTGATAGATCAGACATGAGTACAACCTGTGTCACAGTTTATGGCTGTTTGGTGTGTGGCAGGTGCAGAAAAGTGACATAGGTTTTTCTCACGAATGACAAACTTCTTCTCTTTCTCATAGGTGTCGGAGCTGCTTGAGTCACCCTCAGTTATGTCGCTGTTATCACATAGTGTGCATCATCTGCACCAATGTCTTTGTTCTCACTGAATCTGATGGAAGCTTCACATAGGAGTAGTTCATTGGTGCAATAATGTCATCCGTGACTACAGCAGTATTTGCGAAGTGTCGCACTTGAAATATCATTACCGGATCGATTTGCATTTCAGCATCAATTGTATGTGGTGCCACAGCAGTAGTAGCAGTGATTGGCACTAAAGGTGACATCCGTAATGTAAAGATTGACGGCATCACCCGTAGCGCTGGATGCTTCAAAACTAGTACCTGTACTTGTACGAACCAATGGTGAATTCTTCATCTGAAAAGATTACACATACGGTTACTTGAAAATTTTACAAAATTCATCTTTTGCATAATAAAAGTGAATCACAATGTGAGAAACTTTCTCTTGTATATATTATTTTTAGAATATAAGAGTGCCAGTGTCATATAGAATGTATAAAGTAATCAACCACAGGGAAAAGCATTTTCCCTATGGAGCCATGTTAATTCAACCAATGGGTCTTTCACTGATCTCTTAATGTTTTTAATGAATCTGTTTGGTCAGTTTGATGAATGCCACTGGTAACATAACCAAACGCATGTAACCAAAATTGTAGCATCTTAGCTCAAATGTGCATTATATTATCTAATCAACATTGCACTGTTTTCAATGGGCCAGGGAGGTCAAAATTCTATAAGGGGTCCAAATTCCGTAACAAAATATGGACCCATAGGTTCACTTTCTATGGGGTTCCTTATTTTATATCTGACACTCGATTTAGATAACATAATGCATGAATATTGTTATTGGACCAAATGCAGATCTATGTTTGTGACATCTTTATCTTATAAATGCTGCACGCACACACACATACCTGCCCACACGTATATATATATATATATATATATATATATATATATATATATATATATATATATATATATATATATATATATGTGTGTGTATATGTATATATATATTATTATTAGGTATTATACTGAAAGCATCTGCTAGATAGTATGGTGCATGGACAAAAGCCCCACAGACATAAGCTTGTTTCAATTCAATTATACTGTTCATGACTGTTGCTGTAGTACACAGAGACAAGATATTGTCATGAATATACTTCAGGCATGTGGTCAATTCCATTCCGGAATTGGAACTGACCCTCAATTCCAGTTCCGGAATTGGAATTGACTTAAATTTTTTTTTATTGGAATTTTTTTTTTCAAAAAATTATTTTTTGGGAATTGGAATTGATTTTGTTGGAATTATTGACTTGATACTGTTAATATTTACCCTTATGTTTATTTATATTACTTTTAAAATCATATTTGTCTGCTACTAGCATGTCACCCTGAATCTGGTAACAGCCAGGAAGTTGTCAACATTACAGCATAGACACTGTCTACTCTGGTATTGAAACATTGTGACCAAGAACAATATAATCAAGCATTTGCATCAAAAAGAGATACGCCCTTATCAGATATCTGTCAATTCTATTTTTAAACATATTCACACTACTTGCATTAACACAATCATTTGGCAGTTTGTTCCATTCGTTTATCACCATCTGTGAGAAAGAGTAGTTTCTCATGTCCAACCTACACTGCTACTTAACTAATGCTGCTTTGTGTCCTCTGGTTCTACTGCCTTCTTTAAGTTTGAAGAACATATTCCTATCAACATCCTCATAACCGTTCACTATCTTAAACATTTCTATTTGGTCTCCTCTTAGTCTCCTGGTCTCTAGTGTTGTCAAACCACATTGTAATAAGCGACTTTCGTAACTAAGGTCTCTTAATTCTGGAATCATTTTAGTTGCTCTTTGTTGTATTCTTTCTAGCTTATCTATGTCTTTTTTTACGATATGGCCTTCATGCTTGAATACAATATTCCAAATGTGGTCTAACTATTGCTTTGTACAGGAGTACAATTAGATGTTTCTCCTTATACGTGATAGTTCTCCTAATTAGCCCTAGAAATTAATTTCCTTTCGAAGCAGCAATCCCACATTGCTCTGAAACTTTCACGTCAGCATTAAATGTTACTCCTAAACCCTTTTCTTGTGTGGTTCTACCTAGTACAGCATCCCCCATTTTATATTCCTCGTCCATATTTCCATGTCCTATGTGTATGCATTTACACTTCCCAAAATTGAATAACATTTGCCATTTTTCTGACCATTTAAACAATTTTTCTAGATCATCCTGTAAACTTTGTTTATCTGTATCATTAGTAACCTTTCTGAATACTTTTGTGTCATCTGCAAATTTGAGTACTTTGCTAGATATGTCATCCTCCAAATCATATATATATATATATATATATATATATATATATATATATATATATATATATATATATATATATATATATATATATATTAAAAACAGTATAGGGCCTAATACTGATCCCTGTGGTACCCCACTCAAAACAGATTTCCAGTTTGAAATCTCACCATCTACTATTACTCTCTGTCTTCTGTGTGTAAGCCACTTTTCTATCCAGTTGATTACATAATTGCCTATACCATGGGCTTTTAGTTTAAGTAACAATCTTTGATGTGGCACTTTATCGAAAGCTTTCTGAAAATCTAAGTAGACAACTGGTGACCCGTCATCTACCCACTTTGTAATTTCTTCTAAAAAACATAAGAAATTGGTTAGACATGACCTTGCTTTTAAGAAGCCTACCCCACTTGAATGCAGCCCCTTGTTTATCCAAACCTAATGTTCAGCCCACAAGTTTCCCATAATAAACATGTCACTGGTAATCTGTACAATGCTGTTACATGTGGCTGTAGGGTTTGCCCTTTGTAGTAATTAAAAATGTCCCCATGGAGAATACATGTTGGACATTAGGATGTTGAAGACTCAAACTTTCCAGTAAATTTATGATACCACCACTGATAGCGATATAAATCTGACTCCTAGCATATTTGCTCCCCCCCGGACATCTGCCCCTTTTTTCTATGATAGTTGACGAGTGAAAATCAGTTTGCAGTTTTATCATTATTGCTACAATAACATAACTTTCAATGACAAGTCAAAGTCACTTTAGCCTAATGCAATGGCCTATCCCCTGGAGTGTGTATGAGATGTTCTTGTCACCAGTTGTCTTCGAGGTATCATTGATAGTCAGATCAGTGGTGGAAGATGGGTTCTTGGGGTGATGCTTCCACAAACAGTGGTGGACCGTAGCGAGTCAGAGATCAGCTGGTTTGGAGTGCCCCTGGTATTAGCTGCCTTAGTTTTCAGGTCCTCACCTACCTTGGCAGCTTCTATCTGTGCCGTGTCACCATTATGGTTGCAGGCAGTCTTGTTGATCGCATTCTGGATCTGGAGATCAGATCAGTGACCACAGCACCCTTGCATGATCAGGATCGACGCTGGCTTCACTCCCATTGAAGAGTAATCTTGTTGGTCCCCCTTCTTGGTGTAGGAATGACACTCAAAACATAGCTTCTGACCTCCTCAGATGCTAGTAGCAATTTCCATGGTGAAGTTATAAGTGAATTCTGACAACTCTGGCTTGTGCATCCAGTTTTATAGGAAAATGGAGTCACTCCAACTCTCCATGGTAAATGCAATTCAAAAGAAACCTTGTTGAGATGGCTTCTTTCAAATATCCTCAATTGTCCTAACAGGTCCAGGTCCTAATGTCACTGGCTTCTTCCACAATTGCAATAAAGATAATCCTTTGATTACAGGATCATCTCCAACTATATAAAGTAATTTACTTGGCTGATCTGGCACAAACAACATTAATTGCAATTAGGGTAATATATATCTTGAATTCATGTTCAGAAATAAAAAATAAGTTAAAAAAACATTTCATAAAAAACTTACAAATAATCCAGAGGCTACTGACAGGGGGCAAATGTCCAGATTTTGAATAAGGCAAGGGGCTAATGTCTGGGGGGCAAGTGACAAAGGGGCAAATGTCCGGGAGGGGGGCAAATTACCTGGACCTGATATATATATATATATATATATATATATATGTGTGTGTGTGTATTTAACGAACAATAATTTTGTAATCATATCTAATTAAATATGATTGTGCACACGTGACAAATAAAATTGTGTTAAAACGAATTGAATTTGAATTTTTCTTTAGCCTAGGATTTTAAAAGTTGGAATTGATTTTTTGCAAGGCGGAATTAGAAATGATTTTTTGGAATTGACAAAACAGAATTGACCCCCATGCCTGATAGACTTCCTTCATATGTATAGCTTGTACTAATACTATTGTGGGTTGCCGATAGTTGCCCCCTCCCCCCACGATATTCATTACAGTGTTATCAGTCGACTCAGAATAAAATGTAATTAATACATCTCTTTATGAACTTCCGGTTATTACATGTGGGGTTTAATCGGATCAATAAAGGAAATTAATTTTATATAATTTTGCCTTATTGTCAAGTCACAAGAATTCAAACAGAAATTGTAAAGTGTCATTATAGAAAGCAGACATGTAATCTGACAGTGTTCAACTGGGTAGATGACGATGCCTTAGTTAGTTTCCTCTCCAGCTAGACATTGCATGGGTGAAATACATTTTATTAAATATTTAAATACTTTTAAAAAGTTTGTGTAACTGCATTTGCACTTAATCACAATGAAAGTATTTGTATATTTAAATATTTCCATAAAGAATTTGAAATGTAAACAGCAACAGCAGGCTTCTGTTGCGCTATAGTCTATACTGTCTTTTGGTGTTTCTCCCATGCATCTACCCCCTTAGGCTTAGCCTTAATTACGCTTGCCGCTTGGTCTCTAGGCATTTAGAACACTGGAGTATGAGACTTATTATGACTGTCAATAAATAATATCAAATTATTTTCTTGAACAATTTTGCCTAGTACATAGTCCATGGCCCATGTTATAAGGCTGCAGTATATCCTGTAGCACTTATTGAGTTATTGTTATTGTTTTGAGTACGGCCACGTATTGACGGTACGTCTGATCACGTCGAAAATAAATCGGCGGATAGGAAAACACTCGTAATTATATCAAACTATTAACACTTACTCGCACTTTATTGTATTCATACATTTCGATTTACTGTGGGTTATATATATGCTGACGTTGAAGCACAGCTGTGCTTATTGGGGTGGAACTATATTGTAATCGTAGTGATAAGTCACAATGGTAACGGTAATCCAATTTACTAACCTGGTTTCGGCTCGTCGCTTCCTGCGCATCGCTCTGCCCTTTGATATCTGACGTTTCCTTGTCGCAGAATAGTCTGTAGATGCATGGTCATATGCGGAAAAAAAATCTAAGATGGAACGGTGTCTTTGACCAAGAATGACATCTTGATGCTCACCGTCTGTCCATGCTCATCACAGTCTTTTGTCTTGTAATTTGCATCGGAAAAGTGGTCACTCGCAGTGCCTGCGGCTGGCGGACACGGCAATTTCCGCATTTGCAACCACCTTTTCCGCTGCAAATTCTTCCTCGGAAGTCGATCAAAAGTTTTTTCCTTGCATTTGTAGTACTAGTTGATATATCCAGGAGCCATCCAGTGTACACCAGTTTTCTTTTTATTCGATTTTCCATGCGTTTCGGCCGTTTTTCCGAGAGGTTTTTACTGTGTGAACGCCGTGCCAGGAGCTCGTACTCAAACCACTCTGCCGCTGAGCCCCCCGCAGAGCAATATGGCGCCGCCCAGCGAAGATAATGGCAAAGTTTAAAAGGATATTACAAAATTACCGTGGCGTTGCGCCCATCATATAAGGATGATATATACTGTAAATGGTATGTTATTATGTTTGGGCTATGGTTGTTCGAGTGCTTCACCCCCCCCCTTTAAGCTGTTTATATGAGTATCACGTGATAGACAGTGGTGGATATGTGAACGAACAGTCTCCAGAACTCTACTTATGCTTCCCAGAGAAGTCGAGTTGGTGTTGGAATGAACCGGTCTGACGGGGGATGAAGTGTAAAACGGCCTACGGACTGGATACCGCGAGTTATATAAGAACCTATCTTCCCAAAAAAACATAATCACGTATAGCAGAATCAGCCGCTTAATATAATACAATATATTGGTTGAGATGGAATCCTACCCAATTCCTGCTGTGTTAAAACGCACCGCTTGACGTCAGTCGAGCTATGAAGTTCTGAAGCTGCAAAAGCTATGCAATTTGGCGTACACATAACCTGTATCGTATACTTAGTAAAACCCATGAAAAAGCACATGTTACCAGAAACACCAAAGAGTGTGGTGCGCCATTATGCGGAGAAAATTGGCACTGTGCGAGTATAACGTATTAATTGTTGATATCACGTAAACATCACGAGAGAAACTTAATAAAGTAACAGGAATGATTAAAAACGCTCTGGAACGATAAACGTTTATTCGTTTTTATGAGAAAAATGTACATAATATTATTCATTCGTATTTTAATCCATTTTTTTTAATCAGAAAGAAATACTTTATTTCATAACCAATTGGACAAAAACATCCCTAAGAATGACTTTCAAAATGACACGGTTTTTTAACCAGATCATACTCATTTAAGAATAATACAAACTATGTTACCACGACACACTTTGTTAGCTATTTTATTAACAAAAATAAAGTTCAAATAAATGGGCAAAATTAACAACATCATGTGACCCATGCTGTCTTCTCACACCAGCATCACACATCAAGCTGACTGTAGATAAGAATCCCCTAATTACCAGTTACAGATTTACTAGTTGCGTCGCTGCGTAGCGTTGCGAACGTTGTGAACGTTCGGCTGTCATCTAGCGTGTGAACAGCGTCGTACATCGGTGATTTGAATTACACGAGAACATGACGGTTTTTCCAGATTTTTATTTGAATCCCGCAGTCGACCAAACGCTACACGTGGGCGGTGGATGAAAAGTGGCCCAAAGCATAAGCTTTGCAACATTGCACAACAAGCGAGACAAAAAACAAGGATGGATCAATAAAAATATATGCAGAAAATGTTGCTCCCGTTCATATATGATATGTAACGACGCCTTGTAATATATCCTAATTCATTTGCCTCTGAGTATTGTTTATTTGCTACTGAATTTTATTTCATTTTGAAATTGCATATACTGTATTCTGAATGTTATTTATTTACTTTTAAATTTAATTTATTTGCTGCTGAATTTCGTTTATTTACTTCTAAATGTTATTTATTTGCTTTTTTGAATTTTATTTATTTCTGAATGTCTGTATTTTATATATTTGATTCAGATTTTCATTTATTTGTTTTCTCATTATTTTCTGAGGTTTACTTATATGATCTTGAACTTCGTTTATCTCCTATTGAATTTGATTTATTTGTAATACTTCTGAATTGTATTTATTTACTTCGGGATTTATTTAGTTGTTGATTCTGAATTCTACTTATTTACTTCTAAATTGTGTTTATTTGCATCTGAAAATTTTTAAAATTTTTGTGTGTATACAACTAATCTCCATTTGGTAATGATTGGCATTTCGTTCGTTCGTTCGTTCGTTCGTTCGGTCGGTCGGTACACAACACTAACATTTCGTAAAACATTACATAAGGGCGCGGTAGCGTTGTGGTTAAAATATCGTACTCTCAATCGAGGAAATCCGGGTTCGAATCCTCTTGCTGTCTTTTCGAAGCATGGGTAATTTTGTTAACATCGCGTTGCCTCAGTCCACTCACCTGTATAAATGAGTACCTAGCTATAGACGGTGGTGGATGTGTTAATAAATAGTCTACGCAGTAATTGTAGCGTGGCTGAAAGCTTCACGGAGAAGTCGATTTGGTGTTGGAATGAACAAGTCTCCAAAGGAGGTGAAATTTAAAGCGAATCGAAAACAGTTTCCAGTTAACATCGATTTGAGGCAAGGAAGTGCCCTTAGTCCTTTGCTGTTTATCATGGTGATCGAAACAGCTGAAAAGGAAAGTCCTGAGAGCATGCCTGTATGGTCTGGAGACAGTAGCGTTGGCAGAATATCAATAACAGAACTACAGATATGTGAGAACTACTGGGTTCGACGAATAACAAGAACAAAGAGGGTGGACAGAAGAAGGATGGACGACTTCAGGAAAGAGGTTGGCATGCAATGCAGCCTAACAGGAAGATTGGTGAGAAGCCGGATGAGATGGGCAGGCCACTTAGTAAGGATGGATGCAGGCGAACTAGCAAAGATTGCAGAGGTGAAAAAACATCAAGGACGCAGGAAAAGGGGAAGGCCACAGATGAGATGGGAGGATTGAGGGAGGGGCTGCCGATAGAAAAGAAAGAACTATGGAAAGAAAGAACAGAAAGAGTGGTTCGACAATAGTGTAACTGTACCTGACCCTCACCCCTCTATAGCAGGGAACAAGGAGGAAGAACACAAGAGCGTGCGCGCGCGCGCACGCACGCGCGCACGCACGCACGCACACACGCACACACGTGTATGCGCAATAAATGTGGCCGATGTCTGGGGAGAAGATGGTCTCTGTTGACATTTTACAATTTACTTATTTAACTTATTATTTATTTAATTTGTTTATTTAACTTATCTGATTAACTTATATGTTTACCTAATGTATCAACTTAATTGTAGTTGTGTGGTTATTTTATCTTTTATTTATTTATTTTATTTAATGTATTTATTTAACTTCTTGACATAATTAATTCATTCAAATATTTAACTTATGTTTACCTGTCTTTTAACCACATTTTATTTTAGCTCTTCAATTTATTTTTAATTATTTAACATTATCTTGTTAGCGCCTTTGAGCAGGTTTTTAACCCGGATACACGGCGCATTATAAATGTATAATAATAATTATAGTAAATAATAATGGTCAGAAATCCCGTATAGAGCAGACCATTTACATTGTCAAGCCGTGATATCACGTAGGTAATCATCATCATCTCTGTGGTTTTCTCCGATCAAGAATACTTCGTATTCTGCCAATATTTTGTAGATGGAAATATACCACGCGTCACACGTGCTGCGCGTGGCTCTTCATGTGTAAGGCATCGTCCAGTGTTCTTGGCCACATGCACGATGGTATTTCCCAGTGGAATAGAAATATTGTCCTAGATTTAAGGCGAACATATAATTGTTTAATAGCCTCTGTTTTGTCCGCATTTAGCTTGGGTTTATTCATGCGCAAACATTCTTGAAATTCTATGACACGTGACAGCATGCGCTTCATAATTGGCCAATTACTTGAAAATGTTCATAATTTCGCATATCTTGGTATCACCATCTCTGATGAGGCGAAATTGGATAGGGAATTGGAGAAGCGCAAAGCCAGTACATCATCAATGTTTGGTCGGCTGCGCAAGCCTTTATGAAGATTCACCATGTGACAACGAGTGTAATATCAGGTGGGTGGAGCAACAGTACTCGCCATGCTGCACTATGGATCGAGCTGAAGCACGGAGAGAGAGGGGGAGGAGGGAGGAAAGGAGAGAGAGGGAGAGGGAGGGAGGAAAGGAGAGGGAGAGGGAGGGAGGAAAGGAGAAAGAGAGAGGGGGGAGATAGAGAGACAGACGAAACAGACAGACAGACATAGACACATTTTTTTGGCGTTTAAAGAAAGCTTATTGGTGTGAAAACATGTTGACATTGTTCGTAGTTCTTTGTTTTGGTTGATCTCTTCCTAGAGCGGAAGAGGTCAAGCTTAGTCACCCATTAGTTAAACATGCTAACATTGAATTTATATTAACATTTTAGTTATTGAATTTGTAAATTAACGAATGCTTATGGTAATTTTAAGCTTTTAAAAAAATAGAATCTGTGTGTGCATTGTATTTACTTAAAGACAATTCTGTCTTATTTTTCCCCATGCCATTATTCCATAGTTGAAATGTGGCAATGCTAATTAATTATATAATATAATTTTGACACTAATAGGTTGAAGACGTTTATTAAGTACACCTAACGTTTTAGAACAGCTGTTTGCATCTCTTCGACATCCTTTTTCCAGATGTTCATCCATGGCTAAACCAAAAAAGTTAAATGTATGCATTCTTTCAATGATAAATATTATATTATGTAGGCCTATATTTATTTGTTTTTCACATTACAACAAATAATAAAATACAATATACGAAAGCCAACAACAGTGAAATATCCCGACACTCCAAACACGAGCAACAACGTCCTGATTGTGTTGATTCTGTACATATTCATTCCTCCCATCTACACATGTATACCAATAATCTACCCCAACACGATGCAAGTGGGTGCACGAATGTAAATGTCTCAGTCACATCAACATGAATGCAATGCTTTGCAGTATTGGCTGTTCACTGCATTATCAGTATCAATAGCACAAGTTAGGTAAAACTATACTCTATTCAAGTTGATTGAGTAAAACCAAACATATTTAAGTTGTCCCAATGATGGTACACTGTCAATGTATTGAGTTGTCCCCGGGAGCTGTGGTAGGAATGGGTAATAACCTTGGCCCCCAAAAAGGTTCTGGGCAGCCGGACCAGCAAGTTCCAAGAGTTACTGGTCCAGCAGCAAAGTTACTGGTCCTCATTGTGAAAATTTACCAACGTCATGTTTGAACGCAAACCGCCAGCAAAACAACATATTGACCGAAAACACGTCAACAATTAATTGCATTATCAGCTGCCAGGCAATATTGGCAGAATAAAGGTCCAGTTGTCGACCCAGTTTATTTCTGAAGCCACAACTGTATAAGCCAAATATCTTGCCTCTGGCGTATATCCTGCGCGTACGTGCGATCTATGTCCAGTTTTCCAATAGTTTTACCGTAGTTTTTGGTGCATGCCCTCAAAAAAAATCAAACAACACGTTTGGCTATGAGAGCGTGGTGGCCATGTGACCAGCCGAATAACGGTGTATTTGATTGGCTAATGAATCAACGCTGTAGCAACACAACGGTATGGAATGTAATGGCTGTGAGCAGTTCTTTCAAATTGACACATTCTTGGCATTTCGTCTTCTCAAATAGGTATGTACCACTTACGCGGATCAGTAATACAGGGGGCTCTGCTTAACCTCTTGTAGACGGTGTTGGTTAGAACATGGGACTCCCAATTGATAGAACCCGGGTTCGAATCCTCTTGTTGCCGTATCGAAGCTTGGGCAATTTTGTCTACCCCACGTTGCCACATTTCATTAAGCTGTTTATATGAGTACTTTGTGGTAGACAGTGGTGGATGTGAACGAACAGGCATGGCTGAATGCCTCCCAGAGAGGTCGAGTTGGTTTTGGAATGAACAGGTATGACAGGGGATGAAATGTAGAGGGCTTTGAGCAGGTCCTACGGACTGGATACCGCGCTAGATAAGAACCTAACTGTTTAAAAACAGAATCACATATAACAGAATCAGCCGTTTAAAGCTGACTGTAAAATTTCCCATCTCAGATCAGAATCCCCTAATTACTAGCTACAAATTGTACTCGGTGTGTCACTGCGTAGCGTTGCTATCGTTGTGAACGTTCGGCTGTCATCTAGCGTATGTATTGAAGATGTGCATAACCCCCGGGGTCCCCTCAAAATATTTTTTTATTTCCGTTTATGCAATTTCTATCGGTAAATAGGGCTTATATAAACGGGGATTAAAACTGCAGGAAAAAACAGAACCAGACCTCCAAGCTTGCCGAATGACGTCATCTTTTTCCTTTCGAGCGACGACTGTTTTACGGCCGGACATTGCGACACTGATACGTATTAGTATTTTATGATATTTCCATAAAATCTATGCGAAACGTGTTGCTACTGTCACCTCCACACTTACACGTTTTGACATCGGCGTCGTACATCGTTGTTTTGAGATCAACCCTAGCGACGAGCCAGAAAGACGTGCTTGTGCCTGTATTGTGTTCCGTTCTGTTTTTGAAAACCCACCACACAATGAGGGCATGACGGTTTTTCAAGAGTGTTATTTGAATGACATAGTGAACCAGACGCTACACGTGGGCGGTGGCTCGAGTCGAGAGGACCGGGGGTCGAGTCAACCTGTTGGCGTTTCGAAACTTGGGAAATTTTGTCTACCCTACTTTGCGTCAGTTCATCCACTCATTGTATAAGGACTAAACATTTTCGCACAGCAGTTGCAGCGTGGCTGGACGCTGAAGTGGACATTGTGGTTGCTTGAACAGATCTGCCGGGGGCGAAGTATGTGTGTGTGGATTGGGGTGACTCTTAATCGAGAGAACCAAGGTTCGAATGACACTGGTGCCGTTTCTAAGCTTAGGCACGTTATTTAACTCCGCGTTGCTCCAGGTCACTTAACTGTATAAATGAGTAAGTGGCTATAGACAGTGGTGGATATATGATTTGGAACGACGCCTTTAATATATCCTAATTTATTTGCCTCTGAATATTGTTTATTTGCTATAGAATTGTATTTATTTATTTCGGAATTGTATATTCTGAATGTTATTTCTTTACTTCAAACGTTTATTTATTTGCTTCTGAATGTCGTTCATTTGCTTCTGATTTCTCTTTATGTGCTTTTGAATTTTATTTATTTCTGATTCTGACTTATCTGATTCTGGATGTTATATAGTTGATTCAGATTTTTATTGTTTTGGTTGCTTTCTGAGTTTTACTTATTAAATATGATTTTGAATTTCGCTTATTTCCTACTGAATTGTATTGATTTGTTTTTGAATTTTATTTTAAATTGTATTTATTGGATTCAGGTTTTAACTTCTGAAATTTTATTATGAATTTAATTTATTGGAGTTAGATTTGTATTTATTTGTTTCTGAATTTCATTAATTTATTTCTTAAATTTGTTCATTTGTTTCTCAAATTAATTTATTTGTTTCTCAATTTTACTAACTCGCACCCGGGTTCTCTCGATTGAGAGTCCCATGTTCTAACCAACAGGCCATCACACTCGTCTACAAGCGATTAAGCGGAGCCCCTGCATTACTGATCCGCGTACGTGGTACATACCTATTTGAGAAGAAGAAATGTGTTCGCTGCGCCGTCCAACACTCACTTCGTGACGAACTGAGCAGAACTTGTTAAGGTAGCCGACTACCCTGAAATCAAGCTATATGCCCATTTGTCTGCGTATCATTGTCAGGACAACGATTAAATCAACACAAAAGTTGTATTGTCAACATAATGTCAACAGTAAACACAAATGATACATTTATTGGTAAAGAAAATTAATAAGAACTGAAACCATTATAAATTAAACGATATACATGTGGCGCCTCTCGCGGATAAGCAGGAAAACTTTTTATTGGAGTGTGATTTCAAGATAACAAAATCTTTTCTGCCCGACACGTAATTATTTTGTTTGTTTGCTGGGACTGTGGTAAGGATACGCAATAACAAATACGCGTATACCAAGTCAGAGCTGGCTGGTTCTACACGACTGATTGATTTACAAAGGTATTATGTTTAAAAGCCAGGTCTGAATGGGTGTACGCCTTTTATTAGTAAGTATCCTTATCACTGTTACCGCGGGGCCACTCAAAACACCCCCGTAAACAAGTCACATTCCACAAGTTAGGTAAAATTATACTCTATTCATGTTGATTGAGTAAAACCAAACATATTCGATTTAAGTTGTCCCAATGATGGTACACTGTCAATGTATTGAGTTGTCCCCGGGAGCTGTGGTAGGGATGGGTAATAACCTTGGCCCCCCAAAAGGTTCTGGGCAGCCGGACCAGCAAGTTCCAAAAGTTACTGGTCCAGCAGCAAAGTTACTGGTCCTTGTGAAAATTTACCAACGCCATGTTTGAACGCAAACCGCCAGCAAAACAACATATTGACCGAAAACACGTCAACAATTAATTGTATTATCAACTGCCAGGCAAGTTTGGCAGAATAAAGGTCCAGTTGTCGACCCAGTTTATTTCTGAAACCACAACTGTATAAGCCAAATATCTTGTCTCTGTGGCGTATATTCTGTGCGTACGTGCGATCTATGTCCGGTTTTTTAATAGTTTTACCGCAGTAGAGTTGAGCTTTTTGGTGCATGCCCTAAAAAAATCAAACAACACGTTTGGCTATGAGAGCGTGGTGGCCATGTGACTAGCCGTGTAACGGTGTATTTGATTGGCTAATGAATCAACGCTGTAGCAACACAACGGTATGGAATGTAATAGCTGTGAGCAGTTCTTTCAAATTGACACATTCTTGACAGTTCGTCCCCAATTGGTAGTTGGACGGCGCAGTGAGCACATTTCGTCTTGTCAAATAGGTATGTACCACTTATGCGGATCAGTAATACAGGGGGCTCCGCTTAACCTCTTGTAGACGGTGTTGGTTAGAACATGGGACTCTCAATTGATAGAACCCGGGTTCGAATCCTCTTGTTGCCGTTTCGAAGCTTGGGCAATTTTGTCTACCCCACGTTGCCACACTTCATTAAGCTGTTTATATGAGTACTTTGTGGTAGACAGTGGTGGATGTGAACGAACAGGCATGGTTGAATGCTTCCCAGAGAGGTCGAGTTGGTTTTGGAATGAACAGGTATGACAGGGGATTAAGTGTAGAGGGCTTTGAGCAGGTCCTACGGACTGGATACCGCGCTAGATAAGAACCTAACTGTTTAAAAACAGAATCACATATAACAGAATCAGCCGCTTAAAGCTGACTGTAAAATTTTCCATCTCAGATCAAAATCCCCTAATTAATAGCTTCGGGATTTCATTTATTTGCTCCTGAATTTTATTTATTTACTTGTTTCTGGCTTCTACTTGTATGATCTTGAATTTCGTTTATTCCCTGCTGAATTTCATTTATTTACTCGACGTTGATTCGAACGACGCCTGGCGGTTACAAACCATGAAGACGGTCAAGCATTTAAATCGGGCAACTACAGTACTTCACAATATTCGCGCAATGAAAATGTTCCAGACTACTAGTTCGCTTGTATCGGCGTGCGGCACCATATCTCAGGGGCGTTCTGGGGGAGACAAAATAAAAAATCAAATGTTGCACGCCAGCCGACGTGCCCTCGTGGAATTAATATAGGATTTTTTCGGGAACGTTTTTGTTTACAATAAAAATTAAGGTACTGCAACATTCACCAAAAGTTATTAAACACATATTATTGTGAATCCACTCACCACTTTTCTACAATACTGAATTATTATTATACAGCAGTGACAAAACGTCAATTACAAACTGTTTGGTCACGTTGATCAATAATATTGATTCAGTAGTGTTTGCTACATCATGTCAGAAAGACCCAATGGCCTCAACGTAACCCTACTGTTGGGAATTAGTTTGTTTTTCACTCTGCCATAGATGTAGTGATAACTTGTGAATGAAGCTACTCATAGCTACACATGTATATAAAATATAAACTTTCATGGGGTCACTTGTGTGGACCACAATTAGTGAAAATACATATCATTATGCTGTGTTGTATTGGAAATATGAATAATTAATTGTTTTTGCATTTTCTTCTAGATATGGTATAACATAAAGTACGAATGCATAATATAAAACGGTCGTGACATTTTAATATTAAGGATTGGGACCGGTTTGATACCTATATTCCAGATGTAGTTACATCTTAATCACGATTTAGATATACCCTAGTATTCATGTGGCAAGCTTTGATACGACCTGTACTTTGAAATACCAACAGGTTTCAAAGAAAATAATTTTTACAAGTCCAAAAGCAATCCCCAATTGCATGTTTAATAGGAGTAGCAATGTGATCCTAACATGCGCTAAATTGTATTAATCACAAATATAAAATGGAGTTACTTACATACATATCTGATCAATGTAAGGTTGGGTGGATTTGTACTTGATTTTATATTAAAAAACGTTTCAACTACGACGATCTGCCACAGAAAGGGTTTTCCTTGAAACTGTTGGCACTTTCTTCTTTAGGAACTTTAACATGTATATATTATGTGGGAAATGTTATCAGGAAATCAAAGACATTTAATAAATTCCTCTTTTAAAATATGCCTTAATTTCGCGATAAGCGACCATATACACTGTTTTATTTATATTAAACAAATTTGTAAAATGCTCTTGCACTTGTTTGTAGTCACAGCTGTTGATGTCACTACATGAGGTAATCGCAACCAAACCGCGATTTCTTCGGGCGGCGGTTTTGGAGATTTATCTTGCAAATGTAGATGAATAACAAACGCGATAAAATCAGTACCTGTGGCTGTAAAACGTGCTTAGCTCGATTGAGGTCGTTTAGTGCCAAAGTGTAACACGTCACTGAGCACCAGACACCACGCACTGTTTATCTCCAGTGTGCGCGGTGACGTTATGTGAAGTGTAATTATCCCGTCTTGTATCACAGCGGAAATTGAATAGTCGAACTTGTCGCGGGACTCTCCTACAAAGCCGACGAAGGGCGATCGAGCTCGTGGCATTACTGTGTTCGAATGCGCTCGCGTTTCCCGTGAAGTATACGAGTTCAAGACATGAAAGTAGAGTTCACGACCCCTATGAAATCGTATTTACCTGTCGAGAATTAAAATTAAAAAAAAGAAGCCCCTGTTGTCAACTGGTAATTATGAGTTCACGGGGATCGCGGACTCTATTTATATGTCGTGCACCGGTAAATACGAGCGACTGGAACGTAGCATTAGTCTGTGTCACGGACGTATTGGCGGGGTTTCCACTCACTGGATTGGCTCCGGTCTAGTTGGGATGCCCCATTTCTATAATTCAACGCCCGTGAATGGTGGTTGCACAAATGAATAAAACAACAAAGACAAATGAAAGAAAAATAAACATTTAATATACGATAGTTATTGTTTTGTTATTGTTTATGTGAATGCTTTCATGTCTTGTTATTGTTTATGCGAATGCTTTCATGCTTCTTGTTGATAAAATACCAGGCAAAAGGCTAGATTTGCATATACGCCACCAGAAAGGGGTATCACATGAGCAGATACCAGTTGCGGCCAGATTTGAAAATGCTGATCTACGCAGTGCTTTCAGTGGCTGTGAAACAGCCAATATACAAGTATTCTGTCCAATTTCGTTACACAATGTTACCAATGCACTAGGCCACATAACAAATATCACAAATAACTGTTCTAGTGCAAAATGGCTACCTGCTCCCTCACATACAGGAGTCATACCCCCTAATTTTGACCACATTTCCATTTTGGCGTCCGATCTGTACCATGTTATCCGTGATTGCTATTGCTGTCTGCCTTTTCCAAGCAAACTGTTCACTTTTCCTATAAATCTGTGCATACAGGAAAAGGTTATCTCTTCTGTAAACCATGGTTATGGTTAGGGTTAGCTGGAGGTTAGCTCTATATATATATATATATATATATATATATATATATATATATATATATATATATATATGGGATTATCTAAGGTTAGGGTTGCATACCTTCACTTCCTTGTGCTCAAGCACTTACAAGTTACTTCACACAACATGAAATATATATTGATATGTAGTGGTTAGACATTTTGGAAAGGCAACTATTACTGTTTATACTAAAAGTGCTTATCGTAGGCTTTTAGCTTACCGCAAGCTCTTTTGTGCTATTCTAACATATACATTGTTTTATTAACAATTAACCATTTCAGTACTACAGCCCTGATGTGCTGTGACCACTGAATACTCCTAGTGAATATGCAAGAAAAATATGACCACCATTGCACTGATGGTAACGTTAACGTTTTGTCTGATTATGGGACAATTTTACCAGAAAAAAATATTACATTTTTTTCACACCAACTGCCATCATCTCACTGACATTGTGACCACGTTTTGTCAAAAGGACACACCTCCAGCTCTTTTAAAACGCCCTCACGTGCGATGCCCGTCAATGTTTACAAAAATAGCCACGTATTCATCATTCAGCTCTCAGAAATGCACTATTTCACAGCCAATAGCTTAAACAGACAAATTTTTGAATGTGCCTGCACTTTTGTCACATCATATGAATACGGTTGTCGCAGCCGTCTTTCTTCGCAACAGGGGTGTCGTCTCGCTAGTGGCGTTTTGGCATCGCCCCGTCGCTTCGATATTCGCTGAGTATCTCGGCTATGTTTTCAGTAAATTTCTCACGTTTCACACGCTACGTATTAACTTTAGTGGAGCGTACACACATTTAACTCCTCGGTCAGAGTTATACCTTACACGTGGTTGACTCACTCGTGTCTTTCCTCTGACATCCGGGCGCCAACGCTGTGCTATACGACCTTCTCACTGTACTTTCACCTAATCTGCTTGCCGAGATCCCTCACATGTGTATTCAGTCTCTTTTTAGACTCGTTGTTTCTGAGATAACACATGACACTAGTTCACAAATCACCGTCTCCTGGTCTAGTCCACCAAGAAACCACTCCTTAAATATTAGTATAAAATACCCTAAATCGGGTAATACTCGGGTTCTTGTCTACTTAATATGCACCATTCTCTAAGATAAACAAACCCACACCGTAGATACGGACGCAGGCATGCTTGAGCAAGCAAATTACACAATACTTGTCGGCTCTAACAAATACCAATGCATTCCTTCATACTGGAAAGGTTTAACTAATAAAAAGAAACACAGCAGAATAGCAGAATGCAGAATAGAATAAGCTACTAAAATGCGCAGTAGGTACTGCGAACGCAGCGTAAATGCAAAGATGATTGAACTAATTCTAAAAGGCGAGGTACGAGTGAGGTATAAAGGAAAGATTTTGGCCCGCTAACTTTACATATACCACACCCAGGTTGCACAATGTCTATTTGACAATGGTTACACGAGGGCTACTTTCAAAGACTACACGACCTCCAGTCTTGATCGTGCGCTCCAGCCCGACCCGGGCCGGATGATGAAACCTTTTGAAATTTGATAACTTATCAGCTGAGATAATATGTAACACCCATTCCGAGTTGTTTGTCAACTGGGCTTCTGTAACATTGTCGCAAACTATTGAGAGACTAGGCGCTGTCATCACGCCCTTAGCAACAAATCTATAGAATTATATAAACCTATAGCATTCTAAAGAAATATTTAGAAATGTACAATCATACTGAAGTCTACAGAGCATAGTACAACTGTGTATAGAAAACTAAAGTACTACATATTATATATACTTTGTTTACGTCTACTTAGATTTTCTTTAAAAAAATATTTATATAATTCTACAGAACATAGTAGAATGTTGCATAGAAAACCATAGAATACTACTAGACACTCTATGGTATTATGACCTGTCGTCATTTGTTTTCCCAGGGCAACTGATGAAAGAATGTTCAAGATGAATGTCACCAAAGTGTTGCTACAGACACTGAGAAGAAAACCAGCAAATCGACTTCGCTATTATTGTCTGATTGTCGTTCTCTTTGTCACCACAATCATATACCTAACACGTACTCATCCAGACTTGGTAAATATCTACATCCTCTTTTGAAGAATGTGAAACATATTTATAGTAATGTTAGTTGCGTATGTTTGCAAATATAAAACTATTCTCTCTTCAGGACCATGCATACTGAACATTTTTTTCCAGATATTTAGCTCATACGAGCTGTGCGAAAAGTCATGCGGACAAAATTCTTGTTTACATTTTGTTTGAGTCATTAAATATCACATGTCAATCTTAAATAGCCAGAGTAGGTTTCATGTGACAATTTGCCAGTACGAAGGGCCTGAAAACACTGCATGGTAACATGCAGTATATATATATATATATATATATATATATATATATATATATATATATATATATATATATATATATATATATAATGCCCTATATTATATTATTCATGCTCTTCCTATGATTATGTTAACCGAAATAGCCCAATGCTCTCCGTATTATCCGAGAGCCCTCTATGTTCACTTCCTGTACACCGAAATATGTGTGTGTTTTTAATTTCAGAACAGTTTAAAATAGTTGAGACTGTTACTTTGGGTGACAATCTTTACATTTCTATGCTATAAAGTAGTGTGTGACTATGTTTGTCTGTTCCCTCCTACCCCCGTCGTGTATGGGGTTGACAGTTTGTAGGCGCGCCCGGGAGCCCGTGGGGATGGTTCGTATAATATTATAGATAAAAATCTAAATTCCCCCGATTCCCCCGGTGGGGATATTACGAAGGAACCTGAACCTATGTGGACGTTTGACATACAGATTATGTAGGTCATGGGAACCTGAACATATGTGGACGTTTGACATACAGATTATGTAGGTCATAACAACAGAAGTTCGCAGTATTGTACAATTACAAGCAAATTTATGCGCGTTTTCAACGATTGGTCCGAGTTATGTTATCTCCGTCAAACGTCAAAAATTCTAAAAGTTTTCACCAGCCGCTGTCATCATCCCACTGACATGCTGGTCGAGTTTTGTCAAAATTAGACATTTCTAACTCTTGTAATATGCCTGTATGTGCGATACCCCTCAATGTTTACCAATATTGGAATGAATTACGACGCACACAAATATCCTTCCGTCTATTAAAATCATCTAAAAATCCACCATTTCACTCTCAACAGCTTCCGCCAGAAAACCTGGTAATGTCCGCGCACAAATGCACCTATGTCAGATCGTATGAATTTTTTAAAACGTCCTATATCCAAACTTACTATGCCCTCCATTCGTGTGTAACACACCATGAAGTCTAACTGAGGCATGACCCCTACAACCATCTTTGTGCTGGAGATCAATGCTGCTATCGCTGCTGACCGACCGTATGGGGGACTTGACAAGCACAGCAAGTGGATCGTGGCTACAACAATAAATCATCCCACGAAGGCCCTGATCGCTCTCAGTCAACTGACGGACTGGAAGTTGGTGGTTGTTGGCGATCGGAAGACTCCAAGGGATTGGGCGTAAGTACTTCAAAACGTGTTGTGGAGAAGGGATGACATTACCAGCTCAAACAGTGTGTTTGTGTGCGTGTGTTCGTGCGTGCGTGTCTCTATACACGCACACACGCTTTCACGTAATCATAAATCACGCCTGTATTTTAAAACAAGCGTTACTCTCGTTACCGGCATATTTTGGGTGTCGAGGGGACGGCCGCTCCCCAATGGAGGGAGCATTTTTTTATAGAGGTGATACTGGTAATAATACGTCCCCACTAAAAACGTCGCCTGTCTGAGAGACGTCACGTATGGTGGTGTTCGCCCAGTAGACTCCCCGATCATCACAAATCCCCCTTATTTATACTGTTAAATCTATAGCCTTGGGTTAGATACGGACGCTGATTATGTCACTGGCTCCTGACTCTAGGGGTCCTTGGAATATTGGCAGGGTGCCAGTGAACTTCAGCTAACCTTCTGAACAAAGGCCTCCCAGTGTAGAGCTCTGCCTCCCAAAAAGCAGATGGCCCCCAATAGACCCATTGCATGATGACGTCAGCCGCGTAAACATAACACTCTACGCAGTGCACACTGGGATTGAATCAGGGTCCAGCTAGCCGAACGCGATAAATATGCACGGACGCACAGCACACAGCAGCGTTATACTTATACGTTATACTGCATTATCATGACGAAAACTAATTGTTGTGTACCGTATTGTCACCAGTAAACCAGTAAACGGCATACGACTGAAATTTTATACACTTCCTAAAGATGCGAAGGTGCGTAAGCGTTGGGTTTCATCTATTCGTAACGGTAATTTGAAGGTGAACTCGAAAGGCACGAGTGTACGCAGTTTGCATTTTTGCGGCGGTCGCAAGACCTACGACATTAATCACCCCACCATATTTCCGTGGACATCGGAATGGGAAGCGGTTGTTGAAAAGTATAACGACGAAGTCACAAGACAAAGTCACGACCACAGCTACAGGCGAACAGTCCTAGGCTCCTCACATTAGACAGACCGAAGTCTGCCAGCAAGACTGTGCGCGTTCGGCACACACTGAACTCGACACATCAACAGGATCACAACGTCTCCATGAACAGTGTAAGTGACTACTTATTTCTTACCAATGCTATGAATGGCACTGCATTCTTGTTAGTGTCATTGCCCATTGTTTTTCACTGCACCAGGGCAAAATACGCATACGTAATCTTATTTGTTATAATACACGTACGCACACACGCACGCACACGCACATTATATATATATATATATATATATATATATATATATATATATATATATATATATACACACACACACCTACACACATAGTAGTTACCAGTCATTCAGAGCAGTATAATAATTAGTAGGCATACATCAATTACATATTTTTAATGGTTCATTTTATGTGTCCAGGCAAGGAAGGCTTTGATCCCTGATGACTCGGATGTACAAGTACCAATCCTGGGTGATACATATGTTCGAGACGACAGAGAGGTCGAAAGTATCAATGAAGTTCGCACAGATAACAGTACACCTTGTACTAAGGACAATGTAAGAATACAAGACTAATTGGCGAAACACTATTGCATCTAACAAACCAAAGACCTCCCTCAATAAAAATTAAGCCCACCCATTCCTTTCAATGTTCCATCAGCAAAAAAACATTTGCATGCTGCGCACATTTTTAGACAGTTCTCACCTTAACAAAGTGTGACTACTTTTCACTTTAGTGCGCACATGTCATTAACTGTGAAGATGGAGCTGATGGGATTAAAAAGTGAACATGGAAATTGTATTGATTGAGAGTATTAGTTTTGTACACATAATAATGTAGGCGTTCACAATACATGTGCATTGACTTGACATAAACAAGAAAAATAAACAAACAGTGATCGTTAACAGATAATCATATATTTATTATTTCACTGAACAGCATTGGAGGTACACATGTCCATATAGTTATGCAATGCCCTATTAAAAGATATGTTTATGCCACGTGCATACTGATGCCATATTGCATATCATGATGCCCCCCACAACAACCACATACAGTCAAGTAGCCTTACTATAAAAATCAAGCACATGCATAACATTTACTTGACTGGGTTATACTATTCATATGTACAATATGAACACATGCACAAATGCACACTGACATAATTATATAGAGTGCAAAACTGTATATCAGGTAACAAGACAATGATTCATAGTGCTGCCATCCCTATATAATATTTTGTCTAAATGTTGTGGTATTCACTACGTTTAATTTATGTTCATAATCATATGTTGCAGATGAGACCATACTATGAAGACACGAATGTTTTGATGGAAGATCACTTGCAGCATCTTCTGCAACAAATCGAGAGTTGGCTTGCATCTGATACAGCTGACATTACAGCAGCTAAACGCCTCATGCTTGTGATGATAAAGTTGTTACTACAAGGAGCAGGCAGAAACATTGTCTGTCTTGCGTGATTTGGATCGCTCCAAGCTATCACGATTTGAGGGCAGTGATGCCGATATTCGATTCTGGACTGGGTTTTATTCCTACGATACACTCAAAATGTTCTGGGAGCATTATGTCGAACCGAACACGAACAGCATGCGTTACTGGGGCTCAGCAAATGCTGAATGTGATGCCAGTCTAAAATGTGGACCAAGGCGAAAGTTGTGCCCTATTGATGAGCTATTCTTGGTGTTGGTGAAGCTTAAACGTGGCAATTATTTTTATATCATAATTTCCGGTTCCATTAGTTATTGTTAAAGGAGATTCATAGTCGTATATTATTGCCTGGGTAGGCCAGAATTTGTCTAGTTTGTTTTTAAATGAGTTAATTGATCTAGCTTGTATTACAGAGTTTGGGAGACTATTCCATGGTTCAGCCACTCTAAGAGGGAATGCATTTTTTCTTCAATTTATTTTTGCTCTTTGGGTAAATATTTTAAGGGAGTGTCCTCTATTTCCTGATCTTAGTGTCACATCCTCCCATTTCAGGAGGTTTGGTGCAGATTCATTATCGTATAATTTATGCATTATTTTATAGACTTCTATCATGTCTCCTCTTAGCCTTCGGTATGCTAATGTGGGTAGCTTCAGTAATTTTAGTCTTTCTATATATGATAAATCCCTCATACCAGGAAGTTGCTTTGTGGCCCTTCTCTGGACATTTTCTATTGCTATTTTATGTTTTATCTTATATGGATACCATACTGCTACGGCATATTCTAGGTGAGATCTAACCATTGTCTTATATAGTGGCAAGAAAGTGTGTGTGTCTAGGAATTGGAAGGTTCTTCGGATTATTTTTGTCATTTTGGTTGCTTTATTTACCACTTGGTTTATGTGATCATCAAATGACAATTTTGAATCGATAATTACACCTAAGTCAGTTTGCTTATCTGTGGTGGCTAGTGAATGTTTAACATTAGTACTTGTCATGAAATATTATATATATTATTTTTTCCAATTTCCATGTGTTTAAATTTGTCTGGGTGGAATTTTAATAACCATTTGTCGCTCCATTGTTCTAGGATACTTAAATCTTGATGTAGTATATCCTGATCATTTTTATTTGTTATGGCTCTAAATATCTTAATGTCATCAGCGAACAGAAATGTATTGGATTTAGTTAACTCTGGCAGGTCGTTTACGTATAGAACAAACAATAAAGGTCCTGGGGCAGATCCCTGATGTTACTTTGTGCCAGTTTGATTCTTTTCCATTTACTGCTACCTTTTGTCGTCTATTTGTGATGAATGCCTCAATCCAGTTAACTAAATCATTCCTAATGTTAAAACTTTTTAATTTACTTATTAGTCTCATATGTGGCACGGTATCAAAAGCCTTTTGAAAATCCATATAAATAACATCTGTGTAATTATCCTTATCCATTTCTGAGGTCCATTCATCTAGTATTTTAATTAGTTGGAGAACTGTTGATCTGCCAGAGATAAAACCATATTGTTTTTGACTGAACAGACCATTGACTTTCATGTAACTGATGATGTGATTTCTAAAAAAAATTTCCATGCATTTACAAACTATGCTTGTTAGGCTTATTGGACGGTAATTGCAAGCTAATTTCCTATTTCCTTTTTATATATTGCTGATATTTTGGCATCCTTCCATTCATCAGGAATACTTGATGTTTTTATCGATGTTTCAAATATTTTTGTAATAATATTCGTATCCAACAGTCACGTACGTACATCGCTTGGGAATGACAGCGATGTTGAGCTCAAGGAAGCTGATCAGCTGAAATCGCTTACGCTTGATATATTCAAACGATACGACATTTACTATAAGCATAGTATATGGTCAAATGTCACAATTGTTATTCGAGTAGATAATTCAATCAATCAAACGTTTAATACAAAATATTTTATTGCAATATATTTATGTAATAGAATGATAATAAAATGTACGCAAATGAAAAGTCAGTCAGGCACGTGTAATGAAATAAACCACACATATGCAACACGAACAATGTACGTCTCACCACTCCGAATATTGCCGAGCGACTGACCAATCTATCATCTCCACTTGGGCGGGTCATTGTGGAATTCCCACAATGACCCGCGAGACATCCGGGACGATTCTAGAACCGCCCCACAATCCACTTTGCCCTGTACATATCCACATTTCATTGGTAGTCACTTATTGCCAATATTGGCATAAATTCCATAATATCGCTCACTTATGTGAATCGCTATAGTATTGTAAAATGCAGTACAAACAAACATACCGCTTTCATTCGTATCCATGTTCACTTGATATCCATATAAGATGTGAACATTATACGTGCACGCTTACCTTCGAACGAGTGTCGAGTGATTATCCGAGTTTGTGCTTGTCAAGCCACGGCATTTAATCCAACGGCAACGCCTGAGTGCATCGGTCGTATTCTTTCCGACAACTATCTCAGGCAAAAGCGCACCCTTAATATCACTTTCCTGAAATATAACTAATGCCTCTGCCATGTTGTTTCTTGCTGCGACTGACTCACGTAAACACGCAAAATTAACACGATGACACAGCAGAGTAAAGGCACAAAGGTTGGAAAGCGTAACGAAAGCAACCGTATTTATAAACAAAATGGCAGGCGAACCCTGAATAAAGCCCACAATGCATTGCGCTAGTAGTTTTTTACACTTTTGACGTCATCAAGCTTCAGGGCAATTGTAAACAACATTCCAACTTGCGATTCGCATATTGATATAGCACGTACATTTGCTACAATTTTGTCACAATTGTATTAAAAGTCAAAAATAAACCCTGATCTCCGATTCTTACAGCAACATTTGCAGTGTTTGTACGTGCGTGCGTGCGTGCGTGTGTGTGCGTGTGCATGTGCATGTATGTTGGTTTATTCATTTTGATAGTCAGAACATAAATTGTTCTATAATGGTGGGACACTGCCTGTTAAACTACACAAGCAAATTATACATGCAGCCGATTTTGGCAGGAGAGCCATAAGCCCATAGTGGCAGAATCTTAGCCCATTATGTCCTTTCTCAAGGTTTTTTATTTGTAAACTAGTTTTAATGTCTCAGTCGTGTCCTATTATGTTGCAGGATACCTGGAGTTGTCTTTCTTGATGTGGCTGCCCAAAAGGCACTGGGATACAGGACCACTCCATTGTTACCATACGACAGATACACGAGGAAAACAGTTGGCTATCTTTTTGCAATTGAGGTACGTACACTGCACAATAGTAACAAATACATGTTTTCTAGCATGCTTGGGGCATCCTGTAATTCGTCACCATTCCCCACGCGAATTCGCTTGCTGTTGGGACAGTCTTCGTGTTAGACGCATATTAAATGTAATTAAAGCAAAAGTCAACTATTTGTTACAATGTAATCCCATTCGTTAACACCTCGATATAGAACAGTCAGTTCTGCCCGTTATTCTACAGCTTGAAAAGGTGCAATATGCTACAGCTTGAATTGGGTAAATAACATTGAACGCTGTATTTATGTAACATGTGAAGTTACTATTGTTATTGTTCTGTGGTTACAGCATGGCGCTCGTTACATCTATGAGACGGATGACGATAACATACTCATGGACGGCTTCCGATGTTTCCACATTGACGTATCCGTCACACGTGGTCTGATGCCAGCGACCGATAACATTACGTTCAACCCGTATCCACACTTCGGCCAAGCGTCCTTGTGGCCTCGGGGCTACCCTTTGGAGCTGGTCGGACACGAGGCATCCTACAACTACCGGTTCTGTTCCCTTCACCAGGCGTCCATAAGACAGGCATTAGCCAGTGGTGATCCAGATGTCGATGCCGTTTTCCGACTGACTCGGAGACATGAAAATGACAATGGCAAGTTGATGTTCGATGTAACAGCACCACCTATTGTCATTCCGCGCGGTACGTTCATCCCATTCAATTCGCAGGATACTCTTTTTACAGAGGACGCATTTTGGGCATTGCTTTTACCGGCGAGTCTTTCGGACAGAGCCTGTGATATATACAGGTCCTACTGGGCCCAGGCTCTTTTGTGGCTGGTGGGTGGCCATCTTGGATTCTACCCTCCAAATGTAATGCATGTTCGTAACAAACATTCTTTTCTGAGGGACTTGGCCGACGAAAGTGAGATGAATCTTCATATGGGACGGCTTGTCAGGTTCCTTCACGATTGGAAATGTGATCGACTGTTCTTATTTGACTGCATGACAAAACTGGCAGAGGATATGGCATTTACTAAGTTCTTGCAGAGATGTGATGTAGAAGTCACGTACGCATGGGTTGCTGATCTAAAAAACTTGGGGTATTCACCCCCTGCCATAAGACACTCGAGCACGTGTTCAGATGCACTGTCAGTGAAGTATTTCCCGCACGAACAGAACACGTCGTTTGCGCATGTTGCAAGTATGTCACACGTGAGATCAGATCTAGCTCACCAAGTCGCCAGGGTTGATCTGATGCAACGTGTGTGCAGCGCAGAAGTCTACAACACTATCGCTACTGAAGCCTCACCGGAAACTCAGAACCTCCTATTGATTGTGACCATGCACAATCCTACAGCGACAATTCCTCTGATAGATGCGCACTATAAACGTTGTTTCACACACATTCTCTACTGTGGTACGTCAACGCCAGACAGTAGTTTGCTGCACAAATGGAAGATATCATATCTGACAATGTCTAACGCTGCTGGTGCCATCTCCTGCGTCAAAGCAGCCTCCGAACTGGGCTACAATGTAGATGGTTTCTTGCATGTATCCGACAAAATGCTGCTTCTGTCTGGAAAGAAACTACACATCCACGGAACAAGTCAAATGTTGGTAACAGAAAATACTTCGGATATGTCCCAACTGTGTAAAGAAAATGCAGCCAATTGTTTGGTACTGAGTGAACGTGTGATCAACGGTCTGAGCTCAAAACTTGACTCGTTGGACATCGGAAGTAGAATTAAGCTCAAACTGAAGGAATGTTTCAAGAGGTTAGTTCCTTCTGGTGCAAGCGAAAGGTCGTTTGTTGAAGATGTGGCTTTCAACGTGCCTGGCAGACACATGAAGTTGTTCCGAGCACTAGCAGATTTGTACACCGGACAGTACAGTTATGTTTCTGTGCTGCTGCTTGGCTGTCTTGAGACACACCAATTGTATCTCACTAGTTCACGTCAACAATCGGCCGATTACCAGGTCGATTTCATATTTCCTTTCTTATTCAGTGCTATTGATACTGATAATGCAGTGAAAAGCCAATACTGCAAAGCACTGCATTCATGTTGATGTGACTGAGACATTTGCATTCGTGCACCCACTTGCATCGTGTTGGGGTAGATTATGGGTATACATGTGTAGATGGGAGGAATGAATATGTACCGTATCAACACAATCAGAACGTTGTTGCTCGTGTTTGGAGTGTCGGGATATTTCACTGTTGTTGGTTTTCGTATACTGTATTTTATTATTTGCTGTAACGTGAAAAACAAATATATGTAGGCATACATAATATAATATTTCTCATTGAAAGAATGCATACATTTAACTTTTTGGTTTAGCCATGGATGAATATCTGGAAAAAGGATGTTGAAGAGATGCAAACAACTGTTCTAAAACTTTACGTGTACACAATAAACGTCTTCAACCTATTGGTGTCAAATTATATTATATAATTAATTAGTATTGCCACATTTCAACTATGGAATAATGGCATGGGGATATCGATATGACAGAACTTTCTTTAAGTAAATACAATACACACACAGATTCTATTATTTTGAAGCTTAAAATTACTAAAAGCATCCCTTAATTTACAAATTCAAGAACTAAAATTTTTAATATAAATGCAATGGTAGCATGTTTAACTAATGGGTGACTAAGCTTGACCTCTTCCGCTCTAGGCTGTTGACACTCTCATTGAAGAGGTAAGCCAAAACAAAGAACTACGAACAATATCAACTTGTTTTCACACCAATAAGCTTTCTTTAAACGCCAAAAAATGTGTCTATGTCTGTCTGTTTGTCTCGTCTGTCTCTCTATCTCCCCATCTCCCTCTCCTTTCCTCCCTCCCTCCCCCTCCCTCGCCCTCTCTGTCTCTCTCTCTTTCACTCTCTCTTTCACACTCTCACTCTCTCTCTCTCTCTCTCTCTCTCTCTCTCTCTCTCTCTCTCTCTCTCTCTCTCTCTCTCTCCCTCTCTCCGTGCTTCAGCTCGATCCATAGTGCAGCATGGCGAGTACTATTGCTCCACCCACCTGATATTACACTCGTTGTCACATGGTGAATCTTCATAAAGGCTTGCGCAGCCAACCAAACATTGGTGATGTACTGGCTTCGCACTTCTCCAATTCCCTATCCAATTTCGCCTCATCAGAGATGGTCATACCAAGATATGCGAAATTATGAACATTTTCAAGTAGTTGGCCAATTATGAAGTGCATGCTGTCACGTGTCATAGAATTTCAAGAATGCTTGCGCATGAATAAACCCAAGTTAAATGCGGACAAAACAGAGGCTATTAAATAATTATATGTTCGCCTTCAATCTAGGACAACATTTCTATTCCACATGTATAACTGGGAAATACCATCGTGCCTGTAGCCAAGAACACTGGACGATGCCTTACACATGAAGAGCCACGCGCAGCACTTGTGACGCGTGGTATTTTAACAAGATTGCCATCTCGAACAACAAGTTCCAGATGGCAAGTGGACAAGGAAGCCATTGGCTTATCGAGAGTCCAACAATTTTCTCATCTATGTGTAGCCCGCCCTTATCAGATATCTGTAAATTCTATTTTTAAACATATTCACACTACTAGCTTTAACAAAATCATTTGGCAGTTTGTTCCATTCATTTATCACCCTCTGTGAGAATGAGTACTTTCTCATGTCCAACCTACACTGCTCCTTAACTAATGCTGCTTTGTGTCCTCTGGTTCTACTGCCTTCTTTAAGTTTGAAGAACATATTCCTATCAACATCCTCATAACCGTTCACTATTTTAAAACTTCTATTTGGTCTCCTCTTAGTCTCCTGGTCTCTAGTGTTGTCAAACCACATTGTAATAAGCGACTTTCGTAACTAAGGTGTCTTAATTCTGGAATCATCTTAGTTGCTCTTCGTTGTATTCTTTCTAGCTTATCTACGTCTTTTTTACGATATGGCCTCCATGCTTGAATACAATATTCCAAATGTGGTCTAACTATTGCTTTGTACAGGGGTACAATTAGATGTTTCTCCTTATACGTGATAGTTCTCCTAATTAGCCCTACAATTTGATTTCCTTTCGAAGCAGCAATCCCACATTGCTCTGAAACTTTCATGTCAGCATTAAATGTTACTCCTAAATCCTTTTCTTGTATGGTTCTACCTAGTACAGCATCCCCCATTTTATATTCCTCGTCCATATTTCCATGTCCCATGTGTATACATTTACACTTCCCAAAATTGAATAACATTTGCCATTTTTCTGACCATTTAACTAATTTTTCTAGATCATCCTGTAAACTTTGTTTATCTGTATCATTAGTAACTTTTCTGAATACTTTTGTATCATCTGCAAATTTGAGTACTTTGCTAGATATGTCATCCTCCAAATCATTTATATATATTAAAAACAGTATAAGGCCTAACACTGATCCCTGTGGTACCCCACTCAAAACAGATTTCCAATTTGAAATCTTACCATCTACTATTACTCTCTGTCTTCTGTGCGTAAGACACTTTTCTATCCAGTTGATTACATCATTGCCTATACCATGGGCTTTTAGTTTAAGTAACAATCTTTGATGTGGCACTTTATCGAAAGCTTTCTGAAAATCTAAGTAGACAACATCCACTGGTGACCCGTGATCTACCCACTTTGTAATTTCTTCTAAAAAACATAAGAGATTGGTTAGACATGACCTTGCTTTTAGGAATCCATGTTGAGATGTATTTATTAATTTGTTTTATGAGGAATTCCACCATGTGGTCTCTAATTAATGTTTCGAGTAATTTACATACAACTGATGTTAAACTGACTGGTCTGTAATTTTCTGGCTTCTTCCTCGATCCCTTCTTAAACAGCGGCGTAATGTTTGCTTCTTTCCATTCTGAAGGAACAATTCCTTCTTCTAGTGACAAGTTAAATAAGTTTGCAAGTGGTGTACTAATTTGATCAACAATTTCCTTTAGCAGTTTTGGTGGTATCCCATCAACTCCAGGTGATTTATTATCTTTCATCTTCTTAATTTTCTTTGCTATCATTTCAGGAGTTACAAATAACTGCCCTAAATGTTCTGATTTGTTGCCCTCAAATTTAGTCAATGGAACTGGAAGTGAGCTGATATCTTCTGTGGTAAAAACTGAGCTGAAATACTCATTCAGGACTTCTGCCATTTGGAACCCATCTGAAATTATGTTTTCACTGTTGTTTTCCAGTGGTCCGACCTTATCTCGAACTTTCTGTTTACTCCTTACATAAGCATAGAAACTCTTGCTGTCATTTTTTATATTACCTGCCAATTTTTGTTCAAAGGTTCTTTTAGATTTTCTAATTTCAGTTGTAGCCAGGTTAAGTGCCTCTTTGTAGTTTGTGTAGTCTTCTACATTTCCAGTGTGTTTATAGACCTTCCACAGCATCTTTTTGTGAGCAATTTTTCTAATAGCTTCTTTTGACAGGTGTTTTTTCCTGGATCTTTTCCCTTGTTTTCCTAATGGAATAAATTTCTCAATAATGCCCTCAATCTCATATTTTAAACAAGTCCAGCATTCTGTTGCTGTCTTGTTCTTCAGCAAGTTATTCCAATCTAAATTTGCTAGATATGTTCTCATCACTTTATATTTGCCTTTGTTGAAGTTCCTCCTCCATTGTTTTTTATATGTATTCCCTGTTTTTACTTTTATATTAAAATGGATTTGGTTATGGTCACTTGAACCCAAAGGTTCGTGTACTTTAACATTGTCAACTAATTCATTTTGAGAAGACAAAATTAAATCTAACACATTCCCACCTCTGGTTGGTTCCAAGACATGTTGAGTAAGGAAACAATCCTGTGTTAGAAGTAGAAACTGATGGTCGTCACCTCCAGCACTCTCTAATGATTCCCATTGTATATGGCCATGGTTAAAATCACCCATTATAACACATTCTCCCTTGCTCACCTCCCTTATCGCCTTTTGTAATTTTACATCTTCCTCTTGTCCTATGTTAGGACTACGATAAACTACTCTACTACTATTGTTAATGTTGAGTTCCTGGTAACTATGTTACACCAAATTGCTTCCACACTATCTGCTTCACTTTTCAATGTAATTTCATATGCTTGGATAGATTCTTTAATATACAAAATTACTCCACCTCCCCTTCTTTCTCGTATATCCTTCCTAAACACTACATAGCCTGTCAGTGCTAACTCAGCATCTAATATATCTTCATTTGCCCATGATTCTGTGATGCCTATTACATGAGGATCAATATCTGCTACCATAATGTCTAACTCACTTTTTTTATTTACTATGCTCCTGGCATTTAAGCATACACATTTAAGTTCATTGTCTGAAATTATTGGTGAACATTTCTTTGGATGTGTATTTGTAGTAGTACTCCTTTGAGTTTTCTCTGTCAGTTCCCCCTGCGCATCTAGTTTAAATAATCTATGGTACCTGTGCCCTCGTCGACAACTCTGACAAACTCACACGCCAGAACTGCAGCGCCCTTCCCTGTCAGATGAAGTTCATCTCTCATGAAAAAGTCACCTCTTCCCACAAAGTTTAACCACATGTCTACGAAGCCTACTCCCTCCTCCATACATACCTTCTGTACCTGTGTGTTGATCGCCATCCTTCTACAGTTCCTATATTCCTCACCCCTGCCTCCCATTATTGGTAATATCCCCGACAATACGATCTGCCCAACTCGTGCCTCTTTAAGTGTCTTGATCAACCTCCTGTACTTACCAATGATGGCTGACGTTCTCTCGTTATCTGCATTGTTCGTTCCCAAATGCACGAGAACAGCACCTCCCGTGCCACCACCCATGACCTGTCCTGCCTTCTCTGCTATATCCTCTACTTTTGCCCATGGTAGGCATACTGTTATGTCATCTCCTCTATTTACAATTGTATCCACTTTCCTAATAATGGAATCCCCCATAAATACCCGGGCTTTCCTCACTTTCCCCTGTGATACTACATCAGCAAAGCTCCTTTCCTGTTGCACACTACTAGTATGCCCCCTTTCTCTCCTATCATCAACCTTTACTGTCTTACCACCTGGCAATCCCTCTCCACTCACTCGCTTACCTCTCTTTTGTTGCATTCTTTGCCTTCTGTCATCTTTCTTCTTCTTACCAGCTTTCTCCCTCACATTGCCACTGCTCTCCTTGTTCTCCTCGGTCTCACCACCTCTGCTCTCCTCGGTCTCACCACCTCTGCTCTCCTCGGTCTCACCACCTCTGCTCTCCTCGGTCTCACCACCTCTGCTCTCCTCGGTCTCACCACCTCTGCTCTCATCATTCTCACCACCTCTGCTCACTTCTGTCTCACCCTGCCCTGTCATCATCAAAATCATACGCCTTAGCTCAATCACCTGCTCCTGCAGATATTTCACTGTAGTACACCCCCTACACACGAAATGGAAATCATCCGCCTGCACCTCCGCCCACGAATTTACACACCCGGACTTTGCAAAGTCTATCCAGCTGTCGCAGCTAGAACATATCAAATTACGTTTTGCCTTTACTTGGCGTTTGCACGGCGCCATGTTAGAAATTAAATTTGTATTTGTTTATAATCCGTTTATAATCAATTTATACTAGGTAGTCTTCACAAAGACTGTTTTTGTGTTGTAATACACTTTATAGTATGTTACTTATGTCTTAATTAAATTTACAGCTACTGCCTTGCAACTTACTTTCTATGTAACAGCTGACTAACAAAACGTAATATCGCTCGCGCTAACGAAATTTCAGTGACCTTATTTAAATAACACTGAATTACTACCTACGGCTAACTTTTAACAATAAATGTTGCTAAAACAAAATATTCAGGTTTTCAATATTTAATATGTACTAAATTATTTACAATAATATTATGTCTCATATTATGTACCCAATCAACTGAAAACAACAACCCTTAATTATCGCTCGCGCTACCGAGTCCTCGGAGACCTACGATATAAACTACCCTAAATTACTCCTATTGCTAAATTTTAACAGCAACTATTGACTAAACAAGGACTCTTGTAAGTTTATGTTTAATATACACGCAATAATAATACTTATCCGATCAATATTCCACGCTTTAGACAAATATAAAATCCACCAAATTCAATCCCGTGTTCTCCTCAAGATTTCCCAAGATGCGTATATTTCCATCTACAAAATATTGGCAGAATACAAAGTATTCTTGGTCGGAGAAAACCACAGAGATGACGATGATTACCTACGTGATATCACGCCTTGACAATGTAAATGGTCTGCTCTATACGGGATTTCTGACCATTATTATTTATTATAATTATTATTATACATTTATAATGCGCCGTGTATCCGGGTTAAAAACCTGCTCAAAGGCGCTAAAACTAAATTGTATGATGGCGCCGTGCAAACGGCAGTTAAAGGCCACAAGGCACTTAATTTGTGGCAGTTGCAGTAACTGGGTGGACTTCGTCAAGTCTGGGTGCGAGAAGTCCTGGGCTGAGGTCCAGGCAGATAATTTTAGTTTTTAGTGTAGGGGATGTACGAAGATGAAGGAACTAGAGGTGGAGTTGGAAGAGCTGAGGCTGCTCGTTGTGCCAATAGTGGGAAGGGAACAAGGGTGTTGTGCCAGCAGTTCCGGTGGGGGAACAGTAGATGATAAAGTGGGGAAAGACACGAGAGATGCTAGGGAGAGCTCACCTCAGCCTGGGAGGAAGCTGAGAGGAGGGAAGGTGACAGGTCGTAGGGAGACAGGACGTAAGGAGACGGGAAGGAAAGGAACGGGAGGGAAGACAATCGGAGTGAAGGAGAGGGGAGTAGGGGAGACAGGAGGGAAGGAGAAGGGAGTGGCGGAGACGGGAGGGAAAACAACCAGAATGAAGGAGAGGGGAGTGGGGGAGACAGGAGCGAAGGAGACAGGAGGGGGTCGGGACAGAATGTGATGGAAGAGATCGAACGGAAGAGCTATTCTGCAACAGTGATAGAGGGGGTGGGGAAGAGAACGAGGGTGTTTGTGGGGGATTCGATAGTTAGGAAGACCGACAGAGTCTTAAACAAGGGAGATGATGTGGTGGTCTGCTTGCCTGGGGCCAAAATAGAGGCGATAACTGAGAGGGTAGAAAACATCGTAGGTTCGGGTAAGGGTGGATCTGTTTTAGTACACGTAGGGACAAATAACACAGAGATGGAGGGTACAACTGCCATAGTTAGGAAATATAGGCAGTTGGTCAGAACACTAAAATAGACGCGGGTTGAACAGGTAATACTGTCAGGGATTTTACCAGTAATGGGCTGGAGGGGTCACAAATATCGAAATTGTCGGGGGATGGCAATTAACATGTTAGTTCAGATGCTATGTAGGGAAGAGGAAGTTGGATTTGTGGATTTATGGGGAAGTTTTGTTGGGAGGGCTGATATGTACATGAAGGATGGGCTTCATCTAAGTGGAAAGGGGGCAGCAGTTTTCGCGGACGAACTTTCAGCAGCAGTATACAGTGGCATGGGTACAATGACAACTATTTTTGGTAGTAAACATTGTTTAAACTAGAAAGGCAGGGGGGTTACCTAGAGGTGTCTCAAGCAGAACAAGAGGCCACTACTACATACAAACCAATATCAAATCGTCCGAAAAACATCTCTGAAACAGGTTATAGATGCGTACGTTTAAATGCAAGGAGCATAGTAAATAAGAAACACTAAACATTATGGTAGAATTTATTGACATTCACATAAATGGTATAACTGAATCATGGTCCAACATAGACATAACACAACAAGAATTAGTGGACAATGTAAAAATACTTGAACCATTGGGTAACAGTGACCATAATCAAATACATTTTGACATCAATGTAAAATCAGAAAGTAAAAATAAGAAAACGTACAAGAGAAACTTCCACAAAGGTAACTACAAAGATATGAGAAAATAGTTAGCAAAGCTAGATTGGAATAACATGCTGATGAATAAGACCGCAATTGAATGCTGGAATATTCTAAAATATGATATTGAGAGTATCATCGATAAATTTGTTCCCTTCCAAAAACTAGGAAAATGGTGTAGAAAGAAACACTTGTCAAAAGAGGCTATTAGAAAAATAGTGTTAAAACAAACTATGTGGAGGGTTTATAGGCGTACCAGAAAAAAAAGAAACTATGCAAACTACAAAGAGGCACTTAATGCAGCTGCAACTGAAATCAGACAATCTAAAAGAAGCTATGAGCAAAAACTAGCATGTAACATAAAAAACAAGAGTTTTTATGCATATGTCAAGAGTAAACAAAACGTACAAGACAAGGTTGGACCTCTAGAAGACAGTGCTGGAAATATAATATTACAGGGGTTTTTAATGGCGGAAGACCTAAATGGTTACTTCAGTTCAGTGTTTAACAAAGAAGATATTAGTTCATTACCAGCTGCTGATGCTAAATTTCAGGAGGCTAAATCTGACTATTTTTTACCGTTAGTTGTAACTCCAAAAATGTTAGCTAAGATACTAAAGGCAATGAAGGATAATAAATCACCGGGAGTGGATGGGATATCTCCAAAATTACTAATGGAATCAGTAGAACAAATCAGTATACCACTTGCAAGAGTATTCAACTTGTCATTAAAAGAGGGAGTTGTTCCGTTTGAGTGGAAAGAAGCAAACATCATACCATTATTTAAAAAGGGTTCGAGAAAAAAGTCAGAGAATTACAGACCAGTGAGTTTAACGTCAGTGATTTGTAAATTATTAGAAAGGTTAATTAAAGACCATATGGTGGACTTCCTCGTTAAGCATAAATTATTAAATTCATCTCAACATGGATTCCTTAAAGCGAGGTCATGCTTAACAAATATGTTTTTTGGAAGAAATCACTAAGTGGATAGACGTGGGATCGCCAGTAGATATTATCTACTTAGATTTTCAGAAAGCTTTTGACAAAGTGCCACATCAAAGAGTACTACTTAAATTAAAAGCCCATGGTATCGGGGATAGCAAAACTGACTGGATAGAACAATGGCTGACTGACAGAAGACAACGAGTTGTAGTAGACGGTTTTGAGTGGGGTACTTCAAGGATCAGTATTAGGACCTATATTATTCTTAATATATATCAATGCTTGGACGACAGTATAACAAGTAACGTACTTAAATTTGCGGATAACACAAAACTGTTTAGAAAGGTTAACATTGATGGTGATAAACAACATTCACAAAACGATCTAGACAGCTTAGTGAAATGGTCTGAGAAATGGCAAATGTTGGTCAATTTTGGGAAATGTAAATGCCTACATACAGGACATGGGAACTTGGATGTAAACTATAAAATGGGAGATACTGTTCTGGGTACTGGGTACTACTGTAAAAGAAAAGGACTTAGGAGTTACAATAAGCGCTGATATGAAAGTTTCAGAGCAGTGTGGTATTGCAGCTTCAAAGGGTAATCAAATTCTTGGATTGATTAGAAGAAACATAACATACAAGGGAAAAAAGTTAATTATACCTCTTTATAAAGCAATAGTTAGACCTCATTTAGAATACTGAATACAAGCACGGAGACCATATCGTAAGAAAGATATAGATACGCTTGAACGCATACAAAGGAGAGCAACTAAAATGATTCCAGAACTTAGAGATCTTAGTTATGAAGAACGCCTGAAAGAATGTGGTTTAACAACTCTAGAGACAAGGAGGTTAAGAGGAGATCAGACTGAAGTTTTTAAGATATTGAATGGGTAGGAAAATATTGATAGAACTGTGTTTTTCTCACTCAAGAAGGATAGCAGGACATGAGGTAAAATTAGTAAAGGATCAATGTAGATTGGACATCAGGAAGCACTCGTTCTCACACAGGGCAATAAATGAATGGAACAAATTGAATATGCTTAAAAACAAAGTTGACACATATCTCAGGAGGGCGGGTTATAAGTAAATGAACATTGTTGGACTCTCGATAAGCCAATGGCTTCCTTGTCCACTTGCCATCTGGGCCTTTGGCTTGGATGGCAAATCTTGTTAAATCTTGTAAAAGATAATGCTAAATAATTTAAATTAAATTGACGAGCTAAAATAAAATGTGGTTAAAAGACAGGTAAACATAAATTAAATATTTGAATGAATTAATTATGTCAAAAAGTTAAATAAGTACATTAAATAAAATAAATTAATAATAAATAAAAAGATAAAATAAACAACTACAATTAAGTTGATACATTAGAAAAACATATAAATTAATCAGATAAGTTAAATAAACAAATTAAATAAATAATAAGTTCAATAAGTAAATTGTTCGAGTGATTAAAATGTCAACAGAGACCATCTTCTCCCCAGACATCGGCCACATTTATTGCGCGTGTGCGTGTGCGTGGGTGTGTGCGTGTGCGTGTGCGTGTGCACGTATGTGGGTTTATTCATTTTGATAATCAGAACAGAAATTGTTCTATAAAGGTGGGACATTGCCTGTTAAAATACACAAGCAAATTATACATGCAGCCGATTTTGGCAGGAGAGCCATAAGCCCATAGTGGCAGAATCTTAGCCCATTATGTCCTTTCTCAACGTTTTTTTTTTGCAAACTAGTTTTAATGTCCCAGTCGTGCCCTATTATTTTGCAGGATACCTGGAGTTGTCTTTCTTGATGTGGCTGCCCAAAATGCACTGGGATACAGGACCACTCCACTGTTACCATACGACAGATACACGAGAAAAACAGTTGGCTATCTCTTTGCAATTGAGGTACGTACACTGCACAATAGTAACAAATACATGTTTTCTAGCATGCTTGGGGCATTCTGTAATTCGTCACCATTCCCCACGCGAACTCGCTTGCTGTTGGGACAGTCTTCGTGTTAGACACATATTAACTGTAATTAAAGCAAAAGTCAACTATTTTTTACAATGTAATCCCATTCTTTAACACCTCGATATATAACAGTCAGTTCTGCCCATTATTCTACAGCTTGAAAAGGTGCAATATGCTACAGCGTGAATTGGGTAAATAACATTGAACGCTGTATTTATGTAACATGTGAAGTTACAATTGTTATTGTTCTGTGGTAACAGCATAGCGCTCGCTACATCTATGAGACGGATGACGACAACATATTCATGACGGCTTCCGAGGTTTCCACATTGACGTATCCGTTACACGTGGTCTGATGCCAGCGACCGATAACATTACGTTCAACCCCTATCCACACTTCGGCCAAGTGTCCTTGTGGCCTCGGGGCTACCCTTTGGAGCTGGTCGGACACGAGGCATCCTATAACTACCGGTTCTGTTCCCTTCACCAGGCGTCCATAAGACAGGCATTAGCCAGTGGTGATCCAGATGTCGATGCCGTTTTCCGACTGACTCGGAGACATGAAAATGACAATGGCAAGTTGATGTTCGATGTAACAGCACCGCCTATTGTCATTCCGCGCGGTACGTTCATCCCATTCAATTCGCAGGATACTCTTTTTACGGAGGACGCATTTTGGGCATTGCTTTTACCGGCGAGTCTTTCGGACAGAGCCTGTGATATATATAGGTCCTACTGGGCCCAGGCTCTTTTGTGGCTGGTGGATGGCCATCTTGGATTCTACCCTCCAAATGTAATGCATGTTCGTAACAAACATTCTTTTCTGAGGGACTTGGCCGACGAAAGTGAGATGAATCTTCATATGGGGCGGCTTGTCAGGTTCCTTCACGAGTGGAAATGTGATCGACTGTTCTTATTTGACTGCATGGCAAAACTGGCAGAGGATATGGCATTTAGTAAGTTCTTGCAGAGACGTGATGTAGACGTCACGTACGCATGGGTTGCTGATCTGAAAACCCTGCCATAAGACACTCGAGCACGTGTTCAGATGCACTGTCAGTGAAGTATTTCCCGCACGAACAGAACACGTCGTTTGTGCACGTTGCCAGTATGTCACGTGTCAGAGCAGATCTAGCTCACCAAGTCGCCAGGGTTGATTTGATGCACAGTGTGTGCAGCGCAGAAGTCTACAACCCTATCGCTACTGAAGCATCACCGGACACTCAGAACCTCCTATTGATTGTGACCAGGCACAATCCTACAGCGACAATTCCTCTGATAGATGCATACTATAAACGCTGTTTCACACACATTCTCTACTGTGGTTCTTCAACGCCAGACAGTAGTTTGCTGCACAAATGGAAGATATCATATTTGACAATGTCTAACGCTGCTGGTGCCATCTCTTGCGTCAAAGCAGCCTCCGAAATGGTCTACAATGTAGATGGTTTATTGCATGTATCCAATAAAATGCTGCTTCGGCGTGGAAAGAAACTACACAACCACGGAACAAGTCAGATGTTGTTAACGGAAAATACTTCGGCTATGTCCCAACTGTGTAAAAAAATGCAGCCAATTGTTTGGTACTGAGTGAACGTGTGATCAATGGTCTGAGATCAAAACTTGACTCGTTGGACATCGAAAGGAGAATTAAACTCAAACTGAAGGAATGTTTCAAGAAGTTAGTGGTGCAAGAGAAGCGTCGTTCGTTGAAGAGGTAGCATTCTACGTGCCTGGGAGACACATGGAGTTGTTCCGAACACTGGCAGATTTGTACACCGGACAGTACAATTATGTTTCTGTGCTGCTGCTTGGCTATCTTGAGACACATAACTTGTATCTCACTAGTTCACGTCAACTAACGGCCGATCATCAGGTCGATTTTATATTTCCTTTCTTATTCAGTAATATTGACACGGATAATGCAGTGAAGAGCCAATACTGCAAAGCATTGCATTCATGTTGATGTAACTGAGACATGTGCATTCCTGCGCCAGTATGCAATTATCTAACATCGAGTTGGGTAGAATATGGGTATATATGTGTACATATGGGAGGAACATTTGGGAACATTTCTCATTGAAAGAGTGCACACATTGAACTTTTTAGGTTTAGCCACGGATAAACATCTATACTGTATATAATAAATCATGTTGAAAAAATTCAAACATCTGTCCTAAAACGTTAATTTTGCTAATCTATGCTAAGTGAATGTGAGTTCGTGCTAGGGGTGACATCAGTCGATATCCGGGTTTACTGGGGATTCCGCGTACTTAGTTGATGCTTTTAAATTTGTTTATTTATTTGGCTATTTGTTATTTTTACCTCATTTGTTCTATGCCGATGTGCATTTATTCAATCAATGTGTTTTTGCGCACTTTTTTGGTCCAATTAGCACCGCGACACATCAACGGCTTCTTCAGTGAGAGCTAGGTTGAGCACCATGGGCGGATGTGAACCAATGGTGTGGTCGGATTTCAGCACGTGATGCATACATTATTGAGAATCTTCACACGTGGTGTGATACGGCAGCTTGCGCCAACACGTGCATGTGTTTACTAACAAGTTTTATGGAAAAGGCGGCGTTTGTGTTGTGTGATACGGCAGCTTGCGCCAACACGTGCATGTGTTTACTAACAAGTTTTATGGAAAAGGCGGCGTTTTTTGGCGGGCGACTAATGACCAACATGAGATACGCGTTTCGCGCATGGTATTTATGGTATGTGCGTGCATGCGTGTGTGCGTGCGTGATAATTAATTGTTTAAAATAAATAACCGTAGTGACAATTTTCGCATCCACTTAGTCTTTTGAGTGGGGTACCACATGGATCAGTATTAGGTCCTATACTGTTTTTGATATATAAATGATTTAGAAGATGACAAATCTACCAAAGTACTAAAATTTGCAGATGACACAAAAGTATTCAGAAAGGTTCCAAATGATACAAATAAACAAAGTATACAGGATGATCTAGATAAATTAGTTAAATGGTCAGAAAAATGGCAAATGTTATTCAATTTTGGGAAGTGTAAATGTATACACACAGGACATGCTTGCGCCAACACGTGCATGTGTTTACTAACACGTTTTATGGAAAAGACGGCGTTTGTTTGGCTTTGTTGGGGCGACTAATGACCAACATCAGATACGAGTTTCGCGCATGGCATGCAAACACCCGTGCGTGCGTGCGTGCGTGCGGCGTGCGTTATAACCTTAGTGATAACTTACGCATCATTGTTTTTATTGATAAAATTTGCCGCTAAAGGTCACAATGTCATGATACATAAATTAAAGCATAAACAATGTCAATGGCGGCAATTTTTCGTGGCAACTGTCGTAACTTTGGCGAAGAATACAGTAGAGTAAAGGTAAGTTTGTTAGACAATGTGATCTGTAGAGTTTAGCAACCTTTGCAATCCTTAGAACTTCACATGTGTGCGATGTATCATATGCATAGCCACTTAGTACTATATTTAGTTATTACTTGGGGCCTACAGTTATATAAAACTAATACTCATACTGTCTGGGTCTGGCGCCAAGTTCGTTAGCTACCACCGTAGTACCTGGTATGCTTAATATATTATGACGTCTTCACCAAAAACAAGAAAAAACAGTTGTGCAATGATCTATTTTATAAACCACTAACATTTATTTATGTTATCAGTGGACTAATGCACGACATACAAATAACATCAAGTTAAATAAAATTAAAATCTTTAGCGATCCATTGTGCAAGTGTAAAGTTGATCCCATGTTTTATTTTGACAGAGTATCCTACCGACTGGTTATGCGCACCATGTTACAGGGTTCACTTGGTATGCCGATGTACGGAGCGAATAATATATTTCACTGTGACTGTGTATGTGGGACAGCCACATGCCCTCATACGGCATTGGACAAACTAGAAACGGTCACATTTTCTTGGTTTATTCTATATGGCTATGCTAAGCCTGACATCTAACTGTTTCGTTGTTTATTCTATATGGCTATGCTAAGCCTGACATCTAACTGTTTCGTTGTTTATTCTATATGGCTATGCTAAGCCTGACATCTAACTGTTTCGTTGTTTATTCTATATGGCTATGCTAAGCCTGACATCTAACTGTTTCGTTGTTTATTCTATATGGCTATGCTAAGCCTGACATCTAACTGTTTCGTTGTTTATTCTATATGGCTATGCTAAGACTGACATCTAACTCTTTCGTTGTTTATTCTATATGGCTATGCTAAGCCTGACATCTAAATGTTTCGTTGTTTACGTTGCGATTGAGACTTAATCATCTGAGTTGTTATTGTCTGTGTGACATATATGGTATATCCTATAATACTACATGCCTTAAATTTAACCTTTTCATTGTTTATATTGCGATTGAGTTGTCTGTGTGACATGGTATAACCTATGCCTATAGGGCTAAAAGCATATACCTTCATATACTGTGTATTGCCAATTCTGTCTTACCATTTTTACTCATTAGCCATACCCAATGACAATTAAACTAATTTCCCCCTTTTATTTATGGACTCCTTGTCAGCTTTCTGTAGTAATATTTTGTAGTATACTACTGATACTTTAAATGTGTACTAATTGTTGGATTCGCCTGATTTCGGGTACTTGAATCATATTTGTGCCATTTGGTTTCCATTGGACTTGAGTAGAAATCATGATTAAAAGAGAACTTTTGTGTTTAAGAAACCTGGTGTGCTTCAATCATACAGTTGGGATTGAAAGCTTGTCATTACAACAAATAGCAAACTTAGGTCCACACTTAGTAAATGTTATTGCAAGTGTGATTACAACAACTAAAATAACATTGAATACACATTTACTGTGTACTAGTAATAGTGGGTGAAACATTGTAGTAGTTCGTTTTAGTTTAGATTATTTTTTTACACGCTGTGCATATTTTGGTCGAATACAGTACATGCTACATGGGTGTAGTGATAAGTCAATAAGTGATGTGTTGTACGTGGATTGTTTGAATATGTTATCCATCCATACTATAATTACTAATAAAGATGTTGCGTTGTAATGGGCCTTTCTTTGCATTATAAAATTGTTGAACAACCCCTATATAAAATTGTTGAGCTACCCATACATAAAATTGTTGAGCAACCCCTATATAAAATTGTTGAACAACCCAAACATTAAATTGTAGAGCAACCTCTATATAAAATTGTTGAGCAACCCATACATAAAATTGTTGAGCAACCCCTATATAAAATTTACTGCAATGCAATAAAATATGTAGTCATTTAAAGTCTTATTTCCTTGTTTGTGTTGTATTTACAATCCAAAGTATAAGCTTATATGCATATAAAAACCGGCAACATAACTACCACATACGATTAACTTTTACAAGTACTAGTAGCTTCATCTGGCACCTGACCCAGATATCATTGATCGTTTTTAGAACTTAATTGCAAAGATATAATTGCATATGTTTATAGCTTACGTGTAAATGTCTAGTTGCACCCTATTTAAATTAATTGGATCTACTATAAAAAAATATTTCCCTTGTCCTTCCGCCATTACCGAGAGCCCGTCTCCAGCCTTCAAAACCAAGTTGGCAATTGTGAAGGGCCTGTTGCCAGCTTAACAAGATTTAACAAGATTGTCATCCCAAACAACAAGTTCCAGATGGCAAGTGGACAAGGAAGCCATTGGCTTATTGAGAGTCCAACAATTTTCTCATCTATTTGTAGCCCGCCCTTATCAAATATTTGTAAATTATATTTTTAAACATATTCACACTACTAGCATTAACACAATCATTTGGCAGTTTGTTCCTATCAACATCCTCATAACCGTTCACTATTTTAAATACTTCTATTTGGTCTCCTCTTAGTTTCCTGGTCTCTGGTGTTGTCAAACCACATTGTAATAAGAGACTTCCGTAACTAAGGTCTCTCAATTCTGGAATCATTTTAGTTGCTCTTCGTTGTATTCTTTCTAGCTTGTCTACGTCCTTTTTACGATACGGCCTCCATGCTTGAATGCAATATTCCAAATGTGGTCTAACTATTGCTTTGTACAGGGGTACAATTAGCTGTTCCTCCTTATACATGATAGTTCTCCTAATTAGCCCTAGAATTTGATTTCCTTTTGAAGCAGCAATCCCACATTGCTCTGAAACTTTCATGTCAGCACTAAACGTTACTCCTAAGTCCTTTTCTTGTGTGGTTCTACCTAGTACAACATCCTCCATTTTATATTCTTCATCCATGTTTCCATGTCCTGTGTGTATACATTTACCCTTCCCAAAATTGAATAACATTTGCCATTTTTCTGACCATTTAACTAATTTATCTAGATCATCCTGTAAACTTTGTTTATCTGTATCATTTGGAACCTTTCTGAATACTTTTGTGTCATCTGCAAATTTTAGTACTTTGCTAGATATGTCATCTTCTAAATCATTTATATATCAAAAACAGTATAGGGCCTAATACTGATCCATGTGGTACCCCACTCAAAAGACTAAGTGGATGCGAAAATTGTCACTACGGTTATTTATTTTAAACAATTAATTATCACGCACGCACACACGCATGCACGCACATACCATACATACCATGCGCGAAACGCGTATCTCATGTTGGTCATTAGTTGCCCCAACAACGCCAAACAAACGCCGCTTTTTCCATAAAACTTCTTAGTAAACACATGCACGTGTTGGCGCAAGCTGCCGTATCACACCACGTGTGAAGATTCTCAATAATGTATGCATCACGTGCTGAAATCCGACCACCGCATTGGTTCACATCCGCCCATGGTGCTCAACCTACCTTCTAAAAACACGCCAGCGGCTTACGTTTTCGCTCACCGCTGCTGCCATCTACAGCGCTATTTGGACGCAACAGTGCGCAAAAAACACAATATTTTTAATGAATGTATATGGTTTTTTGTACGTGGAATGATGTGGATGGATTCATTGAATGAATACATCTGCACAGAGAAAGGTCCAAATTTGACTTCTGTGTATGGCATAAAGTGGTGTTTATAGCGATCGTTTTCTGGTCGACTTATTGATGGTGGAGTGGTTGGGCATACAATTGTGGATCTGTCCACACTCTTCTGCTATGGTAGAATGTCAACTTGTACTACGTTGTTGTTGTTGTTATAATGTTATGTTCTGCTGTGACAGACTTATCATGCTTTGGCACGCTATTGTGGCTATGTCCACATTTCTGATGTGGCATACTTCCAGTTGTTGACCCCGTGTCGTTGTAAAGGCGATTATGTTTTGCTGTGGCGGGCGTATCGCTGTTGTGTAAAGTTAGGTCCACACGTTTGTTGGCTCAGATGTCAATGGGCGGCCCAGTTTGGCAGTCAGTACACCAACGAGGCGCGGGACCAGCGCCTGTAACACTTGCCAACTATACTCATGATCACTTTGGCATGGAGACATGGGGCCTGTCAGGCGGGCTGTATTGACAGTGTTCACGATCAATGTGCTTCTGCTTCTGACAGCTACGGTTTTGTCATTCTACAGTAGCTGTTACATAAACGTCTCACATAAGTATAAGTTGTGTTTAATATTGCTTTCACCTGACAAAGATCATACGGAATGAAACGGCAAACTATATAATGTAGAATGGCACGCACGCAATTACGCACGCACAAAAGCACTATTTGTGTGTCATTATGTGAGAGACAACCCAGTGTATATATATATATATATATATATATATATATATACATACATACATATATATATATATATATATATATATATATATATATACACATATATATATATATATATATATATATATATATATATATATATATATATATATATATATATATATATATATATATATATATATATATATATATATATATATACATACATACATATATATACTGGATTGTCTCTCACATAATGAAATACAAATCAGGCCCATCCTCTGGATTTTGAAAAGCAGGGTTCGGGTGTACACAATCAGCCGTGGATTTTTCGAATAATTCCTGAAACATGTTAGTTATGCATTTTTTTCTCAAAACCCCCCAGGGCGGGCATGATATTATACCCCGTTTACACGGCACTCACCGAAAGAGTCGGTTCGCGGTCACGGTCATGGTGTGCTGTGCAAACGGTTTGGGACCGCGAACAAGTTAAAATATACATGTGCACAAATGCTAACAATGCCGATGCCCAGGCATGGTTAACATTGGATTTTATATTGAATCTTCGCAAATAAAAAAATGCAACAATGTATTTTTATTTTTTAAACTTTGCAATCTGTTAGCGCTGTGTAAACAGGGTATTATATCCATGTACGAACTGACAGTGCGAAGTTATCACTGTCGGTCAAACTTGTTACGGTCTATTGAAGTCTTCCAATTATATTTATGTGTAATTTGTTATGGGGTCCCAGAAGACTGATGCAAATTACTAAATGGTTCACGAGAGATCAATATAATGTTACTACAACTGTTTCAGAACAATTGGACATATTTCGTCCCGTATTTAAATAAACCGTTACAGAATACATAATGAAATATTTTTCAATTTTTAAATGCTTTCCTGACCGGAGCAGGCGTATGACAGTTTTACTAATGTTGTCCGGCCACGACACTTAATATGGTCATGTTAAATCCGTTATGCTGTTTCTCTTATACCTCACCTCAATGACTCCCAAATGAAAACTATGGTCATATGCAGAAAGTGTACATTTTGGAAATTGTATATATATTACCATTATTGTAATTTCTATGTGTGTCTGTGTAGTAATGTCATTAATTTGGATTTTAATGATACGACAGAATCGAATGCACTATGTATATGTAATAGCTTAAAAGCTGGGTTCTATGGATTCTGAAGAAAAACAAATTTTCAACTTATTGTGACATTTAATTATATAATGTATTTGCAGTTCTTGAAATAAAAATATAGTATGTTTTTTTTATATTTTATTGATCATGTAGTAAAACGTTCCATACGCATAGATATGAATGCAGCCCAGTTATCTTGGTCATGCTCAAAACTCCCAACAAATAAAGTATTGCTTAAGAAACATACAGACTGAACCAACCACAATAAAACCAGCATAACGACAGTACTCAACAAGGCTACACTTTCTTCAACTGGGTAACCATGGCATACAGTACAGTGATCTACTTATCTTGGCAGGCTCTGTAGCAACATACAAAACTAAAACTGGCTGCACAGAGTCCAAGTCCAGTTAGCTGACACTTCATAGCAGCTTGGCGTTTTGTTCCATCATGTGTGACTAGCCGTTTGTGGGGACATGAAATGAGCAATCTGTCAATACCACTGCACCAAATCTTGAAAATCCACAGCATCTACAAACAGTAAATTATAGGCTCTGCAAGGTGGAACTATACTAGTAACAGAGTCTGGCACAGTGTCTGAATAAGTTTGGTGCTCGCCTCGTGACCAGGAGGGTTGGAACCAGCAGTTCACATATTGGTTTAATAAAAAACTGTGTGCAACTTGTTGACTTGTCTATCACCAGACATTGTGGGTAGAGGAAATTGGAACTATGTGCCTTTTGGATGAGAAACTAAAAGCTGTAGATACCGTCTACTTGGTGTCTATGACAATGGAAGTAAAATATCCCACACAGGGGATAAATGTTAACTCACAGAGCTGGTGGTCTCTATATGTAAACCCACTAACATAAAAGACTTGTGCACTAGAAAAGGAATGTTTGGAGTATATTTTGAAAGATAAAACAAGTAGATAGCCTTAAATTATCTTTCAAAAAGATCACATATTATGAAATCCTATCAAATGAGAACTAGAGTAGTATTATTCAATAGGATTTCTATGTTACCAAACTTGGTGCAGTCAAGTAATAATATTCACCATATGATACAAAAATATGCAATATTAATCAAACAAATGCGCATTCTTTTGAAAATAGATTTGAGATTATAAGCCGACAGCAGTTAATAGAGATACACCATGAAATGTGCAGCCTTTTTCATCATCACATGGGTCAGTACCTCGGGTTGGAGTTGCAAACTTATCCATATTACTGTCAAGCAGCAAACTAAAGGAATTATTATGATTAGCTAGCAGAAATACCCATCCTCCGGAATGGATAACTTGGTAGTTCATAGAAGGTTTGTAGTTAGTATGTACAGTTGTTTGCAACGCTATGCTTCTTTTCCACAATTACTCCAAGTTATGTTCACTAATCAGTTTGATATAATATGCCAGACGGCACTACATACGCAAAGACAGTAGGGGATGGTTTATACAACTTGGAACTATTGTACAAAACATGCATAAATTGCAAACAATCCGCGAAGGCTAATTCTATAAAGGGTAAGACTATAAGACAGATTCAAATGCAAAGCGTCTAGGAGGAGTAACATAAACATACACCAGGTCAGTTATGGTAAGATTGCAACACTAGGTCAATCATGGTAAGATTGTAACACTAGGTCAATTACGGTAAGATTGCAACACTACATCAATTACGGTAAGATTGCAACACTACGTCAATTATGGTAAGATTGCAACACTAGGTCAATTATGGTAAGATTGCAACACTAGGTCAATTATGGTAAGATTACAATCATCGCGGGATCAATTGTCGATGGACGTACAACATATTGTACTTTAAAATAGAGTGTTTGAACAATGAAGTATCCACGACGATGACAAGATTGCAAATATTTGAAGAATTACTGTTTGAACAAAAAATACATCGTACCATCAATAATGCTTACTGATATTAAAAAGCAATCACAACACACAAAACACAAAAATCGTCTGCTCTGACATCGGAATTACTTCGAACGAGATGGAGCACGCATTGGCATAGATACACAATTATTTCAGCGCACAGCATTTAACTGTGTTATATTACGTATCGGAGGTGCCACATATTATTTCCAGTTGGCTCTATTCTGTTGACTTTCAACAAACATTCACACACACCTGTCTCACTCCTGTGTCTCCATCTGTTCCTCTACTCCGTTCTTTCCATCTTCATCTTTCTCCACCTTCTCAAAGGCTTTGTCTGATGGCGTTACAACAACCCCCTCCCAAACACTCATCTCTGTCGATATCCCTGCAATAACACCAGTGGCATGTCAAGGGTAAAACATCTCTGTTGATATCCCTGCTATAACACCACTGGCGTGTCAAGAGTAAAACATCTCTGTCGATATCCCTGCAATAACACCACTGGCATGTCAAGGGTAAAACATCTCTGTTGATATCCCTGCTATAACACCAGTGGCGTGTCAAGGGTAAAACATCTCTGTCGATATCCCTGCAATAACACCAGTGGCGTGTCAAGGGTAAAACATCTCTGTTGATATCCCTGCAATAACACCACTGGCGTGTCAAGGGTAAAACATCTCTGTTGATATCCCTGCTATAACACCAGTGGCGTGTCAAGGGTAAAACATCTCTATCGGTATCCCTGCAATAACACCACTGGCATGTCAAGGGTAAAACATCTCTGTTGATATCCCTGCTATAACACCAGTGGCGTGTCAAGGGTAAAACATCTCTATCGATATCCCTGCAATAACACCACTGGCATGTCAAGGGTAAAACATCTCTGTTGATATCCCTGCTATAACACCAGTGGCGTGTCAAGGGTAAAACATAAAATGCACCAACAATAACCATTTGAAACACCCAAACCCAAAACATTTACAGCACTGGCACTAGAAAATCTAGCAAAATCTAACCTTTGAGAAACAGACTAAATGTGGCAAATAAGCAACATTCCATTTGCAATATATGAAATTATGAATGTTTTTTAAGAGTAATGATATGATCTTTTACCCCTCTCACCACTAAATAATACAAATATTCATAGATTAAATTAAGATTAGACCCAAGCCTAGCCTACATCCAGCTAGTGTTGAACATGTTTGTGTAAATGTGTTATTCATTTTGATGAAATCACACAAACTAACAATTATTTTGCCTGGGCCCAGTCAAAATATGGCGAGAAATGACAAATGTGGCTCCACCTCTATATACCACAACATAAGGCTATTCACACTTCTAAAAAAAGAACACACCCTTTTATTAAACCGAGTGCGCACATAACTGAAACTATCCACACTCCACACTGATATGGGATGGCCTCTATCAATTAAGGAGGGAGGTTTTTTGCAAAACTCATTTATGTACTAACCAGCATTTCCTTCTAGACCAAGGATCTGTTTGTATCCACCATGACTGAGTACCCGCAGCAAGGTTTGCGCAGTGTAACACACTTGATCCTGTGAACAACACAGAACATTGTAACACACTTGATCACGTGAACAACACAGCAGAATGTAACACACTTGATCATGTGAACAATACATAAGAATGTAACACACCAGATTATAACAGTGATAACACACTTGATCCTCTCACAATGTCACATGTATAGAATGTCAAGTCAACAACACTGCAGAATTTAACACATCTCTTCATGTCAACAACACATCAGCACACATGATCCTGTAACAACACAGCAGAATTTAACACAAGTGATCATGCCAGCGATAAAGCCAAAACACTTAGCCACAGTGCTACTGTGCCCCAAACTTAGTGCCCGGTAGAGATGTACATACGCAGGAGAACTCGTATGTCATTTGAAATGACCGTTCACTGCTGTACCACTGACCTGTTGTTCAAGTGTCATGATAGTGTGCACCCGTACACTGCCCTGTTCACATGGATCTGTGATGCCTGCTGATCCAGGCAGGAAGAATCCGGCAGACAACAGTTGTAAACATCGTCTGAAACAGGATCCATTTGATACACTTCAATAACTGGTATACATCGATATATATATATCTTATTTGGGGATTTATAACAGAATACTTGGTGCCCTTGAGGGGAATTAGATGCCATTTTGTTTTCAAAATAAGAGGCGTGGTAGTGCAGTGGTTAGCACATCCACTTTACATGACAGAGTTCTGAGTTCTAGACCCAGACAGGGCATGGGTATGTTTGGTGTAAAAACCTGGCTCTCAACATTGAGGACTGTGTATCCCTCGTGACTCGGATGATCACATTAATGTCGGTCCCACCTCATTTAATTGGGGACGTAAAAGAACCATTGAAGACGACATGCACCCTGGCACTGACCACCCTCAATGCCAGTATATAAAGGTTGGCTTGGCGATAATGTTTTGAAATGTTTTGAAAAAGGCTGGCTAGTTTAATGAGATCTCGAAACACCATACAATTGTAGTAACCACAACATACAGACTTGTCAGTTAATAGAACGTTGCAGAGTGCTGGAAACAACTAGAACTACAAAAACTAAGGGTAGGGGTGTGCTATTTTATGGGAAAAAAACTTTTATCCATTAGATACAAAATTACTATGTTTCTATTTCAAATTAAACTCCAAGAAATTCACGTTTTGTTAATGCAACAAGACTGCCACCTTTTCAATGATTTCTAAACACAACATATCAATCTTCAAGAAAATGTTCATGTAATTTTATCTTTATTGGTCATGTCATTTTTGGTGAACACTAGTATGCTTGTTTTTTAGTATTCAGCAAATTTCGACTCAATACAAAGGACATGTTTGTAAACACCAACAGACTCGCATTTTTTACACATTTAAAAAATATTACTCTCTCGCATTCATCACATTAGATTCACATTTAAATAAACACACAATGTTCACTAAGTATCTGGTGTATATGTAACCAGGACTGGGTCCAATTAAGTATTTGTAATTGTAATTGATTACAAACAAATTGGTGTATTTGTAATTGATTACAGACAAACTGGTGTAATTGTATTTGATTACAGGCAAATTGATGTATATGTAATTGATCCTGGTTTTGAAATATTTTGCTATATTTGTAATTTATTTATTTTATGAAATTGCAACAATTACATCATTCACAATTAATTACAGTATATTTTTCACAAACTTTACCTGAACAAACCTATCAAAAATCTCACACACTTCTCAGTCACATATAAAATAGCTAAATTCAGCAACACATGGGCCATATAATTAATAAATACTGAATAAACTGTTGGTATAACCAGTCACATCCATAATTGTATTCGTCATGGAAATGGTGTACCTGTAATCAATTTCAACATTTTGGAATGAAATTGTATTTGAAATGAAGCATAAAAAGTAACTGTAACTGATTTTGAGTAATTGGTCCCAGCCGGGTATGTGATCACGGAATTAGAAAACTCACCGGAAGGAGACATGAAGAGGAAGAGGTTCTCTCTTGGGGTTCACCATGATGGAGTAGTGAGCCTATGTAGCAGAAAGTAGAACACATGTACAGGACGTCACTAACCTGATCACACTAGTAAACCTACAGACATATTTTTTATTTGAAATTCTGTATAAATCTGTATACAGTTGGCTAACCAGCCCTATAGCATCTCGATCGTTTGGCACCTTCTATTAGGCTATGAACTATATCTACATCAAAGGAAATTAAATAAGTTTCATTGGAAATCTGTCTAGCTATCTGCAAGGCATATTTCCAATGAAACTATCTGCTATCTGCTTACTTCTAATGCAGATCAAGTATTGCCTTCTATCAGACTATAAAATATACCTAGATAAACGTAATCCACTACTAGGTTTCCCTGGAAATATACAACGTGATTTTTCCGTAAATCTAAAACAAATCCATATTAATACGGGAGATGGGAATATTCCTCCACAAATTCATTTTGAATATGGATAATCCATACAAAACATCATGTCTGAGCCTATTCTGTATTTTCACGTTTCAATTTGTTTTGGGGGATAATTTTAAGTAGCATGAACAATAGTCAATACAAGGTACTTGGAATTATTTCTACATTATCATAATTATTTTTATGCCAATTTTTTTGGGAAGCAATTGGGAATTTGTGATTCTTATTACGACTAGGGGGTGCTAAGTAATGGAAACCCAAATGTTCAACTGTGTCAATAAAAAGGTTGACATTAAGCCAAAAACGTAATGCATATGCTTTTCAAAGGTAAAACATCTGGTATAGTTAATCACATAACCATAACATAAGCAAACAGTCTGAACAGGTGACAAATAGTTAATATATGATGTGACTGATTACATTAAATGTCTTTTGAGTCTAACATTTTAGCATTAGTTTTTTAATGAAAGTGATTTCTCTTGTACATTACAAATTCATTTACTACAGTGTAGTACCTGGTAAATCATATGAAAACTGTTGCAATGTAAACACACTGGAAAACATTAGTCATATCATATTGAGCCACTATGTGTTTCTAAAACAGACTCTGTTTAATAGAATCACTTCACGCCAGTGCAATTTGATTCACTCAAGTGAATATCCGAAAAAAAATTTGCTCATAATTATGTGAATGAATGTCAAACAGGTTTTATTTTGTTGTTACTGCATTAGTGAATTGAGTAAATTAGTATTCTCTAATAACTTACACATTATCTTTGCAAAACAAAAGTCACAACAGAGTTACACAACTCTTGCAAGGGTTTGTCTGTGTTGCAATGACTAAAGTCAATAATATTCACTGCCTTTTATGTAGTGTTGTACCATCTTACCTGTAGAATGTATAATTTTTCATGTCAAGCAGTCTTGGAGGTTTCCAGGAAAATAATGTACCATTTTTGTGTATTTGTCTTATTTGATTATACTTACCAACAGGCATGATTCTATTAAGGGGTGCATATTTTAACACTGTGGGAATAGGGAACTATTCTGTCCCACTCCCAGCCATTCTGATCCCAGTAAACGACAGGCTCACCAGTAGGTCAATGATCCACGCAGTAAGAGGGATGAATCCGTCAAACCTGCCACGCAGATCTTGAAGTAGACGGATGAGAACCTTGATACTGGAATGAGACGCATTCTCCTCGAACCAGCGAGTGTGTCGAATGCTCACCAGGTGTTGCTGCATCAACTTGGCATCCACTGCAACAACATGTATACATAGTCGAGCTTCATGTGTGACATAGCAAAGCTTTTCACAAAGGGAAACAAAAGTCATGGATGTACCAATAAAAGTGATTAAAACATAACCATTTGTAACTACAAATAAGAATATCATGCCAGTGGTTTACTAGGAAAACCTTGTTAAACAAACAGCATTTAAATTTTATGGGCCTCGCCATACTGTTAGATAACCCTACGTCATGAGTGTGGTAGCCTGGCAATATTCACTCACCAAATGAAAATCTATTTGTAAACACCTAATCATATACTTACCAATAGGATATAGCCATGCTGTTAGCATCCAAACATAACATGTTTATTTACTATACTAGTCCCTTTCTGACATAGCAGCACATATGAAGAGTTACTGCAGTATATACCCACCACCTTTACTATGTTACAGCAGCAGTCTAGGTTAACCGAGTTCTGAGAACTGTGCATGAGCTTATCGGTTGCGATGGTTAACATGCCAGCCCCCACTTAAATGGAGATTTGACTGGAATAATTTAGAATAAATTCTGAGAAAACCACTAGCATGATATTCTTGATGTAGTTGTAAATAATTAGTTTTTTATGAACTCTTAAGTGCATAACCGCAAAACTGTGACCTTTGTTTCGCTTTCTTCATGATATTATTTGCATCTCCATTATGACATTATACACAAGCACCAAACGGGAAGAGCAATGACTGAATACAACGCAGCTATTTAAATACATGAACAATTGGAGCATATCGTCATGAACAGTTAACTGCAATTATTAATGAGTAAAAATATTCAGCTAAGATGGTGGGGAAAATAAACTGAGAAGTGCCAAAAACATAGTCTATTTATAGACAACGAAAACAAAAAGATAAACAATATTATAGATGACTCTGTTTAGCAAATTCATTAAAACACTCTTAGATGTGTACAAACTCATAAGGATTACAGTGAATTTCCGGGTCGAGTTTCTTGAGATTTGGCGGTATTGTGGTGATGAGCATGCGCACAGTCGCATCTGCTGAGCTGATCTCACAGCCTCCTTCATTCATCAGCATCTGTAACACTGCAACACGCCAAACATCACCACGTGAGACACTGCAGGTAAAAGATAAAGGTAACTTATGCTTTATGGTATACAGTCCACTGTGACCGCTCAAAGCACTTTACACTTCACCCTATGACAGGTATGTTCAATCCAACACCAACTAGACTTTTCTTAAAAGCATTCAGCCATGTTGCAATTCCTACATGAAGACTATTCATTCATATGTATCCACCAGTATAGCCAGCTACTCATTTTTACTGCTGAGTGAACTGGGGCAATGTGGAGTGAACGAAATTGCCCAAGCTTCGAAACAACAGCAAGCAGATTCAAACCCTGATCCTCTCAATTAAGAGTCCTACATTCCAACCACTGAGCCTCACCAAGCAGCATGATGGTAGAGCATCAGACTCCCAATCGAAGATTCAAGCTTTCTTTTTATCATTAAAAGCATTGATTGTTTTGTTCACTCAGCTGTATACAGGGGTATCAGGCTGTAGACAGTGGTGGAGGAATGTGAAGAAAAACCTGTTGTGCAACAATTGCAGCGTGGTTGTTCATGGCCTCCGCGAGGTGATGATTTGGTATGTCACGGGTGAAGTGTGAGGTATTTAGATTTGTTCTAGACAATATGAGATGTATCATACAAACAGCCATGCCTTAATCACCACTAGAACTACTTTGTTTCCCTTCTTCATTGTCAGATATGCATTCACAACTGGTCCAATTACATAATTGTAATTGATTACAGATAAAATGTTGTATTTGTAATAGTGTAATCGATTCTGTTTTTAAAAAGTATACCATAATTTCAATTAATGTACTTTGTGTAATTGTAACGATTACACCATTGTTTATATAAAAAAAATTACCCAAAGAAAAACTATCAAAACAGCTGTCTCACACAAGTTGAACAATTGCTTACATAATCAAAGACATGTTTATAACAAGTGCACCAGACAATATCTTCTGTTTAGAATGAAACATTGGTCCGCAGTTATAGCTGTAAACTTGTAATTGACATGGTGTAATTGTAATTGATCAACTAGAAGTGTAATGTAATTGGAACTGACTTTTTGTAATTGCCCCCAGCCCTGCATGCAAACAAAGACTACCCATTTTCGAGATATCTACTAGCCACTCTATCAGCCATGCCAAGAAATGAGTGATGCAGCTGTTGCTCTGCCTATTAGCCCACCTTCGTGTGGATCTGACTGTCTCAGCTCTTCAATCACCTTGTTCCCCAGTAGCTGGACGGCCTCAACTGGAACAGATAGACACAGCAATCAGTGTAGTTTGGTCAACTTTAAGGCGAGACACTGCAGGTCGACAGGATTTTTTTTATTTGATTAGTGTAATTTTTTCTGTTTAAACTAGGGTTTATCTGAATAAAAAATATGCTACACTTTTTTTCTGCCAAGTCCCCATTTCAATGGTAACAATAAAAATTTGAAATATTGGTAAATTGAGAAACAATGTCACTATATTGAACAAATATATCATTATAATTCTTGTAGAACCATCTTCAGTATACTCTATTATACAACTGGCTGAAAAAAAAAATTATTTGTTTTTTTTATATATTTTTAACTTCAGAAAAAGTACTTCTTTTTCGCAATAAATAATTTCATAATGTTTAAACTTTTTATTACTGTGATGTGTTCTGCCAGTTGCACAGAGAAGAATAAACTAAATACAACACATTATTTTGCTACCATAATTACTTCTAGATATATCTTTCTCCCAAATGTAAAAAACATGGTTTAAAAAAAAACGGCCATCAAAGATAGGAATTATTACTTGAAAGAGACATGAATAAAAGTGATTTAGAGGTAATTGTTATAAAAGTGAACTTTACGGATAGTAAATACGCAAAGCTATCAGAATACAGTGGAAACACATTTTGGAGTAATTAAAAAAAAAAAAGCCATTTCACCTGGGATGTATCCCCTTAACAAGCAGCTTCAACTTCTCACAACGTCTTACCATACAAAATGTAAAACATTATTGAAATCAAATGTTGTGCATTATTAAATTACTCACATTAGACCAGGAGTCCAGGACTGCTTATAAAAATGTTGATGGGAATACGGACAAAAAATATAATAACAGGCTACGTTCTTCTTTTAGGTATGTGGAGTAAACTGCAAAATATTACTCACTCACCTTTGTCGATGGCAATCTTGTTGGGGGTTAACAACTCAAGCTAATAATTTGTGTATGGATTTTCCAGCAAATTCATTCCATTTCAACCTAACATTTCCAAGCATTGAGACAGCCAGGAACTGCTTTGTCTGCCACACCCAACTACATGATGCCTACCTGTTGGCAGTGTCTTTAGGATAACAACAATGTCTGCAACCGTCACTCCAGCAAGCATCGTGCCCTTCTTGTGAGCTCCAACTTGCCGAACCTCCTCCAGTTGCTGAAAACACAGATCATGTTACAAACAAAGTGACATGTGCATGGAGATGAACTTTGTTATAACATACCTGTCACAGTGTTTTGGTTGAAATTATACCTTTGACTTAAAATTCTGCATAAAGTTGAATAACATATTTCATTGCTTAACCTACATAAAACAAAATCCACTGTTTTGTCAGAAACCTGCCCAGCATAAAAAGTATTTACTCTTTGACTGCTATGAGTTTGTCATTCGATTTAACCTAATTGACAGAGGTGACCTTTTTTATCAGAAATCAGGAAACATTTATTTGTCCCAACAACAAACAAAATATTTTGAAGACAATATGTAAATAATACTTTAAACAATACAACAAGCAGTACAAAAGTAAGAGTCAATGTCAACTATGTATATGGGACAGGAGGCTCCCTCAAAGATATGTAAATAATACTTTAAACAATACAACAAGCAGTACAAAAGTAAGAGTCAATGTCAACTATGTATATGGGACAGGAGGCTCCCTCAAAGATATGTAAATAATACTTTAAACAATACAACAAGCAGTACGAAAGTAAGAGTCAATGTCAACTATGTATATGGGACAGCAGACTCCCTCAAAGACCAAATTTGGTCACTGTCATTGGGGCTACCCTAAATACTCCCAACAAATGCCATTTCATCAAGTACTGTGCTTCACGTTCCCACGCTGCTGTCATCTTTATTATATACAAATAAATACAAATAAAACAGAGTGAACATTGTGTTGATGTGCACAGGTGGACTGTACATTATTACTGTTGCGGACCAATAGGAAGACTACACTGTATGTTACTTAACTATATAACATTACTACCACCAGTTAGGCAGCATACTATTTATTTATTGTTATTTATTTATACAACACATATTTTGTGTTGAAATAATTTACTTTATTAATAACCAGCATTATTATTATACTCTGTTGATTTTTCAAATAAAGCGACCACTAAAACATCCAATCAAATGTGCTGTTGGTACCAGTCGTTGTTATGGCAACAAGAAGCCAGAACTATACCCACCGCTGCTTCAAAATTGCCGGGGGCAATGATGAGGTTGTCAAGCACTGTGTTGATCTTAGTGGCGAGATTGAGCACAGCGGCCAACTCCTGGGGAGACGGGCTGAGATCCTGGGCTCGCTTCAACAGCGCCTGCAGGAAACAACAACATGTAGACTTTAATACTGTTGTATGACACAAGAATCACCTGCTACATCCACATGTTGACACTAATAATGTTATATGACACAAAAATTACCTGCTACAATTAAACATCGACATAATTTTAGTTAACATATACGTGGTTTCTTAGTGGATTAGTTTCCATGACTAGATATATTCTAAATATCATGTATAGCACTTGTGATAAAAAATAGCTGCCAATGTATTAACATCAGTTAATTAACTAAATTTGACACATGTTAATACTGTGCAAATTGTTAGACACTATTTGGAGGTTGCATAAAAGAACTGCATACTCGTCTATGGGCAGATCAGTTTACTTACATCAGCAAATGGTTTATCTTCAACAGGTGGTCTGCATTTAGGAAAAGCTGTCTCACACTGCAAGAAACAAGGCATTTCTGTTGAAACAATTGTGAATCTTATCCGCTCGATTGCAGTTGTTATTTAGAATGCAGCAGCCCAACTACATCAATTATAAATTATCTTGAGGTAATTTCAACTATTCAAGAATTTTCACTGTTGCAAACAAATGCATTGTTGCTGATAGTTTACACTTTCCCATGACAGACACAAAAACTTAGTTGATGAACAAGTTTCAGTTAATAAAATTATACCTGTACAATTACTAAACTCAGAAACAAAACACTAGACTAAGCCACTAAGAGTTATAAGCATAGCTACAACAGATAGCATCATTATATATTTGTCAGCCCACGAAGGATCAAATAATTACCTTTATCAAATCGAATGGGATGCGGGGAATGAACGGCTTGAAGCTGTAAAATGAATGAAGAAACATATTTTATATTTTTTAATACATAATATTGTTAAAATTATTTTTTGTACATAGCATAATGCTGAACAATTAGAACAACATAATTGTTACTACCGTAAAACATAAATTTGTTCTCAAAAAAAGATGACACAAAAACATCGAACAATCTGTCTGTGTCAAATATGTTTAATGAGTACTCTTATTATGATCTGTGTTGCACAGAAGAGGCAGGTGAAGAAAACTAATTGAAGATAAATGTATTTGAACAGGAGGGAATTGAGAGGTACCCCAAGCTCTAAAAACAGATTTAAATGCATACAATAAGACAAACCCGAGTAGAAGAACACCAAGTGGGGTAATCAGAGAAGAACATAAGTTTGTGTTTTTGTATGATCTAAACACTTGCAGGTGTTAGAGTACAGCATAAGCATATACGTGTCCAATTTAGTAGATGAGTATGTAATAATGTATATATATATATATATATATATATATATATATATATATATATACATATAAATATATATATACATAGCCTTGTGTTGAGAAATGTTAATTACTTACATCTGTCCTCTCATGTGCATTCCTGGGTGCATGCCCCCCCGGCCGACCATTGGTGCCCCCCGGCCTCGCATCATTGCCCCTCTACAACAACCAAGCTCTACTTCTACCACAACAGTTTTTAGTTCCGTTTTGAAAATTCCCTAAATTTCTGTAGAGCAGGGTTCTACCAACCCCGCTCTAGGGTTCTACCAACCCTGCTCTAGGGTTCTACCAACCCCGCTCTAGGGTTCTACCAACCCCGCTCTGGGGTTCTACCAACCCAGCGCTGGGGTTCTACCAACCCTGCGCTGGGGTTCTACCAACCCAGCTCTAGGGTTCTACCAACCCCGCTCTGGGGTTCTACCAACCCCGCTCTGGGGTTCTACCAACCCCGCTCTGGGGTTCTACCAACCCCGCTCTGGGGTTCTACCAACCCCGCTCTAGGGTTCTACCAACCCCGCTCTAGGGTTCTACCAACCCCGCTCTAGGGTTCTACCAACCCCGCTCTAGGGTTCTACCAACCCAGCTCTAGGGTTCTACCAACCCTGCTATACAGATGTAAAACATGGCACCTCAAAACAATTGATGCCTTCAACACAAAATGGTGGAAATGCCTTCGCAAGATCTTGGGCATTAGCTGGAGTGACTAGGGTATGTGACAAATAAAGAGGGCAGAATATGATCCGGACAATATTCAGCCTCATCTTTGGTGGGGGCTGTAGTGTAGCAGTTCTCTCAATCAAGAGAACCTAGGTTCAAATCCTACTGCTGTTGTTTCAAAACGTTGGCAATTTTGTTCACCTCACGTTGCCATGCAGTTCACTGTATAAATGAGTTCTTGGCAGTCCCGGCTACAGACAGAGGTGAATGAATATCTTTGCGTAGGAATTGCAGCGTGGCTGAATGCTTCCCAGAAAAGTCGAGATGGTGTTAGAATGAACAGGCCTGCCATTGGTGAAGTGTAAAGCGCTATATAAGAACGTACCTTTTTTTATTAATTATAAACAAAAGATGCATGAGCTGGCTCGGCCATGTGATGAGGCGCCTACCTGCCCACCAAGTAATACGGTGGAGACCAGATGGTCAGAGGAGAGGACGACCAAGGATGAATTGTTGCCAGACAATTGACTGTGACTTACAGCTGGTCAACAGAAGATGAGCAATGCTGCTGATCAATACAAGTGGAGTGCAAATATTAAAAGCAGTAATGTCATAGTTTATCGTTTGCTATACTGCAATATTACGATGATGGGGACGTGACACAAATTGTTTTCATTGTAATTTTTTCGTAACTTTGTAAGAAACTGCTAGTATTTCAGTTCGATATGTAATAAGTTTATTATATTACATTGGCTAAATCGTAACGGATTCTCGTCCCACTGAATGAGACGAATTTAGCGGCGCCGTCTGTCGACATACTTTCAATTGACAATTTATAAATACAACACGATGGCCAAATTTAGCATCTTTCAAATTGGCCATCATGTTGAAAGTTCCGACCCAACATTTCATAACGTGAACTGTATACGACGTAACATTCTTAGACGATCATAATGTAAGATCCAGTATTAAAATCGCTAACCGGCGAAGGTGGTCGAAAATAGGTGTAATTCATGTAATTCAGTGCCATTGATAGCTTCAGGACGCGATCAATAGTGTGCCAAATTATATGTAAGATACATGTAGCAATTCAAAATGACCCACCGCATAGTATTACTGTGTGAGCTGGAACTTTACGCTTTTGTCGCAAAATAAAATCGAACTTCAATGCGCGTCGTTAGATTAGCGCAAACCTTTGTTGCTAAAAACGTCGCCCTCTAGCGGATATATCTGGTAGTGGTACCTGGTGTAAGACTACTATTGATTTTTTGCAATGAAACCAATGTTGAAAGTCAACCAGGCAGTTAAGTGGCGCATCTAGGATTTCGCAAAGGGTGATACCAAAGAGGATATACGTTTAGTCACCCATTAGATTAATATGCTGCCGTGTAGTGGCGCAACATGTCACAAACGAAAACAAAACGAAAAATGTAAGCCAAGGCCAAGGGGGGCATAACCCAATGCCCCCAGCAATTCCACACTGTACGCAATGTTACGACTAAGTTTTCATAAAAAAGTACACTTTGATTATGGTTTTGTCACCGACATGCAGTAGTGTTTTCGTCAAATCGCCAAATCCTACAATTTTGTTTTTGAAAATTCCACCACATCGGTACCGTCTCTATTCTGTATATTATTTACCGTCTGTAACAAGGTAGATATTCCTACGCTTAGTAATGAAATGCGCTTGATAGTCATGAGCGCTATCAGTTTCTATGTTGGCAAATATGCAGATCGAGCAAATGTGGGTACACATCTGTGTGTTGGAACTCCTTCTGCAATATGTTATAATAATTATTATAAAATTACAATTTGTTGTTACGTTTTCTACACCTGGCAGGGTATACACGTAATAATAGTAAAACTGTGATTTATACCTGATCAGCTACACTTGACAAGGAATATCAGCACCGCTACAACTTGATTACAAATTCAAAATGAACAGCTGGTGGAATTGTATAAATGATTGATTGGATAGGCAACGCTACTGCATGTTACGACTTGTTACGCCATTGCAACTGTGTAACTGAGTAACATAACATAGTTCAAAGAGAAACTAAAGTTATTGTGTTTCTAGACACATATTCAATACAAGTATAGTCTCGCTTAACCAACTCTCGCTCGCCTTCGTGAATTCGCCGAGAAGAGAGTCTGGCCTCAGAGACGTGATCTCGTTGTTAGGCACTGTCACCACTCCATTTTGTGTAGGCGTTCCGGCGAAGCGCCACCAGCCAATCAGCATCATTATCGAGATTCTACACTAAACGTGTTACGCTTGATTTGATTTTTCAGCGTGACATTTGTATCAATATAATCACAGTTTAAATTTAATTCGAATTGCATCGTATAAACTGATAAAAGTTCACTCTTATTTTATAAATTAGCCAAACGCCCGGATGACATCGTAATTAGCCGATTATGTATGCGCCCAGAATATGGGTGCATATATAATTTCCGTCACAATGAAAAGTACACTTTGTGTCCAGACGAAGATGTGTGCAACAAACGGGAGCGCCACAGCACGGAGCCTGGACAATCGATGCTAATACAAGTACGATCCACAGTGTTGTGCAATTCACACTGATAAATTATATTTCTCGACAAATATAGGAGTTTACCAAATGAAATAAAGATGTGCATAATCTGCTCATCATGTGTAAGTTGTGGCACGGGTGGTGTGATCGATTTTCACGCATGCGCGGAAGTTGTGTGCGTTAATGACATTGCACGGTTGCAATGGCGTTGCCTAGCCAACCAGTCGTTCATACCACAAACAAGATATGGCAGTGACGATCTTTTATCAACGCCAGACCACAGCTAGGTTCCTCTATTTCTTGCCAAATGATGAAGCCGACGCTGTTCTGGACGCCGAGGCCGACCGACGTCGCTCAATATCAATGGTGAGTGGTGCCACTGGTGGGGAGTTTGCTAATGACGTTCACTCTAGCGACCAACGACGGAACTACATAAATAGATGATGACCTAAAACATTACGTAACAGACCTCTCCACCTTACCGTCTTTGGCAACATCGTATTGTACGATGCCCCGAGATGAATTTCGAAGACTGCCATGAATGAAACAACGGTATTGGCATTGCAAACAATTAAATAGGGCCTAACTTGCGGGGTCTCAGAGTATGCTCGATGGAACTTTCGTGGCTCCATCGGTCACTTCTTCAGTGTCAAACTGAACCGAGAGGGTCACGGAGTCATCGTCGTCGTCGAGCATGATATAGAGCAGGGGTCGGCAACCTGCGGCCCGCGGGACAACTGCGGCCCGCGTAGCTATTTCATGCGGCCCGCGGACTGACAACGATATTGTGCAAAATGCGGCCCGCCCCTGCCACATTGGTATACAAAATAACATGTCCACGTGATGAACATAATAATATACCAAATATGTATTTTTACTTCCTTTAATATTTAATGAATTTACTTTTGCGTATGCAGACATGAAAGTATGCAGCGCGGCTCTCCTAACACCATTAAACAATTTTAGTTTGTATTTAATGTGTTCACATTGTGGACAGATCTGTGCGTTACCCATTGGAAAACTATTTTCAATAAACAAACAACCTAACTAAGTTGCATATGAAAAATAGTAAATATCCCAAAAAGCCATCTTGCCCCATCCTTGGGGCAAGACGGTCCTCTACCTGGGGTAACACGGTCTATAACCCCCTCCACGCGGTTTTTACTTACAGTCGCGCCTCGTTATTACGCGGATTCGGATATAACGCGGTCGGTCGTGGACCCCGAATTTGGGCCTGCTTAAACCTACTTAGAATTACTTTGACAATTCTCAAGAAACATTAGGCGAACAATGTCAGTGAATGAGCTTCAACGTGTTGTTTGTTTTGCGTTACCGCCGACATCAATCGCTGTCGCTCGCTTCACTTCGATGGTTTGTAAATTGCAATCGAGATTCAGAAATACGCCTCGCGTAAGAATCAGGTAGTTTTAAATGCATTTAATATGCAATGCCCGCATAACACTTGGGTGAAATGACATGCTTCCATTACATCGTAAATTTAATCGTTTTCGCGACGCAAAACCAACATGTCAAATTCTTAAACCAAGGCTCTACCGGTGCGCGAAAATACGAATTCGTCATCCGCACATGAAGTGATGAATCGATGTTAAGTGGTGCGTAATAAATTTATGCTTCGGTCGAGATCAGTTGAAAGACGAAGTGAAACAATTATTAATTCTACTTATTGTCGTTTTCTGTTTTTTATCAGCTTACATACTACGTTTGTCAAATCATAATTTATACGTTTTCGGCTGCTCAGGTCCAGGTTATTACTTTCGATTCGTAGGCCTATTGGTCCAGTACATCATCATCGTAGTAGATCTATTCCATAACGGTATACGTATGTGTTTTATTCAGTTCAAAAGTCAAGAGTGTGTGACATTTAAAAATGATACACGTTGATGCTAGTATACTCATTTAATAAGTTCCATAAACTGCATATTGGCGTATAAGACAGTGCTGCAAGCACACGGAGCTTCGACAGCGTTCTTGGGCTTGGTGCAGAGGGCAGCGATCGCTGTTGTTTAGTAGCTCCCTGGTGGCGGATATGAGAACACCTAACGCGCCTCGCGTACAGCGCGGTCCGAAGTTGTGGACCCCGACTACCGCATTATAACGGAGCTCGACGGTATGAACGAACTATTTCCTGAAATTAAAATGTATATTATATACAAATGGTATGATAGTAATATATCAGGCCATTATGGTTGTTAAATTTAAATGGCAATTAACATATAATACATACCTTGCAATCCATACATAATCTAATATTGGTTTAGTGATATTCCATCATAATTACAGCATATGGGCTAGCAGAACGTAAATTATGCAATGTTCGTATTATATGCAATGTATTAAACATAATTGGTCATGTGTAATACATTTGACAAAGTGTGACCATGTGCGTGTGGGTTAAGACATAGGGACCGTCTTGCCCCATATGCATGGGGACTGTCTTGCCACAGAGACGTGTGTCTTAATAAGATGTATACAAAGCACAACATACTATTCCACATTTTGCATAGTTTGATCTGCCAACTGATTAATAATATTATCATGTCACCAATTAAGTCCATGAATCATGATTCACACCGTTGTATGGTGAGTTTCACCATTTTACTATTGGCAAAATATTATATCAATGCATATAAAAGTTTAAAAACACACTGATTTAATTACGTCTGTCTCGTGTTGCTGAACTTTCGGGCGGGTATCAGATAGAATTAGCTTCATTTTGCACCAGATTTGGAACGTTCAGAGTTATATATTTTGAGTACGTGGTGGGGGCCGTTTTACCCCCAGGGACCGTGTTGCCCCAGGTTACCCTACTACCTTATTTGTGATTGAGTGATAATGTGTTGTTTTGACTAACGTTCGTCGCCTGCCAGCGAAATGGCGAACGGAGTTGTACGCTGATGAAAAAGGTTCAAGACTAAGGAGGTGCCAAGCAAAGCTCTTCAAGGCACACTCCATCATCCAACGGGAAAGCCCGTGTGGCAAGTCGATGAATATGCAGAACGTAATAAGGGTCGCCGTGAAGACTAAACTGTATTCGCTCTTGCTGTCTAAACTACCGGCAGTTCCAGCACCTTGTGACCGAGATGAATGCGCGATATGAAGAACTCCTATAGTACACCGAAGTGAGCAAAGAACACGTAACCTGAATAATGTGTTTTTGAATAATCCAACTGTTGTTCAAAATCAGACGTTGATGTTTGACGATAATAATAACTCATATTCGTGGACGTGCTATTTACAACAGTGGTCAATACAACTGCTAGACCCAAGGATATAATTGCATTGTGCCAATTACCACGAGTGTGCGTGCGTGCGCGCGCGCGTGCATGCGTGTGTGCGTGGCCCGCTAACCTATTCAAAGTCACTTATTTGGCCCTCCATTCAAAAAGGTTGCCGACCCCTGATATAGAGACACGGTAATGAATATAATTGTATTCAATATGAATGTCCGAGTCTAGTACTTACTTACGTACTGATGTTATTGTTATCTCAGATCTCGTCGTTCGATTGGTGTCCAACCAAACATTTTCGGTCGCTTAGTAGTTCCTAGGTTTTAACTGTTCAAAGCTGCACACGTTTGAAGAGCTGATGTTGCCATCACAAGGTTCGTCGGTTGTTCAACCAAAAATTTATCGGAATTAAAGAAGACTTCCCAGAGAAGACGAGGTAGCGTTTGAAAAACAGGTTTGTATTAAGAACGCTACCTGTATAGCAAGTGGCGGTAGTTAGATTTCTAGAGGTAAGTACTTTACTACAATACCGACGTCATTGTGAGGGTGCTTGGCAGGTAGTGGGAGGTTGATCCTTGTGAGGGTGCTTGGCAGGTAGTGGGAGGTTGATCCTAACAAATGGTGAGAGGTTGGAGCTTTGCCTCAAAAAAGGTGGGAAGGAAGACCCAAAGATGGTTAGAGGTGGGAGGCTGACCACCAAAATAGATGGGAAATGGAAGGTTGGCCCCCAAAGCATGGGGCCGTTGGGAGGATGAGACCGCTGCCACAGCATATTGTTTTCCAGACTTCTTAATTAGTGTCCGCAATGCTACTATTTACTGGTCAGTGGCGTATATATTCTGTGCATAAATTTATTTAATGGAAGCAGTACATGAACAGAGAAGCAGCAAAATCCATTGACATATAAACGGTTCGTAACATTGTTACGTAAACAATCGTTGCCTTTATATTACAGATTATTGGCCATTATTGGGGAAACTATAGCCAAATACGTTAGGTATTGGAAGGAACTAGTATATAAAATAAAGAACTGATATAACTTTGTTGCATTGTTGCACGTCTGTTTCACCAGCAAATTGGCACTTCTGTCGGAATAATGTGACGACAACACCATAATCGTCGTTTCTTATTTCCAAGCATTTCCAGCAGCTTACATTGCGTGTACTATACACGAGGCATGTATTCGACTGTGCAGACAAGAAGCACTTATATTCCTATCTCCTTTTCTGAAGAGTTGATAAGGAAAGTTCACCGAACACTGCGCGAATAACAAGATCCCATAAACCGTTTGCGACTATTCGTAGCAAGGCTGGAAGCGTAGAAATGCCTTGAGCTTGTTGGGCAGCGGCAACCTCTCGACGTCCTGGCCGTCGAAGTAGTCCCGGATCGTCAGCCGACACAGACTCTGTAGGTTGACGTGTAGCGGCACCTTGTGGACGTTCACGCCGGCCACCTGCTGGTAGAACGTGTCTTGTTCGCCGTACGCGACGGCCAGGTGCATGCCGGTCTCAGAGAAGAGTGGAAAGAGCGCGGCGGGCGAGAGCGTCGGAACCTCGGCGAGCAGCGACGTGCGCACGGCGTGCAGCACGCGCAGGTCATCGGAGGCGTAGATGAGCACGCGCGGGAAGTTGAAGAGGCCGTCCTTGACGGACCTACCGAGCACCAGCGACGCGACGTACGTTCCGTCGGCGCTCCACGCGATGTTGTGCGTCGTCTGGTAGAGCGACGACACCTCGCTGGAGACGATGACGACGCAGTCGATGACGTCATACACGGCCAGCACGTCCCGGCCGTCGCGCACGTAGTTGCCGACGGCGACGCGCCGGTGCGTGTAGCGCGGGTCGAACAACACAAAGGGACGCACTGCGGCGCCGTCGAAGAGCGTCTTCACGATCGGCCCGCCATGGCCGCCGCCCCGGCACGACACCAGCAGCATGGCGTCGCGGTAATCGCCGCGTCGACAGAAGTTCAGCACGTACATGGCGTTCGGCTTGACGATGAAGTACGACAGGTCGGGACTGATGATGCAGTCGCACAGGTAGTGTCGACCGGAGACCGGCTCACGCAGTTTCGTCAGCAACGTGCCGGTCTTCATATGCACGACGAGGAACTCCATGCACGGGTCCGTGCAGTTGACCTGAAGCCACACACAACAGTTAGAATAGCGACGGACATAAATCAGAGTTAAAAATATATTTCCTACAGAACAGCGTAATTGACCAGAAAAATATCAATTATGCACTGTGGGAGAGAACAAATCAAGAATCAATTGATTATAAAGAGGAAGTGGAGCTGAACATGCCATACTTTCAAACATAACGCAGTGCAAGACAGACGCTCGCACGGAACCCTTGGGGCAAAAGGAAAAAGGGAGAGAAGGATCTGATGCATGCTCCTTCGGCTGGGAGTGAAAGGCTTAACTCAAGCAAATCAAAAGTGTGATTGTATTTCCGTTAATTTGTGTTCGTCCAACGCAATTGTAGTGGTGCATGCGACAAACCTGCAGAATGGCGATGCCGTCGCGGTAGCCAACTACTTGCAGAGCCTTCAGGTAATGTCCGGACGGCTCCGCCTCGACGTGCAGCCGTGTGTGGTAGGAGCACGGCAGGCGGATGTGCGTTTCCTGTCGGAAGCAGCCCTCCGCCAGCGTCACAAGGAAGTACGGCCGCTGCAGAGGCTTTCCCGGCGGGTCGTAGCGCACGCTATAGGCAGTAAACACGTGTTCGGCGTCATAACCCATTCATTGACAAAATAGTAGTACAGGTGTGCAGTTGGTTATCCTCCGGAAGGCCCATAGTCGGCCATTTTATTTCCGTTTCAGCCCTTGGGTTTTCATTGTGACATTTCATTATTCAGGGTTAGCGCTCAATGGACGGTGCGTGCGACGATATTTAACCAGACTTCCACCCAAAGCAACAAGACCAAGATGTCAAGTGGACAATGAAGCCATTGGCTTAATGAAAGTCCAAAACATTCATCTATCAGATACATGTCAAGTTTCTTTTCAAACCTATTGACACTGTTAGTATATTAACACAATAATCAGATAATTTGTTTCTCCTTCTCAATCGTCATCTGATTGTGCGTGCGTGCGTGCCTGCGTGCGTGCGTGCGTGTGTGCCACTGACCTGAAGTAGCGTCCACTGGTGCACCACGGCTGTAGCCGAGCCTTCACGTTCGATGTGTAGTCGATGCGTGGCTCGAAGCCCCACAGCACAGACGTATACTTCCAACGGACGAGTGCCTCCGAATATTCTATGCCCCATGCCTACAAACCACATACAAACTATAAGCCTGCGCACGTAGGCATGGAATACAGGTGCACTGGAAATGTCGATATTTCTTGCAAAATTGTGTCATACGGTTAAGAAACTCTGTGAAATGTATTGAAAATGACGCATAACATAAAATGTGTGAAGATCCGTGGACTACATATTGTAAAATGCATGTAGAGTAACGTAAAGTAAGTGTTTACTAAAGATGTGTTCACGTATATAAGTTAAACCGACCTAGCTCCATGTTTTAGCTATGTGCGTGCTCAGTGCTGGCAATGTGCGAGCTCAATGCTGGCTACTCAAGTTTTCATTCCCATAAAGTGTTTTTTCTCCGAAATAATTATAATAAACCTGTATCATTTAATCATTTGTCGCTTTTGTGATTTTTTTCGTAACAAAAAAGATCGAACCACCTGTGTGTGCCCGTAACTTAACTAATAGTTAAAGCATGAATGTGTTTGCCACAGAAACTATCACACTGACAAATAAACAATTAAAGCAACCATGTTAAGATCAAAAACATTAGCAAGACACACTGTGACCAACAACGAGAACAGGTTTACTATTTCGTTTACATGAACGTCTTCCGACTTGCGCAGTCGACACGCATGGGTAATCTCACATGGGGCGCGTCTGCTCGACGCCGTACCCATGGCGCATGCGCTAGGAACACTCCCCTGGCGGCATAGTGACGAAGAAGCAGCGCATCTGTATCAGCACCATCGGCCACTCAACGGGACGTCTGCTGCACTGTTGAATCACAGCTTCCAAGTTGGATGCAGTTTATTTGAACAACGTGTTGTTGCTTACTGCAAGAAAAAAGAGAGGATGTCTTTTTAAGAATTATGCATGTATGCATGTGTACGCGTGAGCGTGCGTACGAGCGAGCAGTCGGCGCCCGCCCGCCCGCCCGCCCGCCCGCCCGCCCGCCCGCCCGCCCGCCCGCCCGCCCGCCCGCCCGCCCGCCCGCCCGCCCGCCCGCCCGCCCGCCCGCCCGCCCGCCCGCCCGCCCGCCCGCCCGCCCGCCCGCCCGCCCGCCCGCCCGCCCGCCCGCCCGCCCGCCCGCCCGCCCGCCCGCCCGCCCGCCCGCCCGCCCGCCCGCCCGCCCGCCCGCCCGCCCGCCCGCCCGCCCGCCCGCCCGCCCGCCCGCCCGCCCGCCCGCCGCCCGCCCGCCCGCCCGCCCGCCCGCCCGCCCGCCCGCCCGCCCGCCCGCCCGCCCGCCCGCCCGCCCCGCCCGCCCGCCCGCCCGCCCGCCCGCCCGCCCGCCCGCCCGCCCGCCCGCCCGCCCGCCCGCCCGCCCGCCCGCCCGCCCGCCCGCCCGCCCGCCCGCCCGCCCGCCCGCCCGCCCGCCCGCCCGCCCGCCCGCCCGCCCGCCCGCCCGTACAGATGTTGTCGCATTCACTAATCATCGATCGCTCCCATATACAATACCCACGGCTTTATGTTCTCTACAAATGTCGAGTCAATGTATCTTTAGCAGGATAGTGCAATTTAATATCCCATTAAGTGTCGTACGGTAACGGTTCTCGAGAGCTACGGTGGCCGAAAGCAAATCGTAATTTATCGCAGTTAGCGACGTCCGCTCTCTTCCGTGCAGCTTAGCAGTGAACCATCTCGTGGTGAGCGGCGAATGAAGAACGCCAAACAGTTGAGCCACGCTGTATGTCCGACACCACCAAAACGCTGACGTGGAGCACATAATATTATATCGAAACACCGGGAACACGCTACTGCAGACCGGTGATAAAACAAAAATAAAAGTGTAAATTTTTCATAAAAACCGAATCGTAGTTTTGCGCACAGCGCAGAATTACCTGACTAACTTCTAGCATTCGTTTCAACGAGAAAATAAATAATAGTATGTAGCCAGTCTAAAGGCTCGTGGAATACACTGATGAATACTCATCATATATATGCATCTGCTGGTCTGCGTAAATTCATGTGCCATAGGAATGTCTTGTGATATATTCCAAATCAATTTGAATGTGTTGTATGAACAGCCATTTGTAGTAGCCTTAATTTGATCGTTCGTTTACGATTGCATCTTACTAATCTTCATTAATGCGGTTCAACTGCCTGAAAACTGGCCACGGCCATCGCGTAGCCAGGAGGCCATTTGGCCGTTAGCCATCGCAAAAATAGAAAAGGCTGATTATCAATGCGGTGCAGGAACACTGTGGACATTCCAGTGACCTCTAGCGACGCATAGGGGAGACCGGGGCTAGTTGTTACAATGTCCTCTAGCAACGCATAGGGGAGACCGGGGCTAGTTGTTACAATGACCTCTAGCGACGCATAGGGGAGACCGGGGCTAGTTGTTGCAATGACCTCTAGCAACGAATAGGGGAGACTGCGGCTAGTTGTTGCAATGACCTCTAGCAACGCATAGGGGAGACCCGGGCTAGTTGTTGCAATGACCTCTAACAACGCATAGGGGAGACCGGGGTTAGTTGTTGCAATGACCTCTAGCAACGCATATGGGAGACCGGGGCTAGTTGTTGCAATGACCTCTAGCAACGAATAGGGGAGACTGGGGCTAGTTGTTGCAATGACCTCTAGCAACGCATAGGGGAGACCGGGGCTAGTTGTTGCAATGACCTCTAACAACGCATAGGGGAGACCGGGGTTAGTTGTTGCAATAACCTCTAGCAAAGCATATGGGAGACCGGGGTTAGTTATTGAAATGACCTCTAGCAACGAATAGGGGAGACCGGGATTAGTTGTTGCGCATAGGGGAGACCGGGGATAGTTGTTGCAATTTTCAGTTATAATCACTTGTTGTGAAATGTATGTTAGATGCATTATTTCTGTCAATGTATACATTAAATATATTATTCGTGTTAATAAAATATACCATACCAGTGATATTCCATATTGCAGTTAAGTAGATATGTGAAGTTTCCCAGGCGCGGTCGACTGTAACAACTAACCCCATAAGCGGGGCAAGTTGTTACATCATCCGTGTTACGTTGTTACAGCAAAGTACACGTGGATCGCAAAGCGAGTGTCACTCGTACATTTACTGTTACTGGATTAATTAGATTATACACATTTATATATATTATACAATGTGTGCATAACAATGTAGGTGTTTACAGCTTCATATATTAAGATTTAAATTTTTACTTCCCAAAGGGACTCATTCCCCGTATTCTTACACCATAAACAACTATGAACGGAATATAAATTATAGACTGGAATATAAAACAGTGAATGGCAATATATATGTAATGCGACTTCTACTTGATTGAATGATACACACACGTACGCACTCACGCACACGCGAACGAACATCCATATTTCAATGAATCGTGCAATATGTATTAATTGCTCAAATAAGGCTGTGCCATAAAAAATTAACAAGATTGTCACCCAAGGCAAAACCAGGTGGTGCATCGAGAGTCCAAACATTTTTCATCTACGTGTAACCCGCCTTTCTGAGATATTAATTATTTTTGTTTGACGCTACTAGCATTTACAGTACTGGCAATAGACACGTACGATAGGCTTCATAAATGAAATAAAACGTTCACACGTTGTGGTTAAATAAATTGTGTTCTTCCAGTCATTATCAGCGCACAACTCGTTGCTTGAGCCATCGGCTTGAGCCGCTCGAGAGTTGTTAAAGTTGTTACAGTTGTTACCGTTGTTACAGTTTCTACATTTGTTACACTTGTTACATTTGTTACATTTGTTACAGTTGTTACAGTTGTAATAACTTGCCCCAAACACATTTTTTTGCAGTTGAACGCATGTGGACGACAACAAATCCTGAATTTCAATTTAACTTCAACTTGGCATAAACCCTTATATAATATAGTAAATATGTTTCAAGTTTCATTCACGAAACATAAAAAGTGGCTGCGTGGGATGATATTATGTGGGCATACGAAGACGTTTTAGGAGGTTAAAAACTTATTTTTGTCGATTTTTATCGATGGTATCTCCATAATTATGTGTGCCATGTTTTCGTAAAACGCCTCGGTAACAACTTGCCTCTCTGTATACAACTAGCCCCGGTCTCCCGTACTGCGGTGCATGTCAGTTCCACGTTAATTACATTTCGGGAAAATGTGGTTCGTGGTATAATTATCGAATCCAAATGTATTCACATCATTCACAATGAATAGGTAACCACGACGTTGCAGCATCAGCTCTCTTCAGCTTCAGTTGTCTGTATGAGCCATCGTATTGATTCTCGACTAGACACTAAGTGAATGTTGTCATTACTATGTTCGGTTGTAGGGCCTATCTCATCCATTGTATTATTCAACGACTGCCAGTGGTATTTATCTTATTTCTACGGGGAGCGACGAGACCAATCCTTTGACCGCCGATCGATGTCATCAACGCACGAGGTTTTCGTGTTTCGCCTTCGAGGCCCCCTGCAGTAGTTAGCCAGTTGACGTAGAGATCGCCAGTGGGGTTTGATTTATGTGTTGTGAACATACTTTTTCTATATGCAATAAAATCCTGAAATCCCGAGTATTACATTTGTATTAAATACATTATAAAATACTAAATAACAAGCGACAAAATAAAACAAAAAAGCGAGCGAACATGACGATTTCTGCGACGTCGTTTCACAAACCGAAAATATCCAGCCAAAGTTCATATTTGATAGACTCACGTGGAAAATTGGGGCAGAAATTGTTGTTTTGTTTAACATTGATGACTATGCGTACGGTGAGGTTGGCTTTAATTCGTATTTCAAGCTATATATTTCAGTTTGACGAGGTCTCGTTACCCTATCCATCAGAGAATATCGACATAAAATCGTTCGTATATAGGCAGTTAATTTCGACATGCTCCAATGACGCAGTTTTAAAAATATCGGTTTGCTGTAGGGCAATACATGGTAGTTACGAAATATTTAGCAAACTTAAGCTGGATAGCTCTGGCCTGTAGTTGCTGGTGAGCGGTCAGTGGCTGGCAGATGAATTTCTCTAGACGCAAATTTTATAAATACCTCGGTACACTCTAAAAACAGATTGGTTGAGAAAACGACCAATCTAATTGGTTGGCCCAATATTGGTTATATATTGGTTGTTTTAACCAATATATTGGTCAACGAGTGACCAATACGTTTGTTGTCCGGTAACCAATCACATTGGTTACGCCTACAACCAATTGTTTTATGAATTATTGTTGCCTTATGCCGTGCTTATTGTGCAGTACAGCAACTTCAGACGATGTATTAGTACATTAGATTAGTAATATAATTGTTTGGCCCAATATCGTTTGGCTTAACCAATATATTGGTCAACTAGTGACCATTAGTTTGGTTGTCCAGTAACCAATCACATTGGTTAGGCCTACAACCAATCTTTGTTTATTATTGTTGCCTGATGTCTTCCTTATTGTGCAGTACAGCAACTTAAACCGCTGTATTAGTACTTTGTGAATCCCATAATAAAACAACTAAACAATCCAAGAAGTTTCAGTTAAATACTAGGTGACTACATTTGCTGAGTGGCAGTGGTCACGTGAGATGCAGGCAACTTCCTTTTCACAGCATGACTTTGAACTGACGAGGCCACCGCGTAGACACTTGGTAAGTGTCAAATAGTTTCTTAACCAAAAGTTTGTTTATATTATATAATTTTGGCATGATATGGTATATAAAGGAATATGCTATTATTTGATGTAACTTTAATGTAATGTATTAGTATATATTCATACATATGACTAGTTTTATTCTCAGGGGTGTGACCTTGTATGTGTTTAGTGATGGAGACGGGCCAAGCCCGCACGTATCAGTTTTCATATAGAGCTGGAAGCAGTACTATGAGTTCTTGATGAAATATACCAGATATTGGTTTATCATCATAAGGAGTTAGTAACTCTCTGTTAGCCAGTGTACATCTTGCTCTATGTTAACTGTAAAATGCGGAGTTGTAAGTAGTTAGTAAAGTTAGTTAGCAAAGCTTTAATGGAATGTTTGAAACTGATATATCCTATGTTTTACTGTGGAATGCAGAAATGACAAATTACCCAGTGACCAGCTCAAGCCAGCGGGGTGGTTCATAGCAACAGCCGTACTCCACTAGATGGCAGACAGCAGTCAGTGTTAATGACTTTCAAGGATAGTCTACATGTACCAGCCAGCAAGATTTAACAAACTCAAATTGCTTCTTGTAGCTGTTTATTAGCTGTTACATACTATGTCATACATTCTTAGTAAAGTAAACGCGTGTAGTGAACTACATAAATACAATGGTATTGAGTCACTGTGGACTTGTGCAGCTGTGTTGCTATTTTCTATATAACGGGTAGTTTGAGTATTTAGACCTACTTGATATCTACCAATTAGTACATTATATTGATTAATATATTTGGTAATATTTTTGTAGTTTCACCAGTCATCACTGATGGACAATCTGCTTCAAGGTCTTCTTTATATTCAATGCAGAGTTCCCCGCTAAGGCAGCAGACGTGTGGACATTCGTACAGAAGGGGCTTTTCAACATCACCACGCCATATGACGTGGTCACACCAAGAGAGATGGAACTTCTCGGCCACATTAAATGTTAGGACTAGAAATACGGAGCTGACATTGTTTTGTTTTAAGTTGTCATCAAACTGCCCGTCTGCTCTATGTGCATTGTACTTGGTTAGTTAGTAATTGAAACAGACAACGAATAGAGTCATGCACTGCATGCAAGTTATTTGCCCTTACAAATGTGTACTCGTAATGTGTACTTTTGTGTGTACTAAAAAACTGAAATCAAGATCACAATGTGACGTCTCTTGAATTATTTCATGTAACACAATTAACAATTTACATTGTGCATATGTCACACGACACATTTTTTATACTTTCATGACCTTGAGGGTTACTAGTACATTGACTAGACGTGCCAGTTTGAGCTATTCTATCATTTGCCTTTGTTTGCATTGATTTTTTATTGGCTTTAGTTCTATATCGTTCACCCGTAGTTTATAATGTATTGTATTTTATGTTAAAACCTTTAGAAACAGGTCGCGCGATATATCGCGCGACGGCATAGGGGTGGTCATATGTGGTCTGTTGCGGTAATTTCATTGCTCTGGTAGAGGGGTGTAGGGGATTGATCAATAGCGCAATAGACTAGGCATTCCCTGTAGTAATGGCGTCGCAAAGTTTTTGATATTAGTGTTGTTATAGCGTTTTGAAGATTGTTGTTGATAATTTGTGTTCCGCCGTAAAAGTAAGTAATGGCGCTGCGATCGTGCTTGATCGCAGATCCACACGAGGTGCTTCGAATTATTGATGATATGGAAGATAGTGAATTATCGAATGAAGATGACAGCGAGACTGACGAAGAAGCCGAAATATCGCTCGCTGTGACGCCTGTTCATTCGGACAGTGAGACTGAAACGATTGATTCGATCGATCCAGTCCCGAGTGGACGTGGAGTGGTTTCGACAGTTGTAGCTGCTGCTACCAGTGGTAATCTTCATCCTGAAAGCAGCAGTGACACTGACAGCTACAGTGAACAACAGCAAGGACAAGGTGTGGCTAGACTGACTAGGTCTAAGGCCAGGGCAACGGCAACGACAGGCAGGCCCAGGCGAGGTAGGGCTACCGCTTCAAAGTCAAGACGTGGTCGTGGACATGGCAGGCCTGTGGCTAGGCCTACAGTTCGTACTTTGTATAGAACAGGAAACAATGAAGATATTTTCTTCAAACTTTGCATCTTTGTGTAGTTTTTAGTGCAGTTTCTGAATATGTAAACAGTTTTCATATGTGAGTAGTACTTTTTTGTTATTGTCTAATAAATGTGATGATGTGTCGCCAGCGATAATGATTGTCAGCCATTTTGAATAAAGTGTGATGTCTGACAACTTATAAACACAAATATTTCACTGTGACTGAATTCTTGAGGATATTACCTTTCCAAAATTGTATACATGTGTATTGAAATTCTTTATAGTAATTAAATGACATGCGTTTAAAGAATAGCATAGCAATTTCTTGAAAAAAATCCGGGTCTCTAAAGGTTAAATGATTTAATGTCTCAGTACAATGCCGTCATATTACATGTTTTGCACCGACTTGCACTGACAACTTTGTGGAAAAAAACTGACATGATGTTCCTGAAATTAAATGCACGCAGTGATAGTAGAATGAACTCTAGCTTGTTGTCTATTGCATTGCCTAAATGGTATATTGTATTAATTCCACATAATTGGTCCTATTCTAGACAACCAATCAATTGGTCATATTCCAACCAATATAATTGGTCCTTGCCTAACCAATTTACATTGGTTGCTACATGACCTAGATATATTAACCAATAACTTGGTTAAATTGACCAACATATGTTGGTTACTATTCTAACCAATATGGATTGGTTAAAAAGTTAACCATAAAAAATTGGTTGTCTTAACCAAGAGATTGGTTGGACACATATCTACCAACCACATTGGTTGAATTTGACCAATATCCTGGTCATTTTAACCAATCTGTTTTTAGAGTGTACACAGAGCCTGTGTAGCGAAAACGAATTGGATCCAACATATAGCCAGGCGTTTATACATACTTTCCTGCCCCGAACTTCTACACAATGCAAACAACATAACATTTGCCGATTGCTACATTGTGAAAAACGAACATCGTTGATATCTCCCACAAAGGATATTTTAATAATACCATACATACTAATTGCTGCGTGGACTTAGCCCCGACTTACAGCGGTATTTCCCATTATAACGTTCTGCTTCTTAGAAAATAAATGATGAATGACACTGTGTGCTTCGCAAAATATCCGGTATCACGCTGGGACTGGCCCAATCATTTGTAGACAGCTAGAAACTGCGATACTGTTGCGGATAAGAAATACGCCAATTCCCTTACCCGCTCGTTTGTTTAATACCAACTGGATAGGCTGAATTACACGTCATATGACACCGTAATGAAATAATTGACATACTGCAAAGCACGTTTTGCCGGTGCAGCAAAAACGGCGTCGACCTAATAACATAATTCCTGTTTCCATATGCCATATGCGTACGCACGCGGTCTCCAATTCAGGCACACAATGAGTCTTAAAACGACATTACTGCGATATCATGATAGTGATTAATACATGCACCAATATTGGGGCATTCCGTCTAACTTGAGAAGATTTCTAGCTATGTATCTGAAATTTGCTGATTTTTGGCGCTTACCCCTTGTTCACATTATACTAGGGCATTGCAAAGGCAATTTGCATGCAAATGCTTAGTTCTTCTTGCAAAGTATAGCCACTTAGTCATTAAGTTAAAATTTAAGTAAATTCTGAGACATAAACCTTTTGACATTCGGTTGATTTCACATGGAACGAGCCAGGTACATAATCTAGAACTATGTATACATAAGGATTCAGTTGACAACAATATTTACATAATTTTCTTACTAGAGATGGAATAGATAGTAAAATTAGCTATAAGATTTGATATTGTGTCGTAATCTATTTTTTAGATAAAAACACAAAATACATTTTTTCAACATTAAGCCATTTGAATAGAGAATCCAAATATGGTACATTGCACAGGCATTATTCCTGCCTTTCACATAACAAATAAATTGGAATTTTAGCTCTAAAGCAAAAACGACAGGATCCGCCAAATTTAGAATTGTCATATTTCAGAAACTATTCAAGCTATAACCCTTTGGTTTGACATGTGTGGTTATATTGACCTGTGGATTAATTGTTAAAAAAATATGAGTGCAACAAGATTTTCTTATTTTGGTTTTGATTTGAGACGAAATGTCCCTATTGCGTTTCGTAAATGCATATAGGGCTTATGCACTTCCACATACTTGGGCAACATAATATGTTTATGTAGACCTAAATAGGTCTATATCGTTTGTGAGACATATTTAATAGAAACTGTTCTGTCACGTGTTGTCATGTTGCACTCGACATCACAGTGCACTCGACATCACGGTGCACTCGACATCACGGTGCCCTCGACATCACTAAACTTTGCTAGGAAACCAATTTTATGTAATTTTCTGCAGGTCTATATTAGATTAATTTAACTAAAGAAAATCAAACTGATTTCTGCAAAGACACTTTTTGTATATGATCCAGTAGACCAACTGATTTAAGAGTAGGCCAAAAAAAAATTTTGAGGCCTTAATTGGGCAGTATGCGAACTGGGAATATGTCTCAGAATTAGCAGTACAATTACAGTAGGAAAAATGGGCATCGGTCGCCTGTACAACGACGTGTATGATCCTCGAATCATCCTGTCTACGACACAGAGAAGCACTTACGCCATGAGGCAGGATCGTGCTCCGCCTACAGCCGACGAAGATCGATTTGTTTTTTAACCGAACGACCAGATGCCGGACTAACTGGTCGACTAACGTCAAACAACACCCGGCTCCTTCCTGTAAGATCCAATTATATTGTGACATGACGGTAATGGTAGTATTATACAAGCAATGCATTAGTTCTCATCTAGGAGAATTTAAACGTTGTGAGAACACCAACGCGTATTGTTTGGGTACATAAAATGTGTTTTAATTGATCGTATTTGTTTTAATAATAATAATTAACTTTTATGGTGCCTATATCCTCAGGAACCTGAGCTCAGAGGTGCAACAAAACAGAATCATTAAGCATAATAGTGAACAGGGACGCGCAAAAGTCATTATCAGAACGAGGGACAACCGGAGATTTATGGTGGAAATGCAATTTGGAATAAATGTCTTGAGTTTGGAGACTAGCCATGTAGGGTGGTTGATGTGTAGATAGAGCACGATAAGTAAGAGTGGACAGCTTAAAATTAATTCGATAAGTAACAGGGAGCCAGTGTAACTGTTTAAGTAGTGATAGTGATGGCGAAAACCGAGGCACTCTGAGTACCACAGGTGCCAGATAATTTTGTACTCGTTGGAGTTTAGCCAAATCGTTTAGCAATGTTATTTAGTAGTAAATTACAATAGTAAAGATGGCTACTAATTAATGCCGTTGATATTGTGACGCCGAATTCGACGGAGATCACGTATATGATGGAAACAGTATTTACCAACTTGAGAAATATGCTGGCGAAAGTTGAAGTCACTATCAAAGACAACACCTACATTATAAACAGTATCTGATGGGAATGTATCACTGCCAAGCAGTTTAAGTGGAAAATGGCTCATGACCTTATTTCGTTGTTGCTTAGTGCCAATAATAATAAGGTCTGTTTTATCTGGATTAAACTTTAGCTTATTTGATTCCATCCAAACTGTTTTGTCAAGAGTCACCCCGTACGTCATTCGGACTTAATTCAATTAGGTTAGTTTTTGTCATGAGTAACCCTGCACTTCATTCGGAGTTAATTCAATTAGGTCATGTTGTGTCATCAGTCACCCAGTACTTAATTCAATTAGATTATGTTTTGTCATCAGTAACCCTGCACTTCATTCGGACTTAATTCTATTAGGTTATGTTTTGTCATCAGTCACCATGTACTTCATTCGGACTTAATTCAATTAGGTCACGTTGTGTCATGCGTCACCCCGTTCTTCATTCGGACTTAATTCAATAAGGTTATGTTTTGTCATCAGTCACCCGTACTTCATTCGGACTTAAATCAATTAGGTTATGTTTTGTCATGAGTCACTCCGCACTTTATTCGGACTTAATTCAATTAGGTTATGTTTTCTCATGAGTCACTCCGCACTTTATTAGGACTTAATTAAATTGGGTCATGGTTCGACTAGCTACATAGACACAACAAGTTTGTCCCGTCCCTCGACGGACCATCAACAATACGGCCTACCACACAGACACGTGCTCGTTGCGTAGTGGCGACCGCCGTTCGGGGCTAAAAAGATCCAGGATAAAACACCCAGATGGCAAGTGGAAAAATGTTCGTATAATTCTATGCGTAACCCGCCCTACTGAGACATTTGTCAATTCTGTGTATTAAACATATTCACGTTGCTAGCATTTACACAATCTGTAGATAATTCGTTCCATTCATTTATTGTCCTCTGTGAAAGCGAGTACTTTAATTCTGATATATACACTATTCCTTCACCAACGTTACGTCTTGTCCTTTAGTACTTTTATCTTTCTTAAGTGAGGAAAAATATTTCTGTCAATATTTTATTTCCATACCGATTCGATATCTTAAAAAACTTCAACTGGATCTCTGCTTAACCTCCTTGTCTCTAGGGTTGTTAAACCACATTCTTTTGGGCGTTCTTCATAACTAAGGTATCTCAGTGAATGGGCGTCACAATAACTAAAGCCCTAATTTCGTTTGGTTAAGGCATTACAATTTTTATTAACTTGATGTGTACATATGACAAATTGGCCATTATATAGGTGTACTGCATATGGCATTATGCGGACGACATAACGTCATTTACAACAATTTATTATCTACGTCCTCTTGGTCATTTCGCATGAAGAAATGTCATTTGTGTTTTTATCTCCTTTTGTTTCGGCATCGCCCAAGTTAGTGGTAATTTTAGAGAGTGTGCACATTAGAAACAATAGGTTCATTCTGGAAACTTAGGCGTACCCTGGCAACGCTAGCGTGTACCAGATAAGCGTTCGTCTATCTGGTCAAACCCCATACATAGAGGTCTAGTATGTGTACTCCGGACAACGACCCCGTGCTAACATAAAAGTTTACCAATCAATTTTCGTCGTTAGGCCCCAACACGACTATTTGAAATCATGGGCAGACCACGTCAGACTCAGCATGAAATCAATCAAGTGGTATGGACGCCTCATTAGAAGCACCGTGAGCTTGTCGGAAGCTACGATGAATGCATTCTGCAAGAAAACAAGGTGTTATCGCCCACTTACGCGTCAGACGACGTGAATGTTGGCCCAGTTTCCGCACCAATCAATGAAATGTTGTGCTAGAAAATCACTCGAACTGACAACTTTTGTCTGATAATTTGCTTAAGATAACCACGGTTGACCCGACAACTGATGACTTTTTAATCGAAAACTCACACAAAATATGTCTCGTTTATCAACATTAAGATAATGTAATACTGAGTAAATACCCTCAGCAACTGAAGGATGTCACGATCGTCATTAACTGAAGGTCGACAAGGCTGGTGACTGTGGCAACTTCCGTGGGATCTCCCTGCTCTCGTTGCCGGAAAGATTCTAGTCAATGTCTAACTCAACCGACTACCACCAATACTTCAGAGCTTAATTCCCGAAAACTGTAGAGAACAAGGACGTGACTTTCTACTTTGCTTTCATCAATCTAAACCAAGCTAGGTATTCGATTCTATGAACAGAGACACGCCTCGCCCGTCTGCGATGTCCCCCAACGTGTATACCTGTCAATCGACAACTAGCATTTCTCACCGGAGTAGGACCACCATTGTTTTATTCAGAAACATGATGAGTAAGCTTTTAAAACAGTAAAATTAGGTCGGTTCCCGCAAACTTTGTAGAATAAACAAAGACACGTGTGTAAACAGTAAATACGCTGCGGTATTTGCCGTTGGTATTTGCCGTTGTTTCTGACGATTAATTCGATACGTCTTGGTGTGCTCGAAGTATGATTGTCACATATATTTCAAAGAAATGTTTGATTGTCCCAGTTAAATCTGACACTGAGCTGGGTTGTCTTGCAGTAACCGTGTTGTTAATGCGCTGCCACGTGTTCTCTACAGGCTCAGGTGAAGAACCAGAACAGTGGCACTCGTCATGACGTCACTGAGTGCTACAGTAACTGTGTTGCTAATGTGCTACCACGTGTTCTCTACAGGCTCAGGTGAAGAACCAGAACAGTGGCACTCGTCATGACGTCGCTGAGTGCTACAGTAACTGTGTTGCTAATGTGCTACCACGTGTTCTCTACAGGCTCAGGTGAAGAACCAGAACAGTGGCACTCGTCATGACGTCGCTGAGTGCTACAGTAACTGTGTTGCTAATGTGCTACCACGTGTTCTCTACAGGCTCAGGTGAAGAACCAGAACAGTGGCACTCGTCATGACGTCACTGAGTGCTACAGTAACTGTGTTGCTAATGTGCTACCACGTGTTCTCTACAGGCTCAGGTGAAGAACCAGAACAGTGGCACTCGTCATGACGTCACTGAGTGCTACAGTAACTGTGTTGCTAATGTGCTACCACGTGTTCTCTACAGGCTCAGGTGAAGAACCAGAACAGTGGCACTCGTCATGACGTCACTGAGTGCTACAGTAACCGTGTTGTTAATGCGCTGCCACGTGTTCTCTACAGGCTCAGGTGAAGAACCAGAACAGTGGCACTCGTCATGACGTCACTGAGTGCTACAGTAACTGTGTTGTTAATGCGCTGCCACGTGTTCTCTATATAGGGTTCAGGTGAAGAACCAGAACAATGGCACTCGTCGTGACGTCACTGAGTGCTTTGTGTGACGTGGAGCTTTGTCAAGAATGCATGTTCCACTGTCTAGCAGTGTCATATTTTGCTTGTCACTCACAATTGCTTTGTTCTCGGCTTGTCGCATCGTTTGCCCTTTTAGGAGGAAGTGGAGCCTCTGGAGAGACCCACGACCATTCCCCGCAAAGCAACCCACAACCATTCCCCGCACAGCAACCAACGACCATTCCCCGCAAAGCAACCCACGACCATTCCCCGCACAGCAACCCACGACCATTCCCCGCAAAGCAACCCACGACCATTCCCCGCAAAGCAACCCACGACCATTCCCCGCAAAACAACCCACGACCATTCCCCGCAAAGCACCCCCAAACCATTGTTGGCACGATGTAGCGTGGACTGCATGTCTCATTCCGTATGCTTCTTATAAAGGTATTTGCTGTTCAGAACTAGAGAAATAAGCTGACCACAATACTCTACGCCAGAAGTCTACCGAGTGTTGACGGTGTTGCAGGCACCAGGCAAGCCGCTTCTTCATCATTCTTGGTGTCAGCTGTTGCTTTTACGCAATCATACTAAACTGCTGGTTCAAGTGTCGTTTGATAGTTGATGCGCCAACAGATACAAACTGTCAGTTTGTATTTGCAATTGGGCGCGCATGTTCTTGCTGAAATTTGAAGGCGATGCTTTGTACAATCGATGGATGAAGCGATCCTCACGCTCCGTTGTCTTTCGCTAGGCACCCGATCCCAGTCGCTGCGTCAGCTTTCCGGTTTCATGAAAACGTTTTAGCACAAACCAAACAGTCAGTTTCTCTAGGCTACAGAAGGTGGTCATATTAGTTGATACGCTCATAATACCCAACGTTACCCTACTACCAATGAAGACCGCCATATGGCGGTCAACTTTGCCAATGATGCAAAAACAGCAACAAAATAAATGGAAATCAGCACTATACATTAATACGGTTGCAAATATTGAAGCACTGTGTTTCCTTTCACTGTCTACAAACGTGTATATGTTTATGCTTAATAGTTTTGTAGACACAACAGATTTTAAACAATACAACGACAATGAAGAATATCACACCACTTGGTTTATTAGGAAAACCTTGTTGAACAAACATCTTAATTTCATGGGCCACGCCATACTGTTAGATAACACGAGAGTGGTTTTCTAGCAATATTCGCTCGCCAAATGAAAATAAATTTCTATACACCTATTCCTATGCTTGCCAATAGGATGTCGTGATCGCTGAAATGAACCTTCTTAGCTCGTGGTCATACGGTTCCACACCTCACTTAGAGACACGGTGTCGAGTCGCGCTGTATTATGCGGTGTATCCCGAAGTAATTAGACGTCAGCCCACGGAGTTTCCGGGATGCGTGCAGTCTGCATCTTTTTTGTCGCCAGCTTTGTCACTTCGGGATGATATGATAGGAACACCCTCGTCAGAGAATCGACGTACCTCGAGGGCGTCGTCCAATTACAATGCCAGCGCCTCTACGCGGCGTGTCAGCGTGCTTCCGCTCTCGTCCTAACCGTTAACAACGCAACCGCATCAGAGGTGCTGGCGTCATTAAAATACATTAAACCAAACATTATTATAAACGCACTTGTGCTCTGCTGTCAAAGCCCGAGTTTCTGCTTGTGCAGTTCACCCAACATCGTACATTATTTAAGCTCTCGCGTGACCAGTCTTTGTTCTAGACAGAGAAAGAATATGATAGTTAGATAGATTTGAACATAATAGTTGTAGACAAACAACGATAATAAATTAATAAAAAATATTAGTTTGCTGTTGTTTATTGACGACTCATTTATGGCCAAACAATTAAATATAGCGCTAACCGCTATGCTCTTTACTATAATAATAATTTCGGTTCTTTTATAGCGCATAATCCTGCACGTAACAGATCGATGCGCTTTACAATGAAATAATACATACACAAAAACGCACGTAATTATGCTTACATAAAATGCACATAATTATGCTTATAATCCAAATATTTAAAATATATAATATTGTATATTAGTAAATAAAAACAAACACACACACCACACGCACGCACGCACGCACGCACACACATACGCAAATTAAAATAATAATATATATTATACTATTTACTATAATAATAATTTCGGTTATTTTATAGCGCATGCACATCCTGCACTTGAACAGACAGTGGAGAATGTTCTGAGAGTCACAATCTAGATTCCCATCTCGGTTTTATCGGCTTGCCATCAACGCAAACATTCTGCCAAGGTCGGCAGCAAGTTATCCTTCGCACGTTCAAATATGCAGGATAAACTGATGCAAAGAGTCTGCAAGCAATGTGGACTGTATCATGCATCAGTGAAGTATGTAAAGGCGTACGAATCTGCAAACAAGGAGTGCCGGCACAAAGCTCTACACAAGAAATGCCTACTGCTCCCCGGCCTTGGGTCAGACCACTGCGGGTCGCAGCCAAACGCCAACAGGAACTCATGTGCGCGATACATGGGTGATGTTGACCTGGAGTGGATTGACAAGGAGGACGTGGCCATTCACAGCACTCCCCCCCACTTCAGTAACTGTGTTGGTCTATGGGAAACATGTAATCCCCTTGAATCCTTGGGAGGGTGTCTAGTGTGGGTATTACCCCGGTAAACACGTCAGTAGATGTGTGTGTTTGTAATGTGATGAGTGTAGCAATGCAGAGGAACTCCCAACTGCTTCACTTCACGTGTCATTACACTTACTAAACTTTCACAAACATGGACATTTGATGCTAATGTTTTCTTATTAGTTTTACAAACTTATATTTTATGTGTAATTAACGAATGGACACAGCCATGCAACGAATACAATAACTGTATGGACGTATGCATCAGAGGGGAGTTTTTGTCAAAACGAACGTAATTATACGGGAGGGGGTGTACATGGCAACGTTACGAAGCGTTACAAGGGGATGGGGGTCTCAAAAAACGTCCAAAATAGCGTGGCCTACTATATGGATGGCCCCTTACCATGTCACTGGTCATAAACAGTTTGAACAGGTGGGGTTTTAGTATTTGTTTAAACACCTGTAGATCCTTAGTGGCGCGCACAGCAACAGGCAGCCGATTCCAGAATGGGGGTGCCGACATCCCCAAGGCATGTCTCCCAATCACACGCTTTGCCACCTGTTCACAGCGTCAAGTACTGCGCCTGTCGTAGTCGGCTATCACGGTGGTGCACATGTAACAGTTCAGCTAGATACTTTGGATGCCAGGCCTTGTAAACAATTTAAACGCAATGACTAACACTTTAAATTCGATGCTGTTACGCACCGTTAGCCAAAGCAGTGCCCACAACGCAGGGGTGATGATAATTACTGGTCACGTTGCCGTGTCCTAGTTACCAAGCGGGCAGCGCTGTTTTGGATCCGCAGTAGGCGTTCTATTTGTGCAAATGGTAGTCCTGGCAATAGCGAATTGTAATAGTCCAGCTGTGATGTTACCGCACATGTTGTTGTATCTGGTGTTATGTAAAGCCGAATTGGCGATAGCCTGCTTAGATGGTAGTTACAACTGGCACGGACAACAGTAAACTGGTCGACCATAGATAACTGTTGGTCCATAATTACACCCAGATTTAGAAAACGCGACGAGGGAATGATGTTGCTACTCCCAGAACTGAATGGGTTAGGAGACAGCATTGTCAAATTTAGTGTTGTTGTTTGGAGGTGAAGCGTATTTCTTCAGTTTTGTCGTCACTTAACTTCAGCAGTCACTTTCGTATTTCTCTTATGCATGAAACTGGCCGCCCCATATAGATCGTTCGTTGTCACTTTCAATGCTATGGTTAAAGACACATAGATTTGTATGTCATCAGAACATGCCGTGCCTCTGAAGTATACGATACATCGGCGCAGTACACGTCGTGAATAGAATGGGTCCAAGAACAGAATCCTGTGGCACTATACACGCCACATTCACATGACGTACCATCAATTTAAACACGATATTTCCGTCCATCCAAGTATGACCTAAACCACGATAGTGCTAGATCCTGTATCCTATATTCGCATTCGAACAAGAATCTGTTGTCCTTGATGTGGTCTACTTAGCTATAGACGTTAACTGTATTTTAGTATGAGACTGTATCCTATATTCGCATTCGAACAAGGACCGGTTGTCCTTGAGGTGGTCTACTTAGCTATAGACGTTAACTGTATTTTAGTATGAGACTCCATAAATGTTTATTGTCAGCATAAAAATTGTTTTGCTAGGATTATTCTGGAAGTGGAATAGCAACACCAGGAAGAATATTATCTTGTCCTTTTGCATAAATTTGATTATTTACTTTAGGTCGTTGCTGTCTATTTCTGACTCGTGTGGGGACTAACTGCATGCTCGGCTTTAGAAGATACATACTTTGCCGACTACAATGATCATCGTCTGCTGTTTGGTATTTCCTAATTTCTACCTAAAACCAGCTGAATCCCAAACGACACCGACAACAACATCTCCCACCTGTTTTTTTGGCGGGGGCAACATCCCACCAATTTCGAAATGAAATGAAATGAAATGAAATTTATTAGACCAATAATTACAAGTACATATTATAATTTAGTATACACAATAGGTCGGGAGATTCCCGTTCAGGCATTTAATTGCCGCTACCAAGAGAACCACCTTAAATAATAATTGCAGTATAATAATAGTAATAATACATTTACAGAGTAATTTAGCTAATAATACATGAATATGCCATAGTAAAGCTTACAATCAAAAGTTCATACAGTGGCTGACATATACATGTGCACATATACACATATAAGCAAAAAATAATTACAAAATGCATCAATAGACATTACAATAAATTATTTTAAAGACATCATTTACTCTGCCAAGATATAATTAGCTAGTAACTACAAGGCGACGTATACATAGGGATTTAACTTAATTATGTTCTTCATATATAACAGTTAATAATAGTTCAAGCATTTTGATACCTTTCAATAATGTATCTTTTAATATAGGTGGAGAATCCATGGATACTGTGGGTGGATATTTGATTAATAATGATATCGGGAACATTATTAAATATCTTTGCTATGCTGAACCTGATGTTTCTTTTTAAGAATTCGTGATTTACTCTAGGGATAAATACATTTGTGCATGCCCTAGTGGCATGTTGATGGTGCTGGGTATTGTATAAGAGTAGGTTTTGATGGAAATAATCAGGCAGCTGCTTGTTGACCAATTTGTAAATAAATTTGAGTAGTTGAATTCTATATATGTCATCAAGCTTTAAGAGGTAAAGTTTCTTAAAAATTGGTTCACTGTGAGCCAGGTAATTACTAGAAGTTATAATTATAACTGCCCTTTTCTGTAATTTGACAATTTTATTATTTAGATTACTCTGAGTCCCCCAGACCAACACTCCATACTTGAGGTGGCATACGATTAGGGAGTTATAGATTGTTCTCATGACGTTGATTGATAGGATGTGTTTGAGACTACTTAACACTCCTGTGGTTTTTTGACATTTTGGAAGCCAGTGCATCTACATGAACCTTTTTTATGGCATATGAAATATCATGGCTTTTGTTTTCTTTACATTTAGTGAAAGTTTGTTCACTTTGAGCCAAATACTTTTTTTATGGCATATGAAATATCATGGCTTTTGTTTTCTTTACATTTAGTGAAAGTTTGTTCACTTTGAGCCAAATACTCTTTTTTTCGTTGTTTAGTCTTTCATTGTGAATACCGTAGTGTTCATTAGAATTTAGTGTAGTGAATAAGGTGGTGTCATCTGCAAACATTATGAACTGAAATGAATTACTAGAGTGGATGATATCATTCATATATATATAATGAACAATAAAGGACCCAATATTGAACCTTGGGGTACACCCATTGTTATATCGGCTTCGAAAGATTTAGCATTATTAATCTGAACAAACTGTTTCCTGTCTGATAAGTAGTTTTTGCACAATTTTAGTGCCGAATTTATAAACCCATAAAACTGTAATTTAGATAAAAGAATATGATGGTTAAGGGTGTCAAATGCTTTTGACAAATAAAGGTATACATTTATTGGAGTGATACCTTGATCAAGATCCTGAGATATTCTGTGGATGAGTTCAAGTGCAGCTAATTGAGTGGAGTGTTTTTTTCTAAAACCATATTGTCCATTGTAGTATAAACTATGAGATGAGAAGTACACGTGAATTTGATTGAACATTACTCTGTCAAAAATTTGGAGATTGATGGTAATATGGAGATTGGACGATAGTTATCAAGTAAAGTCATGTCGCCTGTTTTTATAAAGTGGTATTACTTTTGCATTTTTCGGGGGTCAGGAAAAATGCCTGTTGCTAGTGACTGATTAATTATGATGGTGAGAGGTTTGCAAATTTCTTGTTTTATTGCTTTTTATAATTTAGTGGAAATGCCATCATTGCCACAACTAGGTTTAGGTTTTAAGCTATCTAATATGTTTATGGTAGTTCCTTCAGAAATTGGTTTGAATGTGAAATTATGTAATATCGGATTGTGTAGGTAATCCATGAAATTTGCGTTGTTTGTATTAGTTATTTCAGCTGCTAGCTTAGGTCCTACATTTGTGAAGAAATAATTACATTTGTTAGCAATGACACTGGTGTCAATTATCAATTTATTGTCAATCAGAAAGTGATCAGGAAATTCCAATTTCTTTGAAGTCCGATTAATAACTTCTTTGATAGTACACCATGTTTGTTTAATGTCATTCTTACATTTTTAAAATCGATTTTGATAGTATGTTTTTTTTTGGCATTACGAATTAGTTTTTTCATAATTCTTTGGTAAGTGGCAAAGTTAGTTTTATGATTTATATATTGGTCAGAATCTGTAGGTGTTTGTTTTAATTTCATATATAATTTGTCTTTGTAAGCAATTGATCGGATTATACCTTTCGTGATCCACTGAGACTTGCCGTGTGTACGCTTACTGAATTTGATCATACGAACTGGCAAATGTTTATCTTTTGATTTGGATATCACTTCATTAAGAATGTTGAGATTGTCATTTGGATTGGCATGGTTAGTTGTGTTTAGCATGTAACAGATATCTGCATAATTTATTTCCGATTTAAATTTATTTATTGATTTTATATTCCAAGTTTTGATTCTAATCGATTTGGTGGCATCTACACGCTTTGGTTCCAGATAATCTAAAAAATATGAAGTAAGGTAGGTGATCTGATATTGTGTTTATTAATACACGGGCAGTTGCCTGTGAGAAGCCATGTGATAGCTTACATAGGAAATTGTCTATGAGCGTACAGTTTCTGCTTGAGAGCCTGATGGGTAGTGTAATTTTAGGGAAAAAACCTTGAGCAACAACATAATCAAGATATTCGCCAAATATTGCATTTTCTTTAATTTGCAATAAATCAATATTGTAGTCACCAGCAATGGTTACTTCACTTTTACATTTTTGAAGATGATCAAGTAGAGGAATAAATTCATTAATAAATGTCTGACATGTTTCATTGTTATGCCCGGGTGGTCTATATATATTTCCTAATATAACTTTTTTGTCAAGTTGTTTTCCTATAATTTCAATAAATTGTCCTTCCCACACTTATGAATTCTGATAGATGTTTCTTGAATTATAATCATATTTGTTGCATATGTAAATTGCTAAACCTCCATGAGCGGTGCATATTTTACCTTGCGAAATTAGAGTGTATCCGTTAATCATGAAACGTGATGTATCTGAATTATCTGTTAGCCGTGTTTCTTGTAAGCAAATAGCGCTGAATTCATAACCGTTGTTTTTTAGCTCTTGCAATTTAATGTTGATCTGATCAAACTTTGCGTTAATACTTTGGGAGTTTAAACTTGAAAATCCACACATCCCACCTCCGGGTAGTCCCACTTCGTGCTACACTCCCCAGTAGAACTAGGATACGTTACAGAATTTACAAAAAAAGGAGATCCTTTCCGAAAGCAGGAGAACTGTGCTCCTCGTGATCTGACAGCCGGAGTTACGCCGTCGCCCTGACGACTCGACCGATGATGACCCTCCGCGCTGTACCGCGGTCATTTCGCAGCGATTCGGGTCAGTTAAGCGACGCAGCCTCTTGTCCCTGGTTGACCCTCCGTTGTCGCTCTGCCTGGCTAACAAGAGACTTGACTACCAGCTAGGTGTCAATTACCACTGTTTACCAACAAAACCCCGCTTCTGGTACCAAACTTGTGTAACGGCGGGTTATGTTGTGCAAATGGCAGACGGTCCGATGGGCATTTATTAGTTAGCACTGTAACAGCGGTGTAAATGACACCTATAGCTATTACCTAGTGCTTGTCTGCTGTCATACACCAAGCTGTATATTGCTTGAGTTTACATCTACGACGACGAGAGTGGATCGGCCGGATGGAGGTATACGAGGGATGGGGTGGCGGTACGACGTTGGGGATGGAGGTACGAGGGGTGGGGTGGCGGTACGAGGTGTGGGGGGAGGTCGGTTAAATTAATGCATTGATGGCGGGACGAATCACACCTTCAGGCTCCATGTCATGTATCGATCTATGCCCGAGTTGCCCAACGTCACGCACATTGTGCCTGATGTTTAACACAGCTGATTTACGCTTTAATTACTGGCTGAACTGGCTGAGTGTTTCAGTGGACAACGCGAACAACCGTATGCGTACGGGCTACAGTATAGATGTCGGTGTAGCTAGTATGAGGTCATGCAGTCGGAAATGGAAAATTTACACAGTGAGATCGTGGGCATGTCCCAATGACAAAACACCAGGATATGCATATGTTAGCTATGCCTATGGCTCGCAACAACAATAACAACAACTGCAGCAGCAGCAGCAGCAACAACAACAAGAACAGCCGTTACCAGATGTATCGACACGATACTCAGACGTATCCGATTCAACGTGTGGGCATTCACCGAATTAGTGAATGTGATAGCAACTTACCCGACGTGTTCAAAGCCGGCCCCGTCACCCGAACGCTGCGAGACGGACTGCTCGTACAGCCAATCCCGACTCGCGAATGTCCGTGTTTACAGGGCCTCGTCGGCCGCTGCACTCACTGTGCACGTCGGTCGTGTCTATAATGAGATATGCCAATGGCGTAATTTATGTGTGGCGAAGTGCCGCTATGTTTGTACGCATGCAGTGGATTTCTTCGTAGCCGACGGCACTTCGTTTGATCTGAGGCGTTCAGGGTATATCCCATGCGGTGTAGCCGCAAGTCAGCGTGATATCAGTGGGCGTAACCATATAATCGTGTCGTAAACTCGTACGAGTGATGACGGCCAAACCAGCCTCCGGACTCATAGGCGTACGCCATCCACTTGGTCACCGCGTTAGCTAAAGCTGTATGATGAAGTCGATGCTTCGTTAGCTGCTATTAAACCAACTGAAAAGAAAAGACAGATTCCTAGCGTAAACGAAATAAGTTTACAGATGATATACTACGCGGCAGACAAATGGAAGAACGATGTGCTGAAATGGTTCAGTGGTGCCATCTGCCGATCATGCTCGACACAAACGAGAACGGCATAAACCAGACGGGTACAGTCACACTCCGCGACACTGGCGCCTCTCAGCATATCACCACTGTCATAACTTGATTACAAATTCAAAATGGACAGTTACGGAGTGATATGAACAAGCGGTTGGCTTGGCAACGCGATTGTTGTTTACGATTTGTTGCGTCATTGCAACTGCGCACTTGACTGCATAACAGTTCCAAACAAAAACGAACGTTATTATGTTTCTATAGACACATTTTCAATGCGAACACTATCCACAATTGTGTGCAGTTGAAATTGAGATTTCTTGAAAAATTAGGAGTGTACCAAATTATATAAAGATGTGCAGAATCTGCACATCAAATGTAAGTTGTGGCAGTGGTGAAATGGTTAGTGGCGCCACTAGTGGGGAGTTTGGGGAACAGTAGGGGAAGGTGGGGCATGTCCGCACGCTGATGTATGTCCGCAAACCTCATTATTGGCCAAACCGCGTAGTATATGGTTTAACGACTGTGTTCTATGGTAGCATCCAACTCATACATCGAGCATTTGAACCCGCGAATTTAACTCATTTGCACCGGTAAGAAATTGTAAATTAAAATGTTTTTACAGAATCTCATGTAATTTTTTTATATATATTTTTTTACTTAAGTTCAGGGGCCTGGTGATAACATCAAAAGATGAAAAGTTGCCCAAAGCAAAGCTTAGCAACATTGCACTAAAAACGAGATAAAACAGGGATGGATCAATAAAAATATATACAACAAAAGAAAGAAAAAATAATAAATAAATAAGTAAAAAATTATTTATCTATCTATCTGGTGGTCATGGTAATAAGGAATAAACGCTACGCTCTACAAGATACAACACCTGACTAGGCGTTCCGTTCACCCACACTTTATGGGCTCGGGCCCCGTAGGCTGTTAATTCGCAGGTCACCATCTCCTAGCCAGGTATTAACCTACGTTCAACACCATGACAACCAGAAGATGAAATGAAAATAATCACAATTGTATACATATTCTTGATACGTAACTCACTCTCAATAATATATGCATATTGGTGGGTTTATGCATTTGTGGAATGTGTGTCATTAGTGTTGTTGCGCAAATAAACTTTACTGCCACAGACATCGCGTGCGTGAAAATTTACGATCTTCCCCCGCCGGACGTTTGGGGCATATCCGTGTGCGGATATATGGCCAAGCCAATGTTATTAAAATAAATATTTAATTTGGGTTGCCCGTTCATTTATGGATGCATTAATCATTATGTGATATAAAATTATGACATATGCCTTACGCCTATGTTGATATTTATCAGCTGACCCATGTTTCCTTATGGAGGGTTGTGATAGGAACGCAGGTGGTACTCAAAACATTGCCAGTCTACCAACCTTGAGAATGCCTCTAACCGAGCCTCTCTAAACACGTTTTAGACTTCTGTCAAAAATATACCCTTCTCAATGAGAGTACATAGAAAATGTACAACATTGGACATGTAAAATGTGCAACATTGGACATGTAAAATGTGCAACATTGGACATGTAAAATGTGCAACATTGGAAATGTAAAATGTGCAACATTGGACATGTAAAATGTGCAACATTGGACATGTAAAATGTGCAACATTGGACATGTAAAATGTGCACTGTTCCACGATATAGATTAATTCACTGTCATATTTGATTCATAGATCAATGTGACCCCTTTAACGTAAACACATGTTCTGAAATGTCAAGATACAGTTGTCTAGTCAGCATCAAACACCTTTTTGTCAAATCCAACCATTTTTTTCTCGAGCTCCCCATATTATGTGTAACCTTAATAAACCGGATTCTGTCTTTGTAAATAACTAGTGGACCCTTCCACCACTGACACGTGCATATTCTGTCAAAACGTAATAAAAGTGGAAATATGCGATGCGCTAATTTAGATTTAGTGTACAACTCCGTGGAATCTTAGATGCTATCATTTTTAGGTCTTAGACCGTGTGTAAAGATTTTGTCCAGCCCCTACGGCATCGGCTATCCACGTTAAAGACAAAAGTTGCACACCATTGGCATTCGGAATGTCGGTTTAAATGTTTAAACATTTATTGTTCGTAATTTTCCCAGAACACCCACGTTTAAAAGGATAACTTTCTCAGAATCGCTACTAACGTGATGTAGCATTACACTGATACTACCATTTTGGTGAATGGAACACTTGCTGAGGTTCCAGGTATCATGGCAACTATTCTTCCGCTCTGCCTCTGGACTAAAGTCACCACATCAGGCCAAAGTCAAAGTCACCCCAGTTTGAGGTACCGATTTTGTGCGGTAGCGTCTTTTCGTCGTCAATAATTTCTTTAACTAAAACGAACTTTTCTAACAATTTGGGCAATGACAATTAACCTTTAGGCCCCCTGTGGTTATGACAATGCAATGTATGGCTATGAGTCTATGTCTGATGCCTGAGGTCCCTTGAGTAGGCCTAGCCTTAGGTTTCGCAACTGATCAGTTGTTCTATATTTATGTCAAATATTTTTCTTGTCAAATATAACGGTAACTCATTGTCTTATCTTTATAGCATATAGAGTTGACTAAGTCGTTCGAGTGTCTTGCATGCATATCAGTGGTTCATATCAGTGGTTCATATCAGTGGTTCGTATCAGTGAACGCCGGAAGTAGCGAGCGCAGCAGTGTGTTTACAACGTTCGACGACGGGTGTTGAGCTTCGCCCGCGCGCGCTTTCATTCCATAAATTCAAGCTAATCAGTTGTCCGAGATGGAAATATCATTCAATAGTGTTTTTAATGGGAAGCCAATGTCAGTTTAGCCAATGATAGCTATCATTGTCCTAATAGTGTTCTTTTAATGGCAGGCCAATGCCAGTTGAGTCAATGATAGCCATCATTATCACAATAATGTTTTTTAAAGGCAGGCCAATGCCAGTTTAGCTAATGACAACCAGCATTGGCCCAATCATGTTTTATTCATTGCAAACCAATGCCAGTTTAGCCAATGACAACCACCATTGGCCCACTCATGTTTTGTTAATGGCAAGCCAATGCCAGTTTAGCTAATGACAACCAGCATTGGCCCAATCATATTTTTTTCATGGCAAACCAATGCCAGTTTAGCCAATGACAACCACCATTGGCCCACTCATGTTTTGTTAATGGCAAGCCAATGCCAGTTTAGCTAATGACAACCAGCATTGGCCCAATCATGTTTTTTTCATGGCAAACCAATGCCAGTTTAGCCAATGACATCTACCATTGGCCCACTCATGTTTTGTTAATGACAAGCCAATGACAGCCAGCATTGGCCCAATCATGTTTTTTACAACCATCATTGGCCCAATAAACGTTTGCTAGCTGGGGAAAAGGTGGCCCCAATGTGGCGGACTTTCGTCTAGCGGAATTCGAACAAAACTGACAGAAATGCCAGTCTCGTTTTTTTACAGACTCATAGCCGCATGCTGCCATTTTGACTTCAGTGTCAGACTCTACGACTACGCGACTTGCTTTGATGGTAATGCTTGTCCGTGCATTCTAGATTGCAGCGCGGAAATATCATGTTGTATAAATGTAAGGCGACAATTATGCGTTAGCTTATTAAGGACCTGAGTGGTTACCTTACATTGGTATATCTTACGACGATTCTGATGACATGATCCACTTAATTGGTACCTCAATGATCAGATCTTCTTCTTCAAAATCTAATATTCATAGTTTCCGATTCCAGTGGTCAGTGTTAATGGAGCCTCATAGCCATATAATATCACCTGGGCAGGCTAAAATTTGTCTAGACGATTTTTAAACGAGTTTATCGATCTAGCTTGTATTACTGATTTAGGAAGACTATCCCATGGTTCAGCCACTCTAAGAGGAATGCATTTTTTATTAGAGTTACGTTTGCTCTTTGTGTATATAATTTAAGAGTATCTCCACTATTTCCTGATCTTAGTGACACGTCATCCTTGTGTTTTTAATTCTGCAGGCCACAATTATTGTGATCTAGCTGATGTGTAATTTTTTAACTTGCACAGTTATGGACTGTTGCCTAATGGTTATACATTTTCCATATGTAAAAGCTTTCATTCAGTCTCATTGTATAATTAAATGAATATATTTTACAACAAAACTGCATACGTAGACAATGCCTCGTGACACAATACTTGTGGCGTCCTCCGTATTGTGCAAATATGACCTGCCACTGGTGGCGCCCCTTGGGCCTGTATTGGGGACATATGACTCCGTGTGAACTTGTGGCGCCCCTGGAGTCAATGTTGGGAAAATGTGAATCCCTTGTACAAAGCTGGCTACGGGCCTGTCTAGGCAGTATAACAGCTTGGCACTTGATTGGAATCTTCTTTGATGTTGGTCAGATGAGCCTGAACATGCATAAAGAAGTTGTAACAAGGGGTGCATTTAAGTGGCTAACCCTCCCTAATTGTAACCATTAAGTGTGAATTGTATAATCTTAAGTGTCATTGACCCCTGTCCACACTCCCTGGAGTTCCTTGAAGTCCTCCCCACTGTTATCGTGACACCTCTCCTGTTGTTTTAAAGCTAGATGCCTAGACAAACCATGGTGCCACAATTATTTTTGTAATAATTATTATGTGCTAACAAATCAAACAAATAAATTCAAACATGATATACTACACTGAATAAAATTTGCAACTGTATATGAATAGTGACAGGATACTAATGTATTAATATATTGATGTTTAATTACAGTCAACACAGTAAATAAAATGGCGTATCTTTTAGGTTTTGGCAATTACTGGTGGTTTGTGGCGGTTTCTGATGGATTGTTTTATATGCAACTGTAATCCTTTCTTCATCTCCCTTGCTGGATATGAGTTCATGCTTCTGTTTCACATGGCAAGTTGTTAATTATATTTTTATTATGCATGATGGTACACAAATGTGAACAATTAGATGTACAAAACATACCTCAAATATGCGAGGACGATCAATAATAATTATATCAATATGGTTGCCATCAAAATACAAGACTCTAAAAACATAACATAAAATACTTTGTGTAGCATAAACACTATACAATAGTTACTCTAGAATATATACATATTTTATCATTATCATAGTGATTCACTGATTTTTGTTCTAAGCAATAATACAAAACTAATTGTTAAAAGCAATACATCGATGTGCACATGATTGATTCATGCGCTTACTATAAAAAATGCTCCGATGCAATGTTCTGGGTATTGGTGTCTTCTGATGTCCTACTACAATGGCTGTGATTAGCTGCAGCCAACAACATTAGAATATTTGTCAATGATATGATGTAAAAAGATAGATAGATTAAATATGTTACAGTTTCTGACAGCTACATTCATCTTGTCCAAGTAGGCACTCTGGTGCAGAGGTTGTAAGTTTGGCGTCTATAAAGCTGTATATGTGCGGTTGCATCTGCAAACAAATAAACATCATTTTATACATTCTGTGGCATGCAAATTCAACTACACAAATTGTCATGATTATTAGTTTGCTGCATTAAACATGTTTAATTTTGGACTTATTTAAAATATTACAAATTCTTCAACACCAGATGCCACAATTTTTTAATAGCCATTTGAATACCCCAAAATGTCCAATTACCTCATAAAAAGTGTAATTGGTAGAAATAAATCAAATAAAAATAGATCAAGATGTCTAAATTAAGGCCATTTGTACATGATATGGCCCACATTACATTCACTGTGTGGTTTTTGCATATTTGTATAAAATATTCCTTCAAGATTACAAAGTTTGTCAATATGGCATGATGGCAATTTGCTCCAGCTGGAAGATTTATCAGTGTCAACAATTCAGTCATTTGCCATTGCATAAACAAACAAAGACATGTTGCCAGCACTGCTACTGTTACCATTGCCTGCAAAAAAACATGCTCAGTATGATCAGAATACTACAAACTACAATTAATAATGTTACTGTTGAAATTTAGCAAACCTTGACGTCATCTTTGAACGATCCCTTGAAGAACTTGATGGCTCCATTGGAACAGCCGAGGCCATGCTGCTGACACAGTACCTGGGTCTCAGTCTCGGGGATCAGTAGGATATGACTGAGGTCTGACAACGAGTACTTCAGGTTCTTGCTACTGAAGCCCACATTCATTATCTGCAGGAGGCGTCTGCATGATCCACCAAAAAACCATTGTTTATTCCATTATGTTTAAAAACAAGGTTGACACATATCTCAGGAGGGCGGGTTATAAGTAGATGAACATTGCTGGACTATCGATAAGCCAATGGCTTCCTTGTCCACTTGCCATCTGGGCCTTTGGCTTGGATGGCAAATCTTGTTAAATCTTGTTAAATCCTCAAGCTGCATTATAAAATTCTATGTGCGTGAATGCGTGCGTGCATTCATGTGTGTGGGCAATAGGCATACATATTATATTTGGACTTCCTTAATATTATTGCAGCTTTTATTTTTAAAGTCTAGATATAAGTGTTAACATGTCATATATTACCTACATTCTTATTTATTTAATTATAGTTTAAAAAAGAAATCTTGATATTTTAAGATAGCGCAGTAGATAAGAACTAACTCTGTCAATCAAACTTTGATAACTCGAATACCCATAAAGACGCGAATAGTGTGTCCCATACTGCTAGGATGAACCACCTGGTGTAAACACACAACTCGGCACATGGATACACGAAATATCTTCCCAAGTCCTCCAACTTCAAGTTAACAAAGTTGTACTTGATATCATTATGGGGTTATGTATCGTGCTGCAACTGCACAACTCACCTTTCTATGAGGGCAAGGTGCCTGTGGAATGCACACAGGTGTAGATATGGAAGATTTTGTGAAAGTCTCAGCACACATACGTAGTTGTTATTCACCGACGCCAGACTCATAGCGAGGGCGGTCTGATACACTGCACAGCTCCTGTAGTTGGAAAAAAGGAAGGTTTTCAAATGCTGAGAGAAAAGCGAGATCCAACAAATTACACCTGCATCAAATAGATTACACCTGCTTAGAATGTGATGATTATCATGCTATGATGGGCTGTGGTCGAATTTGGGATTTAGTATCCATTTTAGTAAAACACCCCTCTTCAATTAGATTTTTTAACTTGTTTTGTCTCATTCCATGAAAAATAGTACCTATGTAGTATCATCCACTACATGCTAGTTCATTTGTAAAAAAAAAATTCTGTGAAATCATTGGATAATCTATTAAATTATTTTTGATCAATGATGAAAGTAAATTATTTTGATGATTTTAACAAAAAAGTGTACTCTCTTTTATTAAATCACCTGTGCACATTACTTAAACTTTTATTAAATCACCTGTGCACCTTACTTAAACTTTTATTAAATCACCTGTGCACATTATTTAAACTTTTATTAAATCACCTGTGCACATTACTTAAACTGTTCACACTCTATAGATTTGAACATCGACAAACCTGATTCGTAACGGGCTAAATGAATTGCGGAGGGAGATTTAAAACACTCACCCAATCTGTGGTTTCAGCTCAAGACCCCACTGTGCGGCTTCTGTGCTCGCTAGGTTGAACAACATGTACAGTGCCACATACGCCCCCATGTGGCAACGACATGTATCATCATCTTGGTACAAACACAGCAGTCGTTTCAGACATTCCTGTGTGTGCGTGTCATTCATCTTCGGGTCAAATGTTGCAATAGGTTCGGTACACAGTCTGCAAATGTACATCTATGTTAATAGCAGACAACTCCTTGCTTGTGATATACCAAACTGTTACAGTACCAGTAACGGTAGAAATATTTTTTTCTCACTCAAGAAAGATGGTAGAACTAGAGGACAAGAGATAACATTAGTAAAGGATCAGTGTAGATTGGATATCAGGAAGTACTCGTTCTCACAGAGGGCAGTAAATGAATGGAACAAATTATCTACAGACTGTGTATATGCTAGCAGCATGAATATGTTTAAAAGCAATGTAGACACATATATCAGGAGGGCGGGTTACACACAGATGACACATTTTTGGATTCTTGATAAGCCAATAGCTTCCTTGTCCACTTGCCATCTGGGACTTTGCCTTGGATGACAATCTTGTTAAATCTTGTTAAGTACCTAATAGACTCATGAGAATGCTCTTTAATAACGTCAAAATTTCCAAGATTTTTTTCATTTGTGGCCAAAATGTATAATAGTGCTACAATAAAAGTTGATGTGCAGGTTTAGTGTCATCTCTTATTTATCGGTACGACTTCTTATTTTACAACAGTTTTAACCAGATGATCTGCATTCACCAGCAGATATTATAAATATATCACAAAGTTCAGCCAATGAATAAAAAAATCCTTTTTAACACAACTACTAACTCAAGTTGATGAACATTTTCACCAATATGTTCAATCTCTAAAGAATACATGAAGTCAGAGTAACACGAAATAAAACAAATAGTAAAACATCAACTGCATGACAAAATCCTTACTTACGTAATTTCAGATTGACATATTTATGATGAAAATTCCTAGATTCTGCATGTTTTCAGCCCTGTAGACACTACTGTCATCCGTGTGCAACTGAAATAGTTTCTGGTTTAGCTTAAGTACACCTAATAATGTATCAGAACTTGGGCAATTTCATTCACCCCACATTTCTGTTGGTCCCTTCTACCTGGTGTATATGCCAGGGGAAGTCAAAGATCCCACAACATAACCTGCTGTGGAGTTCATCTTTCAACCACATTAGACACGACACAAGCGTCCATGAAACAGCACATTTAATTCTGTCAAATATCTTGCACGAAGACACAACTGAATGAACCGTATATGTAATTACATGTGCCCACCTGTGTGTGCAGACTATGCCTTCATTTATATCCATCAATGTCTATACCCAAGTATTACCACTTACACAGCTGAGTGAACTGAGACAACGCGAACTGAACGAAATCATCCAAGCTTCGAAATGGCAACAAGAGAATTTGAATCCCCGTCCTCTAGAATAAGAGTTTGACATTCTGACCACAGCGCCACTCCGCCCCGCTATGTGCTCACCTATATCCAGCGTAGATGTGGAAGTTTGAAATCTGTTCCAGAAGGTGCACTGCCTCCGTACCACACACCTGCTGCATCACCATGTCCTGCCTCACCGCTCGCAGGCGATCAAACACGTACTCGTACGTGCGATACCAGTGACTGTCACACATTGGAACTACACTGCCAACAAAAACATTGTCTGATCATTTGTATTGTAAATCATGCTACACCCACTGTAGCATAAACTACTTAAACTTAAAGGTCCATCCTCAATTTGATTTTTTTTGCTCGTCTCATTTCAAATTCATTTTGCAAAAATTCAAACTTACCTAGCTAGTATCCACTACGACATGCTAGCTTGTTTGTGCAACTTTTGTATGTAGTTTTTGTGAAATCATTAGACAAACTATTAAATAATTTTATTCTGCATGCAGATTTTATTGAAGTAAAAAAGGAAACGCTGAAAACTCGACTCATAACATAAATTTCATAACTTTGTCATGTGATCAGCGAGAGGATGGAAGTCAGCCTTGACCCCATAAAGTGTTTACCATTTTAGATAGCCACTATTTTGAGCCTTACAAGATCTAACGACTAAAGTCAATTCTTTTGATGATTTTAATTAAACCGACTGCAAATATTATTTAAACTATTCACACTACTTATTAGGACATCAGTGAACTGGATTCGCGACAGCCTACATCAGTTGAGGATGGAGTTTTAACAAAAACAGTGGTTCATTAAAACAAGACACTAGAATCAAAATAGTTTATACTATATAACATGTTTTTACGATAAAAAAATTTGTAGGCCATATGTGGTTCGGAAGTGCCACATTAGACATATACAATAAGTAAAATAATCTATTCCTGCATGAGTAAGTTGCAAGACAGACAGGCAGTGCTGTTGGAGAATTCTGAGAATCTATATTTTTGAACATTTGCCTTAACAATAAACTTCACAACTGAAATTCTGCATATCTCCAGCGGAAATAGATATGCAACTGAAGACAAAATAGGACATGTTTTTATCACAACGATGTCAATAATCTTACTTGTTTATCAAGTAGCAGACTGTCATGTAGAGAACTTCTGGAGGTCGGAGATCACATGAATCTGTGTCAAGTTTCCCGGCTGCTGGTCTTGAATATTCCTTTACCATCTTCTTGTAGTCTGCTTTAGGTCTGTCGCAGAGAAACTACCAATGGTGGAATAACAGTACTTCTGTGCTAGATTATTTTTTATATGGAGGCATTTTAATAAACACAGCTAATTCCATTGACATATGCCTGCAAATAAGCAACAGTCTGTAAAAAGAGAACTTATTTTTTTTAAAGTTATAAAATAAGTAAATTTTAAAGTAAGAAATGTGTTTGGCTGGAAACAAACATTAGAAGAAACATTACATTTTATTGTTTTAATTTTATAAAAGTAATTGCATTTTCACAGCAATAACATATCTTGAAATAAAAAAGGTTATCCTGAAACACAGTGTCAACTTTTCAATATGCATGTAATAACCGCATGCAGTAAGTAGATTTAAGAAGATTGCCATCTAAGACAAACGCCCAGATAGCAAGTGGACAAGGAAGCCATTTGCTTATCGAGAGTCCAACATTTTTTATCAACGTAACCCACCCTCCTGAGATATGTCAACTTTGTTTTTAAACATATTCACGTTGCTAGTAGTTACATGATCTGTACATAATTAGTTACATTAATTTTTTTCCACTGTGAGAATGAGTACTTCTTGATATCCAATCTACACTGACCCTTCGCTATGTTATATCATGTCCTCTAGTTCTATCTTTCTTGGGTAAAAAAAAAATATTTCTATAAATATTTTCATACCCATTCAATATCTTAAAAACTTCAGTTTGATCGCCTCTTAACCTCCTTGTCTCTAAGGTTGTTAAATGACATTTTTTTAGGCATTTTTCATAACTAAGGTCTCTCAGTTCTGGAATAATTTTTGTTGCTCTCTCCTGTATTCATTCAAGCATATCTATATTCTTCTTACGATATAGTCTCCCTGCTTATATACTCTAAACGAGGCCTAACTATTGCTTTATACATAGGTATAAATAGCTTTTTGTCCTTGTATGTTAATTGTTATATTTCTCCTAATCAACCTAATAATTTGATTACCCTTTGAAGCTGTTTATTGTTACTACTAAGTCTTTTTCTGTTATAGTAGTACCTAGAACAGTATCTCCCATTTTGTAATTTACATCCATGTTCCTGTGTTCTGTGTGTAGGCATTTACATTTCCCAAAATTTAATAACATCTGGCATTTTTCAGACCATTTAACTAATTTGCCTACATTGTTTTGTAAATGTTGTTTATCACCATCATTGTTAACATTTCTAACATTTTCTAACATATCGTCCAAGTCATTGATATATATTAAGAATAATAAAAGTCCTAATACTGATCCTTATGGTACCCCACTCAGAACTGATTTCCAGTTTGAAACCTCCCCATCTACTACAACACACTGTTTTCTCACAGTCTATCCAGTTGATTATGCCATCCCCGATACCATGGGCTTTTAGTTTAAGCAGTAATCTTTGATATGGCATTTAGTCGAAATCTTTCTGAAAATTTCAGTAGATAATATCTACTGGTGATCCCTCATTTATCCACTTAGTGAATTCTTCTAAAAAACATATTACATATTTGTTCAGCTTTTAGGAATCCATGCTGAGATAGATTTAATAATTTATGTGTAACTAGGAAGATCACCATTAATTAACCTTTCTAATAACTTAGAAATCACTGATGTTAAACTCACTGGTCTGTAATTCTCTGACTTGTCTCTCGAACCTTTTTAAAATAATGGCATGATGTTTGCTTGTTTAGTAACAATTTCATAAAAGTATATACATGCAATACTACTTTCCCAACACTGTGGCTTTAATTAACATGAGACTTACCTATTGCTATTTTCTGTTCCCTCTAGAATTTCATATTTATGTAACAACCTCCTTGACTCTCTCCTGAAAGTAAAACAAACATATAGGGATATGTGTATACATGTGTACAATTGCATTGCAGTAGCCTTGATTATGCATTTGTCGCACACATCTTCACCTGGATGCAGAGTGGAGTTTTCATTGTGATGGAAATGTGCCCAGATTCTGGGTGCATACATAATTAGCTAATTATGATGCCATCCGGGCATATGACTAATTCATAAAATAAGGGTTAACTTTTATCAGCTGATACAATGCGATTTGAATTAATTTTAAACTTTGATTATATTGACACAACTTTCCGAATGAAAAGTTAAATCAGGCAAAAAAGTTTTTATTGTAGCATCTCGATAATGATGCTAATTGGTTGCTGGCACTTCACGGGAACACCTACACAAAATGGAGTGGTGACAGTGGAAAACAACGAGATGATGCCTCTGCTGCCAGACTATCTTCTTGGCGGATTCATGGAGCCAAGCGACAGTTGGATAAGCGAGATTAGCAATGCAGAGGAGGTAGTACACATTTTAGAACTTATATAAGACAATGAACAGCTAAAAGACATGGCAAATTCTTAGAAGAATGTAACAGAAGTGTTGCCGAAGTAAGCCGAGATATCTCACCACCAGATGACCGTGCGACATATTTCGATATGGAATTGATAATTGGAATTTGTATTTTTGAATTTGTATTTTTGGTGTGTAACTGGACTGTGTTGAAAATGAATTATTAATTAATTGGAATTGATATACTGACTCCAAACCTGTTAGCCAAGACAACTGCAAAGCACTGATAGAGGAGACAAAGCAATTATTTGCAGTGTTTTGAGTAGTTGGAGCACTCTGGTGGCATGTTTACAAATACGTTCCTTACACATGTTAGATACACACATGTACAAAAGTTAATTTAAATAAAAATATCAAACACATGCATGAATGCGATTTCAAATCTTTAAGATTGAGTGTGATCTAAGACAAAAAAGCATGAGTGTCACATGAGGTTTGACAAGTGTGTCAGCATAATGATAATTATGTCTATTAATATTATAATTATTTAAATTCATAACATTAACTTATTTTATATAAATTAAAATTAGTATTTATAATAATACATATTTTGTTTTGACAGTCACATTGACATTGTTTTTTCTTTCAGGGTGGATCAAAACGTCCGACCCTACTGATGAGATGTGTAAGCCAAATTAAAAATAAAAAATAGTAATAATTCCCATAATATAAACATGGTTCACACTTTGAGTTTGACAGCTGAGACCGAGTTACCGTGAAATCGTATTATCGCCCTCCACTAGCCATCCAGTTGCCCACTGGAGGCGAAGGCACTCACATTTTTATTTCGCCTTCTGGACACATGTGCAAACATGTTCCAATTGTCTTTGAGTAATTCATTTCAATGCACCTCAATCAGCCCCCTCAATCACAGCTCTACAATTATTGTTTTCCATATTTGCACTATACGTTCGTGATGCATTCGCCAGGAGGTGCGCGTCGCGAGCACCCGCTGTCGCAAGAGGGCGCTACGACCTTAATTGGTTTTGGCGGTCAATGATTGGTGGAAAGAAATAAAGGGACCAAATTTGAAAGCTGTTGATTGTGACTTGATTTTCATTCTTGAATGTGAACTCAAATTGTTGCTGTTTTTGACGAATCACAATTTGATTCAGTTGTCGACAATGAAGCCACAGTAAGTACTGTCTAAGGAAATGCAAAGAGTTGAATAATTCAAAACTGCACTTTTTCGAGATAGTTGTTTGCCGGTTAGCCGCGTTTTATTTTCTTGTTCAACAATGACGTCATGTGATGGGACGACCTGACTTGGAAGCATGACAGATCAGTTTTAACTTTTTTATCCCAGATGCCCATCCAAAATAAACCTCTTAGTTCCCAAGCAAATTGGCTTTCGCACCGATTTAATATTTTTTGTCTGATCATTCCTTGTTCATGTTGTATTCGTTACTTATGCTTTATCATGTGTCAGCATGTACCATGAACTAATATATGAAATGAAAGCCAATTAAATTATCTTTTGAACGGTGTGAATTTTATAAATGTATTTACCATTTATTTGTTGTAAATGTTTGAATTAAAAAAAAATTACAACTACAGTCGACTTCAGATGCCGTAATGACAATGGTTAATTATTTTTTAACCGCAAGTATCAGCGTCAGTGAATGAAACCTTCAAAATTAAGCTCTGATTCAAATGGTAAGAAAAGTATTAAAAAATTATTATCCAAGGTATGGTATATTTTATCAAATAAGGTTTGCCAAAAATCGCCAAACGTGCCACCATTTTTTCTTAACTTTGAAAAATATAAATTAAAAAAAAAAACGATTGCATTTTTCAAATTGAATACTTGTTACACTAGTAGGGTTTATTAGTGACCCCACAAGCACAAGATGTGTATAACGTTTATTTATTTTTTAGGTAAAAAAACAACTTGAAAACAGTTATTCTTGGACCGCCATCCATACCACATTCAAAATTGTTGAAAACCCATCCTCCATTGGAAACCCTCAAAATCACTGTTGGTTTCTGAGTCCTCTACTAGCCAAAGTTGCATCCAGTTGTCATGAACTTGTGCCGATCGGTTGGTTAAAAAACCGCTTGATTAATATTTAAAATAGCATCTGAGAAGGCATCAGCCAATTTGCGATAACGAAAATCAACACTTTATTTAGTAATTTACTATGTTCGAAATCACCGTCGAAGATTTAAGCAAAACTGTATAACAACTGGAAGTGTCCTGGGCCAGTACACATTACACACATTTTGTGATGTAAAAATATGTGTACGTGTATTCAAGATAATATGCCTATGCGATAACTACACAAAAAGTCGTAGTTGGGATAGAAAGGGTAACTACGTTAACTAGAGTTAACGCAAAGTTATTGAATCAGGGCAGGTTAATTCTCTTATGTATGCGATGTCGCATAGATACTTATAAGTAATACAATGTCACAGTTCGAAGATGTAATGATTATTTTTTATTTAAAATTATGGGGTAGCTACCCCAAAGATCCTCCTAACATTTTCCGCATTTTTTTATGTTGTTCCTCGGCATGTTTTTTATCTTCTAAATGTCATATTTTCCACATATCACAGCCCCAGATTGGAGGATAAATTCTTACAATATTGCCTAGCCGTGGCATAGGTAGACCCGGGGTGGGGGGTCAACTACATCATAATTGTCTCATGTAGTTACACTCCATACAGCCCAATTTTGGGTCAATGCAGGATTTTGGACCAATAGCTTTTAGTGTCTCTTCTGAACGACACAGGCAAAGTGGGGTGAACGAAATTGCCCAAGCTTCGAAATGGCAGAGGTGGAAGCGAACCACCGTCCTCACGATTGGCAGTCGGGTGTTCTAACCATTAAACCACCACTCTCTTTGTAATTGTAATAGTAATGATTACATTTTTTTAATAGTAATATGTGTAAGACTGGCCTTGACATTAAGCTTTTGTACCCAGTGACCTGTTGGAGCAGATGTTAAAAGTTACTGGCCTGACTTTTTTAAATAAAAAAAACCACTATTTTTTCAAAAACATCACATTAAAAGTTGGAGGAAGCGTGTTTGGCCGTTATTTATTCTGCCATTGGTGATTTACTTCCATGCTTTCAGTCAGCATTCCGTATGGCAGACAATGTTGCTGCAGGAATCGTTTGAGAATCAGATGCCCTCTGTCGAAACCACAGCAGGCCGCGTTTTGAGAACGATGGGTGATGCCACCATGTGCTTATCGAGTTACAGCTAGTTATACTCGATAAGATGGACTGGACCTGACAATGTATATAACTATGATTGTTACAGTTGTTTTTATTTCTTTCGAATATAAACTTTTGCACTGAAGTACAAAGTTATGGTAATCTTAGCTATCTGCGTCCTAGCATGCAGGGTTGGTATGTAATGAAGTACAAGTACTTTGTTACAATACTTGAGTAGTTATTTCAAGTAATTGGCATGTAACGAAGTAGAATTTTTAGTAAATATTTTTACTTGTAACGAAGTAGTTTTATCTAAAGTAATGCGACTTTTTATTTCGTACATTTTTTGCCAAACCAGTGGCGTTCCACCGTCAACGACATTTCATAAACTGTGCACAGTCACCAGGCTACAAGCTATTAATATCATACAATTGGATTCCAGTTCACGATCATGTCTGCATACAAACCTCTCTTTGGGAAATCGACACAACCATTGTTTTATATATATATATACCATAAACTTCCATGTATTATATGCATTTTTCCTCTTCAATTTTTACTTAAAAGTCCGGGTGCGTATTATACATGGTGATAGGACTAAACAAAATTTTCTCCGACCGGATATGGATAACGCTACTGGAACACTAGTACTATGACATCAATGAGCGGGTAGCGTACGCGAACGGGAGCGTTGCCGACTGGGAATAACGCAGAAATGTGTGGACAGTGTCGGATTAATACGCTCAAATATGTGTTGCTCCCTGTGCACCAAAGCACCATGATTGGCGATTTTGAATCACACGAACGACCTGAGTATTCAATGCCTCGCCCACAGGTGAGCCAGTGTGGCTCCATGTTTAAAGTTGTGAATACAAATAAAGATGATTGTACCATATGTATGTTTCGCAGTTGAAAGTGTGCGTGTGACATATCAGAATAGAGTTTGGTATTAATTTAAAATTGAGAGCAGAATGACGCAAAGTAAGTTCTAACAAGCACAAATTTAATCAGTTGCGCAATGGTCAAGCTAAAATGCAAGTTACATAGGGCTTAAACGACCGACGAGGCGATATATCGTCGCGTGTGGTGGCAATGCCGTAACTTGCGTGACATGTTTACGTTTCTGAGATGGATTCAAGGATCATGACAAAAACGAACTTTGTCACTTCAAGCAAACTATATCAGGAGTCATGTCAAAAGTTGGGGTGTGTATTATACATGGTAATATAGGAATTCTATCAGAATTTAGCAAAAGTCAGGGTGCGTATTATACATGGGGGCGTATTATACACAGAAACTTACGGTAGGTCAGTGAACAAAGTCTGCCAAATATTGGCTTAGGTCAGGTCAAGGCCGTTGACATAAAATGTCACTTCGAGCACAACGCTAGAACGCCATCTCAAACCATGATGCAAATGTCTGCGTTGCACCATATAAACTATTAATCAGTAAGTTTCCAATACGTATTATAAATATAAAAATGTGCAATTTCGATATTGATAATCCCCATACATTGACACAATTCGTGAGTGAATGCACATCGTGGATCAAGAACATCATCGATTTTCACATGTTGCCAGAAACGGCCTTACCGGTTTACGTCAGCATTAAATAGCATTTTATTTTTACGAATAAAATTCGTATTGAGATGTTTAATAAATTCAGCTGCTAAAGCCTGTTGATTCAATGTTTGTGCGAGCTGATAAGACATGTCTGGGAAGACATGAGAAGGTGGGGGTTCACATGCCAGATGGCTTCATCAGCTAGGCATCAAATGTCTTTGTAAATTTGACTATGGACAGTGCTATTTGGTATTACCTCTGACCACTATCCCTGAGAGGCTACTACTACTACTGGACTGACCCTCTATCTACTCAGATACAATCACACTTGCATATACATATCCTGTTGTACAATCTAGCTCCTCCCATACCCCAGTGGAACAGGTCGATAAAGAGACAGATTGTGTGGCACAGTTTGTGCCTCATCATTAATTAAGTTCTGTATTTAACAGAAATTATTTGCTGTTTTGAGCTCTCATTAATAATAATGTAATTTTCTAAGCATCCAAGTGAGCACCATATTCAAGGGTGGCAGACCGATTGACCAGCTAAGGCTGTCTGGGAACACTTTGTTATAGGCAGAATGGTTGCAAAACAGTTACCAGATGCAAGCTGTGTAATTTATATAATATTACTCACAATTTTTTTGTTATTTCTAAATGTTTTACATCTACTTTACTTCAAGTACTTTTGAAAAGTAGTTTTACTTTTTACTCAAGTACTTTTACTTTTACTCAAGTACAAAATTAAAGTAATTCAGTCAACCCTGCTAGCGGGTCCTGGAATGTATGTTATGCTGTGACACCTATCGGACAGTCTGTGAACCAGCGGAGAGTCCGTGAACCAGTCGGTTTATATGAAATCGGTACGTCGAAGGCGTATCGCGATAGCAGAAGAAAATTCTGCTATATACCGATATTATACTGGTAACACTGCGCATCCCTAGTAATATATAGGCGTCTGCAATTCACAAAAAGTCGTCACTAGTAGCGACATAATGGAGATTTTTTGTGAGGCTCGTACATATCAAATATACATATCAATCACCAACCGTTTCATGTGTATTCTGTGACATACCATCTGCACATTGGCATAAAAAACAAGAAATATGCCCCAAATAATTGATTATGAATATGTTTATCGTGACTAGTGGGCGATATTTTCCTAAGGTTAGGAAAATATCTAAGTTGTTGCAATGCCATAACTTTAATCACTCTGCGTGGGGTTCAGCTAAAGTTTACTTACAACATATGCACAACGTTGTAAATGTATTACTATAAGACATACATTTTGATTTACCGGAGTCACCAAATTGTGGAATCATGTCTATATTTGACCATTATTCTTACAGGCGGGGCAGAACACCCAAGCGGCCGCCGGTTGTCAAAAGGGCATCACAGCAAACAGACCCTGTCGAGGTAGGGACTTGTATAAAATGGAATCTATAATTTTTTTCGATGTTGCACATATCACCGCTTTCTCTCCACCATGGGACTACTGCCAATGTAGTATTTTAGAAACTAGCTTACTCACTAGGACAGCAACGCTGTTCCATTGATAACATGAACGCACTGTCACCGTTCCTCATTTAAATACCTCTTTATATAGCATACATACTTAATTGTTTTGAAAAATCCCCAAAGAAATAAATGACATATGTATAAATATGACAGTGTAGTTAATAATTTTATGACAGATTTTGGTTAACATGAACCAGTTATGTCTGCCACAACACCGTGAATGAATTAAGCAAAAGTTGAATGAGAGCCTAAAGTGGTAGTATATTTTTTATACAAACCCTCAACCAACGTAACTGTATTACATTGCGTGCATGTAAGATGCGTTCATACGCAAAATTGTTTTATGTATTGTTGACAAAACATACTGGCCATTTGTAATGCTGACATTTCCCCTTAATTTGCCGTCACAATAGCCCTTGAATCTGTACTTGTAACGTGTTGTCGTCTACGGTATCAGGTTACACCAGCCATCTAACAAACACGTGGCAGGGTGTGTCTATGGTCATTTTGATTTGCCCGTTATCCCGCGGGGTCACCAGGTCACATATGGCATGATATGCGTTGGCATGCATTACAGTAACCAGATGTGTTCCGGCTTCACAGCAAACTAATATAGCTGGTTCGAACATCGTAGTGCATGTGGACGTTACTATAGAAACATTGTCGCTTTTCCGGGAACTCAAGTAGTTGCCAAAAGGACTGCATTTTTAAAGGATGGATTGTCAAAATATGACGTTAGTGCCAGGTGATTTGTTATGGTGTCGATGTTTAGTTCAGTATATCCTGGCATGTTATGAAGAAGAAAAATAAACTGACATGCTAGCCGCCCCAGCCACCTTAAACACAAGATAAACAAATACCTAAATAAAAAATGTCTGATGTTGTAACATAATTCTTTTATTCAATTAATACTAAATTAGATCACAAGGTCCAGGGTCCAGGCAGGCAGGATGTTGGCAACTGCATAATATTCTCATCAGAGTCTAGGTTACCCCGATTTCGTAGAACTGCGTGTGCACTTATCGGTCGTGCTGGTTAACATGTCAGCTCTCGGTCGTTCAGAGAAATGACCGGAATCTCCAAATTTTAGAACACATTCTGAGTAAACCACTGACGTGATATTCTTGATTTTAGTTGCACATGGTTAGTATCTCTTTTAGGTGCATAGCCCCAAAACCTGGACTTTTGTTTCGCTATAAAGGTTTATCTGGTAGATAGTTTAAAACTATTTTTTATTAGTCTAAACACTTGACATTTATAAAATATAAAATTCAGACTTTGTTATATTGATTGTATGTAACATGGAAATATTCACGCGTGCATTATGTTTCAGGTATTCTGTCGCATTCGACCTTTGTTTGATACATCTGCACCAACATGTCTTCAAGTCGTCAATTCAACCACAGTCCAGATGACTTCAACAGAGGTAACTTCTGTACTTGTAACAGAATGAACATGCATAAAACAAAACGTATAAATTTTAGTACATTAATCTACAATAAAAAATATTTTGTCTATGATGAAATAACCACAAAGTGAACCAAAATGATAATTCTGTAATGCTGCTTCACTTTTGTAGAGCTCCAACGCTATGAGAAATGGTGGACCGATCAGAGAGGTAATGCCAGAACTGTTGTGTACACGTGACTTACGTACAGTCCACACCGCTTAATTCAAAGTCGGTTAATTGGAAAAGCTGGATAATTCAAAGTTGTTGTCACGTCCCGCCCCAAAGCCTTCTGTATTCAGAGCTTCAGATAAATTGAACCCCTGATAACTCAAAGGGTTTTTGATGGTTCCGGGCACTTCGAATTATCCAGCTTGTTCTGTAGTACTTTTCAGATTTGTTTTACTTTTTTATTGTAAATATGCAGTACTAATAAACAAACAAACTTTTGTGGTTGTGTCTCTACTTTTGTAGGTACCCAATTTTATAGAAAGTGGTGTAGCTTCTTTGAAAGATTGTAAACCATGTGACTTCTGTTGCCAGTACTCTCTGTAGATGTGTTAAAGGTCCATCCTCAATTCAATATTTTGCACGTCTCATATCAAGCTCATTTTGTAAAAAAAAATCAAGCCTACCTAGTATCCACTACGACATGCTAGTTTGTTTGTGCAACTTTTGTATGTAATTTATTGTAAAATCATCAGACAAATTATATGATTATTTGACGTTTGGTGTATCACAAATTGATGTGAAAATGGAAATGCTGAAAACTCATGAATTTCGCCCTTGTTGAAATCTTGTAAGTTTGTCATGTGATCGGCAAGGGGATGGGAGTTATGCCCATGATTGGTCTTGACCCTACAAAATATTTACTGTTCTGTGTTCTTTTGATGATCTTTTTTTATTGACTCAGTCGAAGAATGGAGTTTTAACTTGAGCTATGAGCTGTTATGCAATTAACTGGTTTACAACAACATACCAATACCATTACCAAGTTTAGTTAAATCACAGATTGTTGGTTCTAAATATGTGCTAGGACAGCGGAACATTCTAGGCTTGCCTTTGTAACAATGGTGTGCATGTGTGCTGCGTGGCGTGTTCCTTGCTCTTTATGAATTTAATTTGACCATTTCGAATACGCGTCTTGCTTTAAATAAATTACAAATACAGATTTCATTGAAATATGAATAGAAGTTTTGAACTGGTTTCCTGTCGAATCAACAGCATGTGCTTTCATTGTAGACACAGTACACATACGAGTACGTGTTTGACGATGAAGCAGCACAGAAGGCCGTGTTTGATCGTGTCGCTCTCCCTCTCGTGGAAGACGTCCTGTTTGGAAAAAATGGTATGCCTGGCCACAGAAGTGCCACGTAACACGTTTACCTAATGTTCACCTACAATCGATACCCAGAAAAGTAGTGTTCCTCAAATCAGACAAGTGCTAGTAGCAGGGCCTCACTTTTATTAAATAGCTAATTATTATTATTACTAACTTTCTTATTACTAACTAACTTTGTACTTCTTAAAAAAGTATAACAAAATAATGTTGCCATTTCATTCATTTAACACAATACATAATTGTGTTAATTAAGTTAATCTGGGCTAACTCTTCACTTCCTGCTGTGCACAAGCCAATTTAATGGTCAATTAATAATTATTTCACTTGTAACTTTAAATTGATCTTCCCGTCTCGGTACAGTTTTGAAAATTTGCCAAACGTGGACTAAAAATAGATACAAAAAAATACACTTAGATAAATTTATCTGTATGAACTCAACACTGACCTGCCTCCTATGTTTGGTTCGTCTGGTCACACATCACTGTCATGCTGTCTGACTCCTTAGTAACTGATGCTTTAATCAATGTTGTAGCGCTACTCCTTAGTAACTGATGCTTTAATCAATGTTGTAGCGCTACTCCTTAGTAACTGATGCTTTAATCAATGTTGTAGCGCTACTCCTTAGTAACTGATGCTTTAATCAATGTTGTAGCGCTACTCCTTAGTAACTGATGCTTTAATCAATGTTGTAGCGCTACTCCTTAGTAACTGATACTTTAATCAATGTTGTAGCGCTACTCCTTAGTAACTGATGCTTTAATCAATGTTGTAGCGCTACTCCTTAGTAACTGATACTTTAATCAATGTTGTAGCGCTACTCCTTAGTAACTGATGCTTTAATCAATGTTGTAGCGCTACTTTTTACCTACGGTGTCACGTCTTCCGGCAAGACGCACACGATGATGGGACTGCCTCAGGACCAGGGCGTTCTTCCTCGCTGCTTCGATGTCATCTTCAACAGCCTCGGTGATCTACAGGCAAAGAAATATGTAAGTTTTAATAATGCTTCAACTGCTAAAGATGGTTCTCGTCTTATTCAAAGTATAATCTGTCCACATTTGTGTCATTAGTTAGTGTCATTATTTGATTTACAGTTGCTGGAGCACCGGACAGATGTAATAATAAAGTTGATTGATGGTAATACTGAGATGGTAGTGACGATTTTTATATAAAAAAGATATCTTCACACATTAAATTTCATGATAGTGCTGTTGTAGTTCTTGTTTGCTAGTGAGAATATACAAATCAATAGATATTCCTATATAACTCAGTGTTTTTGGTTTTATTGTTGATCATGGCAATACAAATATACTTGAATTTTTACTTGAGACTTCTGACGTCGCATCGATGGATATTATAGGGCAAGGTGGCAGAATGGTTATCAGACTCTTAATCGAGAGAATCCAGATTCGAATCCTATTGCTGCTGTTTTGAAGCTTGGCAATTTTGTTCCCTCCACATTGCCTCAGTTCACTCAGCTGTATAAATGAGTACCTGGCTATGGTCAGTGGTAGATATGTGAAGAAATAGTCTTCACGTAGTAATTGCAGCATGGCTGTATGCTGTATCCCAGGGAAGTCGAGTTGGTGTTGGAATGAGCAGGTCTGCCTGAAGTGTAATGCGCTTTGAACAGTCCCGATGACTATAGAATGATGTACCTTTATATATTTTTAACCACGCCTCTCCTGCGTGCAGGTGTTCAAGCCAGACAAGATGAACAGCTTTGACGTTCAGACTGTGGCGGACGCAATGATGGAGCGCCAACACCGTGACATCATGCCCAAGCTGACCCAGGGCGGCACGCCCCGTGGAGAACGGTTTGACGCCAACAGGACACCGCGTACTCGAGACCCGTCAAAGATCGAAGGCCTGGAGGAAGACAACAACTACAGCGTGTTTGTGTCGTTTGTTGAGATCTACAACAACTACATCTATGATCTGCTCGACGAGCCTATCTACGACACCATCACTGGCTGCAAGTGAGGCCCTGCTACTACACTTGTAATGGTGTCAGTCAAACATAAAGCCATTAAATTGTTTATAATTGCATTTTTTTGGGGGAGAATACACATAACTGAAAATGGTAAAGGTGGTGAGAATTTCTGGTTTGAGGTAGACTATTTTCTTGGATATCGATTGTAAGTGAACATTAGGTAGTGGTAAAACAATAAAAATGATAATACCGTCATGCCCCGTTATTACGCGGATTCAGATATAAAGTGGTCGGTCGTGGACCCCGATGTTCTGCCACCATGGGAAAATGCCAAATAGGCCTGCTTAAACCTACTTAGAATTGCCTTTTCAATTCTCAAGAAACATTAGGCGAACAATGTCAACATGTTTTTTGTTTTGCTGACATCAATTGCTGTCGCTGGCTTTGCTTCGACAGTTTGTAAATTGCAATCAAGACCAAATATGCCTTGTGTAAGGATCAAATAAACAGTTTTAAATGCATTTAGTATGCAATACCAACATAACACTTGGGTGAAAATGGCATGCTTCCATTACTTCGTAAATTTAATAGTTTTCGTGACGTGTAACCAACATGCCAAACTCCTAACCCAAGGCTCTACCGATGCACGAAAATGCAAATTCGTCATACGCATATGAAACGATGAATCGATGTCAGGTGGTGCATAATAAATTTATGCTTCAGTCGAGATCAGTTGAAAGACGAAATGAAACAATTATTAATTTTACCTATTGTCGTTTTCTATGTTTAATCAGTTTACATACTACGTTTGTCAAATCATATACATTTTCGGCTGCTCAGGTCCAGGTTATTATTTGGTCCAATACATAGTAGATCTATTCCACAACGGTATATGAACCTGTGTTTTATTCAATTCAAAAATCAACAGGGTGTGACATTTAAAAATAATACACGTTGATGCTAGTATACTCGTTTAATAAGTTCCATAAACTGCATATTGGCATATAAGACAGTGCTGCAAGCACACAGGGCTTCGACAGCGTTCATGGACTTGGTGCAGCGGGTGGCGATCGCTGTTGTTTAGTAGCTCCCTGGTGGCAGATATGAGAACATCTAACGCTCCTCGTGTTCAGCACGGTCCGAAATCGTGGAGCCCGACCACCGCATTATAACGAGGCTTGCCTGTAATTATTGGTTACATGCAAATCTCTGTGAGATGTACTCTCATTTTAGCACGACTGTCACCAGACAATTTATGATTAACTTTACTTTTATGTGAGAATAAATTACTATGATATGGTTTATAAAAATATTTGATTTAGCATGCACTTGGACCAAAGCATAGGTCACAGTCATATTATTTGTTGTGTAGTTTAGTTAAAGGTGCATCCCCAACTAAATTTTTTACTTGTCTAACTTCAAGTTCATTTTGCGAAAATTCAAACCTACCTAGTATCCACTACGACATGCTAGCTTGTGCAACTTTTGTATACGGTTTTTGTGAAATCGTCAGGCACACTATTAAATTATTTAATTCTGCATGCAGAATTTATTGAAGTGCTGAAACTCCCGAATTTCGCCCTTTTCATGTGATTGGAGATAGGATGGCCATGATCAGCATTGATTCCGTGTTTACTGTTTTTGATATCCACTATTTTGAGCCTTACCAGATCTAACGACTAAAAATACACACTTTTTAATTAAACCAACTGCGGATATTACTATTGAAACACTACAATATGTGGGCATCAACTAACTGAATTCATGATAGGCTAAATTAGTTGAGGATGCAGTTTTAATAAACTGCTGGGTGTTTGTGTTACTGCAGACCTCCGCAGTCAAAGATCCTGAGGGAAGATTGCAACCACGTGATGTATGTGAACGGCGTGGTCGAGGTTGAAGTGAAGAGCACGGAAGAGGCATATGAGTTCGTCACTAAAGGTAGGTCTAGGTTGTCTTGACGGTTCCTAAAGGTAGGTCTGTTTTGTCTTGACAGTTCCTAAAAGTAGGTCTGTATTGACTTCATGGTTCCTAAAGGTAAGACTATGTTGTCTTCGCAGTTCCTAGTGGTAGGTCTATGTTGTCTTCATGGTTCCTAAAGGTAGGTCTCTGTTGTCTTCGCAGTTCCTAAAAAGTAGGTCTCTGTTGTCTTCACAATTCCTAAAAGTAGGTCTATGTTGACTTCATGGTTCCTAAAGGTAAGACTATGTTGTCTTCACAGTTCCTAGTGGTAGTTCTATGTTGTCTTCATGGTTCCTAAAGGTAGGTCTATGCTGTCTTCACAGTTCCTACACATATCATAAACTTTCCCTTAACAAACGTATCAAAATGTTGTCTCACATATTTTACCAATCCTATTTAAAGCATCTAACTTCAGCTACCCACATGCTGTATAATTAACGAACACAGAATAAACTTTTGGCATATAAAACGTTAGCCTTGGATATCGTGTGCGTGTGCTTGTGCTTGTGTTTGTGTGTGTGTTTGTGTACATTGTACTGTATTGGTTGATGTTTGCCTATATGTACTCCAATATCCAGTATACTTAGCAACTTATAAGTAAATGTTACAAAACTGTAAAACTTGTCAATTGTGATTATTTAATTTAAGAAATAAGATTGTAAATTATTAATAGGAATGCAAAATGTAAGTTTTATAACTCCATGCATTTCCTTTCAACATATTTTTAAATGATTGTTTAGATTTTATATATTCACAGCATCTTGATTGTCGTGTTTTGGTTCAATCAATATATGTATTGTTGCACCTTGTATATGTGTTTATGTTGAATAAATTCAATTCAATATCTGTATTTAAAATGGTATAATAGTAATTGATCTGAACATTTTACAAGTGTAATTGAAAAGAAAAGTAACTTTGATTTTGCATAATTGGACCCAGGCCTGATTGCAGTCACACTTGTTGAACGATTATTGGCTGTCTCCTGAAAACGTGCAAAGCAGAAATTTGACCCACCTGTGTGCGTGTCCACTCTGTTAGGTCAGAAAAGGAGGAAGGTAGCCCACACCGTACTCAACACAGAGTCAAGTCGCAGTCACAGCGTCTTCAACATCCGCCTGGTCCAAGCGCCACTCGACTCAATGGGAGAGGAAGTCCTCCAGGTACGACAATAGTTTCCTTTAATTCCTTTGTCTAGACACAGCATAAAACACCAAATATATCACTCCTTGATGAAGTGGCAAAAAGTGTCAGCAAATAAATCTTGTGGATATTAAACTGTGGATATTATTGGAACTGGAAAGAACAAGCTGAAATTGGTTTCCATGTATACTTAATAGTTTCAGTTTATATTGTGATATATGAGTTATATATTTCATGAAAATTTGTGTGTAAAAAATTCTTAGAATGCAAGTCGAACATTTCAGTTCATTGTGTAATATTTTAAAAGGAAATGTGCTAAATGGTAAGTCATTCTCTGTGCCTCGTATTCTGTGACAAGTGATTTGTAGACACCAACATAATTTTTATGTTATAGGACAAAGAAAAGATTGTTGTCAGTCAGTTCTCATTGGTTGATTTGGCCGGTAGTGAACGCACTAACAGAACAGGCAACAACGGCGAGAGACTGAGAGAAGCTGGTAGGGACGCTTGTAAAATCTCCCCATCAATTTAAAATCATCTGAAACTGTAAATTTTCAATATTGCATGTTCACTATAATCCTTTGGTCTCTCACTTTCGGGCGTCCTTGTTCGTGATTCTAATATAAAGTTTTATTATGATGAATCCAGGAGCAAGTTAAAAATACATCTGGAAAAGTGAGCCACTCCGTGTGCATCTGGTGATCGTACTTACCATACCTTAGTACCTTCTGCAGTGTATATATTGTGAAGCTAAACAATTTGTCATAAAACAGATTCTAAATACTTATCAGTTCTAAGTCTAAATCATTTACAAAGCGTCTGTATTTAATTCTGACAGCTCACATGTACGTTGTGCCGTAGGAAACATCAACCAGACACTGATGGTCCTACGAACATGTATTGAGTCTTTGAGAGACAACCAAAAAAACGGCACCAACAAGGTACAATCGCTGCTCTGTGTGTGTGTGTCTGTGTGCATGCGTGCGTGCGTGCGTGTGTACATCAAGTGGAATAACACATAAATGACAACTTATAGCATAGCCAAAAGTTACTTTATGTCTATTCTGTGTTGTGTTATGAGTTGTTCTATGAAACCAAGTATCCTGAAGCCAGTCAATGCAATTTCAGTAGTAGCATTCTGGGCATTCAGTGAATTTTCTTATTTGAAAATGTCAAATAAATGGTGATTTTGCATACATCAGACTTATTCAGACTGCTTATATGGAGATGATGGTGGAAAAGCAATTGTATCGTACCGTTTCTAAATATGTAGGTGATACCTATTGGCGGGATATCTTTTGTGGTACAGAACATTCACATGTATTAAATATCATAGCTAGAAGGATAGTGATTGACAGACTTGTTCACTTATTGTAAAAGACAAGACCCAAGATCTTTATAGGTAGAATATCACGAGACTTTCTCGTCATTGTAGATGGTTGCCTACCGAGACTCCCGTCTTACGCATCTCTTCAAGAACTATTTCGACGGTGAGGGTAAAGTTCGCATGGTCGTCTGTGTCAATCCACATGGTCAGGAATACGACGAAACCATTGTAAGTCAGAATCTTCTTTCTTTCTATTACTTGTGTTGGTGTTAATATTACAAACCATGTTTACAAATGGCGATAACTGTTTTCATACAAAGCTTCACTGAACTGGTCCATATATAGTCTCACACAGCATTGTGCCATATCTTGTGGGATCTGTCCTTCTTTAAGTCTTGTTGGTACCTTAACTGATCTGAATGTTTCTGTCCTGCAGCAAGTGATGCGCTTCGCTGAGATGACACAGGAGGTACAGATTGCGCGACCCCAGATGGCTGTCTTCAGGGGCTTGACCCCCGGCCGCAGACGACGCAATCAGGAGTACAAGGAGGCGGTCACTCAGGCTGCGGCCAACGGAGGTCAGTCTGTAGATGCTGCATTTGTATCGAGATTCGATTTGTTCTTTCTTGGGCAATTATTTTAAATATTTACACCCAGAAATCCTATTAAACGAATCTCATAATATTACACTCTTCTATGATAAAAAATAACCAATTAATATGTATTGTGCAACTATAATTATATTCTTAAACATATATGTATATGATTGAAATGTATATTGGTATTGTTAGATAGAACAATGGTTTGTAGAATAGCGTCATATCATATTCATCTGTCAACTAGTTATTGATAAGGCTTGCTAGTTTTTACATGCATATTTTATTGATCTTCATTTTTCCAGGTGATCCACCCGTGCCTCCAATGATCGTGTACACATGGCCACTTTTCCCGTCACTGCGTGTGAGTGAATTCTATCTGACCAGCCCACAATCACATACAAACTGTAACAAACTCAACGAGACATATAAAGTACTTGATAATTGAATAAAACTGCGCCAGTTCTACACAAAATGAACAAAATCAGATACAAATAATTACAGGTTGCTATATTTTATGACAAATCATATTTTTCTTTCTAACTGTAAGAAAAAACATATCTCGGGAAATAAAATAATAATATACTGAATGGTTCGTATTGCTGTATATTCCTGTAGATTATCTACATAGTTAGAGAGAACATAAATATTTTACATTTTTGAAAACTTGTCCTCTCTTGTGTCGAATGAATAATGACATTATTCATTAAGTTTGAACAAGATGGTGGCCATTTGGTTTATTCCCATAGAAATAGGTGACTGCAAAGCCCACTCAATATTACAAGCTAAACAAATGACAGCAGTCATTGCTAAGACTGCTTGCTGGGATGTGTTGGTTTAAATGTTTAAGAAAAGACGTGTCGGCTGTTTATCACTCGCTTATATTAATTTGTGCTCCGTTCAATATTGGTTTCTTGTTGTAGTCGGTCGACTCATGTGAGAGTAGTAGTCTAGAGAAGTTGTCCGAGTTCTTAAGGGAACGACAACTACGTAGAGCTTCGTTGGTGACAGACTACGCACAGAAAGGTGGGTGCAGTTAATTAAACAGGCAACTCACCGTTGCTTAGCACGCATATCATGTCTGGTTACCAACCGAGAACAAAGATACATTTGAATAGTAGTTCCATATAATATGATTGTAATTGCATGGCAGTAATAAAGTCACTGTTTCTGGTTTGTGTTAGCACGTCTTCATAATTTCTACAGTGTTTTTAATTTCAGAAAGCTATTACAGTGAGCACTATTTGTCAGTGGAAAGTGATATAACATTAATATGCAATGAAAATGGTTTCCATATTAATAATAAATCTTCTGACTAGTTGATATTTGTATGCTATGATATAAACAGGAATTGTTTGTAAAATTATTATTTGTAATTAAGTCTTTTGAGGTTGTACAACATTTGAGCAATTTTATAGAGGAGAGGTTTCGCCATCGTCTGCTTGATGTTGACAATGAGCAGACGAGACTGAGGCTGCGAGTCTCTGAGCTTGAGGCGCAGCTGAAGTTGAGTGAAACGGAAAATTCAAAGACACGGAGGCGTTTGAAGGAGGTGGAGAAGGCTTACACCATGCTGCAGAAAACTGCGTCCATCTATGAGAATGACCGTCAACAGCTTGAGAAAGAGGTCTGTCTCTGGCCTATTGCACTTTAGTATGCTTTCTTTCAGTAACTTTTTTCAACTTTAAAAGCTACAAACAAAGCTGTTGTAACTTGTGAAAAAAATATACTTTTGGTATTTAATTTCTATTACCACATTTACTCGAAGTGTGAATGCTCAATGAAGTAATACTTAATGTCTGGTTTTATTTAATATAGCTACATTATTTACATAGTTTCCTAGATCTCTCTTTATTTTATGATATCCATCTGCCAATGTCGTAAATATCTGGACTGTATAAAACATTTATTTTGCCAGACATACAGACACAGTGCATTTTGCTATACAGCTGCGTGCTCCAACAAGCCGGCAAGAAACTAAAAAGTGGTATTCATTAATCATTAAGTGTTTACACTAAAATAACTTTCCATGCAACCACTTTTTTGCATTAAATGGACTACGTAAGTACTATGTATTCAAGTGCTATGGTTTGCCTACGTTTTTGACAGGTCCTTCTAAGTCCTTATATTTGATTTTTTCTAAATAAGGCCTTGTAAGTCCTTATGTTAGTCCAGCGGTTTTATAAGTGGTTATTTCTAGTAGAAAAGGTAAACGTCTAACTGGCCTAAATTATTAGGGCTGGGCTTTATGTCGATGGTTTTTCCTGCATTTTTTATGCGTTCCTTGCATCATTCCGCATGCGTCCGGTAAAAAAAGTTTAAATATTCTAAACAAATATTGGGTTTTTATCTTTTTTCGTGCATGCACTGTAAATTATTGTGTACTGCACACAGCCATGTTGTTAATCAAAGTCACGCAGACGTGAGACCGGCGCCATATTTGTTCTCTTCTATGAACCCTGCTCCAGAAACAGCTGATCACAGCTAAAGTAGGAGGTAGTAGTGAGTTGGGAGATCACCAGCTCTGTGAGGTACACTCAGTCCATTTCCCTGTGTGGGAGGACTGGGATCCTTTACTTCCCCTGGCATATGCTCCAGGCGGAAGAGACCAACACTTTTTAGTGTCTCTATCATATGGAATTATTTTCTGGGAGTCTGATGAAACATGGCGTAATGTGCACGGGAAAAATCCCCGACAGTAGTGCCACTCAGCATATCACCACTGCCACTACTTGATTATAAATTCAAAATGGACAGTGTTGGTTGGGCAACGCGATTGTTGTTTACGACATTGCAACTGTGCACTTGACATTGACAGTTTCAAACAAAAACGAACATTATTTTGTTCCTATATACACATTTTCAATGCAAGCACAAAAGACATAGGCAATGTAAATTGCTGCTGAAGTCCACAAAATGTTAAGATTTTACAATGTACATGCTGTTTTTTTGTACAACACAGTCACACATTTGAACAACAGAAGCTGTAGGAATATAAAAAAAATTGGCAGATGGACTTCGAAACCTAGCAGTGCATGCAGTAACACAGCGGGTAACAGAACTAAACATGCAGTTTTTACTAACACATGCAGCAGGTGGATTTGAACCCCGATCCCCTCGACCGACAGTCCGATGTATACCTTGCAGCCACGCCCCATCACTGATATTGTATTTTGTTGTTCCAGTTGGATGAACGGGAATATAAGATCATGCTGGAGAAGTCCGAGAAGGACCGACTGAGACAGGACTATCATGCCAAGCTCACTCTCACTGAACACACATATAACAGACAGATCGTAAGTGACAATGAGCACATGAACTATAACCTCAGTCGATAATAAGATTGCTCACTGTTCAGCCGCATTGAGAAATGACAGTAACGTCTTGCATTGATCAGGTTTTTTAATGAAAAATTCTGAAAACAATAGGAAGTTTTACACGTTCATTCATGTAATAATTAGTGAGTTGCATGAGAGAAAATGCAACCACTGCAATAGCTTATGACTCCTTGCACTACCCGTCAAATTTAGGTAGGGCAGTGGCAGTGATTATACAACTTATTGCCCCAAAACTTATGTGAACATTTGACGTAGATCACGTAACTCAGAACAATCATAGAAAACACACAGCTTTGTTTACAACTGTACGTTACTTTGAGCACCTATTGTTCTGAATTACATGATCTAGTCAAACGTCCACATAGGTTCTTTCATAATATCCCCCATCCCGGGGGAAATTTTTTATATACAAACCATCCCCGTGGGCCCCCAGATACTTCTACAAAATGTCAGCAACTACTTTATAGGCAATGCTAGGGATATGTTATTTAGGGGTTTCTTAAAAAAAAATTGGTTTGAACCCTGTGTTGAATAATGACACAGAAATTACGGCACTTACCCTTATCTGCCCCACATTCAGTTATTTGCCTGCAATGGTGACTGAGCTGGTTCCTTCTGATACATAATGAGTGTGAGGCATAAATGTTTGTTTATTTCACATAGGGTTTGTTTACGTACATGTGTCTGTAATAATTCTCCAAATTCGTGTAAGATTTCTTATCGATTATAATTGATGGAAATGTGGGAAAATATCAACTCTCACCATTGGCTAGAAAGCAGGGCTTCATATTTGATAAATAAATCGCTCGCCTAAATATGCCAAATTAATTTAGGCGAGCGATTTGTTAGTTGTTTTTTTTTTACCGTGTGGTGGCGCCACCATTTCCCATTTGGATTCTATCGTTGTTGCCATGAAATTTTAATTGGTGCTTGTTGGCGCTGACTTTTGTACAAAGAAATAAATGTTTACTTTAGTAAACCCCATACATTCTGATTGCAATTGGTGAAACAGTTTTGAATTGCAACATGTCACCGATTACTATAGGCCGTAGCCTGGCCTTATGCAAAGCCAGTGGCAGTGTACTGTGCCCGGGCCGTGGCCACGACACGGTACTGGTTTCGTGTGCGACTTCGTTTAGGTGGTTTGAAAATTGCAATTGAAATTCACAGAAACACCACATATAAGAATTAGATGTATAGTCATAACTCATAAATGCAGCTTAGTAGGCAACACCAATATAAACTAGGATGAAATGGCATGCTTCCATTGCATCAAAATACCAAGCGCACAGCTCAAACTCAGTGCCCAAAAAATTTGAATTTATCATCCGCACATGAAACAGTGAATCAATGTTAAATGGTACCAGAGATGTGCGTCGTGAATTTATGTGTTCAGAGCGGTTGAAAGACGAAGTGGAACAATTACTAAAATTATCGTTTTCAATGTCTAATCAACTTTTACACTCCGTGTCAACTCATACAGTTTCGGTAGTTCAGATCTAGGTTATTATTTTCGATTGCCATTACAGCATAGTCGGTCAATCAGATCTTAGCGAAATATTGTTGATCCCTTAACTATTCCATAACTGTACATGTATACATGTATTTTATTCAGTTCAACATACATTATGTGACATTTACAAATAATACAAATCGAAGTTAGTCCATTCATTTGATAATTTTTATAAACCGCGTGGCCAGCATAGCTTCGATGGCGTTCTTGCAATCTTGGTGCAGCGGGCTGCGATCGCCATCACCGGTGATGGATAATGTGTGAACTCCGAATTTTGGAGCCCGAACACTGCGTTATAAAGAGGAGATACTTTCCTAGTGAATCTAATACTCAAGAAAGTACTTGTCAAGACGAACACTTGTAGGCAGCGAGCGATTTTAACAATTGACGCGAGCGATAAATCGCTCCCTAGATTATTGATTTGTGCGAGCGATAGGGAACGAGAGCGATCGCTCGCCTCAAACGTGAAGCCCTGAGAAAGAGATCGCTAACTGACGGATAATATTTTTTTACATTTTAGTAATGTTCAGAATTGATTATGTACTAGTTGTGTTGATGTTGTAATATGTTTCACTTGGTCTGCATTGGAACAATCATACCTTTAACCATTTTGTTAATAATAATATTATTAATGTGCCCCAGGATGCAACGAGGAAACGCATCAAGGATGAGAGTAGCGCCCGGCTCCGTCAGAAACAGCAAAAGCTCGATATGCTTAAGAACATCATCAACGAACGAGACAGCGAACTCGATAGCATCTCGACTGCGAGCAGTGTCTCGGCAACACCGAACACACTCCCCCGTCGCGGCCACGGCGGCACAAGAATCTACCCAGCTAAATCTGATCCAAATCTTGCGGCTAATTACGGGCGACCTCCAACAACGCCAAAGCCAGCACCGTATCGACCAGGAGCCAGTGTATATTCACAGCCGGTAATGAACAGATACCAGCCGCGAACAACTCGTGCACGATCTCCACCCCCAGTGAAACCTGTACGTGTGCAATGACTTTTAACTGTTTTCATCCAGCTTCGTATGTTTGGTTTAATAGGATTTTCTCCAAAAGTTATTGTGTAAGAGAAAATCCCAGTCTTCTCCATAAAAATCTGGGAGTCTTCCCTCAATATTCTGATTATTTTAATATGTAGCTAGTTCGATGTGTCACATTTGAAATGTTGATGTCTTCCCAATTTGTTCTTCTTTGGCATCCTCATTGTCTGCATAACAGTCAGGGATGACAATAAGAACCCTGCAGGGTTTCAGCAGTTCAGACGTTTATTGTACTGTGTCAACTAGCAGGTCCATAATGACACTGATTTAATACCCAACAAATTTAATGGCTACTAATAATGACACAGATTTAACACTCAACAAATTTAACGGCTACTAACAAACACTGAATACAGGTTCAAAATGGAAGACACTGGCTCAGAAACTTCTTGGAGCCACTCAAGATTTGTTATTCACTTCCTAAGATGTTTGTTGTGAGTGCAGTGCATTAGTTAGTGATTTATTGTTTCAGAAACCTATGATGAACTCACGCTACCACCGAAGGTCAAGGTCAGCTGATACGTGGCTTGAGCATCGACCTGACGACACCGTGGAGACAGGTACGGCGGGCCTCGGTAAACTCGTTCATTGTCGGGATGTGCCACTATTCTTTTGCTCCAGGTTCGGTCCATTTCGGCAACGAGCACACCAGATTTTCAGCATACAAAAACGTTTTGCCTTTGCTGGTCAACCGCAAAATTTTCCCTGTACGCATATGTGTATATGCCCATTTTGTAGATCTGACAGCTGTCACAGCAAGACTTGTAATCTTTCTTTGTGAAACTGCTACCACCAAGTTATTTATCTGTTCTGTGCACAAAACAAATTATTTGTATAAAAATCTTTCTCGGCTATCAAAAAAGAAACATGTTTAAACATAGTAAAGGGTTAATTAAGGTCCTCCGTCAATAATTTTTTTTCGCTCGTGTTTTAGAATAATTTTTTGAAAAAAATGAAGTCATTATTTTTGACTGGATCCGGTCAAAATTGGGAAAAAGTGATCCAGCTGTATATACTATGAAATAAGGCTATTCACACTTTCGCAAATTACTCAATTTAACGATAAAAGTAATTTCTTTTGATGATTTGAACATAACTATTCACTCACCGACTGCATGTTAAACTGTTTGCACTTTTGAACATCAGCGAACCTGATTCGTTGTGGGCTAAATGAGTTGAGGAGGGCGTGATGGGGGAGTGGAATTGTTAGACCAAGCATTGCGTCTGCAGGCACACTGCTGCAGCCAAAGATGAAAAAGAAACGCTCGGTAACACGACTGACCGCTAAAGATACACAGAAGTCATCGAAATATGTTCTCACTCATCAAGACGTTGATTCGGATGGCACCGTCACTACTAAACTGGTCAAGGTGAGACTCGTGCGAAGCGACAAAAAAATAATGTATAAAAACTAAACATTCCACTATCAGAAATAATTAATGCAATTTTGATGTCTTCCTGTTATAATCTTCACAAAATCAATGCTAAAAAAATATTTCATATAATGAATATCTTAAACTTGATGTATCGAACTTCAGTACATGTAACGTTTCTTGCAAGAATAAAAACTGGAGAAATATAAATTTAATATTTACTTGACATGCATCAAGTGGTGTTAAATTAGCCCACACTCGCTGCCAGAAACTATCCGAGCCTATTTTGGTTTTAAGCTTTTCAAGTAGACGTCTGTCAAAGCAAATTTGTTGTTATTATATTATTGATAATTACCCACAGACATTTTGTGCACATTGTCGAACATGTTAATAAATCTGTATTCAGCATCGATTGGATGAACTAAATGAAAACTTCTATAATTGCTCTGCTGATGTTAAGCAACGTTGAGCTCTGGAATTAGGATATACATTTGGAGTTCAAGTACATCTTTATTTTCTCTACCATGAAAGGCTATATTTTCAGGGGGCAATGGTGCCCACAGCAGGGGGCGGCACAGCTGTTGTTTTCAACGATGTTGAGACTTTGCAGCAGACGTCTCCAGGCGACAGGTGGCATATTGTTTCTGTCCGCATGTGTTAGTAAAAACTGCATGTTTAGTTCTGTTACCTGCGTTCTATTACCCGCTGTGTCACTGCATGCACTGCTAGATTTGAAGTCCATCTGCAAATTTTTCCACATTCCTAAAGCTTCTGTTGGTCAAATGCGTGACTATGGTGTACAACAAAACAGTGCATACATTGTAAAATCGGAATACTTCAGCAGCAATTTACATTGCCAGATGGGACAAGTTCTTAAACAGCTGCCTAGACCGTGGAAAATCGAGTGTCGATGATTTGTCAATATTTTATTGAGTAATCTAATACCACTTGGTAATTATATAATAATGTTAATGTGTCAAATTAGTTTTTAGATATATTGATCCTCGTTTGGCATAAAATAAGTTTGTGGCTCCAAAGACCTTAATAAAATTTGATGTTACTGGGTGACTTGGCAGATGCTTTTAATGGTGTAGTGCAACGCAGTGATATTAGAAAGTAACACAACTTGTAGCATTGTGTAGTCGCTAATGGTGGTGATGGGCCATGCATGCTCTTTGTCTCCCTCGCAGAGTCTTCTTGGATGTTTCACTTGCATGTTATAGTGGTATTATTTATTAATATCAGTGCTTTCCAGTGCGCGCTTCAACTCCATCACTTGAGCCAATTTATAAATTCTCTGTTAAACTAGCTGGTCTTTTGTTCATGCTGTGGTAATTAAATATGGCATTTAGAATGTAATGAGTTTCTTTTGTCAACTGTTGAATTATTGTCTAGTAAATTAAATTGTGTCGAGTCCTAACAAAATGAATCACATGTACAAATTAGAAAACATTGAGTTATCTATATGATTGGATAGAGCAGATATTAAGCTTTCATATACTATAAGCGCTATATGCACAGCACCTGATATACAGTAGAACTTCAGTATTAAGGTCACCCTTGGGACTGGGTCAAAGTAACCTGAATAACGAATAACCGCATTAGAGGGATTTAATGTCCTGTGTTTTACTGTTATGGAAATAATTAATACCGAAACAACATGGTGAAATAATTTACTGTATAAAGAGATGCACCTAACCGGCAGAACAATAGAGGAGACAGGTTAGTGCAGTATTTTAAGTCGTTTCGTACAGTCAAATAGCCCGTATGAAATCCTACTCTGCCCATATGAGATGTGTATGTAAAAAAAAATTATTAAGAGAATATATTGTTCATATCAGCTCATCTTTAAAAACACTGGGTTAGTGTATATACATTTGTGTCAATTGCAGTAGATAACACCTTTATAATATATAACTGAATATTGGTCAGTGTGAAGTAGTCAGTATGTAGTGTTATTTGTGTGGTGTAACGTAACTAATTATGACATTCAACAATATGTTGTAAAAATGCCTTACATGTTGGAACTTCTTGATTCATGGCAACCAACAAAGCCGAGTTCAAACAGGCGCTTCCGTCATTTATACTCTGTTGCTGTATTTACAGGAACATGTGAACAAGAAAATTATCAAGTAAACACTTAACGTGATATTAACACAGCTACACGTAATTATATGTTATATAATGTTTAAACAATTTGGTGTAACACGCAGATGTAATAACTAAACTTTGTGGCTTTATGAAGTTTATCGACATTGGCCATCGCTGGCGTAGAATGCACTGACATCGTCATCTGATCTGCGCCATCGCGACGTCAAAATTAGTTGTTCCTCTTCATTTTGACATTTATAATACGGTCCAAAGTTACACTCATCGTCGAACATGATTCCTCAAACATTTTAATTGAGATTATTGCTATCAGTATCTGATTAATTGGGAGTATTAGCAAAGCGTCAACCCATGCATCATTGTTGTTGACAAATGAACGAGGTCAAGAACGTGCCCTCGAACCAACGAGAGCACCTGTTACAGTCATGTCATGTGGTAGCAACAAGCCAGTTTTGTTTACGCTTGGGACCTTCATCTCAAGAACTGTTATTGGTATATTTTGAAGTAGAGAGGGAATTCCCATATCATATCTGTAAACTAGAGGTGATGGGCATTCCAGGCGTACCAAATATGACCGTCTCCATTGAAGGATATCCCCTAAAATGCACGTGGAACATGAGCGATTTATCACCTTTGTTTTACGGAATTCATGCGTGAAATGTAACATACCTTTTCTAAACATGTTCTAAAAGGCATTAAATATTAATATAATTGAAAAAAACTTAAAGACATTAAAAATTAAATGTATATTAAGTACATCCGTTTCATTTTGTATGGATTCGTCACAGTTAGATACAATGATCTAATTCATATAAAATATTACAAACACTTATTAAATTAAAGAAACATGTTGGTCCATGCAGTTGATTATTTCTGACAACTCGGTTCTACGACCATGTAGTGACGTCGCTAAGACATTCTTGGTAATACAGTTCACTGATTGGTTGAGGTGATAGCACAGGGCTGGTGCTGGAGTCTCAGGAGTGTGATCTTGCTTTGTGCACGGCTTGAAATGTACTTTCTGCATGTTTCCAGGGCGACATAGTCGTCAAGGATGGTGGCGGATTCACTGTCCTATTCACTGACACAGAGGTTCTGCTAGATCTTCCACTCCTACCTCCCCTTCCGTACTGCCCTAGTCCCTTCTGTTCCCCGGGCTCCTCTCCTGTTTCCCACAAACAATGTTTCATTGCACAGAGGTACTATTTGAAATCTTGCTAGAAATTAAGCTGTTGCAGTTTCTATCAGAATAGCAGCAATAATCCCTTTTATTTTTTACTGGTTCTAGATAAGAATACTGTGCAACTAGATAAGTTTTGAAACATCAGATTGACACGACATGAACATAGGCGTCTTAGCCACATAACCTTCAGGCCGCCTGGCATCCAATACCATTAACAATCCATCTCCTCTATCTGCTAACTCTTCCATTATGCCTGTCTTTGCTTCACTTACTAACATTTTCTCTAATGGAATGGTTGTGTTTGTTATTTAGAGTCTAAGACACTGGTCAAATTTCACTTTACAGCCGTGAAATTCAAAGTCTTTTTACATGTCCACTGAAACAGAAGTATGTTAGTTTGGAGAAGATGTCTTTGCCAGTAAAGTTTACATGGAATTTTACCAAACTTAACTGATGAATTGTTGTTAAAATGGTCTGTTTAGTTACATTTTAAACAGACGAAATTAACAATTTCACTCGTTTGCACCATTCTTATTAACAAATTTAATTAGTGCAATGGATCATTATAACCCCACAGGAAATCAGTTCTACAAACTCTTTGAGAAATTTACTTTAACATGAAAGCCACATTGTTAAAATATGTTTCTGAACCACCAAGACAATACTTATCTAAGGATACTGCATACAACAGCAAGAACATAACACTTCGAGATATGGCCCTAAAAGGAATGTATGATTTTCATTGGAAGAATTAGCAGTCTGTCATCCGTGGTCAATAATCGGCATAAAGTGATATGTTGTAGTTTATTTAAAATGGCAAAAATTTCGGAAGTTTGAATCCCGTTTTGTACAATTTCTGATGATAAAAAAATATACTACAGCAAAAAAGGTTAAAACATAAAATATTTAACATTGTTAGTTTAGATGTTCTTTGAGATTAAAAAGTTCCGACATTTATTTTAATTTATACGATACTCCTAGCTATCTGCATATATAACCAATGAAAATCACTGTTATATTCCCTTTTAATAAACAATGTAGAAAGTTAATAACGAACTACTGCCTGGACTTGATGGTAATTCTGAGGTGACCTCACATTGCAGGAAGCGCAAGTCTGTAGATCTACAGCCCGAGGACTTTGACGGGGAATGGACTGACGTGGAGACCAGGTGCAAGATTGGCATTGAGGGACATGGCATTCCAAAGTAAGATCTTTGTCTGTCCCGTCTTTATTGTTACGTCATTGGTGGAAGGCGCACACTTTATTCCCACTGCTTGGTCATTAAAATGTCCTTGCCTGTATTTTGAAAATCTGTGTTATGTTAACTTCACTGTTATTTTGTTAGTTTCCGTAAAGTATGTAATAGATGTGCATGCATGAGTTATGGTGCACATTTACTGTGCACATTACACTGATGGTTTACGCTGAAGCCTTCTTTAGCTTGTGGCATCAGCATTATTTTAGCAAGAAGTTATGAAAGAAATAATACACCGATTTTGTTTATGACATATTTTACACTGCATCATCCTAGCAGGACATTGGGTGTCAACATTTCATTTTACCAGTCTGTCAACCATTCTAATGTCATATATCAATCAGGACAGTGTTATGAAAGAGTAACTGTTATTATTTTGTTATAATAATGCGAATTCTGTTTTTCCTGTTAGTTCTATACACAAAATGTGTTTTAGAATGATTTGTTTATACCCCAGTTGTTTGGAATAAGCCCATCTTATAAACTAAAGCAATACAGTGTATTTTTGCCAAGGAAATATTTACTAGATTTTCTACGAGAAATGTTAGTCCTACAAATGAATAATATATAGCTATCTACTGTGCAGGTAAAACATACTGGCTTAAAAGTGTTGGGTGACTAACTGGGTGTCTAACTGGGTGTCTAACTGGGTGTAATGCTGTAATGAATACTAGTGATCAGCACCACTTGTTCTTTCTGAAATATAATTTTTTTTTACAAAGAATATTATTTCTTTTGATAGTTTCTCTTCATTATTAAGGGCATAGAATCAAAATATTGGCATAAGGGCATTGATACGTTATTTACTCTGTGACACCGCTAGAACTGAGCTACAATCACCTGTTGTAGTATCATTATTGCTGTTTGTACTTAGATGTTTTCTGTGTTTTGTTTTCAGGAGGCCGAAGCAGTCAGCGGTTTAAGTGTACAGTGGATAATCTTCGTAACCCACGAACATTACATCACACACTCACGACAACAAACACCACAAAATTTATGATCTATAATCATGCTCTTGCGATTTATACATAATTGTACTAATCATGGAATATGCTTTGTATATTATAGACATGCCCGTGGTTGACAAGTTGCAGCCAATGCAATTAGTTCTATTGGCGGCCTTTTACTAATCAATGTGTTTTATCGTGTTTTATTCACTGTGGGTCACAGAAGGATATATGATTAATGTAATCTAGAAAACAGTTTGCAACATAAAAACATATTAATGAATACCAACGGGATAGTATGATCATTTAATTATGATGTTCTACGTACATTTCTATTGTAATCACGTGTAGACTCATGTAACTGCAGAGTACATAATTTGCTATATCTTGTACTACTTTGTAGAAATTACTTATGTAAATGTGACATCTGACAATTTCACATTGATGTCTCCGCAATTTTATTAAGTTATTATTTTTAAAACGGGTTATGCTCATATGAGGAATGTGATTACATAAGACATGTGTGAGGTCACTTGGAGTGAAAGCTGAAACTGAATGAAGATTATTTGAGGATGTGATGTATAAGGAAGGGATGTGGTTTTTAGATGGCAACTACTGATATTTTAACTTATGTTGATTCTGGTTTGTTTTTTGATAATTGTCATTACCAGGTCAAATAGCTTTTCTGTGCACCGAGACAAAAAGAAATGTTTATGAACACGACTACAACAGTGGATTAGCCCGATTCTTGTTTCAGTATTTTATTGTGTACTTAAGTTGAAACCAAATAATTACTTGGCTGGGCCTAGAGGTTTATTTGGCAACACCCAACGCTCTTGTAAATATTATTTGCTGTAGTAGTGTTACAAAATAAAATTATTTTAAAAGTCGCAATGTTGTACTTTAAAAATTGCACTACCTGTTATGGTACATTTTGCTGGAATGCCCATTCATATACCAGAAGTTAATTTCGCATTTGTTATCAAGTTACATAAGATCCATGACAACATTGTAACACGTTGCAGCTACTGGTGTACTTTTACAGGGTGTTTTCTTTGTTATAACTTGCAAGTGGTTGTTATTTTGTTGGGTGTTCTCCCCAAAAAAATATTTATGCACGTACTGTGACATACATACAAAGGTCATCTTAGAACTGAACATATAATCCAGTGCAGTAAAGTAGCTGGAATTTTGAAAGACATTTGTCCTTTACTGTCAGACGTATGTTTAAATGCGTTAATATATAGGGCAAGTTTTTTATAGCATCTGAAAGTGTTCACAGAATTGGTGGAACTTTGTTCACTGCTAAAATGGAAAGTTTTTATTTATAAACTAGAATAACAAATTATAATATTTAAATATGTTTAAAACTATTGTAACTGAATGTTTTATTTGCAAAATGGACCACGTTCTGAGAGAGTATTTTTATAACTTAAATTTAATACACATTTGTTCTGTTTGTTTCTGCGGACTCGAGTAATGTTCAGTATAATTTTTGTCGGCCAATGAGAATTTTAAATAAAAATAATAAATCCTTCAACTTCATTACTACAATCGTAGAAGCGTCACTGAGTTTGTATGATACAACAAATAACATCCTACAAACGAGACGCTGTAACAATGAATACGATTTTTCTTTCCACTTTAAAAATGGTTTCGCTTTTTGGTAAAAGTTGAAAAACGTGATTATTTGTAATCGGGGCGTTCGCATCTGCCGGGGAGGAGTAGGAAAACAAACTTTCACCAGCTGGCGACGATCGGTTGTCCGGTCGGTGTCGTTACTTGTGTGCTGGGGTTTGGTCAACGCCGGTCATCATCAACCGTGAACGTCCAGAACTTTCGCGGCAACATAAACATTTTCCGATTCCCACATAAACGCCCAGCGGTTAGCTGCACGCCACATTACAAATATCAACGCTGTTGCTAGCCTTGGCGTGTACCGCTACCGCTGCATATCGATCGGCTCAACGAATGGAGACGGTGGTGAGTCAACTGCACGGCGGCCGCTCCATTGAGAAATAACGGCAAGAATCAAGTGCATTCCATCGTCAAAATATGCACCATAGTTCATGATAAAATACTGCATGCGTATGTCTGCGCAGTTCGTCAACCGGAACGTGCCTTCATTGACTGCACGATAGTCGGTGGTGGCTGCGTCGACCATCACAATGAAAGTGCTTCTCGAAGAGGATTGATTAGTCTGCTTACCGTAATTTGTTTATATAAGCCCAATAACCACCACGACGCGCTGGTTCAACCTGTTTTATTATGCATAACGCATAATAGTTCTTGCATTTAATCAACGGATGCACACATATGGTACAGCCAGTCCTCGTAACAGTCGCCAACATGTTGAATCATGCCGTGGAGAGGGTCTTACAGGCATACAATGAAGCAGTCGCATCTCTCTTTCTGCTAGCTCTGGTTGTTTGTGTGCTATACTTGACCACTAGGGTGTTTCATTTGACCAGCAAAGCATCCGCACCTGCACTGTTCTACAGCGAATCAGATGTTAACAAGAAAATCATTGATGCTTGTCCATTGCTAAAGGAAGTGTAAGTATAATAATAGTCGTACCAGTATTGTAAATATTGGTATGTATGTCACACATAATGTATACATACATCCCAAATTATCAGACACGTGTGTACCACTGTATGGATGTTTGCATTCCATTTAATGAAAAGAAGGAATTTAATTTTATCTATTATGTATCCAGATATACCTCAGAAATGTGATATACTTATTGTAATGCTAGATGGATTATTGGTATTGGCGATCATATATGTGCTAGGAAGCTAGGTGTCTGTGAAGATTGTTGTAGCATTCTAATGACATAGTATAAGTATACTTATTGCTACCCACATTCAGAAATCTTATGCATTATTTTTGTAGCCTCTTCAGCATATATATATATATATATATATATATATATATATATATATATATATATATATATATATATGAATATGCATGCACGCATGCACACAATCCCAGCTTATAAATATTTAATAATTGGCCAATAGATATACATGTCAATAACAACATGCAGTAATTAATAAATGTGCATTTATTTGGTGAGTGGCTGGACCATTGTCATTGTATACCACACCACAGGGTAAATGCAGTTCAACCTCCAGGGGTAAAGTCCAGGGGCTAATAAATAGGGTAAACATAGATCAGTTTCACCCACCCTTATATAATGGCTAACGGCCTATATTTGTAATCTTGAAGTGAACAAATTGAGGAAAATACATGTAGCCATCTTGTACATGTCTTTAAAAATCGTATGTAGATTTGTTTACATAATACTGGTAATGGCTATATAGATGGATTTAAAATTGAAGCCAGATTTGCTTATTAGCTGAAGAAAAATTTTACCTCTCAAGCATGTATTTGTGAGTTCACCTAGTGCAGTTCCCCAAAAAGTATTTGTTTAACAGTTTAATGTCATCATTTAAACATTTCAATATGTATTATTACATTAGCAATGTAATTTCAGTTGCAGTTATGATCACTGTTGTGATTATGATTACATGTCTGTTCGAGTCAAGTTGAAAATGGTTATATTTTAGTAATTCGTATAGGTGCATAGGCCAGAACGTTTGTTTCCCTTTAAAGCATTTATCCAAATGATGCATTATATACATGATCATGATATTCAAGAAGATAAATGTTATCTCTGTATAGCTATGTAATTTACAGTAACAGAAATACTAACAGATGCGTCAACCATGAAAATGACCACATCTTAAACTCTATTTGTTTGCCAGAGATCAAATTAAAGATACATATATTTTTCATTTTTAATAATTATGGAACACTGAATTAAAAAGCATGCTGAACTTGATGTGTTTGGATAAAAGCAAAAATTTTGCTTTGTGCACAGGTACAAGCCACCATTGTTATGGGGCAAAAGTGGCCATATACAGACCTTCTTATATGGGACGATGGGGCGCATCAATTCACCCTTCCCAAGTGGAGTCAGACACAGTGTCATTATGTCGGACAAAGCTACATTGACATTTGACATCTTTGAGCCTGAGAACCCACATCCAGATGGAGGTATGAATTTTTACAAATTACACATACAGAAAATTGTGAGAAAACTATTGTCCATACGCATCGGAAGCCTATTTTGGGTGGGGGGCTTGAGTATTCTTTGTCCCCCCAATATTATTTATAAACCAGGCATGGATTTGGTGGGGGCACGTGACCCTCACCCCTATCTGCAGCCATGGCTTGCCATCGTCAACGATATTCAACAGCTTCAGATGCCTAGATGTCTGCATGATTGTCGCTATGGGTCTGATCAAGTGCTATCATAGGGGCCACCTTGGTGGTAGTTAGTTATATACACATACAGTGCCTCAAATTTGGTTGAAGTGGCAATTATTGGACAAAGTTCATCTCTGTGTTTGGTTAGATAGATCCACCAGGTGTAATGACAATACCTCCTTTGAATGGCTTTGATCCACAAAGAGGCAGTGTGAATGGGACATGCTATACTCGTTTGCCTATACCATATATTTACTGTACTGTTCAAATAATTGTTGAAGCACTGTGTGACTATTTTCTTGTATGAAGTAATGAACATCATATTTTCATAACTAAATATTGATTTAGCACATGTCAAAGTGTGTACCTATAAGAAACACAGAAATGCAGAAGATGCATTTTTAAAGGAAAGAGGAATGCATGTATATCCTTTACCCTATCCTAAATGTAATGTACAGTATAATTGTTTGTCTCTGTGTTTAAAGGCCAGTGCAAGATTGTTCGTAATGACAACCCATGTAAAGATTTTGTAGACTAACTGCAAACTGAAATTATTTTATTCTTTTGTGCTAACCGATAATATAATTTATGATTTTTTGAGTATGCTCAAGAATGGTCGCTACTGTTTATTGTGTTACTGTGTTGTGGGGTGCAGTAGCGTATCGGTCAGAATGTCGGGCTCTCAATCGAGAGAACCCGGGTTCAAATCTTCTTGCTGCCTTTTCGAAGCTTGGGCAATTTCATTCACTCCACGTTGCCTCAGTTCACTCGGCTTCATAAATGACTACCTGGCTACAGACAGAGGTTGATATCTGATCGAATAGTCTTCGAGCAGTAATTACGGTGTGGCTGAATTCTTCCCAGAGAAGTTGAGATGTCGTTGGAATGAACAGGTCTGCCAGGGGGTGAAGTGCTTTGAACAGTCCCAAGGACTGGATACTGTGCTACCGTCTTCTCCAACAGCAGGTGCTGCACAAATAACAGAATATCAGAACGATAAATGTGCATGATTCCAACTGACTTACTGTTGTAGAAGACTGCACATTGTTGATATGTCCCGGCATTGCCAACAGCAGCGAGAGTATGTACATCCGTACGTGTGTACACTATGCACAGAGCCAGGGCTTCCGAGTTGCTGTACTCAATCATCTCGGAGCCTTGAAGGATGTCCCCCTCACGTCTCCCAGAGTCTTCACTTACGGTGAGGCTACATCACATTTTAAAGGGATATAGTCTAATTGTTTTTATTGTAAAATCATGTTAAAGTGGCCTCTTCACTATGCCTTTCACTGTGTACACTGGGATAGAAGATTACAGAATCACAAAAAAGGTAGACCAATGACCCATTGGGGTATACCTTGAAAACAGCTAATGATGATGCCTTTTGGCATATTTGGAGACCAATTGGAAGCCAGGTGTGAAATGTCTGCTGGCAGATTGCAATTAAATATTTCTTAGAATGAAGGCCAGAGGTACTTTGTTGGTGCACTTGTTATATCTGAATATTCCTTTGATTATATGAGCAGGTCCTGCAGGTGTTATAATTAAGATCATGATTTTCAATTTGTGTGAGAGAGTATTTATATTTTTGTGGAGTTTTTTCTGGTAGCTTGTTATAAAAAATTACTGCAGTTGATTGTAATTGATTGTTAATTGAAGCAGTTACACAACATATTTCAATTACATTTACAGCAGAATTTCAAAATCAATTACAGCAGTTTTGTTGTAATCAATTACAATTACATAATTGAACCCAGCCCTGATCATCATGCAGTACTTGTAGTGTGGCTGAATGCTTCCTAGAGAAGTTGAGTTGGCATTGGAATGAAGAGGTCTGCCAGGGGAGGGGGGAAGTGTAAAATGCTTTGAGTGGATATCACACTATGTAAGAGGTCTGCCAGGGGAGGGGGGAAGTGTAAAATGCTTTGAGTGGATATCACACTATGTAAGAGGTCTGCCAGGGGAGGGGGGGAAGTGTAAAATGCTTTGAGTGGATATCACACTATATAAGAGGTCTGCCAGGGGAGGGGGAAGTGTAAAATGCTTTGAGTGGATATCACACTATGTAAGAGGTCTGCCATGGGAGGGGGGAAGTGTAAAATGCTTTGAGTGGATATCACACTATGTAAGAGGTCTGCCAGGGGGGTGAAGTGTAAAGTGCTTTGAGTGGATATCACACTATGTAAGAGGTATGCCAGGGGGTGAAGTGTAAGAAGTGTTTTGAGTGGATATCACAACTATAAAAAAATATTAAAAATTTCTCAAACACAAATTGGGTTTATCTGTTTAAACAAATTAGTATGTTTATAAACCATCCAGTAACTGACATATTGTCTGTGACTGCCCAGGTAACACAGAAGAGTATGGTTTGATGGTGGACAAGGTAGCAGCCATGTACCCACACACCATCAGCATTGCTGTTGGATTCAGCATGGGAGGCAGCATCCTACTCAAGTACCTGGGGGAGAGCAAGGAACATCAGAACAAAGTTCTCTGTGCACTCTGCTGTTGCACTGGCTTTGACATTGGCCTGTGAGAACTTCTTTCTACTGTTTTTGTGCTATTTCTGTTGTACCTTTTTAAAGCGTACATGTGAATTTCTGAAATGATCAAATAGGTTTTGAAAGCTTTACCTCCCGAATGTCTATTTATACAGTGGTAGTTATGACTACTAGTTTGTTATTTTTGTTTATGCAATCACTACTAATTGTTACCATTAAGAAGAAGACATTATTTCAACCTATCATCATCTAGATTTATGCCCCGACTTAATAAAACAGGATGTTGCATGATAAATACTTTTTGTTAGAAACTGGTAACTATCAAATGTAGAATGGTGGTATAGGACAGCTCAATTTAATGTTTATGTATATTTTATGCTTTCATATACTTTCAACGTCTGAGTCAGCTTATATATCAGGAAGTCCATTTAGCACAATTTGTGTGGGTTTATATAAATGTGTATAAAGGATAAGGGTATTACACAGAAATGTGACATGTTTTTGCACTCACATGAAATGGAGGTAGCTGGTAGCTGGGTGCTTTTAGTGGAAATTTCTTAAAAATCCACTTAAGTTTAGCCACCCACAAAGCAGTGAAGACTTTGTGGTTTCCACACTGTGCCAGGATGGGGTGCGATGGCACAGGGATAGAACAACGGACTCTCAACTAGGAGGACCGGGGTTCAAATTCTCTTGTGGACCTTTTCAAAGTTTTAGTTAGTTTTGTTCACTCCACACTGTATCAGTTCATTCAGCTGTATAATTGAACACCAATAGACAGTGATGGGATTCCAGTAGTGAAATTATAATAATCAACAGCTTTCACACAGCAATTGCAGCATGGTTAGGTACGTTCAAGAGAAGTTGAAATGGTGTTTGCTTAAACAGGTCTGCCAGGGACAAGATACAACACACCCTCAGCAACAGTTGTTGGAGGGGCGCAGTATAAATTCACCACTTTTTGCTTTGCATTTCAGAGCCCAGCCTTTCCTGCGCAGTTGGGAGCATCTACGTCCGCTCTACATCTGGGCCATGACCCAACATCAACAGATGCTGTTAAGAGTCCACCAAGACATGGTTTTTGGTCATGAGGCAAAGGAGCAGTTTGGTGACTTTGACGAGGAGAAGATCTTTGCAGCAACCACAATGATTGAGATCGACGAGTTATACAGCCGACGCAGGGCTGGATTCTCATCCGTTGACAAGTACTACGATTGGGCTAGTGCCGTCCACTACATGCACAATGTACGTCTTACTGTCATGACATACGTATGTTTGTTTGGCTTCTTATCAATAACGCATTATTAAAACGATGAAAATATAATTATGAATGTCTTTATGCATATATGTGTGTGGGTGTCAGTGGATGGGTATGGTTACAGTATTAATTCCATCATTATCATCATCACATTTCTGTAATTGTTTCATAAGTATATTTAACTAATTTCCTTGTACGTGTTGATGATGAGAAAACAATACCATTATAAAAAGATTTTGGATTTTTTTCGTGAAATTCTAAAACATGATGAGTGGATTGAAGAAGGACCTTTAATGTTGCTGTGTTGTCCTTTCAGATCGAGATTCCAATGATGCTACTCAACACTGAAGATGATCCTCTCGTTCCCGCTGAACTTCTAGACCCAGCATATAAGTTTGCTTGTAAGTCACAAGTAAATGTTTGCGTTATTGGGCATTTATCACCTCAACAGGCCCCTCACATTAGGCAGAGTTAAGACAGATGAGACAAATTTGTAAGACATACTATGTATTCTGTTTTTAATGAGCAAATCGTTATTGCAAATTTTTTTCCCAGTAAGCCCTATTCCAATTTATGTTTGTTCTTCTTGGCATTGTGTCACTAGGCTATGTTGCACCAATTCTTCTGTTCCAATTTTTGTTATTGACATCTGGGCATTGTATTATACTGACAGAGTGACAGAATCAGAAAGTGGCACTCATGTTGAACATAATATATCTCAGATGCATAACCAAAATATTTTACTGGCAACATCTAATTTGTGACATTTCAACTAGTAGGTCTGCACTCTTTAACATGGTGAACTTATTAAAAAACAAGTGGTACTGATCTTGCAGTTTTCCTTTATTAAAATTTTATTAATAAGCCATTGCACTAATCTAGAATAATTGTCCATTCTGGAAAAAATGTGGCCTGTCTTTGTAGCTGACTCAGACCCTTCTGTGACCATGTTTGTTGAATCATGTTTGCTGAAAAATGTTTGTTGTATCATGTTTTATATTTACATGGTCAGCACTTGACTGTGTCATCTTTAGTACTAAGTTCGATGCAGTGTCATTAGTGTGTGTTGATCTAAGAGATAACCTGCCATGAAAGTGAAAGCATGGCTGACACATGCAAGCCATCATTACAGACAATGTTGATGGTCATTGCATGGTTGGTCAGTTGTGTTTAGACAGAGCTCATGACAAAATCGCAGACTGTATTAAGCAAAGTGATAAAGTCTAATTTAGAAATGTTTAATACCCTACTCCACAAGTGTGCACTTCCACAACAGAATGAAGACAAGTGCATTAAAAACTAGAAGTGCAGAAGATGACTAAAATTCGGTTTCCTTGCAAACTTAGGACTTGAGATTAAAAAGATAACTTGTTTACGGTATCTTGTAAAATGTGCAAAACAAATTGCTGAATTGTGTAAGTTACATGGTATCCACAGAATCTCTTTCACATGACAAAAGCATTTTCAATTGACATGAATTTTCTCGTTTCTGGAAATGTTTTTGTCATGTGAAAGAGACTTGCCTGTCTGTCAGTTTGATACCACACATAGCTCATAATATTATCATTTGTGTGTTTCAGCAAGCCGCAGTGACATCATCTTCGCCAAGACTCGACACGGTGGCCATCTTGGCTTCTTTGAAGGCAGTCTTCTGTATCCAGACACAATCACATGGCTTGACAAAATTGTTGTTCAGTATGCGAATGCTGCCCTGAAGACATTCCTAAGTAATTCTTCCGCTGACAAATAAAGCCACTACCACATTATAGGGCACTTTAACTCAACAACCAGATTAATTCTTCTATGCTTTGCATCTGTTGGTGTTAAAAGTCAACAACTGGTCAGTGATAGAAACATTGATTAGATGTCTTATGAGACATGCTCTTACAGCATATACTATGTTTTCTGGGAGCTGAAAATGTGTTTAAACATTATGTTGAAGTAACAAAATAACTTTTTGATGATAATAAATACCGGTATGTATGGTATTTTAAAGTCAGTCATTGAAGTCTGTAAAGAAAAAATCCAACTATAATATATTGAAGCACTGCTGAAACATAAATAGTTCACAGATCTAGGACAGAAGTATGTGATATTCCATGTTTGCATTAGAACACTTAAGTGTGACTAGATTTCACATACCTTGCAAAACCAATAATAGTTATTTGCACAAACTGATACTCAGGTTACTGCAGTGAGACATGCCAAGTGTACTTTCAAGTGTTTACAGCTGAACCAATTTTGTAACCCTCTGTTTCTGTCAAACCCCTGCCAAGTTATTCTCAGACCCCTTAAAATATATGTGTTTTGTATGTCGGGGAAAAGGGCAGGACAGTATTACAACAGCCGCTCCTGCTTCAAATGTCTACTGCATTTAAGAGCACAACCAACTACTCTATTTTGTTGTGATAATCAAAAAGAAAAGCTACAGAAACTTCATTTTACTTATGGCTTTATCTGTTGTTATATTTTGTTATGGTATTTATTTTAGTAACATGTATTTTATTTAAATTGCATTCTATTGGTGTATTTTAACCTAAAATTATTAAACTTTATGCATGCACATCATAGAAGAAACAAGACTGTTAGTAGCACATTATCACTATGAATCTAATATAGTAATGCACATCTCAGAAGAAACAAGACTGTTAGCAGCACATTATCACTATGAATCTAATGTAGCAATGAATACATTCCTGCGTTTCTAATATTAAACATGGCAGGTGCGGAAATGCAACAACGGCATTTGTGTTATTGATCTTGTTGCACAATAGGTCATATACATAGGAATATTTAAGAATCTTGGATTCGATTGTGGCTGTAATTATAAATCCTCTTCCTACTGGACTTGTATAGTATGGCACTTTTAAATGAGGTGGAATCCTTTCTCAATATTTTTAATAAGTACATGGATAACTTAAAACGTACAAAGTCCAAAATGATTATGTCCGTCAGGTTATCCCATGGCATGACTGACCCCCGAAAAACAAATGCATTTTGAAGAAATGCACTACGATTATCATTGGTTAACTCGTAGAGCTTTCTGCAGGTAAAAGGTCACGATAGTAACACATTTTGTATTGATATTATTTTTAAACAGACGTCACAGTTCAGCGCTGCATTTTTGTACCTTACAACAATTATGCACAGGCTTCGATTTCTGGTTGCTGGTTCGCTACATACGTACTTGTCAGAGATGGAAATGTCCCCTGTAGCTGTGGTTGTGTATGAAGACAGTTGATTTTCTCCAAAAAAAGTTGTAGGATTTGACGAAAACGCTATTGCAGGCAAAACTACTGGCAAGGCAAAAATCAAGGTGTAATTGTTTTTATTCGAAACGTAACTTTGCACACAGTGTGGAATTGCTTGACTGAACCAAAGACGATATATAGTATTAGTATTTGACTGAACTGTAGCATTGGTTTCAATGGAAAAAAAACATCAGTAGTCTTACACCAACAGTGTCCTTAGGCATCCGACAGACGACAGCACCAATGCTTTCAGAGGCGCATGCGCCAAACAGAGCGAGTAGATGTCAGTCGGGCGACATTGAGGCTGCGTTCTTTCTTCTGTTTTTGAACGATACAAGTAGGAAATTGAGATGAAGGCCTTGACTCACTTAATTCAAACAACAAGAAGGTTCTCCACCTCGTGCGTTCGCCAGAGGGTTGAGGGATTATGGCAACAGAAAGGTGTACCAGGCGCGGTAAGATTGTTGTGACATGTTTATCACGATTTCTCGAAAGCCCAAGCCAAGGTCAACCTCCACGCCATCGGAACATTTTGTTTTTTTGGGCGATGATTCGATGAAGAGTGTTTTCTTGTTTACCAGTTACTGGTAACCAGTACATATAATGGTATGCTGTTTTATAATTGTAGACAATGAAATCCCTTACCTGGTCGAGTGTTATATTTGCAAAAAATTGTTATACTGCACTTTTTGAGCTAGTTTATTCCTAACTAGGGAGGTCAACAGTGTCACGTGACCATTTGGACCACGCGCTTGATTCTAGCAACTCGCTAAAACATGATATTTCCGTTGACATGCTCAGTTATGAGATAAACTATATAAAAGTGTGATAATATGTGGACACTGGAACAAGTAGGCATTATTTTCAGGATGCGAAGTTGAAATATTACGTTTCCGTGGCCGCCGAACTCGGCCGTCTCTGTATGCACATTAAATTAATTATCATTGTAATAATAATGGCAATATCAACAATACGTCAATAGTGAAATAGCAGTCTTAATTATTTCTCAGTTGGCCCAGTTCCCTTTTTAATAGGCACTTCAACAAAATGCGCTGCCTCGGTCGTTCCGTGCGCACGAAAATCCGTTCACGATTTAACGCCGTTACGATTACTGGAATCTCGTTAACGTTTTGTTTCGCCGCGTGTTTTATCGGCTGTTTCCATTCATTTTCGTCAGCTTTGATGGCACCTTTGAAAGCGATAAGTTAACTTTCGTGTCGTGTTTTTCTTATCGAAATTGGACCAAAATAAAGCTTACAAAATGTAAGTTAGACTTCATAGGTGTATTTCAAGTGCAACTAGCACAACTTCATCGAATTCCTCAGAATATTTCAATGTTGTGGTTGCCTTCTATAGGTCGAAGTTAGTATGTGGGGGAAATATTTTGTCTCCGCGTAAACGCGAAATGTGGTTTTAGTCAACCGCAACATTGTGAAGTTTTACGGATCTGTGACACTGAGAACGAGTCTCCAGAACGAAATTATGGCTTATTTACATTTCTCTGAATTTAGTTCACTACAAAGCCAATACCATCTGTTTTACATGATATTATATTAATGTTTATGTTGTGTGGGCCTTGGATAAAACCTAGAAAAATACAAGAATAAAAAACTGCAAATTTTCAATGATTTAAAAAATTTGTAAAAACACTGCGCAAGAGATTTATATTCTCAATTACAAGAACAATTAATTATTTTATTCATTGATTGCAAACTGATTGTTATTAATTGTTTTATTCATTCAGTGGAAACTAATTGTTAAGTAATTTTTTAGTTCAAATACTTGTAAAACAGTTACGGTTAACTATTGAATTACAACAAGACGTTTTGTGACAAGCTGCCAGTGCCGGTGGACAAAACTGCTGAATATAGATACACCTCTCAAGACCAAATTTCCAGATTTTGTTTTCTGACCTAAAATTATGATGTGAATTTTCACAATTAACTTAATGGGGGATGACGGTATAAAAATTAAATTAATTTATAATATAATTAAATTAACAATATTTACATGCAGAATCAAGATAATTAGACCAAATCATAACTGCAGCAAGAAATGTATGAATCATTTAGACAAATTTAACTTCAAGATGTTCTGGCTGAAGTTCTTCCATTGATTTTGGTTATGTGATCTCAGTCAGTATATATCTTGCTGGTTTTGAAGAAGCTTGCTGACTTCCAGCAGATCTTTGTCGAGGGCAGTTGGGAGTGTTGTTCATGGTCGCCCTCGCCAGCCAGCAACATCAGCAGGTTTGAAATATTGGTCTATAGCCAGTTTCACGTAGAATGCAAAACACTTTGTATATGTATATATATATATATATATATATATATATATATATATTTATATTAGTAACATTATATTAACATTATCATAAAAAATTATATATACTTTATTGGTTGAGACAGCATACAGTGTACTGTGAACAATCATCATGCACTTGGCTCCTAGATAGAATAATGTAGAATCTTGCAGCGGTTGTCCGTTCAACACAAGAAATGTCGGATTCAACAGTGAAATACTTTTTATAAAAATTACATCATGTTGAATTGCACAACGTAAAGTCAACATTATTTTATGAAGCAGTGACTGAAATATGTAATAAATTGTGTAATATTTATGCAATGGCATTGTTTTTCTTCACCAAAAAACATTTAGTACTCTATATGGACCACCAAATAGTATATATTTCTCAAACAATTATTTTACCATTGTCAATATGCAAAATTATTTTGGTGTTCTTCGTGTGTACGTCCGTGCGGCGTGCTTGCATGCGTGCGTGCGTGCATGCGTGCGCGCATGCATATGTATATATACATATTTGGCAGGGAATGAAAGCCCAGGCTCTGCCCAAAAGTTATACAAATATCTTCATAATCATGGAAGTTATTAACTGAGTTTCTATTAATGATGACTAATGTGTATCTATGACCCTACTTAATGCGTTTTGAAATTATACAAAGTATCTTCATAATGACGGAAGTTATGGCCTTTTATAAAAAAGTGTTGACCTGTTGCGTTTGCGCATTAATTAGCCAATATTGACTTATTAATTGCATCAATTGAGTTATGTATATTTTATGACCCTGTTTAATGAGTTTGTAAACCCTGAACAAATTATGCAAATATCTTCATAATCATGGAAGTTATGGCTTTTTATTAAAAAGTGTTGGCCTGTTGAGGTTGCGCATTAATTAGCCAATGTTGACACCTTAATTGCATCAAATGAGTTATGAAATGAGTGTGTGATGTATATGTATGACCCTTGTTAATGAGTTTGTAAACCCTGAACAAATTATACAAATATCTTCATAATCATGGAAGTTATTGCCTTTTAGAAAAATGTGTCAGTCAGTTGAATTCATGCATTGATTAGCCAATATTGACTTATTAATTGCATTAACTGAGTTACTATTAATGATACATGACTGGACTATGTATATTTATGACCCTAATTAATGTGCTTGCAACTCCTGAAGAAATTATTAAAATATATGTACAAACAAAAACGTTATGCCATTTTAATCATACATTTATTGAAAAATAACACAAAAATTAGAGACTTTTGCCTGTATACAAGATACAAATTTTTTTCGGATTTTAACCGCATTAAAATCGTAATATCTTTGGATCTAACAAAGATATATTGATAAAATAAACAGTTTTTGGTTCCGTTACATGTCACCTTTCATTTAAATCAATTGCTAATGTTCTACCATGATATCTAATTTTTGTTTGAAGTGCCTATTTTGAACCAGATTCTCTAAGTTTGAACTGAACCCACAAAATGTATAAAATATATCATAGTTATGATACTAAATAACATCATCATCAAACTAAACCATAATAGCACTGAAATGTTCGTTGTGAACGATAATACGAGCAGGTAGCATTATATGTATCCTACAATGCAATGCGCGCACCATGCATTTGGACAAGAAGCCAAGATGGCATCGATTTTACAGACGGGTCCCGAAAGCAGATCTTGTGCACGTTTGTGCAACTGCGCAGTAGGTCAACACGGGAATCAGGTTGTCGTAGACATACGTCTTTACCCAACAGACCATGAACAAAGCTGAACGCAACTACCTATATACTTCAAAAACAACTTTAAAAGTAGGTCAACTTAAACACCAAATTAATATAACTTTTCATAAATGGATTACAATGATATTGACAGATTTGAGTTCATAATTTATACCTCCTTCTTTATCATCATTTAAGATGAACGCCCTCATTAGGCCTAAACAAAAAAATTTTGTGTTTCAGGTAACGGGCCCAAAAAAGTTAGGTAGGGTAGGTAGGGAAATATTTTTTTTAACACTACAAGCTTACAACACGACATCGTTTATGTACACAATTTGTTACACCAAAATAAAAACAAAGCGTCTGCACCAATGGCAATAGTCAGTGTTCAATGTAGATATTACATAATAAAGTCAGTTTAATTAAAACAAAGAATACTTTTAAACTAAAATCTTAACAAAATTACAATCACCCGTTGGCCAGAAATGTTCCAATTGCCATTCATAAAAACGAAATAAAATTATATCGATGCACTTCGCTGGTTCAGATTGGTTACCATTAAATACGCATACTTAATTATTTAAAGGCATGCCTTTAACTTTACGTACACATACTTAATTAATTAGAAGCATGCCTTTAACTTTACATACACGCGTTTAATTAATCAAAGGCCAGCTTTTAATATTACAACCGCACCTCTAACTTAGTTTATTTAAATAGTAAAAAATTAAATAAATAAATATTAATGATGAACCTGATATGCTGTCGAAGACATAGTAATGATAATCTGCGTAACGTGTTGAATTTAACTTCTTTAAAAATATCCTATCTCGAAAATCTGACACTGATTTTGAAACTGTTTTCACATTTCAATTTCTCAACGCGTCAGCTATATCACAAAAATATAATACTAAATGGATCTGCCAGCTCAAAATCTCATTTACATTTATAATCCAGACTAAAGTCAGTGACAGTGTCAGTGAAGACGAACTCACAAAGTTGACAAGTACCAGGACCAGGTCCAGGAGGTTTTGACATACAGCAGGGATTTTCGGGGCCTGGTACTTGAGCTGCCTGCCATCAGCACTTGAAACGCATTCCTTGGTGCCTAAGCCTCAATGCTAGGGCCGGTATTGGCAGGATCCGGCGTTCATGATTATCATGATGAATTTACATCTATACGCCGTAACTACGTTTATGACTGGCGTCTGCGAGGTAAACGCGTCCGGTGCGACACGGTAGTCCATGGTCCTTCCTCCTGTTCCGCCATGGCGATTTCACACGATCCATCACTGCAGCCATACTCTTTAGCAGTGCTGTACGTATAGGATTTCCATTGTGGAATAAGCAATGGTGTTTTATTACGCAGTCTAGAGACGCAAGTGCCATCTTGCCATCCCTAGCCAACGTAATTCAGCATGTAACAAGATCACTCATTGGGTAAAATATTTCCGATCCCGCAAATCACACATGCGGACCCAAACAAGTTCGGTAGTGCACACATTGTCATCGAATAAGCAGGTTGAATTACTCGCGGGTTGTTTTATTAGTTTTAAAGAAAATGTAATGAAACAAACATTGATTGAAATATCAAATAAAAAGATTAGGTTCAGCCCGTTTTTCTAGGTAGGGTCGGGTTACCGGAAACACACAATTTTTTCGCCTACACCTTATCATAATCCCGTAATCGGACGAGAGCGGAAGGCCCTGTCTGCGAGATCCAAGATGGCCACAGCAGAAAATAAACAAAAACAAACTATGACAATTTAGAAAAATTTATTACCGCTCTTAAACACTAAAAAAAAATACGTTTTCAACACAGCTGCACATATTAACATATTGACAACATGATTATATACATAATTTAACGTGTAACTTGCGTAATAATAATATATGAGCAATAAACTGTGACCACTGTCCCCCATGTTAGCAGAAGGTAAGTCAAATCGGTCTGACGTCGCTACCCCTGGTGTTTATCAATGAATTTATGTGACTCACCAAGTGCATAAAAAATTTTATTAAATAACCAAGACAGGTCGTCGTTAAACTTGCCCTGGGTGTGCGAGACTACACCGGAACTATTTGGCCAAATAAATTGTATTACTCCACGCTAGCCAGCCAATCACGGCTTAGCGGAAACCAGTTCAAACCGGAGCCAGTAGCTTGAATCTTTCTCTCCAGCTTCAGTCTCTGCATTACGAAATTGTGACTAAAATTTGTCTCTTGAAATATTTTGGTTTTTACCAACCGTCTTCAAATACGTTTTGAGAGTCCACACTTCGATCTGCGTCTACTGACTTGCAGGAGGAAGATCGCCTCAACACTCGTTTCAGCTGAGTATCGTTTCATTTGTTATTACTTTGTCAGTTGCCTCGTGGTTAATTTGCTCTTGTTTCGTTTTATTTTTAAACTTGCCGCAATCGGCCATTCAATATGTCGGCGGCGAAGTCGGATCTAGATGTGCTTGTGCTTGGGCATAGCCATGCGTATTGGTTGGGCGCGTTCATAGAATCTGTGGGTCTACTTGACGACTTAGAAAGACTAGGTCACACGTGCACAGTTCGTTTTATGGGTCGAAGGGGAGCGTCCATTAGAACTTTCCGAGAACCGGCGACCATGACCCGGATTTCTGCCCGCGTCCCCGACATTGTCATTATATAAGAAATAGGAAATTTCCAGCTTTTCTGCAGCATTCGGGGGGCAATTTTCAGAGCAGTTAGTCAGATTGTCCAACAGCTGACTGACACCTAAGTCATCAGCACACTGTTCGCTAACCCCACAGAACTCAGACCAAGTTGTTTTCCGTTCCACTCTCACTAGTTCAGGTATTTAACTTAAATTATCAACTATTGTTAATTCACTGATATCCCGTGCACCAGGTAAGCCCTGCCCCCCAGGTTACTTTAATTAACATGCAAATTTAGCCACATTGAAGATACGTTTCATTGTCGAGCGCTAATTGCTGGTAAGGTATTCATAATTAAAGGGTTTTTATTACACGTTTTAGCCTTATTACAGTCTGAACAGCATTCGCCTCAGTGCCAATGATAACTCAATAACCATGATGACTCTTCGTTATTTTGTATGTCATTCGCGGACATCGTTCCACTTTTTATATATGTCACCATGGGTGAGGTTCCCATATTTTTTCACATTGACACACACCCAGTTATGCATCTCCATGGGCGGTGTTCACTATACTAATGATATTTACACTTGGACGTTCCTAAATTGTGGGTGGTGATCCCATAACAGTCCGTGGTGACACTTTACGCATTCGTGGGCTCTCCTCCCAATGTTTGTGGTGACGATGTAGCGTCTATGTCGCTGTACACGTTCTTCCAAATGAAGATGATCCCAAATTTGTTTTTGTGTCACCAGGTTCATTGTTCGATTTCATAATATTGTTGTCATTTTAGTGTTGCTATTATTAACAGTGACACAACGTCTTACTGCGATGACACTTTATTTGCTATCGTGGTTGGTGACCCCCTAATTAACTGTGTTTGTAATTTTGCATTTATGTACTAGCATGGGCGGTGACCCCCTACTTAACTGCGTTTGCAATTTTTGTATTGATGTACTATCGTGGGTGGTGTCCCCTAACTAACTGTGATTATAATTTTGCATTTATGTACTAGCGTGGGTGGTGACCCCCTACTTAACTGCGTTTGCAATTCTTGCATTGATGTACTAGCATGGGCAGTGTCCCCTAACTAACTGTGATTATAATTTTTGCATTTATCTATTAGCGTGGGCGGTGACCCCCTACTTAACTGCGTTTACAATTCTTGCATTGATGTACTATCGTGGGCGGTGTCCCCTAACTAACTGTGATTATAATTTTGCATTTATCTATTAGCGTGGGCGGTGACCCCCTACTTAACTGCGTTTACAATTCTTGCATTGATGTACTATCGTGGGCGGTGTCTCCTGACTAACTATGATTACAATTTTGCATTGATGTACTATCGTGGGCAATGTCCCCTAACTAACTGTGATTACAAATTTGCATTGATGTACTATCGTGGGCGGTGACCCCTAACTAACTATGATTACAATTTTGCATTGATGTACTATCGTGGGCGGTGTCCCCTAACTACCTGTGATTACAATTTTGCATTGATGTACTATCGTGGGCGGTGTCCCTTAACTAACTGTGATTACAATTTTGCATTGATGTACTATCGTGGGCAGTGTCCCCTAACTAACTATGATTACAATTTTGCATTGATGTACTATCGTGGGCGGTGTCCCCTAACTAACTGTGATTACAATTTTGCATTGATGTACTATTGTGGGCAGTGTCCCCTAACTAACTATGATTACAATTTTGCATTGATGTACTATCGTGGGCGGTGTCTATCATGGGCGGTGACCCCCTAAATAACTGTGATTACAACTTTGCATTGATCTACTATCATGGGTGGTGACCCCCTATCTAACTATGCTTTACAATTTTGTGTTGATCTGCTATCGTGGGCGGTGACCCCTTAACTAATTGTAATACCATTTTGTGGTGATCCATCGTGGGCGGTGACCCCCTAATTACTTGGTTACTGTCTTGTATTGATGGGTTATCATGGGCGGTGACCCCGGCCCCAATACAATGCTTTTACCGAGTAATGTGGTGGCAGTTTCCAAGCATTTAGCCGTTCACTCAGTATTGGCTCTTCCACAATATGTTGCAGGATGGCTCCATCTAAGAATGTTCATCGTGGATGACCTCTGCGCCACAGCCCGGTGGCAACAAAGTCACGAGCGGCGGCTAGCCGCGCTGCCGTTGCACGATCGGCAATGGACCCGCCCCCAGCAGAGTGTCACGTCGTGGAGCACCTTGATGACGAGCTGGCCCTCCAGCAGGCTGTTCGTCTGGTAGCAAGCGCAGCCGCGGGTCGAAGAGGTACAACGGAGGAGCACTTGACGAGTATGGAGTGTGGGCTTGAAGTTTCTGACAAGATGTTGCAGGAAGTCCACGCAATAGTGCGTGGTCTGCAACAACTGCCTGCGACCAACGCCCTACCTGCACCGCCTCCAATAGTGGTCCCTATGGCAATGGCGGCGTCTGGTGGGGGAGCCCATCGCTTCGCCCTCGGCTAACCTTTGTCTATGGCCGCAGGGCGGCCATACATCAAGACGGGTGGCATCATCTGCGGCAGGCGCTCCACCAAGCCCCGTTCCAAGACCAAGGTCAGCCCCGTGGCCAGAGGCCATATCTTCAGGTATCCATACAGGTAATGAAGTACACACTCTCTCCAGGGCATCCCAAAATCTAGTAGCCACGTTTGCAACTTCAGCCCTATCCCATCTTTCCCGCGTGTCTGACAAGCTCAAAGCCCAGATTTGGTCCGGGGAATATGTTAGTATTTCCTCATTGTTGCGTGACTCCTCACCACAATTCTGTGTCAGTTAGGCCAGGCAGTGACGACGAGACCCCCATGTTCTGTGTCGCCCCTAGGGCAAGGAGCTGCACTGTGTCATTTGCAGGGTTTCAAAATTTACACGTCTGTCTTTCTACTTCAGCTACAACACATGGCGGAATCAGACAACATGCTCATGTACATCCAGACGGTTCGTTCATTATATGAGAAGGGTGCAGACTGGCAGTCGTATGATGAGGCATTCCGATCGCTTCATCAGGCTAACAACTAGGGGTGGGAATTGGTTTGCTGGTACCTGTGGATGAATGCATCCGAGAGTCGCCCAGCTGAGCTCCCTTTCATAGCACGGGTAAGACCAGCTGGGGTAATGCTAAGTGGCCATCCACCAAAACCTGCTTCGCATTCGATCGAGGGGAGATCTGTAACGCAGCCACCTGTCGCTACACACACACGTGTAGACGCTGTGGCGGCCCCCACTCAGCGGCACGGTGCTATAGGCAACAAACTAAACCCAATCCTGCCTGACCGACATCAACCACCAGCAACCCTGCGGCCCATTCGTCGACTGCCAGTTCGCGACCAGCCGTGTTCAGGAGATAGTATGCCTACCCCAGTCTCTCCCGACGCACTTAGAGATATCCTTATCAGCTACAATCAAAATCTTGTTCCATATCTTCTCAATGGCTTACCAACATAACAAGATAAAGGGGTCACCAATTTGATGTCCGTCATCGAATTCCCTGCAGTAACACACAGCAAGATAGGAGTTGCGCTAGGCAGAATCTTGGGTTCTTTTAATGTAGAGGGTTCCTCTGTAAATGATTTCATTCCCAAGGAAATTTCCGTTATCCAATACGAAACTATACAGGATGCTATTAGGCTCATGAAACAGCAACCCTGTTAAAGTGGACGTAGAATCGGCTTTTAGGATTATTCCAGTGTCGCCACTGGATTGACGACTTCTGGGTTTCCAGTGGAAGGGTAAGTTTTTCATGGATGCTGTCCTTCCGATGGGGGTCTCCAGTGCTTGTGCGATCTTTGAGCTTTCAGTACAAAGGTGGAGTTCAGTTGCTTTTAGAAAGTATATCAGAATTGCTTAACAGGTTAGGTCGTGGTGGGGTGATCACAGGTTTATGGGTTACCTTGTGGCGAAATGGCCCCACCTGTTTGTAATTAAATTTGTGTATTGGTGGTGGAATGTCTGTATTCTTTGCATTATATGTTCATGACTTCTTGATGTATATATGTTATCGTCATGCTTGTAGGAATGTGGGCTCTGAGAAACTTGCCGGACGGGGCTGTACATGTGTTCAGTTCCTGTCTGGTTTGCTTTGAGGAGCTCGCATTCCTGTTAATGTTCTTCCCAAAGTGGCTGCATGATGAAATAACCAAGACAGGTCGTTAAACTTGCCCTGGGTGTCCGATACTACACGGGAACTATTTGGCCAAATAAATTGTATTACTCTGCGCTACCAACCAGTCACGGCTTAGCGGAAACCAGTTCAAAACGGAGCCAGTAGCTTGAATCTTTCACTCCTGCTTCAGTCTCTGCATTGCGAAGTTGTGACTAAAATTTGTCTCTCGAAATCCGCCCTCCTCCCCACCTTTCGTCCTTATTCTCAATGCTTAGTTTAAATGCGATTGTACATCGTTGATGAAATTTGAAGTTGGAAGATGTCGAAACCGCTTTCCCCACTTTTGGCCTCATATAAGATGAACACGGGGGTTTGTCCCCTAGTATTTGGTGTTCATGGGTTTTTCTGCGCAGACAGGCTTCCTGTTTCTTCATCGGTATTCTTGGCTTATGTTTATATAGGTTAGCGAAATGGCCCTACCTGTTTGTAATTAAATTTGTGTATTGGTGGTGGAATGTCTGTATTCTTTGCGTTATATGTTCATGACGACTTCTTGATGTATATATGTTATCGTCATGCTTGTAGGAATGTGGGCTCTGAGAAAATTGCTGGATGGGGCTGTACATGTATTCAGTTCCTGTCTGGTTTGCTTTGAGGAGCTCACATTCCTGTTAATGTTCTTCCCAAAGTGACTGCGTGATAAGTAGTCCACTTTGCAATAAAAAACGTCATTTATTTGGCCCGTTTCAATTCTCTACGGCATCTTACTTGTGTTGGTTATTGCATAAATTAATTTCTGCGCGTTCCTGTTGCATATAAAATTCTACCAATTGGACGTTTTAAAAAGGAGAAGTTCGGCTTCAATCTGATATTCGTACCACTTCTGTGCGTCAAGCAGTTATAAATTGGTGGCAATTTAGTTTTCCTACATCACAAGAAGTAGAAGTTTAGGTGCACAAATGGGTATTATGCATAATCGTCTGCCCCACTCTTGAGCTAGGGGCGTAAGTCGACCCCAGGTTATTTCAACGAGCGGATTTGGGCTTTCCGTACGGAACTAATAACTTAAGTTTTAAAACCATTACACATGTGTGTATTCCGTGACATACAACTGACACTTGGGCGTCAAGAAACAGAAGAAATGTGCTCCAAATAATTATTTATGAGTACATTTATCGGTCATACAGAAAAGATTTCATAAATAGCTGCCATACTGTGCACTTGATGTTGCCTTGATCTGCAGGTGGAAATGGCTGTGATGGAGCAGCTGGGGAATGTGTTGGAAGATGGGAAAAGAATATTTTTGGGACGTTGGAGAGGAATGTCCAACAGGGCTTAATGAGATTTTGATCACTTGGAGTCATTAGCTAATACATGTATAGAGCACTTCAGAAAGTTCAGTTTCGATCATGTTTAGTATTGCTACAGTTAATATGTTATGATATTTGATATACAAGGTGCATGGACATGTGCACGTAATAAGGTGTTAGGTATATATAGCTATATACTAATAATCTCTTATTAGTACTGTATATCTATAGATATATGATGAAGACTGGGTGCTGTACAGTATAAACACTGGGCCTCCAGTGGGTTCGTGCCGTGCAGCAGCATGAATGTCACTGGTCCATGCCTGCATCGCTTCTTTATCATGTGTCAAGTGATAAGGGCTCAGCGGTCTTGTTTAAGATATCTAAATATTTGGGGTTGTATTTTGTTTTACATGCGTAATTAGCATAGTCTATGGTGCCATGATTGCCATCTGCATGATAAAATAACATTAACAAAATAGCTGTACAATGCAGCCAACAGTGAGCATTTCAAATTAGCTTGTTTAATTGATTAATTACACATGTGTATCTACATAAACACAGTCCCTTGATCTATGCAATCTGATATATGACCTGGGGGCAACTTTCTGAAGACAAAATTGGAGTTGATTGCTTCATGAAATTTACATTGACATTTGTGATAGAAAGATGTACAGGGACGCTTCTTTTATTTACACACACACACACACACACACACACACACACACACACACACACACACACACACACACACACACCCAACCACACACACCACACACACAAACACACACACAAAATAGCACTCGGATGAAAGATAAGAAGTCGATCAACAAGTATACACAGATTTCATTTCATGAAAAAACATGGAAGTTACAGCGACTTGAAAATGCACAATTTTCTATGATCTGACTGCTGAGACGGCGTTACATAGGTTGCCGGTACCTATTAATAAAGTGCAGTTTGTGAAATGTAATTATTGTTTTAATTTATAATTCCAGTTGCATTGCCTGACTGTGAATTCAACACAAATAGCATATAGCATTGGCAAGAACAAAATCAGATATCGGAATACAATTTCATGTTTATTGCAATAAATTCAAAGATGTGCAAGATATTAAAATCATATTCATACAATAGGTGGGCTAGTGTCTCTAAAATGTCCATGGTTTATTCAAGATTTTATCAACGAATGTTTTACTCACCGTACCATTCCCTCATCTAATGCAGTTGTTGGATGTAGTGTGCATTAATTTATGTAGCAAACACGTGGTTGTTAAAGGGGAAATAACCGTTCATTCTCGTAACAGGGGTGACTTAGTCATACAGTTAGGAGACGTGACCATTTCTAGCACAGGCATTATATTAGTCATGTCTCATTTTAAGCACAACACTTCTGGACGACCAATCACTTTATCCATTTCCCATACTAATGATGGGTACTGTCCAGTACAAGCTCTGTCTCGATTCCTGAAGGACCGTGGCCCGTTTAAAGGGCCACTGTTTGCATTTGCGAATGCATCCCCTGTCTCTCGAAATTACTTCTGCCAATACTTAGGCAAAGCTTTGCAATGGGCAGGACTAGATCCAACAAAATATAAAGCACACAGTTTTCGAATCGGTGCTGCTACCACAGCAGCTGATATGGGGATAAGTTAACCACAGATCCAAGCAATGGGAAGGTGGAAGTCTGCAGCTTTTAAACGGTATATTCGAATCCCTATGCTGCAGATGAACAAACCATGATCTATCGTAGGTGGAAATATGCCTATTTCTGCAATATCATACAATTTCCTTAGTCTGGAATGTTTAATTCCAAATGTCCCTAACATCAGGTTGTTGCTGTGTGCAGTGAATGTTGCAGTATGACTGGCTTTCATCGCATACACCACTGTGCCTATTTGGGCAATGGTACACACTTTTCCTTGGTGAGGAATGGTTGATTTGGTTTTTACATAGTCTCAGGCTGTTGCTGTGTGCGGTGAATGCTGCAGTATGACTGGCATTCCTCGTATGCATCAATTTGTCTATTTGTGCAATATTACGCAATTTGCTTTGTTATGGAATGGCTGATTTTACTTCTCCATACTATCAGGCCGTTGCTGTGTGCAGTGAGTGTTGCAGTATGACTGGCATCCATTGTATACACTAATTGTCGATTTTTCTATACCTATTCGCATGTCTAATTTTGCCATACTGCCTGGCAATAGCTGTAGGCGGTGGTTGTTGCAGTATGACTGGCATCCATCGTATGCAGTATAATACTTGGGAGCACGACTGATATCACCCTGGCACCTGCTTCATAATGATTGTTCCATATTATTCGGCTGTTGTGTTGGATGGCTGTTACAGTATGACTGACAGTGACATCCATATTACAGTGTGTCTGATATTACAGCGTGTCTGGGACAGTTAATACCAGTGGTTGGTTGTTAAGCAATCCCCTAACCATGTTGTAAAGCACATTTATGTGTTATTACGTAGTGAATGACGTTCATTGCCATCTAGACTGTTTGCATTGCGTAATATTGAGTGTAAAATTGTTAGGGGGACTTATTTCGTCATTGGTTGATTCTTTGGCAGAATCCTGGGGTGGGGGTTTGGGCCTCCCGTATTGGAGGCCTGGTGGGATAAATAATCGCCCCACCTTTGCTACTTTTACATGTCATTTAATAATTGCTTTTCTCGATGAGCTAGTTTGTATTGATGATTAAGCTATATCTCATCGATTTACACATATATGATAATTTTTCTCGATGAACATATTTGTACCAGCTATTTTCTCATCGATACATGTATTTTATTATCACGATGCATTTATTAAATGACCTTTAACAACAGTTACTCTTTGTGTGTTCCTGTAGCAAACAAGCTCAGGTTTCTGCCATTACGCATCTGCAAGGTATCAACATTAAGCATCAGCAGGGTATAAATGAATATTTTTACACTTGAAAAAATAGTATTTATATAATGTGAGGCGAGAATCGTTTTTCCTCCCACCATCCTCCCCTTTCTATCACCAATGTTCTCGTGTTGCGTACCGTGTTATCATGATTATGTACTGTGGGATAAATAATCGCCCCACCTTTGCTACTTTTACATGTCATTTAATAATTGCTTTTCTCGATGAGCTAGTTTGTATTGATGATTAAGCTATATCTCATCGATTTACACATATATGATAATTTTTCTCGATGAACATATTTGTACCAGCTATTTTCTCATCGATACATGTATTTTATTATCACGATGCATTTATTAAATGACCTTTAACAACAGTTACTCTTTGTGTGTTCCTGTAGCAAACAAGCTCAGGTTTCTGCCATTACGCATCTGCAAGGTATCAACATTAAGCATCAGCAGGGTATAAATGGCAATGCTCTTTAATGGCATATAGTAAAACGGTTGTATGCATAACAATGGGCATTGCTGACAGTTTAACTAGATATCAGTAGGCAATTCCCCTTACATATTATGCAGGCATTAAGCTGTTGTACCCAGTGGACTGTTGGGCCAGTAGATTAAAAAAGTTACTGGCCCGATTTAAAAAAAACTTGCGATACATCGCATTACAAGTCGATGATGTGAGTTTTGCCGTGATTTCTTTTACCGTTGGTGATTTAGTTTTATGCTTTCTATCAGTATTCCATCAATCGGAAGCCGCAGCAGGTTGCATTTTGAGAACAACGGGAGATGTCGCTGTGTGCATACTATCAACATTTTTTTACAATCCGTATCGATTTACAATTAGTTATACTCAAAAATACGATGGGCGAATCAGACCCAACACTGTATATAACTGTTACAATTGGGTTTTATTTCTTTCGAATATAAACTTTGGACTGAAGTACAAAGTTATGGTAAACTTAGCTATCTGCAATGCACCCTAGCATGTTTATATGGAATCAATACATCGAAGGCACAACCCTAATAAAATATAGGTGTCTGTAATGCATGAACTTCAGGGCCAGTAAAATATGAAACTTCTGGCCTGAACCTCGACAATGTCAGGCCTGTATCATGGGTGATTCATACATAGCAATCGATGGAGATTGCCTATGATTAACTAGCTAAGCATAATATGTATGTATAATTCGTTCAGGGATTCAAAACACATTAAGTAGGGTCATAAATAGTCATTTATCATTAATAGTAATTCGATTAATAAGTCAATACTGGCTAATTAGCATGCTAAGTTAACAGATCAATACATTTCAATAAAAAGCTATAACTTCTATGATTATGAAAATATTCTTGCATGGTGAAATATACTAGTTGATCGTCATCCCAAAAGAATCACCTCACCTAACCTACTTTGGCCCCCCGGTGGCCCATAAGGCTGAAGTGCGTCTCCTCCAGCTCACTCTGTCAGCTACTACTCGTTTGGCTTTGTTCCAGCAGTTCCACCCCAGTACGTCTTTCATTTTCAACAGTTGATTGCCACATTGTCTTTGGTTGACCAACCTTTTTTCTACCTTCGGGCGTCCAGGTCAATGCTGTCTCACGTTTGCTGTTCTCGTCCATTCGTAGGATATGTCCTACCAATTTCTATCTTCTTTACTTGACCATGGTGCTGATTGTCTTCAATTTTGTTTTTGTAAGCATATCTTCATTTGATACATACCTAATTTGTAGGATTCGTCTTAAGCACTTGAACAAATTTATCTAGCTTTCTATGAACTTTCTGTTGTTGCCTTCGTTTATTTTCCATGTTTTACTTCCATGCAACACTGGTTTAATAAGTGTGTTAAAAAGCCTCTTTTAGATCTCAATGTGTATATATTTGAACTCCATATTTGTTTTAGCTTCATGAAAGATACACTAGCTTTAAGAATTCTGTTAACAGTGTCATAGAGTGGTAAATGTTTTTGTGAAGTCGTTGCATAAATATAACAATTTATATATTCTGAGATTTTGGAGATTTCCTGCATGTACATTACACTAATGGTTCAGTACAGCAAAATTTATATTTCAGTCACTGTTTCATAAAATAATCTGCAATTCAGCTGAAGTAATGTTTAAAAAAAAATGTACAGTATTTCACTGCCGAACCCGACATTTCTCGAATGGATGACTGTTGCAAGATTCTACATTAGTCCCTCTTAGAACCAAGTGCATGACGCAGTATTCACAGTTCACTGTTTCATAAATCCATGCTGGTGAAGTGTGTCAATGTTAACAGTACACTGCATGTAGCAATATTCACAGTTAATTGTCTCGTAAATCCATGCTGGAATAGAAAAGCAGTCATCATATATATATATACATATATATATATATAATATATCTCAACCTATGAAATAATTGTTTCTTAAATAACCTGTTACTAATATGTGTGTGTGTGTGTGTGTGCGTGCGAGCACACGCACATGGGTGCTTGTGTGCACAATTTTAGTAAGTTATACACCCCCAATGTGAAATGAAAATTGTCTAAATGAATTTGACATTTCTTATGTCACATAGATTTGGTCTAATTATCTTGATTCTATGTGCAAATCTTGTGAAATTATTGTTCAGTCTTCCTGTGAAAATCTGCAAGGGCAAATAATGTCACAAACTAACTTAGTACTGACTTTTATGTGTTATCTTTTTATATTGACCGTGTGGTAAAAAAAACAGCTGGGTGGCCCACCTCGCTTGTCATATACCAGGGGAAACACTGAATTTACTGTTTGTCTTAGAAGTTCATCTTTCGTTGTTGCAGACACTACCGCTTAACATCAACAGCAGGTTGAAATTATGCACGACATTCATTGTCTTCTTTGGAAGTGGATTTGCTGCCCCATTTCTTCTCGTTAGATACCAGATGTTGAAGACCTAGTTGTGTCAGCTTCACTCAGTGTAAGTGTTTTGAATTATGTTGCTTCAACTCACTCACTGTGTCCACTTGTCAGTTGTTGATGTATAAACCCGGTCTGTTTTCCAGAATGTTTTTGTTGCAGTCCCAGACACATGTCTAGGTACCCCCATAGGTTGAGCATGCAGAGTAAACAAAATACTGCATAATGTGGCTATAAGTAAAAAATTCTGACTTAATTATAATAATAGTTAAACCATTTAAGCCCATCATCAGATTCCTTGGAACAAGCCAATGAGAATGCCCTCAGTGTATGACAAGTTGACTCTAACCAGAGCTAGCAATATAGAGAGCCAAAGTGATGATGTCATGTGTCATGCTAGCTGGTGCTAAATGCATAGCTGCTCAGTACAGGAAGTAACTATCATAGGCCATTTATTTTGTTAAATGGAATAGTTAAACTTATTGAATCTAGCTCATCATGAATAAATACATAGACTCAAACAGTTAAAAGAAATGTTGTGGAAAAAAACATCATTAAAAAGCAATATTATCAGCAATAACATCAGCCTTGACAGGTTTTGCCTCGGTACTTTACGTTGAATAAAGCATAGAAAACATGTTATATATATATATATATATAACTGCGTGCTTTACAACATTTATTTCTTAGCCAAAATGCGTTTCTTCTCTCTTTCACCTTTGGGAAGTGGTAAAAGTTACAAGTGTGACTCTCAACATGGTGGTTGCAGTCGAGGACAAAACACAACACCATTGAAAAAACCTATCTAAAAATGTTTGTTCTGAACCAGCGAGCCGGTTGTCATGCCTACGTGACGTCACACTTCGGTTCCTTTTGGCAGTTGTGCAAAAATGTTACCTATATGGAGTGAACTAACGTGCCCAGCAACTCTGCATTTGCTGTCACTCTGCATTTGCTGTCACTGAGTGCTGAATGCTGTCAATCCATCTTTATTTTCACATGTCTGGCTAGAAAATGCATAATTCCTGCACATTCCTTTTCCATATCATATTTACACACAGGAATGCCTTCAAGACAAGCTTTCTGGAAGTTAGTTTGTGTATGCATGTTTGCAATGTTATTTAATTATTCACCATAACTATCAACTTTGAATGCATTCACATTTAAATGCTGAATCTGACATTGTCAATATTTGCCTATTTCAACCAGTTATCTCTTGGTTTCCCTGTTCTGTTGCAGCTAGGCGGGTTGCAGCAAGGATGGCAGCCATTCAGAAATTGCAAGTTGGCTATTGGAGGACAAACATGTTACAAAGAGTTGTTACTGACCGCACCTGTGGTGTAACAACGATAAATGTTTAATTCCTTTGTTGACCGACGAGACAAGTCTTGTGCTAATAAAGCATCAGTAAAAATTGAGACACTGAATTAGTTGTTTTCCATTAATTTAAATTAACTGTGATTGAGTTGTCACAGACAAAATTTATGGTGCCTCAGGTTTTTTGGTAGCAACAATGTATCTGCAGTAGTCAGGTGAAAAACCAATTAAAGTGCCTAAAAACATTTCTCATTCCATTTCTACATCATTGACAGAAACCATGTAACCAGCAGCATGTTCGCATGCACATACCCATGCACACTAACATAATATAGTTGACTGCTTTATAAATACATGGCAATGACTGGCCGGTCTCCAACGATAACTTAGCTCATCCAGTAACTACTTACATATACCTGAATGCAGTTTTGTTAGTGAATGAATCAATGGATTTATTCAACAAAACACATTTCCATAATTCATAAAGTACATAACACTAATTGAATTTGTCGAAAAAGGGTAAAAAGAAGTGTAATACTTATAATTTTAGTAATTGAACATATCTAGAATAAAATACTTGATTGAACGTATAACTACTGTATTCATTAGAGTGGCATTATTGTCAAGATTCAAAGTGCAACAACACAATTGACATGTATATTCATAGCAGGACAAAAGAAAAAATTTAAACATGAATTGAAAACCTTGATAACAAACTAAAATAACAATCTACAATACTTCTAATAGTTTTACATTCTACTGATCATTAATTTAGTTTACACTAAGATGATAAACACAATAATTGAAGTTACTAATTTTCTATAAGAAATGGTTAAAAACTTAGCACATAACTATTCAATACTTTGTCTGTATAATACTTCTTGAACTGATTAACGCTTCTACAACTATTCAATGAACTATCGAGGGCATTCCACAGTTTTACTCCTTTAACAGATATACACATGTTTTTTCAAACTGGTCCGTGCATATTTTGTATAAAATTACATTCCTGTCGGGTTGAATAAACTGATTCATATATGCTGAAAAACTGCTGTACATTCAGTGGTAATAAGTTGTGAAATGCTTTAAACATAATAATTGCAGTTTTTAATTCTACTATATGTGGCACTTTAAGAATGTGTAGATTATAAAATAGCATAGTTGTATGGTCCAGTCTGTTGGCACCACAAAGTAACCTTACAACCCTTTTCTGTAATATTACTAAACATTGAACATTTGTTGCATATGTGTTGCCCCATACTTCAGCACAATACATAATATATGGCAAGAAAAGAGTATAATACAAAATATGAATACCACGTCTGTCAATCAGGAAGCTGTCTCTGTGCATAATAGCACAGCTCTTTGAAAGTTTTGATTTTACTAAACAAATATGATTTTTCCAGTTTAATTTATCGATCATAACACTCAAAAATTTAGTGACATTTGCTCTATTTATTGTATCTTTATTTATCATAACAGAAATATCAACAGTCAATATGTGATTCCCAAAAAAACATGCAATTAGTTTTCATTACATTAATAAGAGACAATCAAGTTACAGAAAAACACCTGGAGTTGATCCAATCCAGCATTTATCATTCGAACAAGTTCATTTAAGTCACTATGACAACATAATAAATTTAGTATTTCTGAGTCACAATTATTAAAATTAACAAATTGTCTATTTTCTAAATAACTCGGTATCCATTTATGTGCAACACCACGCACACCATAGAAATGTAATTTTTTAGCCAGTATATCATGATCAACAGTGTCAAAAGCTTTCTTAAGGTCAACAAATACTCCAATAGCATACTTTTTATTATCTAGTGAACTTGTAATTTCTTCTACTAATTCTAAAAGAGCATGAGTAGTTGACATATTAGACCTAAAACCATACTGACTTGGACTGAGTATATCATACTTTTGAGGAATTTGTCCATCCTATTATTATATAATTTCTCCAGAATTTTGGAGAATTGAGGTAACTATAATATTGGCCTGTAATTTGTAAATACATTCTTTTCACTGCACTTAAAAAGTGGAACAACTTTGGCAATTTTTATTTTTCTTGGAAATACACCCGTTTGAAAAGATACATTACATATGTGACCAAATGGCTGAACTATTTTTGTAATTACATTTTTAATTAAGCTCATGTTAATATCACTGTAATTGGTTGACGTTTTATTTTTACAATTTTTTATCGTTCTAATAATTTCTTGGTCATCAACAGGACTTAGAAACATAGTATGATCAACTTTGCTTTCCAAGTAATCATAAATTGATACATCTTTTTCAGGTATTGAACTATTCTTTGCTAAGTTAGGGCCAACATTTGTAAAAAAAAATTATTAAATCCATTTGCAATATCCTCCTTTTTTGAGATTTGCTTGTTCTTGTTTATAAAATATTCTGGATATGTTGGCTTATTATACTGTTTGTTAATTACATTATTTAATATTTTCCAAGTTTCTTTAACAATTGTTTTCTGTTTTTCTAACAATGTGCTATAGTAGTTTTTTCAGTAAATCTTAATATAGATGTTAGTTTGTTTTTGTAAGTTTTGTATTTCTGTTCTGCTTCAGCAGATCTCGATATAATAAACGCTTTATATAACTTATTTTTATACCCTGCTGATGCTTAATGGCAGAACCCTGAGCTCGTTTGCTGCAGGAACACGCAAAGAGTGATTGTTGGTAAAGGTCATTTAATAATTGTACCAAAAGAAAATAATATGAATCAATGAAAAGTAGCTTGGCAGCTAGCACAAACATACTCATCAAGAACAATACAATAAAATACAATACATGAATATCAAATGAGATATCGCTTAGTTGCCAATACAAAGTTGCTCATTGAGAAACAATTATTAAATGACAGAAGTTGAACTAGCAAAGGTGGGGCGGTCCTTTGTCCCACCAGGCCTCCAGTAATAGAGGCCCAACCCCCACCGCTTTATATAACTTATTTTTCTTCACACAAGCACATTTTAAACTTTTGTTGAACCAAGGTTTATTGCTGGTGTAACTTTTCCTGGAAGCTCTTTTCACCAGATGTTTTTTAAATATATCTATAAATATTGTGTAGAAAATTATCATAAGCTTGATTACCATCATTTATATTTAAAACATTATCCCAAGATTGTTGACTCGATTCATTTGAAAGTGAAGCTAATGTATCTTCAGTAATCTTTCTAATATGCTGAATAGGGTTGTTTGATTTAAATCATGATTTAAATCACTCCAAAAAAATCATTGATTTATGATTTTTTTTACTTCCGGTTTTTTAATCGCTGATTTATATGAATTTAACACAAATAATTGTTTACAAGCATCGAGATCAACAAAGTTTTGTATGTTTTTTAATACAAAACACAAAGTGCGGACACTTGTGTAGTTGTATTGTCACCAGATAGCCTGATAGTCAAATAATATATGACATTGTGTATGTTTGAGCTATTCCCTTTCTGAATGCAGTGAAGCCACACAAACTTGTCTTCCAGGGGAAGTATCTTTTCAACACAGAAGCCTTGAGTTAAAGTCCACTTATAACTTGTGCTAGTTGTTACTAATTCAGTATGTTGACTCAGTTGTTTAATACTGTACCAGTTTGTATTCTGGTTAGATACCCTTAGAGTACACAGAGCCCTGGACAGGTGTTAATCCACCCTATAGGCAAACAATAATTACCACTGCTACAGCCACAGACACACGGCATGCATTCCTTTCCAAGACAGATTATGCAACTACAGGGGGTGAGGCCTTGTGGACATTGTCTAATGTCTTTACATAAGCAAAAATCATGTACCCTCTGTTAAGACAAGAACCCAAGTCGATTTGAATAGAACACGTTTGAAAGAGTTTACAAATTTAAGCATCTATATAAATATCTATATACCAGATTTTTAAAAATAAAAATCAGATTTTTTTAATAAAAATGATTTTTTCAACCCTGATGCTGAAACTCTTACAATATTTCTTTTTATATTATACTCGCAAAGTGCAAAAAATTGGTAAATGATCACTAATGTCATTGAAAGGATACCACAAGTAAGGTTGTGGCCAGGTTTGTTTGATTTAAATCACTCCAAAAAATCATTGATTTATGATATTTTTATCGCTGATTTATATGAATTTTACAAAAATAATTGCTTACAAGCATCAATATCAACAAAGTTTTGTATGTTTTTTAATACAAAAGCACAATGTGCGCACACTTGTGTAGTTGTATTGTCACCAGATGGTCAAATATTTTATGACATTGTGTAGGTTTGAGCTGTTCCCTTTCTAAATGTAGTGAAGCCACAGAAACTTGTCACCAAGAGGAAGTATCTTTTCAAGTCAGAAGCCCTGAGTTAAAGTCCACTTAGAGCTTGTGCTAGTTGTTACCAATTCAGTTTGTTGACTCCAGTGAGACGGTCTTGGTGACAATTGTTTAATACTGTACCAGTTTGCAGTCTGATTGGAGACCCATAGATTAGACAGAGCCCTAGACAGGTGCTAATCCACCCTCTCAGCAAACAATAATAATAAGTTTGCTACAGCCACAGACACACAGCATGCTTTCCTTTCAAAGACATATCATGTAACTACAGGGGGTGAGGCTTGTGGACATTGCCTAATGTCTTTATATAAGTCTTTATATAAAAATCTGTTAAGACAAATCGATTTGAATAGAACACGTTTGAAAGAGTTTATAAACATAAATGTATATATATACCAGTTTATATAAATGTTTATATAAACATAAATGTATATATATCAGATTTCAAATAAATAAAAAAATCAAATAAATCCGATTTAAAAAAAATTTAATCCGATTTTTTATTAAAAAAATTAAAATGTCAACCCTGGTTGTGGCGCAATCCATTGGCAAATATGTTGTCTGTTAATGTAGCTGAGCTATCTGTGACTCTAGTAGGCTTATCAATTAATGGGTAAAGACCCAAACTGTACATTATGTCAGGAAATTTTGAAAAAGTGAAGCAGCAATTACGCTTGTTTTGATTTCGCTCTTACTCAGTTCGTAAAACATGGTCATTCCTTTTGTCTTGCATGTGCAGGTGTGGAAACACCATGCAGGTCTTGATTTATTAGCACAGTAGCATATCAGAACAAACCAATTTAATACTTGGCTTGGCTATTATACTCCTAATGTAAATACACTTTCACTTATCCGATACGGCTCTTATAGGCTAATAGCGTGTTAGCCAATCTTCACGTATGTTTGTGTTTTTTATTACGACCCATGGGGATGGTTCCACATCCAATTCCCCATGTCCATCAGAAAGGCCCCCTAGGACTATGTTACCTTGCAAAGTTTCGTCTGGATCGACCCACAGTTGCGGCAGACGTAGCAGTTAACAGACAGACAGTTTTATATACTATTAGACTAGAGTTACCCAGCGTTGCACGGGGAGAAAGCAGCCATAGGTATGTTCCGCTGCATCTACACTATAATACAGATCGGTGGTCTTCTAGTTATATTTAAAGCTGTGCACAGCAATGGTACTACGATGTCGATGCGTCTCTGCCTGTGTATATACAGTGTTACTACAATGTACAAACAACTTTAAAACAAATACACATCAGGCCTTTCAGTACACTTAAACTATAACTTGTCACACACATTTATATGGAGTATATCAAAGTCACTGGATGACAAAATACCTTAGTATAGCAACTATTTGCTGAGGAGACGCCTGCGAGGCTACACAACTAGGCTTAATTGTTATCATTATTTAACAACATGCAATACCTTTGGCATTGATAATTATATCTAGCTCGCTGAAAATGTAATTGTTAGTATAGGCCTGGTACTGGAAGACAAAACATAGTTTACCGTCGGCCGTGGCGGGATCTAGCGAGCGATGAAATGGGATCATAATTCTTACTCTATATACTAGTGGCTACGATGTCCCAAATGTAATGATGGTACAAATATTGTTGAATGAGAGGGCTACCACGTCCGGGGTAACCGACGCGCCGCCTACCTTATCTGCGGCGAGAAGACAGCGAATACCAAGGGGATCGTCAGGCCGGCAGCAATCCAGAGATGAAGTCCAGCTGAGCAGTCTTAACATGGAAACGATGAGCGGGAAAGGAGTCGAAGTGGTGGAAATGATGAAAAGAAGGCGACTGTAAGTATTATGCATACAGGAGACTAAGTGGAAGGGAAATGTTAGCTACTGCACGCAGGAGGAGATGGAAGAAGTGACGGAGTAGGCAACATTTGATCCCAAGAGATCAGGGAAGGGGCTCATATTGATGACATGGCTAATGATTGTTAAACAGGTGATGTGTGTTATGTCTGTGTACGGGCCACAGACGGGAAGGACGGAGGCAGAGAAAGAGGAGTTCATTGATGCTTTGGAAAGGTTGATGGGATTGATGGAGCTAGAGGTGATGTTGTGTATGACGGGAGACTTCAATGCACATGTTGGAGTAGTGGAACCAGGGGAAGAGGAGAATGTTGGCAGATATGGACGGGGAGCGAGGAATAGGGAGGGTCGAGCTCTGGTGGAGCTTGTGGCGAGAAATTGGTTAGCAGTAGCTAGCTCTTTCTTCCAGAAGCGAGAGATCCACAAGATCACATACAGGAGTGGACAGCACAAGACAGAATTAGACCTACTGATAGTCCGGAAGCAGCAGCTACGGAAGATTAAGGATTGTAAAGCTGTGGCTGGAGAGAGCATGTCACGACACAGCACAAGCCAGTGGTGTTCGTTGTGCGTATGCAGGAGAAGAAACAACTAAGACCGCGGGCCGCAGGACTCTTAGGTGGTGGCGGTGGTGGTGGTGGTGGTGGTGGTGGTGGTGGTGCAAAGACGACGTCGCTGTTGAATACAAGGAGCGGGTGACGGTTAAAAATGGAGAGCTCAGCGAAGAAGTTGGTGGTTTGGAGGAAGAATTTAAAAAGTACAAAAAGCATTTCTGGGAGATTCAAAGGAGCTATGTGGAAGAACATCGGGAAAGGAGTAGGATGGCGGACAAGCGAAGGGACTGTTATCAAGGATAGAAATGGGAAGTTAGTGACAGAACAAGAGGCAGTGCTGAAGGTCTGGGAAAGCTACTCCAAGGAGATATTGAACCAGGAAGGAAATAACAACGATCTGGAATTACCATCGTATATAGAGGGGGAAGTGGAGGTAACTGATATTACTGATACAGAGATGCAAACCGGGATGAAACGGATGAAGAAGAAGAGAGCATCTGGTATCGACGAGGTGCGTGGAAGATGGTACTGGCAGCGGGGGAGAGTGGAATCTGATGGACAAAGAGGCTGCTGAATACATGTATGAGGCAAGGTAACGTACCAGAGGAGTGTCGGACAGGACTAATTGTCCCATTATGGACGAGAGGGCTACCGTGCAATATGCAAGACCCAGGGAACTACCGAGGCATCGCACTTCTAAGTCACATCATGAAGCTGCTAGAGAGGATCCTGGATGGGAGGATTCGAAAGAGTACAGCAATAATTGGGCGAAGAACAACAGGGATTATGTGTATTAAGACAGATACTAGAGAAGAGGTTGGAGATGCAAGGGAGAATGGCACTGGGATTTGTGGACCTGGAGAAGGCACATGACACAGTCCCAAGAGAGATGGTGACGGTAACAGTAAGATGGATAGGAGTGTAAAAAGCAGAAGCCAGGATGGTGGAAGTAATGTATGAGAGAATGAAAGGAAAAGTGGTGGTTGGGTCTGGGTTGTCGGAAGAGTTTCTAGTTAACATCGGCTTGAGGCAAGGAAGTTCCCTTAGCCCTTTACTGTTTATCATGGTGATGGAATTAATCAGCATGAAGGGTGTTCTCGGGAAGATGATGTATGCAGACGATCTGGCCATAATAGCAGAGAGCAAACAAGAACTACAGGAAATGATGGAGGAATGGAAGGGGGTATTCAAGAAGCACGGACTGAGAATGAACCTGGAGAAGACAGAAGTGATGTGGGTTGGACACCAGAGAGAGGAGTTGAACATCAGGTTGGGTGGTAATGAGATCAAGCAAGTGGATAGCTTTGTATACCTTGGAGGAATGGTTACGGGGGATAAGCATTCAGAGATAGATGCGCGATGTCGGATACAAGCGGGAGCGAATGCTTGGAGAAAGGTAGGAATTATGTTGGACAGATCAATTTCGAAAAAGCTGAAAGGGGAAGTCCTGAGAGCGTGTATTACACCAGCATGCCTGTATGGTCTGGAGACAGTGGCTTTGACAGAACAACAGCAACAGAAGCTGCAAGTTTGTGAGAACAACTGGGTTCGACGAATAACAAGAAAAAGAGGGTAGACAGAAGAAGGATGCAATGCAGCCCAACAGGAAGATTTGTGAGAAGCCAGGTGAGATGGGCAGGATGGATGCAGGCAAACTAGCAAAGAGACCAGAGGTGGAAAAACATCAAGGACGCCGGAAAAGGGGAAGACCACAGCTGAGATGGGAGGACTGGGTGAGAAGAGATATGAGAAGATCGGGGAGGATGAAAGATGGAGAGAGGGGGCTGCCGATAGAAAACTGTGGAAAGCAAGAACAGAAAGAGTGGCTCGACAATACAGTAACTGTACCTCACCCTCACCCATGTAGAGCAGGGAGCAAGGAGGATCGAAGAGCACAATACTCGTGTATATATCCTACCTTTCTTTTTTGACTTGGAAACCTGAAGAATGAGAAGTCGGGTCGCTTAGACTGCCGACTGCTGCAATTAATTGCTGAACAATGAGATGATCGGAATTAACAACTAGAAGTCATATTCGCTGTCACTGCAGGCGCTCCAGCGAGATCTGCTGCTTGCTAAAATGGCGGACAAGCGAGCCATTTGGATACTTCAATTTTTTTACGTAAGTAAGCCATCTTGTAATATAAGTATCTTTGCCTTTGGTACAAACTGACATTGCACAGGCTTCGCACGAATTTTCGTGGCAAAGTGGAACTGTAATGTGCTTCCACGAATTATCAGAAATACAAGTATAGGGCTTAACGGTGCCATATAGCGAATATTATTGTGGCCACTTCTAAGCCACATAATTTTATCAGAATATTGTCTACTTCAACAATCTCACGAACTCACCAACGATACAAATGTTGGATCTCTGCGACAAACCATACCAGCGTGAGGAGGTTCACGTCCCAAACGTAACTACCCCAAGTCCAGACAAGACCCAATATAATTAATTTCAGCTAGTACTATAATATAATCTATTATTTTATTGACCGTATTAACAAGGAATAAACAATTGTTATTGAATTATATTTTATGTGGGAACGAAATTATGTGTTTAGCTTAAACATAATAAAGCATTTAATCACGTACATGTCGATTTCGACTTATGTTGAAGAACTCAAGACTGTCAAACCATACGTCTAAAGAGTGGATTACGGTAGTATTGCCTTCCCGCCCTAGTTCATTTTGTAAAACGAGGTGTCGTTGGATCAGATGTATGGCCTTCACCTTCAGTGATACCCCGTGACGCGCATGCGCTCAATCTGCATGACCGACCGGAACGAGTAAGCCACTTCTCCGTAGTTGTACAAGACGCAAGAAGGAAAATGAGGGCTCTGTCACGACTCGTTCAGGCAACAAGGGGGTTCTCCACATCGGGAGCTCTTAAAAGCGCACAGGCATGGCAGCAGAGGGGTGTACCAGGCTCGGTAAGATGATTTCGGCGAGCACTCTAACCGATTCTCGGTTTGTCCACCAACTACCATCAAATACTCGCAAGGTCAACATGCCTTTGAGAGCTGAATGGCAATTTAATGGCGAGCTTTCTAAAACGTGACTTCACGTTTAGCTCTGTCTTTTCGTTCTGTGATGTGTTAGGTGAAACACGCGCGGTAAAATATATGTGAATTTGATATTATATTCTCTTTGTGTTTGTTCACTGTTGAAAGTGCACTCCGTCTCCGTGTCGAGACTTGAGTCGAGAAGTTGAGACTTGGTCTTGGTGTGGGTAGTCTCCAATCAAATCACGTATTTTCTAGGCTAGCGCTGGGCCTAAAATCTGTTTAGCCATTTTTTTATTAAGTCTAAGATAGCAAAACATGACATAAAATAATGTGATACGGCCTAGTAAAAAAAGAAACTAGTTTCTCGTCCCCGCCCACTTCCTTTTTTGTCTACGCCTCCTTTTTTGAAAAAAAGATTATTTTTTAAAGTTTTTTTTGGTTCTGTGAAGAAATCTTAGTCCAAAACTTGCTGTACAAAGTACTGTTATACTCTTTCAGTTCATTCTTTATTCATCATACAATTTGTAGGGATGTATGTGCATTCTACAGAGTTTAAAATAAAATTTGAATGGTGATGCACTGCATTAAATAGTCTTTATGCAGACCCACTTACATAATTCCAGTCTCAGCCATTCAGTTGTATGGCCTGTGATACAAACTAATGAAAACATGGCCGAACCTACACATGACATTCATAAATACATTCAACATTGCGTTTGCTTCTTGTTTGTTTCTATTCAAATTTAAGTTTTCCGGTGTAACAGGTATGTGCCATGTTACATTTACGTAAATGTTTCTGTTCATCTGCCATTTCTCCTAAAAGTGATGTATTTGATAATGGAATGACAGGCTATATAGTAATATACGTCACATCAATACTACATCTTGTCTTTTAATCAACCACAGTGAACATCTAAGACATGGTGGCCAAAAACTGGCCATCTTCGAAACTAATAGCAAAAAAATCATAAATAGTAAATAATAAGGGCCTCCCTCTTTCTTTAAAAAAAAGTCCGGACAAGTTTTTTTATTAGGCCTAATGTACGACATTATATCAACATAATATACATATATTAAACATATAGATAGTCACAAGAAAACATGACACCAATATAAATTAATAGAACAACGTTTATAAATATAAAACAAGAAAATCGATCACATATTGCAAATCTCCAACACAGATAATGTCACCATACAAGTGTCGCCCCAAGAACAAGTGTCCACCATCACTACTCTGGTCTCTGCGACAGCGTCCACCTGTTTCACTAAACCAGTGAATCCAGGACGCTACTCCTTCACCGTCCAGATCTTAAAGGCTTCCTCGTATGAAAGTGTTCTAAACTATCGGGAAACAGTGCTTCACTTGTGTCAACACTTTCCACATGTGGACAATAATAGCTGACTTCGCATGAATGTTCGCAGTCACGACGTCCCATCTGGCACTGCAGCAGCAACGTCAATCTCCAGTGAGCAGATATGTTTTGCCAAGTCGCCCTTCTTGGGCGCAGTCCTTCCCGGTGACAAACACGTCCTTTGCTTTCACATGCACACAAACTTTGCAGTGAAAGTCGTGGCTTTTGCTATTGTGAACAAGCCTAGCAAACATACGAACCAGTCCGTCTTGATCAAACATGGCTGCATCGTTTTCTGCCATTTCTTGTCGCAATCATCGCCCGCCGAAGTACATTTACGAATCATTTTAACCGATAACAAACTGAAAAACTGCAAGGAAGTGAGCTCCCACATTCTACAGGTTATATTATTATTTTTTAGCTGCCCAGCAAGAAGCAAACTTTTGCCGAGAGCAATTCCATGGGTGACGGGCAGCTGTGATTCACAGGTTCGCAGCCGCTTACATGACAATGTGCCATTTCGCCAAATTGGCGAAGAGTTTTCTTTCGTCTAATGGGAAACCCTTTTGCCAAATTGGCGTTCGGCAGCACTAGCCTAGATTTGTCAGTCACTGACACCTTTTGCAGATCAAAGGCCTTGTCTTGGCTTTGTAGATATGTCTCTTGAAATTTGCACTCTTGAAATTCTCTTTATTTTTCACAATTAATTTCACTATTAATGACATTATTAACATTTCCAAAAACTTTTTTAAATGTGCACACCAAAACATTTACAAACTCTTAGACTTAGTTAGCCCGTCACTGATCAGCTTATCTGTATTAGGACCTACTATAATCATTAAGCCATTTAAGGCAGTCCAATCAGTAATCACAGTATTGTAATTTAATTGTATGTCCTAACTTTGTGCATCACCCCATACCATAGGCATGGCAACTTGGTATTGTGTCTCTTTTCACTTCTGTTTCACTCCTTCGGTCACAATTCATGCTGCACTGGCAGTCACAATTTTTAATAAACATGGCATGTCATCATTTAGTAAATGTGTTAGGTTAATATCTTTTGGAATGTGCACTACATCATCATAAATGGGCAAGGTGCACAAAGTTAGGCAGCCCATCTACATAACAAGGCTTATGTGAATTTAATGAAAGCTAAACACCTTGTACATTTTCAGAGTACAGAACTGACAGGTTTGTTTAATTAAGGTCATGTTCGCTGTTGTTTGTTTTTCTTATAGTTTTTAAATTTTTGGTTTGATACTAAAGGTTAATATTGATACATTTTTGTTTGTTTGTTCAAATGTGGTCATAAACAGTGTTCATGTTACGTGTCTTATGAAATAAAACCCTTACAAACTGTGCCTTACAATTTAGTGGTTAGCGCACGCACACACAAACACGTAGATATGGATTCTTGTCACTTGAAATACAACTTGTTGGCAAATAAACAAATATTTTATGCTACAGTTTTCTATTAAATTAGTAATTATATTTCAAAATGTAAGCGGATTGTAGTAACGATTTTACAGCAATTTAACCAAAGAATGTTACAATTATGAATTTAACATAATAAATCCCTGTGCTAACTTTGTCCGGGACAAAAAAGACGTTTTGTCACATCACCAGTAAATACATAATTATTATATACATGCATTGTGGTAGTACATTGTGTGCTGCTGAAATGGTTTTGAAATGTGCATATTTTTTTACTGAAGATGTTCTTCCAATGTTGTAGACATTGCCAATTAACATCAACAACCGCTACTCACTGCTTGGGTGGTTCGTCGTCTTCTTTGGAAGTGGAATTGCTGCTCCATTCATCATCGTCAGATACCAGATGTTGAAGGACTAGATGCAACAACCAGCATCACTGTGTAAATTATATATTGTACGTATCTATTTTGCAGCAGCTATACCATAAGGTTATGTGAAATGGTCCATTGTATATCTAGTGGATACCTTGTTATCGTCCAAACTGTTCACAGAACAATCGCGTATCTCCATTGATGCGTGGTCCTGTTCTGAAAATATCTAGCAAATTATTGAGGCAGCAGAAAATACTCCTTACCAGCAGTAACTGTTATTAAAATACAATGCACCAGGTATGAATGTTTTTGGCATAGACGGGCTGTAGTTTGGTGTGTGTGACAAAGTTCTTGGTTTTCATTCATGTACAGTGATGCAATATCCAATGAACTGTGTGTATTTAAAAAGTAGTTTGGTGTTAATTAATGTTATGCCTTCATGTGCACATTGGTTACATGTACATGTTGATGGCAAATAAAAACGATTGTCAATTATGTTTATCCTGTTGCAGCCTGTCAAGATTCCGTGACATGGCATCTGCTCAGATTCTGAACTGGAGATTGGAGGGGCGACTTGTACAGAGCTGTTACTGACTGGATCCTGTGATGACAAATGTTGATTTCTGACATTGAATGGATGAATTGTGGTTAATAAAGCACTTTGAGATACCATGACACGTTGTTAGTTGCTTTCATCGAGAATGAAGAATCAGCAATATTTGATTCGGCATGTTTTGTTTCTCACAGTAATTTGGTTTTAGTTGCCTATGTGAGTAAAGCCAATTTTCAGAACACCAGTAAATATGAATGCAATAATTTATATTTCAACAGAAATTAATGAATGTAGATATTTACTTGGATTGGTCACATGCACATGACAAAATGATTTGTTTACGAACCATCATAGTAAATTTAGTTCTATTCTTCATCAAATCCAACACACTAATAGTACTTGCTCAAGCGACTACTTGTCATTAACAAGTGTGCTCCTCCCAAAGTACCTTGTAAGAGCAAGAAACTTTTTGTCCTTCCATTCCATTGAATGATCACGTTTGACTACCAACCACTTGACAATAATTTTTGAGTACGATACAGGACATTTACGATATCGAATTTTTACGTTCTAGATGTAAAATACACCCACATTTATTCTGCAGTCAAAGCAATATATCACACTGGACCATGTTGGCTGGTTGACCTTGGGGTTGCTTAGACATGCCATACTTCAAATGGTTGGCATTATGTTGACAATCGATTGATCGCCAACCTTTTATAAATGGAACATGCTAGGCCATATTTTAGACTGTGGTATGTGTTGGGTGCTCGTTAATTAAGGTACCTGTGTATCTGGTGCTGCATTAATTTAGCCTTAGTGAAAGTACATTCATTTGTCATTTGAACGTATTATTTGAACAAAAAAGTAAAACAAACATGTTCAACCTTGTGGATATCGGGTTAGGCTTTCTACAAGTGTCTTCATTTAATCTATCGCAGCAAGCACCAACATTGAAAATTGTATTTGTGTAGTTAGAGCAATGGGCCAATTGATATGTACTTGCAGTTACTTGTCAACGTTGAACTGGTTTGTCAGTAGTTTGTATGCAGAACCACACAATCTTGCAGTACCTTCGATGGTCTGACTTCTTGCTTGGAAAACATTACACAGTTTACAAGTGTGTGGTTGATTTATACTTCCAATAATCAAGTCCATTTTTCAAGATGTGAACTGTATTCACAATCTGACTTCTGAACACCTGACATGTCTTGTGGCAATGCCAATGTCCAGCAGAGATTCAACCAATGCTGTCTCTGTTAAAGCAGTCATTCGTTTGACAGGGTTGGTTGCCTGCAATGAACACCATCTCCCTCCAAACAGACGGAATGCAAACAACAAGACACGTTTCACATTTAATAATTACACTATGAGCTTACACCTCAGGTAGCATAAATACGTCCCGGATAATGTACAAGAACCTAAGTACTAGAGGAAGATGCAAACTTGTGGAAATACAAAGACTACACCAATCTGGAGAATGCCTATAGGGATTGCACACCATGTTCAGTTTTGCTAAATAATACTTGTTTGGCAATGAGTCGGCACAGCGCTCTTGAACAGCTCAACATCTATTTGTACAATGTCATTCCAGGATGGAATGGTTCCGAACTAGTACCGCGAGTAAACATAACATTGGTTGCAAGCATATTTGTAGACACGAATCAGGTGTTTTCGATGAAATGGGTGCATTTTCTGTTATTGAACGTATATATAATTATGTACATACATGTGATCAGTTTAGCTTCACAAGATATTGGCATGTCATGCGTGCACAAATACTAAGTTATCAAGTGTTGTGTAGGGCCGTATACCGTATATTAGCCTGGGTCTACGCTGGCATTTAGACTGACCAGACATTTCTAATTGTAACATAATCAGTCTGTAGAAATTAATTTTGCATATTGCATCCACACAAACAGTTGGCTTTATGATATACTTTTGGCAAACCAACATTCGATATAAAATAAAATAACCGTTATGAAACACTATATCATGACGCTTTGAAACAGGTAAACAATGGTATACCATACACAATACATGACAAAGCATGGTATACCATAGCTTTCCACATTTTATCATTGTATACTTCTAATGGGAATTTGTGTTATCCACTGTTTCATGACAATATCAGCACATTTAACTTAACAACAGTCTACGATGGGACAGGCTTCAAGTTTATGGCTTGCCTCTTTTAAAATCGCATTTCACACTGGAATTGCTATATTTCTGTCATCCCGTTTCTCTTCAAATAATGCCACATCTTAATAAATACATACTCCACGTCGTGCTGCAGATCATAACTGCTAAAAGCCATCAACACTGTACACAATATGCATAAGTGTTAAAACGACAAGATGAAACATCTGCCACTAATGATTGTCACTGATGTGTTTTGTGCTGGCTGGATCTTTGATGACACAAGGACTTGCGGATGTAGACACAGATGCTGTATGGGGAGAGGACAACAAGCTATAGGTGTGTCTGAAAGAGAAAGCAGAGCCAAGTACAGTTGAGAGAACAACTCGTTTCTCAGCCACTTCTACGACCTGGTTGTTTCTCAAAAACAAGTCGCACCACTTTCCTCTCACGAACACCATTCCTCTCCTGGATCCAATCACAACCACCAAACAACCACGATTCCCTTTTAGAGTGTGTACAGATTTTGACAAATCAGAATTAAGGCATATACGATTTAACAACAATCTAAGATGTTTTCCATGGTGAATTCAATACAAAATAACAATGAAATTTTTTTCAAACACCATCTTGGAGCCATTTATTTACTTGGTGATCAAAACTAAATCTTTTGACATAAGAAGCATATTGCTCAGCAATTCCACTTTTGTCAAAATATAGCCCTATGGCCTAGATTAGTTAAATTAATTTTAAGATTTTTCTATGAAAATGTTTTACCTTTTCAATGCCTGAAAAATGGAAGGTACAACTTCAGACTCTGTGCACACCCTGATTTCAGTGACCTCACTGCTTCAAACATTACACACCCACCAATTACCTCAAGCCAATCACCAACACAGACCACGTCTCTGCACATTGAGCAGTGAAACAACAGTTTATAGCAGAACCACACATATTATCTTAGCCAGCAGATACTGTAGGCAACTGGACTGTAGTCTTTACATTATGTGTATTCTTTTCACCAGAAACACCATTACATTACAAAACAAATGACCTAGTGTCTGATGTTCTAACCGTGACCAGTGCATGTCAAGTACTGATACATTTCATACAAGTAATTACCCACAGCTACTTTGCTGTGTATAAGAAAGAGGTGCATTGCTGTGGAAGTCACAAAGCTATTCAAGAAACAAGATCCACCAAGAAGCAACATACAGAGGATTATTGCCGTTTGATTACACTTAAAAACAATGAAACATTCCATTCTCTCTGGCCTATATACACACATCATAGTATTATGCACCAGCACCCACTTATTTTTACAAGACACCTACAACAAATAACATTGAAGATGGCAATTCTATCGGTATAAATGACACGGATCATACGTGCACCGTTTAATATACAAACTAATATCACCTACACCATCAACAGACCCTTAATTAACCACAAACTAAGGAATGAACAGAGCATATGATTACTGCAAGTATTTATATACACTTGTTTTGGTGTTCACCATTTCTGAGGCTTACGGTATTCATACAGTCATACACTGATCAGCTGAGCTGCTCTCCGTGTTAGTTTGTATACAAGAAGGTTTCCCAAGAGACTGTTCTGCTAAGAGTTAAGACACCACCAGCATAATTCATGGTCCTCTTTACAAAGCATCACAACCAATGCTTGCATATGTTATTCCACTGAACACCAACCCTTATCCACCTTCTTTGAGGCATGAAAAACACTAATAATTGTGTAACATCCTGCCGTTATCTGACAGAAAATCGAACCAACTACAACACTCCTTATAAGGACGTGTGCTGCTAAATAACTGCTATCAGTTTATTCAGTAGTGTTATGTACACTGGTCTACATTGCAGAATTATTCTCACCTGAAGTATTTTATTTTCTAGTCGCTTTACACAAAAATATGAGTTTGTGTGCAAGGGTTAAAATAGTACAAACCATCTGAAGAAAAACAAACTCATATTTCTGAGCATCTATAAAAACATGTGGGATACACTGACGTACTATTGGGAAATATGGAAGACAAATATTTTCCTATGAGTTGATGTATCAGTTCATAAATGCTATCAGTGTTTGATTGATTACAATTTCCCTTTTTAACCACAAACATATAATATGTACTTATGAGAAGAATATCATCTAATAGAATGTCACGTTTTTCCTCAAAAGTATACGGTTCCATAGGTGCTCAATTTGATGCAATATAGATATATATGTATATATATATATATATATATATATATATATATATATATATATATATATATATATATATATATATATATATATAATATTACACTTCTATATAAATAGAATCACCTAGAAGCCCAAGTCACAATAAAATGTATAAGAAGTTTAGCGCAATTCTTCCGTTTAGCAACAAAATATACCTGCACCATGACTCGTGTAGAGTTTATTCCTCGATACTCGGGGCATCTACAGTATTATAAAGAAAGGATGAAAGAAAAGCTCATGGATACCTACTATGTACTGCTTGATATATACCACTATGCTAAAGGTGCCACTTTTACAAAGAACATTGCTGGTGTCTCTACCCACCTTTGCTGCCTGGATATGACCTCACCCATACACTCATGCAAACAATATTCAAGTAACGACACAGGTTCCATATGTACATGGTTCAAACACCTCTCACAACACCTCTTTCAAGCCTTAGGTGAACATTTTCCATGCTAAACTTCATGGATGTCATAACATACGGGAGGGAGAAATTGAATTTTTTGCCACCAGCTTAATTTTTTCGTTACGTATCATTTTGTGACGTACACACATACAACATCAGTGCTGCTTATAGCAAGACTAGAATATTTGTATTTTAACAAATAAAATAATCATATTTTAGCAAACAAAATAATAAAATTTCAGCAAACAAAATAATCATATTTTAGCAAACAAAATAATCGTATTTTAGCAAACAAAAATCTGAAAATTTCCTAGGCAGCCAGTGAGAAGACACTGTTTAAGCAGAGCACACAGGAAAGAGCTAGTATGTCCGTGTGCGCGTTTCATAGACGCTCTACTTGAGTTTGCACAAAAACACACAAGCTAGATCGAACAACAACGCATGTGACACATTGACATCAGATGACAGAGTAGTGGGTGGGATTGTCAACAGACGGTGCAGCGAAGGAGAAAGTAGGCTGGGGAGGAGTGGCGACTGTCGCGGTCCCTTTGCTTTCAGTCTTTCGTTTCTAGCGGCCGCACGGCCGCGGCGGAGAAATGTTCTACTTTTGCTGCAAAACAACGAAACACAAGGCGGGTGAATGGAAGACCCAGAAGCAACCCGGTGTGAATGAGACGAGAAAACAGTGCACACAAGGAGCAAGAAACACCAGAATGCTACAGCCACGACACAACAGACACACTGTACATTAGTCCAGGATGTTAGCTCAGTTGGTGTGGCCATGCGACTCATGTTGGTTTTGTCGATTATGGGTTTTCATGAAAAACATTTTTGTGACTTCAATGAAAATGCTCATTAAGTTGGAAAATGATTAATATAATTTTTTTTAACACAACTATTAACTGATTTCAATGTTTCAACAACCATTGGTTGCCTTGGTTGTTTCAACAACCATTGGTTGCCTTGGTTGTTTCAACAACCATTGGTTGCCTTGCTTGTTTCAACAACCATTGGTTGCCTTGGTTGTTTCAATAACCATTGGTTGCCTTGGTTGTTTCAATAACCATTGGTTGCCTTGGTTGTTTCAATAACCATTGGTTGCCTTGGTTGTTTCAACAACCATTGGTTGCCTTGGTTGTTTTAACAACCATTGGTTGCCTTGGTTGTTTCAATAACCATTGGTTGTCTTCTTCTTCTTTGGAATACCACTCGCCATATGGTTTGGCAAGCATGCTGTCCCACATGTGGCTGAGGGAGATACCAGCTCAGCCAGGTACGGCACAGCCTGCTTGCCTTACCATCTGGAGAGCAGAAAACCTAAATCCCAGAATTCAGTTCCTGCTGAAGGCAGCCAATGGCTGTTGAAATGTTGAAAGTTTGCTAACATAAATTTTTGGGGACAATCTTGCACCGTTTTTGGGTCTCCACAGAGCAACCACAGTAGAAATTAGTGACAGTGCACACAAGTAACAATTGAAACACAACCACAATAGTAGCAGAATACATAGTAACACAGGTTACGTAGCGATCAATACAACAAAACAGAAGCAAACCACCTGAAAAAGAAGCAAGGCAGGCAGAAAAGATTCAAAAAGGCAACTGAAGCAAAGAAAGCGTCCTACAAGCAGCAAAGCCTTGTCACACTGCATGCTGGGTATGGTGATCCTGAAGTGTGGCATGCTGCAGCGTCTGTCATGTGTGGGGGGAATAACAGTGCATGGGGTGTTTCCACATCACAGGTGTTGAAAACATTTGGTTTGCAGCATTGTATGGTTGTTCTCAAATCTAGTGGGGTTTTTTTTGTAATATAATCTATTGTTGCATTAACCGTAGAGTGTACCTATGTGTATAAAATATTATCATAGTGGTATTACCGTAGACTCTCTTTATAAGGAACATATTAGTCAGAACAGGGATTTTAAAGTTGGTTCTTTCTAAGCTCATGTTCCTTACATTGGGAATCCTTACAGCATGAGTCTACTGTATTTATAGCGATTGTTTCTGCTCATATAAACTCGATAAAGCAATCTTCAGGATTGACAGTTTACACTGAGATACTATAATATTTTTTATGATTAACCAAGGGTGTCAATGGAAGGGCATTGTTCCTCTAGTCAATGGAAGGGTGTTGTTCCCCTACTACCGCCCACTTATTTCTTCCCATGTGTCGCCCCAATAATGCCCTATATGGAAGTCATGCATATTTAGTGTTGGAACCTTGAACGCTTTACAACTGGTTGCTTTATAAATATAAAATTCCAATATTCCAAAATAAAGTTGGACGTGAGTGGGTGGGTGGGTCAAGGGTCCATTTGGATTATAAAAAAAATGTAAAGGTAGTTTTTACAAAGTTGTAGTGTTGCAATAATCGGCTTTCTAATCACTGCATTGGCAGTGGCTTCAATTTCCCATTTTTTTGGGGGTTAGGAGTTTAGATTACATTAAAATATTTTTTTTTATTATTGGAATTTTCAATATTTATAAAGCTCCCAGTGTGAAATTGAAAACTAGTCACTGTCATCAGTAGTCATAGATAAAAAACAAAACCTTGTCTTCTGAATAGGAATAATGCTGACACACTGGTACTGCAATACCAACCATTGCGAATCTCATGCGTGAAGAACTTGTCTCTGCATTCGCCCATGCAACACAGGTTTTATAATCACCACCAAAACAGTCATGAACCATGTAGCAATCCCTCAGTTCATCATGCCAGTACATGCTATAAACCAATACCAACTGGGTTCACAAGGATGTGTAAGGATCATGCAAAATGCCAACAAAGCAGCCCCATATGAGCTAAACATATGGCAAAATCGCCAACTTTGTGAGAAGGGCCAAACTGTATAATGAACAACTGGCTGAATATATATATATATATATATTAAGGATGGTCTCAAAATATATATATATATATATATTTATATGAATATATGTATAGCAAATAAGAGAAGAGCAGTGTGTGAATACATCAGACAAGATGCAAATTTTTTAATCAACTAAAAATGTGACAAGGAAAATGACAAATTTTTTCAAACTAATAACGGTGAAATTGTTAACTGTTCTTTACGCTAGGGTTAACATATAAGTACGGTTTTTTTTCAAACTGTGCATAAAAACACAGAAAATAATGCTTTTCAAATAATATTTTTTTTCGGGTTTGGCATGCTGTTCTATTATGTACTATACGGTAAGTGAACGGTTTGATGGGCTACTACTCTGAAACTTTCTAGTTTCAGGCCAGTAAACTAGTGAATGCCACCAACACCCTGATGTCAATGTTTCTATACTTCTGATGTTAGTTGCTCATTGCAGTAGATTATGCTTCACTACATACCTGGAAATAACTGACACTGTTTAACAATTTCACAGATGATATGAAATCGAGGAACTTTGCTGAATATAAGTTTTAACGATTTTCATCAAGTTGGACCCATTTCAGCTTGCAGTGATTAATTGTTGCGTATTACAAGGAACGCACAATGGATTTCATTGGTTAGCTGATATGTAGATAGGCAGCTTTCGCATACTTAAAATACCCAAAATGTTCTATCGTAAACTTCATCTTCATGTATTAATTTTAACTTCCGTAGAATATTTTCCATCAGAAATTGTATAAAGCAGGAATTTAACAGAGCAACAAGTCACCCAAAAAATGTTATATTGCACCTTCAAAGGTAAAGATTTTATTTGAAATTCAGTTTTACACCAAAATGTTCCGTAAAACAGCCGTTAGGTTAACCAATGGTAAACATTGTACATTCCCTTTAATTCTAAATATTAAATACTAGCAAAATGTTGAGTAAGATGTCTTGATAAAGGTGAACACACAGTGTTAATACTTACAGTTTCTACCACTTCCTTCTGTGGTCCGGTCTGTCCCCGAGACGAAGCCATCTGATTGGCTGATGTTGAGGCAATCCCGGTCGACCGAGCATGCTGTGGTTTCAGCTCCATCTCTGTGATTGTTGATGTCGCTGGATTCTTGAGCGATGTCGGACTCTTAACCGGCGATGATGAATCTGCCGGCAAGCGAATCTCTAGCATTTAGTAAACAACAAATATCCTGGTGAAGATGGCTTACTCCCTATTAGATGTATTCCATGTCAAAGCATAATCAGCAGAAACTACACTTTTGTGGATAAAATACGAAATTCAAATACAAATATAGACTTGATCACGTAATACAAATATGTTCTATTAAAACCGAAATGTGGATATTTCAGTCCCTATGTTTGAAATATTTTGGCCACATTAAGAGGCACACACATTCACCTACATTCAAATGACCTTAAGGATGGTCTCAAAATCCCACCATCCCACCACCCAATAGATGGTGTTGGACATAAGATACTGCATATATGACCATCATTTTTACAATGAACCATAATCACAATACCCCATGTGTGCAACACTGAAATAAATACATGGAAAGGATGTCTCAAGCAATTACCCCTGCGACAAATTCGCTGGATGCAGAAAACCACGCCATACTGGTTTGCTTAGAACAGTTCATGTATATTTAATATGTGCTGTGCTAGCACATTACAAGATCAATAAAATTTTGTCATCCAAACAAGAAATGAACGGATTTTGATATGTTTAGCCAGTGGTTTGACCCGTTTTTTAACAATACAATCCACCCAGCCTCAAAATACTTTGCATATAGATCAGAGACATGGAACCATGAATACGAGCAAAACTACCCAACACTACACCGGTTATGATTTCCACCATAATGTCAACGTATGTTACCAAATCAACTTGTTAGGTGGTGCCACTCATGAACCATAAAATACTGAATTTATTTTTTTTGTGAAACGTGGTTACAACCAAACAACTACCCACCAATAAGTAATGCCATACATTTTTGGACTTTAAGAACTTATGTAACCACCCATTCCTTATATTAACATAGTAGAATGTACAGACTTTAAGAACTTCTGTCTGTAACCACCCATTCCTTATATTAATATAGTAGAATGTACAGACTTTAAGAACTTATGTAACCACCCATTCCTTATATTAATATAGTAGAATGTATAGACTTTAAGAACTTATGTAACCACCCATTCCTTATATTAATATAGTAGAATGTACAGACTTTAAGAACTTCTGTAACCACCCATTCTTTATATTAATATACCGGTAGTAGAATGCACAGACTTTAAGAACTTATGTCTGTAACCACCCATTCTTTATATTAATATACCGGTAGTAGAATGTATAGACTTTAAGAACTTATGTAACCACCCATTCCTTATATTAATATAGTAGAATGTACAGACTTTAAGAACTTCTGTAACCACCCATTCCTTATATTAATATAGTAGAATGTACAGACTTTAAGAACTTATGTAACCACCCATTCCTTATATTAATATAGTAGAATGTACAGACTTTAAGAACTTCTGTCTGTAACCACCCATTCCTTATATTAATATACCGGTAGTAGAATGCACAGACATTAAGAACTTATGTAACCACCCATTCCTTATATTAATATAGTAGAATGCACAGACTTTAAGAACTTCTGTAACCACCCATTCCTTATATTAATATAGTAGAATGCACAGACATTAAGAACTTATGTAACCACCCATTCCTTATATTAATATAGTAGAATGCTCAGACTTTAAGAACTTCTGTAACCACCCATTCCTTATATTAATATAGTAGAATGCACAGACATTAAGAACTTATGTAACCACCCATTCCTTATATTAATATAGTAGAATGTACAGACTTTAAGAACTTATGTAACCACCCATTCCTTATATTAATATAGTAGAATGTACAGACTTTAAGAACTTCTGTAACCACCCATTCCTTATATTAATATAGTAGAATGTACAGACTTTAAGAACTTATGTAACCACCCATTCCTTATATTAATATAGTAGAATGTACAGACTTTAAGAACTTATGTAACCACCCATTCCTTATATTAATATAGTAGAATGTATAGACTTTAAGAACTTATGTAACCACCCATTCCTTATATTAATATAGTAGAATGTACAGACTTTAAGAACTTATGTAACCACCCATTCCTTATATTAATATAGTAGAATGTATAGACTTTAAGAACTTATGTAACCACCCATTCCTTATATTAATATAGTAGAATGTACAGACTTTAAGAACTTATGTAACCACCCATTCCTTATATTAATATAGTAGAATGTACAGACTTTAAGAACTTATGTAACCACCCATTCCTTATATTAATATAGTAGAATGTATAGACTTTAAGAACTTATGTAACCACCCATTCCTTATATTAATATAGTAGAATGTACAGACTTTAAGAACTTATGTAACCACCCATTCCTTATATTAATATAGTAGAATGTACAGACTTTAAGAACTTATGTAACCACCCATTCCTTATATTAATATAGTAGAATGTACAGACTTTAATAAGAACTTCTGTCTGTAACCACCCATTCCTTATATTAATATACCGGTAGTAGAATGTACAGACTTTAAGAACTTATGTAACCACCCATTCCTTATATTAATATAGTAGAATGTACAGACTTTAATAAGAACTTCTGTCTGTAACCACCCATTCCTTATATTAATATACCGGTAGTAGAATGCACAGACTTTAAGAACTTATGTAACCACCCATTCCTTATATTAATATAGTAGAATGCACAGACTTTAAGAACTTCTGTCTGTAACCACCCATTCCTTATATTAATATACCGGTAGTAGAATGTACAGACTTTAAGAACTTATGTAACCACCCATTCCTTATATTAATATAGTAGAATGCACAGACTTTAAGAACTTCTGTCTGTAACCACCCATTCTTTATATTAATATACCGGTAGTAGAATGCACAGACTTTAAGAACTTATGTAACCACCCATTCCTTATACAGTAGAAGAATGGATGGTTACAGACGTTAAGAACTTCTGTAAACACCCATTCCTTATATTAGTATAGTAGAATGCACAGATTTTAAGAACTTCTGTAACCACCCATTCCTTATATTAACATAGTAGAATGCACAGACTTTAAGAACTTCTGTAACCACCCATTCCTTATATTAATATACCGGTAGTAGAAGGCACAGACATTAAGAACTTATGTAACCACTCATTCCTTATATTAACATAGCAGAATGCTCAGACTTTAAGAATTTATGTAACCACCCATTCCTTATATTTACATAGTAGAATGCACAGACTTTAAGAACTTATGTAACCACCAATTCCTTACACAGTAGACTGCACACAAACGTTAAGAACTTCTGTAACCATCCATTCCTTATATTAACATAGCAGAATGCACACAGACTTGGGGTCAGTTACATTACAACAATTCCACCTAAAAAATACATATTCTAATTACCAATTCCATAGCGAAATAACAACTTGTGAACAGAGCAACTATATACATACTCAACGCCAAAACATAATATCTATTTTAGAGATGCTTTATAAAATGACTGCCTATTATGGTACAATGGCAAACAAATATGATATACGCAACATATTATATTCTATTGATTATTTGTAGTGAACAATTTAAGTTAAACAGTTACGTGACTTAATTAAAAAAGAAATTGGAAAATACCAATTACATTTTCACCAATTCAAATAAATTTTACAAACAAAACAATTCCTAATCCGTAATTGGCATTTCAATTTCAGTTATGATGTAATTGACCCCAAGTCTCAATGTAATTGACCCCAAGTCTCAATGTAATTGATCCCAAGTCTCAATGCACAAAGAAGAAAGAGGTAAACATTGGTTAACAAACAGCAAGGAAAGCATTGTAGAAAGTTGATACATGCAAAATGGCCATGATTTTAAGGTAGCTGGGATGGCTATTACATGCTTGTCTTGAATTGAGTAGGTTCAGTAGAAGATAAATTAACAGTTAAGATAAAATAACTGTTTCTTCACGGATTGTAGTTGAAATACTATACAATATTCCAGATTAATAAAATGTTTAGCTTTTTTTATTTATTTGGTTATGTTACAAGATTTTTAAAACATCATGTCAAATTAATGTTTAAGAATGTAGCTGGGGTGGCTATCGTTCAGTTGATTTTTTCATTTTTTCTTCATAACATGCTAGAAATATTGAACTGAACCACAAATAATCACCCGGCACTAACGTCGTATTTCGCCAATCCATCCTTTAAAAAACAGTCCTTTTGGAAATCCCCCTGACTTCTTAGAAACACTGACGATGTTTCCATAGTAACGACTGGGTTTGCATCGAGTTTCAAACCAGCTATATCCGTGAACATGGAACATACCGTCTGGTTACTGTGATTCCAGTACACATCAGTATTACATCTACCTAAATCATATCTAACTAAATCATGTCCTTAAACCTACAAATATCCGGGTTAAGCCTACAGTTACATTTTCCATTGGTGGTCATGTTAACATTTTGTATGATTACAGCTGCATAAGAAAACGTGAATATCAAAAATTCTAAAACTTTACCAGTTGCTATCATCATCCCACCGACATGCTTTTCAAGATTTTTAAAAATTCCATATTTCTAACTCTTAAAATGCCTACATGTGCCATACCCATCAATGTTTACCAATTTGTGCATGAATTACTACGTACATGTGCCTTGTGGCGAAAATACTGCCAAAAATCCTTCCGCCTATTAAAATCATCTAGAAATCCCCAGTTACACTGTCAAAAGCTAAAAATTTTATTACCAGCAAACTTGGCAATGTGCCTGCTCAAATGCAGTAATGTCAGATAATATGATTTTTTTTTAATTTCACATATCTAAAATTACTGTGCCCTACATTCGTCTGTAACACATCAGGAAGTCTAACTGAGGCATGACCTAATTAGCGCTAACGTAGTTTATTGTGCCTTTGAACCTATAACGGAAACAGCCTATGACCCCGAACTGGTGACCCGGCCAGATAACGGGCCAATCAGAATGATCGTAAACACGCCCTGCCATGTGTTTGTCAGATGGCTGGCGTAACCTGATATCTTAGATGACAACACGTCAGTATTAGAAATGGCCATTATGTTTTGTCAACAATATGTAAAATGCGTGTGAAAATTGTCACATTTCAAGCATGATACATGTATTTATCGACATTTCTGTTATCACAACCACAAAATGTTACCTGATAAAATATTTTTTAAACTACAACTCTCACGAAGGTGAAATTTGGGGTATGAATGCATCTTACGTGTATGCAACTTTACACAGTTTGGAATTACAATTGGAGAAGGGTTTGTGTCAAAAATACACTGCCACTTTAGGCTGTCATAAAACTTGTTTAGTTCATTCACGGTGGTGTAGCAGACGTAATTCATTTATGTTGACCAAAATCTCCCTTAAAGTTATCAGTGATGCTGTCATACTTACATGTATGTCATTTATTTCTTTTGGGATTTTCTCAAAATGATATAATTTCGCATTTTGTGGTTATTTTTACACATTTACATTAATCTGACATGACTGAACATTTACATTAATTTGACATGACTGAACTCTGAACTGAAAGTGCAGACAGTGAAGAATGTTTTTGACAACTTATTTGTTGATGTGCAAGGGGAGACATGGTTGAAAGAAACATGGATGAAAATCTTTGTATTTGAAAAGTTTTATGTTTTCTGGCAAATAAGCAAAATTTTTTGCCACATTTTATGAACAATAAATGATGCATCAGGAGATGAAAAAAAATTTTTGTTGGCTGGTTTTGACCACCTGTTTTTGTCTTAATATAATGCTTAAAATTATGAAAAACATTTCCAGCATCTACCAATGTTTTGTGCAGTGCTGCCAACACATTTGGGATTCTTTCTGGGTATGGAAAAGTTAACATATGATATAAATTTAAAAACAAAAAATGTTCTTAATAAATCCTATTCCAATACGGCATTGTGTGTAGCATATCCACGTTACAAATTAATACATCTGAAATTAAATAAAAATTAACCCATTAGTGGCATGGATAACTGAAATATAACATAACTCTGATAGGAATGGGACAATTCTATATGTGTATTCAATGTCTAACCTTCAACCAAACCAGCCCATATGAGAGAATCTTCATCTGTGATAAAACTTGGAACGATAAACGTGTTACGGCCATATAAATCCATCGACATGCACAGAACATTAGGTTAGTAGTGTCAGTAAAAACCAAAATGCGTACCTAGAATATCACTAGAACAACTTGGACTAGACATGGTGAAACTAGGCGTACCCTCCGTGCATTCCGTGTGGGTTGGTGTCGACTCAGAGATGCTGAGTGCAGGAGAGCCATGCAGACTTGTCTGGCAGGAATCGCTGGCATCGCCAGTGCCAGGCTGGAATGCTACAACCATATTCATGTCGGGTCTGCAAGAGAGAGAAATTCATTCAATCGTATCCTCATGCAAGGTATTTGGCAGAACTAACTGAGCCATGTCATAGACCTTTCTCCTTTCTGCCATGTGGGACCTTTTACTTCCTCCGGGCTCTGGTGTAGATGTCACGGAATTTAATTTTTACTTCCGTGTTTTTATTTTTATTAATAGTGTGTATCAACGTTGTTAAATTGTTATGCAATTTATCATGCTGTTTGCATTGTCATTTCTTGTCTTCACAAAACTCGTCACACAAATTCAGCATACCATGAATTTTTTATTTTTTTGTAGCCCCAGACATACGATGGTCCACGGACAACAGTTATGTTCTGTTGCATTATGTGAAACCACCCCTTTAACTGTGGCACTGGAATTTTTTTTACTTTATTTATAAACCTTCTACAAAAGGTACACATTGTAGATCAGATAAAGAAACAAAACACCCTTAGAATAAGAGTTTTTTGTCAAATTGCATGAAACCCAAACTTCAGCAAATACTGACAATAAATATGGGCAGACGCTGGAAACAAGAGTTTTCCTGCACCATTGCTAAGTTAGAACTGAATCTCATTCGATACATGGAATCAGTATGTGTGTTATATTGTTGGTGAAGCGCAAGTTATATTTATCAGAGTTCAGTATTTAAGTGAAAAAGTTGATAGATTATTTTATTATTATAACAGGTAGGATGAAATATAGTTTGATACGGTTTTCCTTCACCGATCGATGAATTTCCTTATGTGCCAGGTGCATAAATCACTTGAGACACCTGCCACCAATGGCATCTTGAGATTGATATGATGTAGAAACGCGAGTACAGTCTCCAAATTTGATTTCACTGGTCAATACGAATAGCGGCAAAGTTTGGTTTTAGAGTCGGTAGTGAAAACGAGCGTCATTCAGAGTTTTGGCTGGCTTCAGGAAAGACGTGGCTAAGTTACAGCTGCGCTTGCAAGCTGAACCATTGCAAACATGCAGACGAAGAGTGTGTAGGGAAAATGTACCCATAGTTTAAAAATTTATTATATATTAGTTTTATTAGTAAATATTAACAAAGGAAGGATGAAAAATCATCTGAGTGTTTAGGGCATATATTTCATTTATGTATAATTTGATGAACGGCGTCCACTGGACGTTTCTTCGATGAACCGTCAAAGAAACGTTCTTCCATGCATATACTTCATTCGTCGCGATGACCGTCGACGAATCGTTCTTCCGTACATCTACTTTATTCCTATCGATGATCTTCAAAGTGTTTTCTGCAAAGTGTTAGTTTTATCCCCTGTGATGACCCAGGGAAGGAGTCATTGTTAGTAAATTAGATTAACCAATATCTATGGATACGATATGTGAAAAGTAATCGGTATTCCCGAATGGCACTTACAAAACATTCAAACACTATTTCCGGTAAGACCAAAGATGTTATTATTTTAAACCTTGTGATTTAGTTACTCTTGATTTTACTGTTGTCATTATGTCATAAGTCAGTAACATATTAACAGGTATACTTGTTATCTTCTATAATTGTTGACATTGTTGACACCTATATTGTTGTAATATTTATGTAATAAATGTGCAAACATATATATATATATATATATATATATATATATATATATATATATATATATATATATATAATATATGTTCTCATCTCTTTTATCAGTCATACATATTTGCCATAGTTATTGGGTAGTGCCTACCTAATTGGAACCTGATAAATTTTATGTTCGACGAACAAGAATGTTGTCCTTTTCCATTTATTCGCAACTTTTTGACACTCTAGGTACACGTAAAGTGACGTGTCTGTCAGAAAGTCTTACACTGATGCTCTCCTCTTTGTCCCTGAAGTCCGGGATTAGGCTGACACTGACACTGGTCCTGGAGTTTTCTTCTCCCGTTTCGTCTCCACCACCCGTCCACACTCCCAATATCACCCGTCCACACTCCCAATACCACCGTCTACACTCCCAATATCACCCATCTACACTCCCAATGTCACCCGTCCAAACCCCTTTTTGAGAATTTTTTAACTGTAAAATTTTTCAAAAATTATCCCTGAAATCCCCACCTGATCATGTACGCTTGAACCGCTTTTTTGAAAAAGACAGGCCTGCATATGATCCACAAATTTCTCTTTTGCAGGTGTTGCCCGTTACATCGTAACTAATGAAAATGTATTCCATCATGCGCCGACTCTGAGCGGGCCTTTATTTTTTTATTGTAAACACCCCTGATTCTATTTTTAGAGATATGCGGTGTCAAAATAAAATTCGATTTGATTGATTTTCAATGATAACCAATATTGACTAATCAATGACACCGAGTAACCAATACTGACTAATAAATAACACTGAGTAACCAATACTGACTAATCAATAACACTGAGTAACCAATACTGACTAATCAATGACACTGATAACCAATATTGACTAATCAATGACACTGATAACCAATATTGACTAATCAATGACACTGAGCATTGCCCAGAGTTAGTTGAGGAAATCATTGGCATTGTCACCCTTCTTACAGTCAAGGTGAACTGCAGTTATGAACCGTCGCAGGAAGTCTTACGGAAAGCAAAGACTGATTCTATCGACTACAACCGTATGCACAGACATTCAATGGACTTATTTATTTCTCTCAAATAAATAAATACGTTGTTTTGTTATATTCCTTTGTTGTGTTTCCACGTTTGCTTTGATGTGTTATATATGTATAGCGGTGTAGCGATCAGTCACACATGTGCATGGCAACCATGTGCATAGCAACCATGTGCATGGTAACCATGTGCATAGCAACCATGTGCATGGCAACCATGTGCAAGGCAGCCGGACTTGCATGGGGCAGCATTGAGTGATTAATAATCTCATTTTGATCATCACAGGTTGACAGGTATGTAACTGTAGTACCTGATAATGTAGAAAGTTACAAAACAGGAAACAACAGAAATGTTGCACCAAATAAAATGTCTGTATAAGACACAAGCAGATTGAACAAACAAAACGGACAACAGAAGCACAGAATACTGACTGACTTTCAACAATAAACAAATAAAATCACAACTTTAAATTGTTAGTAGTTGGTGAAAGACGGTATACTAAAACCACTCCATGGCCACAAAAGAGTCAACTAGTGAAGCTCTGAGAAATAAACTTTATTTAATTTGCAACAAGAATTTTCCATTTCTTTGTCATTGCTTTGTTATCCTGCTCTCCATTTTAGACATAACACTTCCTCTTTAATTTTCATTTTAAACCTTGTTCCAACCAACCAAAAGGAGAAAAATGCACACCCGTTCATCAACATATAAAAGTGACGTGTAGCGAGATAGTTCACTGAATAGTTAAATTCGACATGATTTTGTTATTATCAGAACTTTGAAGTAACTTAAACTAACACTTTATGGATGTAAACGCTCACCCAAAATCTCCCACAAAAATGTGCATCCAACCTTTTGGGAGGTTTCAAACTAGAAATCAGTTTTGAGTAGGGTACCACAAGGTTCAGTATTAGGACATTTATTATTCTTAATATACATATCAATGACATGGACGATAATATAACAAGCAACATACTGAAATTTGCAGATGACACAAAAGTGTTTAGAAGGAATAACAATGATGGTGATAACCAAGATTTATAAAATGATCTAGACAAATTAATTAAATGGTCTGAAAAATGGCAGATATTAAATTTGGGGAAAGGTAAATGCCTACATACAGGACACAGGAATTTGGATGTAGTAGCATTAGTGAAGTACTGGCATCATGACCCAGTATTCTGTCACGAACAACGTGACTGGGAACTGTCACCCATGCTTTCAACTGACACATCGATTTGGAACAGATATACTTCTATCCAGGTTGTATGCTTATGCATGGTTTATTAATCTCACCGTCTGCTTTCTGTCAGAAAGTCCAACAGTAACGTTCTACGTTCCAGAACACTGAGTATGACAAATCAGGGATATGCATTTCAGAGTTGTTCAACAGGCAATATCGTCACTGCAACGAGGCGATGGCTAAGTCATTAGACTTTCATATTGCATGTGACGTCGCTTCAAAATAACATTCATCGCTGCGATGTAGTTTACATGGGACGATCATACTGCAATCTGGTTATATGCAATGGCATTGGCTAGTTGCGGCGACGATATTGCCTCATGTAAACCCAGCGTAAAGTTTGTTGGAGCATGAGAAATTTTTTTGATTTTGTATTCCTGCGTGAATGTGTTCCACAAAACAATGACGAGAGGGACAGAAACTGCTGGCACACGTTTACTTTCTCTAATGTACACTTCCCTGGAATGACGAACGGAACTGAAACGTAGAACGAGTTGGAATAAGTACAAACGTTACCTCTGTTTACAACAGGAGAACCATGTCGGCTGCCAGTCCAAGGGAAAGTCAATGGCAGCCATTATGTCAACTAGTGACGTCCATCTATCTATGGTTGTGTCCTTATCCAGTTTTTCCAATAATGAAATTGATTTTTCCAGCATGGTTAACGATGTCATACTAGACTTATCAACAACATCCATCACTGCCATTAAGGGCGTCTTTTGTCTCTTTGTGTACTTGGGTGTGTTTAAGAAATCAACTGGATCCAATTGTAATACTTCCAATAATGACATCTTTTGTCTGACTGAGGTCGTGTGTAGGTTGCTTCGGACAAAACCGAGATCCGAATCCACTGCATCCACTAATGACATCTTTTGAATTCTGTGGACATGATCAGAGAAAAGCTCAAACCGTTTACAAGCACACCCTGATCTTTAGTAGCATGGATCTAATGGGTGCAAACTACAAAAGTGGACAATTCCTAATGTGAAAACAATTCAAAAGAAATTTAAATATGTACAGGAAACCATCATAAACCATCCGGATGTGGATCCATTGCTTAGGATTTCAACTGCATCCTTTACTGCCACTGTCATCTGCTGTGGACATGATCACAGAAAGGTTCATCTTGTGGATAAAAGCAGCAGTGGATTTCCAACTCTGTACACAATTATGATTTCTTCAGTATCAGTAAAGAGGTCGGTGCTTGCTTTCTCACTGCGTTTAACACAGATTTATGCTTCTGCGTTTAACACAGATTTATGCAGATGTTTGAAGTTTCCAGCCTTCAAAAGACTAGCTGATGTGCATGTATTGGATATATAGAAGCATGGGTGACAATTTTTGCATACATAATACCTACATATGGCAGACTTAGACACAGGACAGTCGAGTGACAAGTAACTAGATTTAGGTAGACACACACCTAACTGTAAGGCACGCATGCTCGCACACACGCATACATGAACACCTAACATATCAAAAGACAGGCAACTGCAACACAACTACGTCTCTACAAAGCCCCCCAGGTCAGTGCATGTAGGCAAGGTCCAGTTCAGTCATTTTACCAAAAAATCAAACCTATCTAGGATTGACTATAACATACATGTGCTTGTTTGTACAAATCTGTTGTTTAGTTTCAGTGAAATCATCGGACAAACTATTTAGTTATGTTTGACCGGGGAAAATATTATGAAAAAAGGACAAAAGTTGTCCAGGTCTATATACAATGACAAAAGGATATTCACACATTTGCAAGTTGCCCAATCTTACGATCAAAGTCAATTCTTTTGATGGTCTTGACAAAAGCATGCACTTTTTTATTAAACCAAATTCACGCACTACACATTAAAATATCAATGAACCTGATTCTCGATGTCAGTATCAATGAACCTGATTCACAATTTCAATATCAATGAACCTGATTCACGATGTCAATATCAATGAACCTGATTCACGATATCAATATCAATGAACCTGATTCACGATGTCAATGTACATGAACCTGATTCACGATGTCAATATTAATTAACCTAATTCACAACGTCAATGAACCTGATTCATGATGTCAATATCAATTAACCTGATTCACGATGTCAATAAACCTGATTCACGATGTCAATGTCTATAAACCTGATTCATGATGTCAATATCAATTAACCTGATTCACGATGTCAATATCAATGAATCTGATTCACGATGTTAATGTCAATGAATCTGATTCACGATGTCAATGTCAATGAACCTGATTCATGATGTCAGTGTCAATGAACATGATTCATGATGTCAATATCAATGAACCTGATTCACGTCAATACATGAACAATGACAACAGATGATGATGAGGGTAAATTTATGGTTGTTTTACCATGAAATAAGGGTATTTGTATTACCTCGGCGCGGATGGTCGATTGGACCAGGTCTCTGTATGCGTCTCTGACACCGTCTCCTGGTTGCTGTGGTGGTCGAAGCGATTGATGACCACCTGTTCGCTCTGTGACTTGTGACCGGGTGGGGGCGATGTGCCGTGGGTGGGGAGAAGGTCGGGGCGGTCACCCACTGTCGCTATCAACACAAAATTGCAAAGGTGTAAACACCCCAAGAATTTTTCGAAGGATGATTACATGAAAATGTGGAACATTTGCTTTCTATCGCGGGACGCGAGACATCTGGTAATTTTTAATACAATAACACACATAAATTCTGTCGAATTGTTGAAATTAGTATTTTCTTTTCGGAGTGGACTTTCTTTTTTTATACCAGGGTCTGCCCTGCTTGCTCAAATCCAAATGCAATTGCACAATGTGGTTAACACTACCAGTTTCTATTTCAACTGGTGAAAATGCTGAGACCGCATTAAATATATTAATTTTTGGAGGGGTGGCTAGAATAAAAAGGTAGTACTGCAAAACATGTCAATTCCATAAAAATGTGGGAGATCTGCTTTTTTGAGGCATGTTGGATATCTGGTCAAATTGAGGGATTGTCCCACAAAATACGAGATGTATGACAAGTATGGAATTGGAACTGTTGAAAAACATGGTCTGATTATGAGGAGTTCCATCTGGTACCATCATTTTGCTGACTGCATTGATTTATGACCCAGTTTCAGTTGCTAGCTTGTGGTATTTTAAATACGAAACACTCCATGAATGGAGGTTTGCATTTAAAAATTGTGATTTTCAATCATTATTAAAAATTATAAAATATATCATAAGCTGGCAGTTAATAGGAATTTTATCACGGTGCTACCCGATAATGTCAGTGCATTCTCATAACAGAACCACATTTGATCAAAGAATCACACACCTTGTTCAGCTTCATAAGTCAAATGTACTTGACTTTCTGACTCCTGTTTTCCATCTGTGCGCAATCGGCCCACTCCAACCATACTCTTTCTCTTTGTAGGAGACTGCTTCAGTGCTACAAGACAATGAAACTTGTTACTGGAAGACCACACTGACAATATTCATTTCTCTGTCCAACTAGAACTATTTTGATCTTTAGTAGCATTGAACTAATGGGTGCTATCAAGTTCATGAACATGTTTTGAACTGCAAATACCAACTGCAAAAGTTAAGAAAATGTGAAAGTGATTAAAAGAAATGACCCAGAAATGTTAATATGTACAGGACACCACTTTATGAGACTGTGCAAGCCTCGCTTGGAAAACAAGTCAGCTACATATTTCTTCACTGTGAGGATATGAAAATGTAATGAGAACTTTTAGACAGATTACAGAGCATTTGTACTTGTTTCAAAAAGTGGCAATACATTTTTTATTTATAAACTATTTGTTTCTTTAAACACACAAGTGGATTTTTAATCTATCAGCAACAAACATTTGTCCGTCCATCCGTCCGTTGGCGTCTGTATTTCTCGCCTATTCCCTTTCTTTCATCTTCCCCAAAAAAGCATTGCCCTGACATGATCTCCCCACCATCTTCCACATTGTCTTCCTTCTACAGAGTACTGGCGGGGGAAATGCGGGCATGGGCTATTGGGGGAACATGGATGATGATTGAGGGGAAACATGGATTACGGTTGAGGGGACATCTGAGTATGGGCTATTGTGAAGGGGAAACAAGGATTACGGTTGAGGGGACATCTGAGTATGGGCTATTGTGAAGGGGAAACAAGGATTACGGTTGAGGGGACATCTGAGTATGGGCTATTGTAAAGGGGAACAGGCATTACGGTTGAAGGGAGATCTAACTATGGGCTATTGTAAAGGGGAACATGGATTACAGTTGAAGGAAGATCTGAGCATGGGCTTTTGTGAAGGGTAACAGGGATTACAGTTGAAGGAAGATCTGGGCATTGGCTATTGTGAAGGGGAAACAAAAATTACGGTTGAGGGGAGATCTGAGCATGGGCTATTGTGAAGGGGAAACAAGGATTACGATTGAGGGGACATCTGAGTATGGGCTATTGTGAAGGGGAACAGGCATTACGGTTGAAGGGAGATCTAACTATGGGCTATTGTAAAGGGGAACATGGATTACAGTTGAAGGAAGATCTGAGCATGGGCTTTTGTGAAGGGTAACAGGGATTACAGTTGAAGGAAGATCTGGGCATTGGCTATTGTGAAGGGGAAACAAATATTACGGTTGAGGGGAGATCTGAGCATGGGCTATTGTGAAGGGGAAACAAGGATTATGGTTGAGAGAGATCTGGGCATAGGCTATTACGAAGGGGGAACAAGAATTACAGTTGAAGGGAGATGTGAGCATGGGCTATTGTGAAGGGGAACAGGGATTATGGTTGAGGGGACATCTGAGTATGGGCTATTGTGAAGGGGAACAGGGATTACGGTTGACGGGAGATCTGAATATGGGCTATTATGAAGGAGAATAGGGTTAATGTTGAGGGGAGATCTGAGCATGGGTGGCCGTTGTGAAAGGGAAATTAGGATTACAGTTGAGGGGAGATTTGAGCATGGACTATTGTGAAGGGGAAACAAGGATTATGGTTGAGGGGAAATCTGGGCATGGGCTATTGTGAAGGCGAACAGGGATTACAGTTGAGGGGAGATCTGAGAATGGGCTATTGTGAATGGGAAACAGGGATTAAGGTTGCGGGGAAGATCTGGGCATGAGTTATCGTGAAGGGGAAAGAAGGATTAAAGTTGAGGGGAAGATCTGGGCATGGGCTATTGTGAAGGGAAAATGTGGATAGTGTTTGAGGGGAAGACATTGTGAAGATGTGTACAAAGCAGTAGAATGAAGACATGCTGAGCTACTCAGATGAATTCATCCTCTTATGAGTGCAACAACAACAACAGCAACAGCACTGACACTATGACAGTGGGTAGAATAAACTACTACAACAACAAAAGAATGAGTTGCATCGTATGACTGACTATTCATAGCTCCACTGAGTTTGAACAATTTAAATGACAGTGCCACACCCATAGACATTATGTCTTTAAACCTGTCATGTTCCTCCAGAGAAAACACAGAGCAAACACAATGTACATCAGCAGTAAGAGGCTCTGTGTGAAAAGGTTCATATTGTTTTAGCTTACTGTAACATCATCCTGGAAGCTATTGATAACTTTTATACATCACAAACAACACTAATTAAATACTTGTGCCGTCAAATTACTTGGGGCATTCACACAGTATATTTGAATATCATCAACTTGATTTATTTCAGTCTTTTGCTTCCATTTAAACTTTGAACAAACTGGTCGAGCCACACGACAACATGGCAGAAAACAGGAACATGCAGAAAGCGGCCGAGGACAACAGTAACACGGGTTACTGGCTCAAACGAAGTGACACTCACGATCAGAGGCACACAGCCATGCAAAGCATCAACACATTTCACCTATGTTTGGCCAGATGTCAGTTTATGTTTTTCATGTGTATTTCTTTTATTTCTACATAATAGTACCACATGTCATTTGATCATTAAATTATGCTGACCATACTGAAAATGCATCACGACCATAGAAGATCATTGATATGTAATAGAAGATCATTGATGTGTAATAGATCATTGATAGCCCACTAAAAATTTTCTTAAATGCAACACAAAGGACCACGAAAAGAAGTATTGGAAATACCCATTATTCCCTCTGGATTCTGTAGTGGATGGGAGCATTAATTGATAGCAAAATAAACCTATTTTTGGACTGGAATTTACGATAGTAATTACTGAACCGGCTATCTATGGTCGACCTTGTTTAAATGGTTAAGGATCCTGCCATGATTACAAATGACGGCAAACTAAACTAAAGCTAAATCCCAGGTCGTACTCACTCCAACAACGGCAAAAAGAAAGAGTTGAGAACTGATATTTGTGGACACTACTAGGAAGCGGTTGACAACAAGACCAACGTAAAACGAGCAATACCGATGCAATGAAATCTGGAAGCGGAAACTGAAATCCAAAGATGATCAAATATAAAAGGGGGTGTATGTGCGATATGTGGGAATGACACTCGCATATTTACCTAGCTGGACTATTTTTTTAAACCGCATGTGCGGGCCTTTCGTGCACGGTTCGTCCACTGCAGACATGTAGAACACACAAGTTGATAACATCTTAACAGCAGCCTCCGCACCAATATATCGTGGCAGAATAATCTTAATTTGTTGTAAATACTCCACAAAACACGATGCCAAAGTGCTTTTGCTAATTTACAGATAAAGTCCACCTTATCAATCAAGATCAAGTCCATTCACTTATTTAACTGGACAATATCCACCTACAAATCATTCCACCAACCCAGCCTATATCTTCTTAACCCTTTAGATCCTGCGATTCCGCGGACAAATGCTGCTCACATTTTTACAAAAGAAGTACACAATATTGATAATTACAAGTTACTTTTCAAGAGTAACAATTTCCCCATGTGATGTACATACAAAAATAATAATATTTAGTAATATATTTTTTTACACTTTATCACAAATTACAAAGACAAAATAGAACATTTTAAACAAAGAACTTGACAACATCTTGTCAATGGTTTGTGGTGTGTAAGTGTAAACTATGTTAATGCTAATGATTAGTGTAACTTAATTAAAGAGTAAAAAAACATCTGTTTTAGAACATTTGGAGAGGTTGCACCCTTGTCAGAAACCCAATTGCGAAAATGCAACGAATAACCTGTTGGCTTCAATATTACTGGGATGAGAACACTCTATGAATTTTGGGAAATAGGTTATATACAGTGGTCCGAAGTAAAGCAGCTGACACCATTGATGCAACTGGAAAACCAAGAAAGCTCCTCATTTATTGCACACATAACTTTAATTTCATCAGTATGGGTCACAAAGAGATACTTACATGATGGGATCTTTTTAAATACTTGTTCAGCAAAGAATGTCTGGAAGCGCTGGGCGTAGAACCCGGGTCTGTGTACAGATATTGTGTCCTGCAAGAATACAATGACTTCAACTGATTACGTGTACAAATATAATTGTCTGTACAAGAATAATTTATTATGTGTACAAATTTAACTGGTCATGTCTACAAAGTTATCATGCCTACAAATGTAATGAAAAATAAACAAGAAAACATGAGTTTACGTACGCCTTCGTGTAACATTGACTTGAATGTGTGTTCGAGTTTCTTGGCCATCCTGTAGTTTTGCAGGATGTCAATGATACCAATGTAGAGGAAGAGTCTCTCTCCACGTTGGTTGCGTGCCGGGATGCCACCAACTCTACAACAACACATTAGTATATTCACTGATTACAATTGTTGTAATAAATCATACATAGCAGTGTAGTTTACTAATATTTCCTCTTTTAAAACACTTTTTTTAAAGTCCCTGTTTCCTCAGATATTTTACCAGATATAGGAAAATTTGAAGCCAGTATTTTCAGGTATCATGCATGTCAAATGTGTTGTCGAAACTATGCCGAATAGGTCGCCATTTGAATAGACGGAACAGTGCTGCTATTTTTAGCTGACTTAAGGCACCAGTCTGCGGACTTGAGGTCTAATTGGTAATATAACAAGACAATGTTAACTTGCTAAAGATTATTAAGTTTCAAAGATCTAACGTGTTGTAGCAGGACAGTGCTGAAATATTTACAACAGCCACATTACTGGGTTTGGAAACCAGTTTTACTGCACCACTTAAATGATGTATTGTATCGTAATTCTGTTCACATGTTTGGATATGTCTTCAGACATCTTGAACTCACTGTGAAATCAAGTTCTCTGCATCCTCAACAGGCGCTTTCAGACATGCATTTTCAGAGATCATCCTTGTATTAAGAGCGAGAGAAGGCTTACTGTTGAAAATGGACCAGACATAGAGAAATTCTATTGGCATTCCAGTGAGACACAACAGATTGTGCACACTTACGGAATATCTTCATCTTCAACTGCCAGAGGTTCCGTTGTAGCCTGAATTGACTCCATTGCTGTCGAGTACTGAGCCACTCGTTGTTTCATAGATCGGCCGCGTGAAAATGCTGTCAACATACAAGACGACCATATACCCTCAAGCTCCAGACATCTGATATCTCCAACCATTCCATACAAATGATTAACTTCAAAAAAACCTATACCAAATCTAGATCAAAATATAAGTTGTTAAAACATCATCTTTAAATATCTATAGTAGGTTCTGAACCAACTCATCAACAAAACCCAACATTATTAAGACTGATCCTATATTGAAGCTATGTTTAGGAGTTAACATTTGATTTTAGATTATTCACTATAGCATGAAAGCCCAATAAAACATGACAATTTAACAAACTAAAATATAAGCACAAGCTTCAGTTTGGGATCTTGTTACAGTGCCAACTTCAATCAAAAGCGTACCAGTTGTAGTGATGCATAAAAAATAACATATACATATTTAAATGTGTGTAAAGGGGAAACTAAATGATTTACTATAAAACAACACTGCATAAATAACAACTTCGTGCATAGAAATTATGTACGTAGTTGCCCGGTTTTGTTAATTTGGTGTTTGAATATTGGAGGAAACTCCACACCTGCAAATCTTCAGCCACAATTTTCAACCCTTTCAGAAAAAATAATACATTTTTACTAAATATCTACAACTTGTAAAATGTGATCAATTGTCCCATGAAGAAATGTCTTGGCATGTAAGTATTGTTTGAGCAAATCTCTTTCCAAAAAAGTTACAAAACACATTTCGGTTACAAGTCTTGTGATTTTAGAACTGTTTTAAATGTGTAAACATTTCTACTAATACATGATTTAATTGTTAATTGAATTAAAATTAATTGTTAATTTAATTTAATTGAAAAATTTGGGTGGTTAATTTAATTTAATTGACCTGAGAAATGTGTGAGGTTAATTTTATTTTATTTAATTAGAGAATTTCCGAGTTAATTGCCCCCTGAAGCATGATGACGTCAAAACCAAAACAACATGGTGCACCGTGGGCCTTATCAGGGGTCGGATAAGCAATGGTCCTGCCAGTTTTGTGTGTAAACAAAGGCAAAGATGCTGTTACTTCATTGACACATTGCTATTAATCTGATTATTATGCCGAAAACTAGCTGCTGCATGCCACACTGTCATGGTACTAGTAAACGACATAAGCCATAAGTTGGCATGTGTTGCCACGAGATGAGCAACTTAGGAAACGGTGGATTGTGCTCATTAGAAACGACAATCTTCGCATGAACTCAACGGAACATCAGTATGTGGGCTTCATTTTCATGACGACCGAAGGACTTATGATGAAAAACACCCCTCCTATTTTTTTCCGTGGATACCAGAATGGCCAAGTTGGATCAACAAGTACAACGAAAAAGTGGCCAAAGAATGTTCATCAAAATGTCAGGGCGATCATCTGAATAGTTCATAGTCGAAAATGCCAGAGCTCTTCTGCGTTGGATATTTTGGCAATGTCCCCAGCTGAATGGTGACTCCGTCTCTGGCTACGTCTGATTGTTCCAATGTAAGTATTTAAATCCATCTGTGGTTAAAAATAAATCATAAAAAACCTGATTCATAAAAAAGCCATCAGTAGCACGGTTCAAGAGAACTCCAACATGCCCGGGTACAAAGAAGTTGTGTCCCTTCACAAGAGGCTTGTCAGCAGTGGGTAGCATTAGTTATGTCCCTTCACAAGAGGCTTGTCAGCAGTGGGTAGCATTATAGGGGCACTCGAGGCTTTTCCACTTGCATCAAGAACTGCTACTTGATGTTTCACATAGGCATTTACGAATACTGCAATGGTACAACATCCACGGGTTCTGTCCAATAATGCTACAAGTGGTTCTTCATGCTTTGTAGGTGCTCTTGTAGAATTCGCACTGTAGTCTCAGTCAGGGCCGAAAAAAAATTTGCCATGTCATTACTTTGCAGTTCTTTCACTCTGCAAAGAAAAACATGCAAAAGTAAAACGACACCCTGTAGACAATTACAGCTAGAATAGCTTATATGCAATATAAGGATTCTCATCTTTGTTGTACACTGTATACATGTACTGTTGCAAATTACGTTGTATTTTGTTTAACAATGGCCACTAAAGGCATTATATATAGTTCAATGGGTCAAATAAAAAACATGTATGTCTATCTGTTTGTTTGGAAGTGGCTTTGTATACACTAATATAGTAGAGGACTAATACAGTACAGTAGAACGGTACAACTGTTAAGAGAGGTTCTTTAATATTGCAGACTTGTAGAGAACAGTCAGTGGCTGCTAAAAAGGCTGCTAAGCCATAGCAAATGACAAATAAATAAAATTAATCTGCCAAACAATCGCATTTAACCCATTGACATATACAACTGTTATTATAAAATTTAGTACAAGCACAAATATCAAAATTATTCATAGTAAGGCGAACATATTAAGGCAATTTACTATTTGTGGCTGTCCTTGTACTCACCATATTCAATAACCTACACTAAAATAATAAACAGATATATATATATATATATATACATTTTCACACAAATTAGGCACATCGATATTCTTTTTAATCAATTGAGTGCCAACAAAGCGTTGGTAAAGTTGTTTTTGAGTGACATATTTACAATTATATCGAGCGACAAAAATAGTTACCAATACAAGCCAGTTAGGGAGCCTCAATTTCTGCAACGTGGGGCATTAAATGTAAACAAAATCATGGGGTTGTTGCTAACTTTTATGGTTGTGTGCAGTTTCGTCCGATATTTTGTAAATGTAACAATTCTGTGTATTAAATTTTTTTTTATTCCATTTCCCCGTTGACTTGTGAAAGCCGAAAGGCACGTGGACAGAGTACTACTCAGTCTCTGTGTTATTGACAATTACCTTCGTAGGAGCATCAAAAGACTTTGCAGTCCTGGTCATGAGGCCTCGGCGTGCAATCCAATGCTTGAGCGCTTCGGTTGTGTTCTTGTCTTTCTCCGGTAAAATTGTACCCGTGATGTCATTTTAGCAAAACAAAACTAACACCTTTGCTCTGCCATAGTGTTGTGTGCTAATCCATTTACCAAGGCGCGGATTACAGCTCAGGCAGCAACGCAGGACACCTAATTATGGCCATGGTGCACCACTCATCTTGTTTGTTTTGAATGCTGATGTCATCATACAATGGGTCTATTGTAATTTAATTAATTAACTTTTCAAGTTAATTGCCCAATGCCTGCCCGGCACTAACGTTGTATTTCACCAATCCACCCTTTAAAAAAACAGTCCTTTTGGAAATCAACCTGACTTCTTAGAAACGCTGACGATGTTTCCATAGTAACGATCGCGTGTGCTTAGATCTTCAAACCAGCTTTATTTGTTCACAGTGAACACAGAACAAATCGTCTGGTTACTGCGATTCCAGTACACATCAGTATTATATCTACCAAACTAAATCATGTCCTTAAACCAGCAAATATCAGCGCTAATGTAGTTTATTGTGCCTTTGAAGATATAACAGAAATGGCGCATAGATGTGACATGGTGATCCCACTGGATAACAGGCCAATTAAAATGATCGTAAACATGCCCTACCACGTGTTTGTCAGATGGCTGGCGTAACCTGATATCGTAGAAGACAACACGTTACATATTCAAGGGCTGTTGTGGCAGTAAATTAAGGGGACAGGTCAATATTAGAAATGGCCAACAACACGTAAAATGTCATTGAAAATCGTCACATTTCAAGCATGATACGTGTATCTATCGACATCTGTTATCACTGTTATCACTAACAATCAGGAAATGTTACCTAATTCAGTTTTTTCTTTAAAACTACAACACTTACGAAGCTGCAATTTGGCATATGAACGTATCTTAGGCAACATTACACAAATTTTTATTACGATTGGTGAAGGGTTTGTGTTAAAAATACACTTCAACTTTAGGCTGTCATTCCATCTTTTTATTTATTCATGGTGGTGTAGCAGTATTTCAACTACAATCTGTGAAGAAATGGATAATAATTAGTTATTTATCTTAAAAACGTTTACTGAAACTACTCAATTCAAGACAAGCATATAATAGCCACCCAAGCTACCTTAACTTTCAGTCAGTATGGTTTTAATCAGACTGCACAGAATTAAGTAACATGTTCTTGTATAAAAACTGATTTTGTTGAATATGATATCATGCAGAGATGGAAATATGAAATTTTTTATTAAAATTAAGGTGGCATTTGTACGGACATTAAACTGTTCAGTAGCATACAGGACACCACATGATGAAAATTTAATAATTCGGAGACATTCAATCTACTTACAGCGAATTCGTGCCCCAACTTCTGCCGTGGAATAGCCCTCCTTCAGGGAAGGGCTTACACTTGTTCCTGCACTGGTTGTGCTTCCACCGCCGCCACTGCCGGAACTAGCTCCTGTGTCTCCGGCCTGGTTCTACGACCAACCACGACTCGCATCAGAACACAAATACACAACACAGGAAGATGTGGTATAATACCAGGGTAAAAATACTCTGCTATAGGTTTCGAGAATTTTGTATTTTTATTGCCAAGAAGATTTGTAAAAATTGTCTGTTCAATGGTTGTTTAAAATCTGTAGTAATATCTGCATCATGCGACGTGTGTGTTGTGCAGGTCAATATTTCTAGTTCAGTGTAAAGCACACCAGCTATTGAGATAGTATATAACAAGGCTCAAGTTACTACCAGACTTGTTGGCCAGGTCAAGTCAAGTATCAAGTCATTGACCTGCAAGTCAATTCAAATCTGAAGTCAATGAACTCCAAGTCCAAGTCAAATCTCGAGTCATCTCTCTGAATTCCAAGGGTTAACCAATCACTATGATTTTCTGGTTTCTTTGCGGAAATTTTAATAGAAAATGCCCCGCCACGACAATCATAATATGTACTTACTAATTACTGTGTATGATGCCGCCGGGCACAACAACATGGTCTCGTTTTTGCATGTTTCGAGCGACCAGACTTGTTGGAAAGTCATAAATTGGCAAGTCAAGTTAACCATTTCAGTACTACAGCCCTGATCTGCTGTGACCACTGAATATTGCATTCCCAGTGAATATGCAAGAAAATCAACTGCATCACTTCAAGTTAAGATTTCAGCAACAAAAATGCATTTTATGAATAGGAATATTATGTATGTTCTGAAAGTACTATAATCATCGAGTAAAATGAGCCATATCATTTAACATTTCGTCGTCATGGTAACCAGCAATCCAAGATGGCCACCACAATTTCAACACTTTTGCAGTTGCTGAACACAGTTGTACGCCAATGTACATATGTAAACTACTTATGTTGATTATGCTGCAGGAGTGTACTATGATATCAAATACAATATAAATTACATTTTGTGGAGTACGAGAAAGTGAAAAACAAGTTATTTATCTGTATATTAAACATGTATGACATAAGTGTTCATTTGTATATTTGCTAACACATTCATTGCTACAGGACCGATTCCAATCAAACTTTGCATATTGACGGATTCACAGACACCTTTTTCTTCTAACAAAAATGAAACTACGCATCATCCAGCATTGATAGTACAGTGTGCAGCTCATCGTCAGCGTTTACACCATCACATTCATCATCACGAGTAGCCATTGAAAATACTCCCACTGTCAGTATCCGTTTTGCCTCCGGCTTGGTCGCTAAGTTCGCCAACATCATTGTTGTTTCGATCGTCAACATCCGACAAAGATTCATTGCCAAAACTATCAAATAATCCGTCCAAACCATACGGCGGTAAATTGTCAGTTGAAGTAATGCTGTCCGCCATTGCGGCCATAGCAGACTTTGATAATCCATCATTAAAAACGCGAAAATCTCCGTAAGATCATATTGAGCAATAATAAACGAATGCCGCTACCGAATAGCTAATTCATTCGCCATGACAACCGTATATAACAAGTGGCTCCACTTAGTGGATAATTATGAGTAAAAGCGATTTAAATGGTGAACGTAGCCAATGCTGGTATACCAGCCTGTCATACTGTAGCGTCACACACCGCGAGGCCGGTGTACCGGCCTGTCGTACTAAAATGATTAAGTCTCAAGTCAACGTCCTCCAAGTCAAGTCTTCAGTCAACTCTCTGAATTCCAAGTCGTCACAACTCAAGAAAATGAGTGGGACTTGAGTCAGCCCCTACAACTCGAGTCAACATGTCTGGTCACTGCATAAAGTTATTTACAAGAGTAAATATATGAAATAGGTCACCAGCATTACACAGCTTCATTGTTACAACTATCACCATGAACAATAGGTCACCAGCATTACACAGCTTCATTGTTACAACTATCACCATGAACAATAGGTCACCAGCATTACACAGCTTCATTGTTACAACTATCACCATGAACAATAGGTCACCAGCATTACACAGCTTCATTGTTACAACTATCACCATGAACAATAGGTCACCAGCATTACACAGCTTCATTGTTACAACTATCACCATGAACAATAGGTTGTTAACCAAAAAGTGTATAACTTATCTTTATCATGACATAGTGGCAAGGGACACCTACCTTGTCTCTGAGTGCTTGGTCTAGATTGTGAATGCCCACTAGCAGACTGTAGTCCATGATCTGGAAGCTTTGCAAGACCTGTACAACAACTCATTCAAGTTATGTCTGTGTCAAATACATTACCTCGTACTACAGCCATTGTCAGCACATTCTAACTGGCACTAGGACTACTTTTTTGCGACTAGTCAGCTTTTATATTTCTAAAAAAATTACCAGTGCCTATATTCAAACAAGGAAACACTCACGCCAAAATTTGTCTATCAAATACTTCCACAATTAGACATTTTCCATGAGAATTTATCAATAAAACATAAACCAACAAAATATTTAATCTTACGCGACAATCCCGCTGTATTGTGTTTATCAGAGCGCTGTACGTGTCTGATTCCAAATATATTCCATCAGGATGGTTTGCCAAGAAGTCAAGATCTTTTAACGTAGGACAGTGCTTTGCTTTTTCGCGCTTGGACGCCCTCCGCTTGTAGCTGCTGCCCTTCAGATCATACTTCTCATGCAGTCTCACTGACAGTGGCAACAGGTTGTTCATAACAATGAACCGGATGTTCTTTCCTCCACACTGAAAGCAGCCAAGTGGGACATGAAGCAGACCAAGTTCACAAGATCACTGCGATCAAACTGGCTGACATTGAGTAACATAATTTGTGATGCATTTCAGTGCACCTCCATTCAGTGTTTGATGTACGAGGAGCAAGATCTTGAACTCCACTCGTACTGCTATCAACAGCCAATGCAAGGAAATCTTAAGATGTAGGGAAAGGTTATAAGAACACATCAATCAGGACCATCCCACTGCCATGCGACAGACCATAGTGGCCTAGATCTAGCCCAACAACCTGACAGCACTAGCTACATGCCATGCGACAGACCATAGTGGCCTAGATCTAGCCCAACAACCTGGCAGCAATAGCTACATGCCATGTGACAGACCATAGTGGCCTAGATCTAGCCCAACAACCTGACAGCACTAGCTACATGCCATGCGACAGACCATAGTGGCCTAGATCTACCCCAACAACCTGGCAGCACTAGCCACATAGAGGCATCCAAGATTCAATAGGGTTTATTGGTGGAATATGGCCACATTCAGCATTTATACAGATTTGTTTCAAATTTACAAAAAAAATCCATTTTTCTAGTGAAACCTAGTGGATTTAATTTGTTGTAGATATATTCCATAGCCTGATAGATGTCGACATTTAATTGGAATCAGAATACAATAGACAAATTAACCAATAAAAAATTTCACTTTCAAATAAAAAAATACAGATTTCAACATGAACAATATGGCATGCCTGAAATATGTATGTGAATGGTGTGTAATAATGTCCATAAGAGTCAGTTGGCAAGAACATATTAGCAGCTACTTGGTAGACTGCTACGACATACTAAGGAATGCAATGACTGTTTATTATTTGTATATGACCTAATGTGTATTTTGTTCTCTGCATCATGCTTTTTGTGCAAATAAAAATTACAACAACAACACTTACCTGATAGCAAAAAAGGCCATAAAACTTTGGTAGTAATGTCCTCGTGTTCTGAACTAGATTCTACAACGAGAAAGCAAGAATGCAGTGTGAAATAAACATATGCACTATAATCACTAGTAATAGAGAAAACATTTGCTTGGCCATTAGGTTTCTGAACCTATGGTTTGGCAATCCGCACTAGCTATAGCCACAGCTTAACAAACATCTGCTAACAGGGCAGTGAGCACTTTCTAACAGTGTACTTCCTTACTTTGTTTAGGTTCAGCTCCTTCAGAGGCAGTGTAAAGTGTAATGCAAGCATTATCTTCCCTAATACAATATTATTTTATTTCTTTAAAGATAGACAACAAATACATACATCTCAAAACACCACTAAACAATGTGCTGATGAGATTTTGTATTAATTAACAAGTATGGAAAATAAAATATTAAATTTGTCAATTTTCATAGTAAACATTACATATAAATTTCATATGGACAACATGTCCAGGGTTTTTGTTAAGAGCCGGGACCCGGGTATTTTACCCGGCTATGGCAGTCCATGTACCCGGCTATCATAGAGAAAGGCCGATTTTTATTACCCCTTATGTCGGCTAATGACCGACCCGCTTTTGCATTAAACATTGCAGCGTCGATGTCTCATAGATGATCACGCCATGGCCCATCTGGCAGCAAAACAGCGCCGGTCAACAAATGTCATTTTGCGTTAATAAACGCCAGTTTTAAATCATTCGCACATACATTTTACGCATATCCAAAGCATATTTGCTTCCCACAATTCGTAGCGTCACTTGTGGTTCATAGTTAGTAGACAGCCTGCCAAGTGCCTAGCGGACAGATCGGCAACCATGCCTTAGGCGTATCGGTGCTAGTTCAACGAAATAAGATGTCTACGGAACAGTCGTGCATTTTTTTTAAGCAAACGTAAGAAAATGTAACGTTTGTTAAAGCATATCCGGAAATGTTAAAGTCACTGAACTTGGCCAACAACAAGCACGTTCGGTTACGATATGCCATTTTGTTTGGTATGAAAGCACCGCCTTCTTGGCTATCTATCGGTTATTTCGGTAGTCCCGCCTCTTTTTGGCAAAGTTGAATTTTCTTACCTTGAAAACGGGGCCCAATTCCCAAAGACCTCCTTATTTGGCATTGAACGTATGCAAATTAGCGCCGGAACTGGCTGAAAGCGAGTTCAGGGGTCATTCACCCTCCATGTGGAGCTTTCGTGACGTGTTTGTTCGCAATCCCACAATGCTATGCGCTGCCTAGTTTCTTGTTTACATTTTCGAAGTTGTTGCTAAAGAGAAACGTTTCGATAGCCTATAAATGAACGATATTATAGTCAGATACACTGTTTAATCGATATGCCGCCAAATAAACCAAACGTTTTACGCAAGCATCATAGTCAGTGTAATGAGGAACATCATTGGTTGGGACAAAATGACCTTGTCGAAGCAGACGACAGTACTATTGTCTACGTCTACGACTGGCACTGACAGCCAACACCGGGAACGATGGCACAGCTACCGATACTAGCAACATTTTGTCGTACTACAGTCGCTTCTGCGCAGACAATTAAACTACTAGTGCTTTGAAATCTTACGACCAAGCCGGGTCAAATGAACTGAGCAGTGTCTAGGTTGTGACACTGTCACCGACTGTCATTGACATTGTCATTGTGTCTGTGACATTGATCTCATAAAACATGTTTCTACAGCATGTTCGATTCAAGCATGTCTAATCGTATTGTCTGTTTTTTGTAATCATTCTGGCTATGCAAGTTTTTTATGTTGGCTATAAGTACTTGCATTGTGGATGTGGGGGGAGTAAACTATGATATAATTGTATCACTGTTAATGAAATATTATTTTTAAAACATTCAGATATTACACATAAATGCTAAGACTATCGCAATATTGTAATTTGCAACATTTAATATTTGAAAAAAAAATAAGTCATTCAAACTTTTAAAGTTTCCTCAGTTTTTCCTTTAACTTTAACCAATGTTTAGACACAGACGTTCTCTCAGTTTCCCTTTTTTGAGGGGGGGTTATTACATCTCCCAAGCCAACCACCCAATATATACCAGATTTAAATTGATGGTATTCTTTATCTAGCCTGCATTTCAGAGTTAGTGATGACTGAGTGTCATGCCAAGTGAAAATTCTCTGAATTTGTGTGTTGGCGATAATTACTTGCATTATGGATGGGGGGTAAACTATGATCTAATTGTGTCACTTTTATTGAATTTTACTCTTTAAAATATTCAGATATTGTACATAGATGCTAAGGCTATCACGATGTTTCTCATTTGCAACACTTTTTTTGTGAAAAACATCAAAATAACAGTTGACTTATATTCAAGCAGCTGCAGTTCCATCAATAAAATTGAAGATAATCTTGAAGTGTCATTATATTATTTATTTTTACTTAGCAATTGTTGAAAACATCCTTGTGTAAACAAGAACTGTAATACAGTGGAACCTGAAGAGATTAAAAAACATTAATCATGACGTATCAATGGTTTGGTCAATTGTCACATAAATTAATTACAATAATTTTATTGCATAACTTGACGTTACATCTTAAATGCAGGTACAAACACATTATATAAAAGTTTAAAAGTTCCTGGTGTATCCACACTACATACATAGTAACTTGGCCATAGGCTGAGCATGATAAGTGGTCCCTGGTTTGGGGTTCATGATCCCTGCTATAGCCACACTTAACAAAACACCTGACATCCATATACAAAGGTCTTAAAACACTGAAAAGACTGATACAGTGGGAAACACTGCACCGTGATAGTACTCACCATGTAGTAGCCGGGCAGAAGTTTCTGTAAGAACTCAGCTTCCTTATGCTGCAGTGTCTTAATGATGAACTCCTCGTCATCAGTGATGTAGAATATGCTGCCGCTGGCGCCCGGGTTCGACAGCTCTGTCAGTGGGTCGTTGCACATTGACAGCTGCAACAGATGTTCTACTGCTGTTCACATTGCAAATTTTCTTTCAGCATTCTATATGTCAGAACATCATGACTATCAGATGTCATATGACCTACTCATTAGGCAATGTGGATTCAGGCATGTTTGTAGTCCCACAAGAGCGTTATCGTGGCTCCCACTGAGAACCTAGGATGTTTCGTCCTGTGAAGTATTTTCATGTGGATATTATTTTACGTTAAACCTATTCAGTTACAGCAGACTTGAATATCTGTGCAACTTACGCAGTTCCACATGGTTGAATGCTAAACTCACACAATCACCACAAAGCACAACTCTATTCTGCCCATCCATGTGATAAAATCACATTTATTTGCAAATCTTTGAAAAATAACAATAAACTGAGACAAAATGTGTACTTTTCATAGTATCACAGAAGCTCAACGAACTGTTGTGACTATATCATGTAAAATCAACGACAACTGCTACAAGTATTTAGGTTGCATGTGAGGTAAAAAAAATTCACTGTAAAGTGTAAAAATAGCTGCCTTTGAAAAAAACAACGTACCAGAAAGTCGTCAGGCTGGATGCCAAACAATTCTCGAAAGTATCTAAACGCAATAGGTGCATACGCCTTGAAACGGAAATCGCTGTAGTGATGCGCCGGCGTCAGAGTGCTTCCTTCACTGAAATACAAGCACACGAATACATAACAACCCACCGAAACAAAGCTGGAGGCAGGACAATCTACACCAGTCATGATGAAAATTGTTACAGGAAAACTGTAATAGGAGTGATATCTTATGAAGCGATGCTGTCATAGTTTTATTTGTTAACTTGGAAAATACAAACAGTTTGTGCATATCAATCAGTAAAATTTCAACATTGCTCAACACAGTACCTTGTAAGTGATTATGTAATATCAATACTAGATATATTGGGTAAACTGTCTTTGTCCAGGTACACTCCGTCTGCATCGCTTATCTTACCTTTACATTTCAGCAGCCTTATCAAAGAGATGTACAAATATTTTTCAAATAAACTCACTATTTGGCAATAGCTAAACCCGCCAAAATCACAGATATAGATGAACCAAATCACTGTGGACTGATCAAAGATAAGGCTGAACCAAATCACTGTGGGCTGACCAAAGACAAGTATGAACCAAATCGCTGTGGACTGACCAAAGACAAGATTGAACCAAATCACTGTGGACTGACCAAAGATAAGGATGAACCAAGTCACTGTGGACTGACCAGAGACAAGGATGAACCCAATCACTGTGGACTGACCAAAGACAAGGATGAACCAAGTCACTGTGGACTGACCAAAGACAAGATTGAACCAAATCACTGTGGAATGACCAAAGATAAGGATGAACCAAGTCACTGTGGACTGACCAGAGACAAGGATGAACCCAATCACTGTGGACTGACCAAAGACAAGGATGAATGTGAGCACAGCACAATGGTGTTGCTCTCAGATGCAACATTCTTAGAGTAGTATATTTCAGTGATAACTAACACTAAGAAACTAATCCATGGTTTGACTCGTAATCTTAGATTAAGATTAGACTGGTGCCCACTTCACAGTGTAGCACCACTGTCACAGCCCTCCTGTGTGTAGTGTCTAGTGCCTCTATGGAATGATTTAAGAACCAGATTAGTGAGCATTTTATATAACATTTGTTGAAAAGTGAGTCCCACATATTTCTGCCGGCTTCCAAATACAAGCACAGTGGAAGTCCACCAATTTCCAATGAAAATCAATGCCTGATATGGATGGCAGAGAACCAAACAACCTTGAACCTGTCAGTGGCTCAAGGTCATGGACAAAAGACATCACAAAGGACCAACTAGGTAGCAGAATCAAATTAACATTTGAAACATGCACGTGTGTGTGCCATGTACAAACACCAAGCACGCGTTCATTTCAATTCTCAGTTCGCTTAACTTAAGTCAGACAGAGAGATCGGGTGTAGGCATGTCTGAACGGGGTGGTGGGAGATGATATAAACGCTGTCAAATAGGGTGGCTGGTCATTCAGAAATGCTTAAAATAAATTTTCAAAATCTGCAACTGTTAACTCTTTTCAATGATGACTTGAATCAAATGCTTAAATTACAAAAAGCAGTAACATATTAATGTTATCAGCTTTTCTACCGACACTAAAAGTTTTTATTGTTAATTTAATTTAACTGAATTAAATTGTTAATTTAACTGAAGAATTATGGGTGAGGTTAATTTACCTAGATAATTTCTGCGTTGGTTGTAATTTATCATGTTAGCTGCCCTCATCATATCTGGTAGACTTGCAAACACAATGCCTTGCGTGGTTTGTCCATTGCATTACCACTATCAACATGTTTTTATGACATTTCCATATCATAATAAATGTGATATACATAAAATGTGTCAACTCGATGGGTGATTATTTCACTACCCAATTACAAGCAGCAAGCCAACTATGTGAAGAAGTCATAAAACAGACAGCACCTTGGATTGGACTATATCAATGGCTCACCTGAAGTGGTGCGTGTATTGAAACCTGAGGATCATACGACTTTGTCCTTGATTCCAAGGTGGTCATATTTGGGCAGAGGAACTTAGGGGATCAGTGTGTTTCCTTGCTCCTATTTGGCTCATCCCATTTTAATCAGGGTTCCTACATTTTTGTAACATAAAGTTCCATGACTTTTGTATACTATCATCAACCCATCAGTATCATGTTATGTGATGTAATGTGTATGCATTTTATGTACATAGGTATGTATGAATACACCAAAACCAAAATGATGTTGTGATGAAAAAGATCAAAAGAGCTCCTTCGAAACAATTACTAAGGCATTACATTGGCTGAAATCACCTCATGCCTCATTCCACTTAGAGTTCGCCCAACTAGAAGCACAAATACAAAATGTAATCTATGTCTTCATGTGAAATTGCAGGATGGTGGTTTACTGTTCATTAAAATATCAGGAACTCATACATAAAATAAAACACTGTTTTCAAATTCCACTAACTAATACGGTACGCGAATGAAATAAAAAGTACCAAGGTAGCAGTGGTTAAACACTGAAATAATTACAAACTACTTGGCGGAAATTAAAAATGCACAGTGTTGCCTAAACATATTCATAAAATTACTGGTTCAAAGAGGGTGACTTCTAGAACAATTAGGATGGCATCTACAACAGTGACCAAATCTGCTCTTGGCAGGAGTTTTCACCTAAGCTGACATTGACGATACATTTTTAGTTTGTTAATTAAGTGCTATTTGTTTTTACAAAGCAGAATATTGTATGATATTAACAAGGTTTCGGCATGAATTATTTTCTTGTGTTTGGAACAAGTAAATATTCCCTGCTAGCTACTTTCTAACCTATCATACCGAAACACAGAATTGACAGAAACATCTCATAAAAACACTGAGCTGTCTCTTAATGACTGCTCCGATGCCCTGCTACAAATAACCACATCCCAATCTGTCACAGATACTGCACAAGCAGAATCTGAATCACCAAAAAACATCAGAACATTAAAGATAACTAACAGAAGCAGCAAGGGAATGTTCCTTGAACTGAGTTAAAAGTCTGCCGATGCTGGGCTTTTACAGTGTGTATGTACTGTTCCACTGGGAGAGTTCTATAGGCGCAACAGATGCATTCGCTAATCCACTACGGGGCATCCTCAAAGCACCAGACAAGCTATAATTTGTGAGAATAAAAATAGCAGTGCCTAGTACCACAGGGATTGTCTGTTGTTCTGAAATAAACTATCCCTATTTGCTAGAAAAAACATGTCCATGTATACTTTTTTGTTTCTTTATATATATAGTGAAGCTGAAAGACCGTAGAATGTTTGCTCATTATTATCAGCTGTCATGTTATAATAAATATCATAATAAAAAAGAACAGTATTTATAAAGTCATATCTCAAGAATAAAATTCTGTTCTTGGATGCATATTACACTGTATACAGCACCAACTGAATCAAATTCATGTGCACACTCATGCATATATGTTTACTTTTTAATATATGTATATATATCATAAGCATATAATTACCTTGTTAAATCAAATATAATGCAAATTTGCTTCGTTATCTTAGGTTACCAAAAACAATTATATTGTGCGTAGGGGTCATCCACTGCAATAAATGTTACCGAGACTCTGCAGATACGCTGTTGTTGGGAGTCAGACAACTGCCACAAAGCTACTCTCTTAGCGTCTGTCAACTGGTGTTACCACAATAGTGAGAATGATGTTGATCAGGGTTGAAAAAATCATGATTAAAAAAAAAATTTATCGGATTTTTTTATTTATTTTAATTTTTTAAAATTGCTGATGGTCAACATTCCTAAACAATTATGTAGCCAGGTGAAACAGTTTATGCTAGTAGTGCTACTCAGAAAGTTAGTAGTATGCAGAGTATATCACTATTTGATGTAATTTTTACCTCCCAAACCAAAAACTGCAGACATATTTCATCTACTGCGGGCGAATGTCCACATTTATGTTATGTTACATGACGGTAATAGGAGTTAGGTTGCGATATGGATGCAGAAAGTATAGCAAAAAAACAAACATAATATTTTGAAGATTTTTAGGTTGTTACATTTGTGTCATCTGGTGAATGACTGTGCTCAGCCTAGTGAAGTACGACATCAACTCATCACAGGTGCCACCTGGTGAATGACTTACCTACCATACTAAGACCAATGTCGCGGCAATAGACAATGGAACGTACAATGAAATGTCACTTGGTTTGGAATAATCCATTATAATTCATATATCCATTGGATAAAAAAGAATTACTAAGATTAAACACAGGGTTTTAAAACTGTCACGGGAATGAGGTTAGTCAGCACATTTATGTGGATCCAACAATCTTGGGTTTATCACAATTAATTGGGGAAACATGTTGTTCACATCTACCATGAGAAGTCAAATACATCTCCTGTATTTTAGTACTTACTCTCCTCTACAGATTCTTTAAGGGCAGTGGATAGATCACTCTAGTTTTTCTTTCTTAACAGACCATGCTGAACCAGATCAGGGGGCCATCGGTTGAGCTCATGCATGAGGAACTCCTCCATCTTGCTTTGGTTGTCAATAACAACAGTGATTCACTGGAAAAAGACGTTGGGGTTGATCTCACACTTCTGGCCCCTGCAGGTAAGCTCCTGAGCCCACACAGCCATATTGATAACCCGGTCACCCCTCTTCATCTTGATGCCTGTGAATGGCACCCCAAACAGTTTTGCCGCTGCAGCTCTTCCAACTTCGAAAGTGTCATCACAGTTGACGTTCGGAGCGGCAACTACTCAGGTTGAGGGTCCTTATCTGCTGTAGATAGAGACGTGCATATATGGCATAAGCGAAGTGGCCAGCAGCATGGAATACTGGTATCATTTCCTCTGTACAAATGCAAAGTTGGCAGTCCACGTTGAAATCATGAAGAGCTTCAGGAGACCCACCAATCTGATATACTGCACCCACAGCTTGGAGGGCCTGCTCCTCCCCACAGGCTCATCCAACAGCAGCTGAATATGTGTGCTAAAGGTAATCAATTCCTCATCAACTGCCACCACAGTGGGGTTGTGTGAGTCCCGAGCAGACTCGAGCAGCATCTTGAGGTGATTGGTGTCGACTCCTTTCAGAGCATTTGGAGACCTCAGCAGATCAGACATTAGCGATGCAGTTGTGGACAAGAGCTCGCGAGTATGCATGCATATTTGGCACTGAGTTCCCAGCATAGTCCATCTCCCAGCAGGCATCAATGCCAGCACCTGACACCATGTAGAACATCACGAAGTGAAAGCCCTCCAGCCTCACGATGACACCTTCAAGTTGTGGAGACGAAAGCACTATCTCAACTGTTTGGCTGTGTTGGATCACGATTTATAAAGGAGAGCGGAGCAATGCTGGCCTTCGCCTTCGTGGCTGTCAGCCCAGGACGGATGACAAGAGAGACCGAGGTAGGAGACCCACAAGTTATCCAGGTGGGCGTTACCCATCTTCAGCTTATGGAGAGGTTCAGGAAGAGGAAGGGGCTCGAACACCACATACTTCAACCCCAATGTGGTTTGTTTTTTGTAGGCCTTCAACGGAATCTTGTTGTAGCTGCCAATGACTGAGGCTGCCTCGACCTTTGCCGGAAGCTGAAGTGGAACATTTTCAGCTTGAAAAGAAGGTGTGGTCACTGCTATTCCATCCATTGCATGGAAAGTCCCGTGCTCTGTTGCAGTGATAATGCTGACGTCGACATTATCAAAGACAAATTGCACAAGGCCCTCCACAGAGTCCGGCGGGGGGAAGAGTAGTCTGTCAGCTACGCATTGACCAGTTTTACCACCTCATAGTACCTCTCAGTATCAGCCAACCCAAGTATGCTGAGAATGTCAATTACATGCCTTGACCCATACTTCTTGTGGATACATGTTGCCAAAGTAAGTAATAGGGGAGAAATGTATGACCTTGGGTGGCACACAACTATGATGGCCTGACCAATAGCACACTTCTCCTCACAGGCTGTCTGGGTTCTGTGAGGTGATGACATCCTGGATGAACCTCTGGTGGAGAGCTGGAGGAGCAGGCATAGCAAGAGACTCAGAATTCAGAAATGTTATATTCTTCTCTTCGTGTATATCTGCATCACCCCCACAGTACCCAGCAACACCACGCAAGGGTTGGCCTTTCATAAAATTTACTCTACAGAATACGTGGTATCTTGCTTCCTCTGCCACATGGTCATGTACACCCCACAAGGTCATGTACACCCTCTAGCCTGCATAGAACAGTGAGGCCCAGCTGACTGTTTCCTACTTCTGACCACCTCTCTCAGTCGTTCAGTTTGTACTGTCTCAATTTTGGAGACAGACCGGTGAGCCATTCTCCAGATGGCTCCACTTAAATAAAATTACAATACGGGTGATGATATTCAATTAGAAATGCTAAATTACAATAGGAATTTGAAACTTCAATACAAAACACTCTAGAATGTTTTAGTGGTGTTAGTTGGATAGAGCATGGTGGAAAACCCTACCCTAGACTGCAACATTTGCACTCTAGCGCAAGTGGTTAAAAAAAATCGTTAACCAACGGGTTGCCATCATCTTGGATGCCATCTTGAATTTTGAATTTAGCATAAGGAGGGTTCATGGGGATTTTTAGTATGTTACTCTGGACCCTTTCAGGGATCTGTAGTGCAAAAATCAGCTTTTTGCATTGAACTTCCATGGTATTTTGCCTAAAACTCTTGGACTATCGTACTAATGCCACTACATAGTACCATGGTAAACTAATGAATGACTATGTTTGCCTTCCACTTTATGAGACCCTAAATACGCTACTGCTCTGTTACAACATAATTCGCCAACCCTAGGATATGGCCTGCTGTGAATTAGTGCAAACAACACGCATTCTATACTACTGCGAGATGCAACAGGAATGGTGTTAAACGTTGTATCGTCTTAGACACTGCATTGTTACACCAGTCCTCTCACAAATATGACCAAACAAACAATAAACTTGGCTGAGCATGCATTTGTTGGTGCATATGACACTAAGTGTAAATGTGATATGCATCATACGTGGAACGATGTCAACATCTTCATTTCTGCATTTTCGCAAAGGAATGGTGCAAGTCAATCGAGGCAAAATTGCAACGGTGAATAATCGCTAAAATATACGAATGAAACCAAAACAGTGACGCAAACTGCAAATCTCATGCAAAAGGGCATGTGTTAAAACAAACCAACGAAACCAAACAGAAACAGAAAATCGTCACTCAGAACTACAAACAACAGCAGGAACTATGGTGAGTGCCAACTAACGCCCCTAGTGGCAAGCCTGCAAGCTGCACACTGACGACAGACGACGAATGCATGAGCAAGCCATGCTGCCAGGGGTGTGGAACGAGAGAACGAAGCGGCAACATCGAGCTGCATAATCGCTTACCTGGGGAAAAACACAGTCTCTACGATTGTGAAATCTTGCAACAGCAAGTCGCGTTTGGGTTTCGTAGAGAGGCTCGTAATACTTTGGCCGATGCCGAGCTGAATGGCAGCCATAAGTTCCGTGGTGGGTTTCTGTGTGTGTAAACAAAAGAGAAGAGACAGGGAGGTTATTGCTTACCTCGGGAAAAACAGGCTTTCCATAATAGAAAAGTCCTGTACTAACAAGTCACGACGGGGTTCGGCTGCCAGCCCGCCCACGAACTGTCTAATCCCCGTCTGTATGCATGTCATCAGCATCGACGTCGGTTTCTACAGACACAAAACACCTCTTGTGAACATGCATTTTGTTGAGCATGCATAGATGTGTGCATAAATGTATGCAAGCACCCGCAGCACTCAGAACCATCACCAAGTCGAGGCACTAGAAAACAAAACATGACTTGAAAGTGGCATTTCACAAATGTTTTAGATCTTTCTAGGTCAGATATACATGTAAATGCAAACGCCCGCAGGCACTCCACATACCAGGATTTATTTTAATGGGTAAGATTCTGACAAATAAATGTTTAGTATTTGCACTGTTGACATAATATGCCCACATAATAATATATTACATTTAGAATATCTGTTATTGTCAAGTACGTCTCTGGTATCTCAGTGCAGCTTCTATTAATATACTGTATTTTCATCACTGAAAATTCACCTTAATGACAAGAAAATGTAATGTGTATCAGAGTAAATATTTTAATTTGTTGTTTTATGCACTCTCACACATCTATTAAGTACTCTACTGGGACACCACACAAACACACACCAATTACATACAAACTGTTTGTGTGATGTGTGCATGTGTATCAGCGTGTCTGCATGCATCGGTGTTACATGTGCACATCTGTGCCACACACATTAGTGCATGTGTGTGCATGCACACGTAACATATACACAAACACAGTTTGTATGTAATTGGTGTTGAATTGTGTAGTAGCCCTATATAGTACTCAATATCTGTCTACAATATCTGTGTGTATGCGTTTGTGTGTGCGTGCGTATGCATCTGCTGTATGTATAAACATTTGGGAGTACATGCATCTGTATGTGTGAATGCATCTATGTGCACGAATGCACACATTGCATCTGCATCTGTATGTGTGAATGCATCTACGTGCACGAATGCACACGTGTGCATGTATCTGTGTGTGCATGTCTGTGTGCATGTGAGTGGATACGCTGCATGAACATGCTATGTCAAATCCACATAATATAAATCCTGTAATAGTTGACACATGGCCAAAACAAACATTAATCTCTTTGTCTGAAATGGCCAGGTTTACCCAGTCTCAGTGATGTCTGCCATAAATAGTGTTTATGAATGTAGTATCTGCAGCTTACATGGCATGTTAGTCAACAGCACAGTATGATATCTGAGACAACTGTGTAATGACAGCAGATGCTGTATTCACACATATGAGCAATGCAGCATCACGGGCAGTGATAAACTGTTTTTAGAAAGATAACCCAGTATGTATAAATTTGCCTCCCCCAATACCTCCCCCCAACTGGTTGCTGGTTTATATAAACTGTGTGCGGAGCAGCATGATACTAGGATTAGGAAATTAGAAGATCCATTTCAAACAATTAATGCATAATTCATGTGTGCACAATCAGATATTTATTTTACACTACTCATGTATAAGTAAAAAGATTGAAAGTACTGCAATGTGCTCTTATGACAGTTAGCGTTAAATCTTTAAAATAAACCCTGGAGTCACCACATAATTAAATGCACATGTATGTTTAACGTAATTGTAGCTGTTAAACATAGGAGCAAAACGAAAAATATTTGTGGGAGAAGACAAATATGACTTTTGGGTTGCACAATGCTTCGCTAATTGAGAATGTGATAAGAAAACAAACACCAGACAAACATTGACATTTATAATATATAAATATATAATATTTAAGTTTCAGCTGTTAACAATGACTACTGAAGTACATGTTATTTGTAATACCAGAAACAATCCAACTAGCTGCTGGATTTAGTTGGATGAAATCTATCAGATGTCTAGTGGTGTTATTTATTATCTGGATTATTTGATGCTACCTATTAATTATAAAAGCAACAGTTCACTCTTCCAGAGCGCAGTAACACGTTCCAATGTTTATGCACTAGAATACTGTGCCTCAATTAGGTACTAAACTACACATGGTGATATCAGCATCAATGCAGATGGGCATTCAATAAATAAAAGGGAGTATAAATTTGCTTTCTATACTATCGCATATTAATGCTGCAATGCACAATTACTTCACTAATCTGGCAGACAGCAGAATTCCTGTTGTTCTCAGCACAGCTAAATTTCATTATAAATTCTAGCAGCTTTTCTAATCATCCCCGTCAAGAGCATGCATGCCATCTTCAAAGTTGCGTCGGGTACTAGATGAATTGATTATTAATGGTTAACGAGGATGCTGCCGTCATTGATTCCAGCAAGTGGCTCGCAGGTGAAGTCGTGTTTGATGAAGCAAGAAGGCAAATTGCGGCTTTCATTCACCAGAAATGATCGTGGAAGTCAAAATAAGTATGCCTGTGTATGTGCATGCTTGTGTGTGCATATATATATATATATATATATATATATATATATATATATATATATATATATATATATATATATATATATATATATATATATATATATATATATATATATATACACATATATATATATATATATATATACATATATATATATATATGCATATATATATATATATATATATATATATATATATATATATATATATATATATATATGCATGCGTACATGTATGTAATGCCATGAATATAGCATGTACACACAGTATTACACATTACTATGACGGAAATTCAACATAAAGATATGGTTAACTTGGCCACTGCTGCAATACAGCATTAGAACAATAATGCAATTAGAAGAAGCCCCATTCAAAGTGAAGAAATTATGCCATTTATTAATTTCAAAATAAAAGCGAAACATACAGTGCAAAACAAACCAAAACCTCAGATAAAATCTTATTTTCATGCTGGATATTCCGGATTCGATAGGCTACTCGAATGATATGTACTAGATGACATTTTATAAATAGTATACCCTGATGCAACTTTACGTAAAGATCTTTATGGGGCATGCCTTGAGCTGAATATATAAATCATCACAAGCAAAACGTGTTTCAAAGATATTCATGTAATTTATGAAAGTGTCGCTAGGTAGGAAATAACAGCAGGAATTGATTGCCAATGCTGAATACATCATGGTGAATAAACCCAAAAATTTACTATGCAGTGTCGAGTTGATAATGGTGAGGAAATTCTAGCCCACCTTCTTATATGTGACTTGTCCGGCGTGGTCGACACGCCGATGACCCAGTTTCCGCTCTCGCTCATGTTTGCGTGTCGTCGTTGGAGCAGTCGACGAGACAGAGCGCTGAGGTGCAAAGCTGAAGTCATTCCCAGCTGAATTCGTCTGAAATGAAGACAGCAATAATATGATTGACGAAAGAACACTTTGTAGCACCACCTGCCACAGCCACATGCACATGTGGTTAATACAATTTGTACATCTGCGTTGCTCGGAGGTGTACAGACTTGCCCAAGGGTTCATGTCCACTCACATATATACAATGCATTTATACATACACATCTGTTATGTTAATTCAACAACCTGGTAAGTGGGTAGACGATAGAAAACATACTCGCTTCAAAGTCCAGAAAAGTAACATCAAAAATCCAATTAGCACCAATCAGTATTAAAGAGGACCGATGGAATTATCCTGTTAATATCACAGGAGCAGGAATCAAAGCATCCGGTTTCCTCTGACTTCCTTCCTTACTTGCCGAGTGACTTGGTGGCACACCCTTCGAGCAAACAACGAGCCCCAGTCTGTCAGGTCACCATTAGTTAGCTGACAACTAAAGAAGCTTAGCAAATATGATGCATTATTCATGACAGTCACCATGTCAGTCATGTTGACATCAGTACATGAAAACTAATCAGACCACAGAAGAACAAATATAAACATCACTGGAAATCATAAGAGTGGTCTCGAAGGATGCATACGGGGTTTAACATTAAAGTTTCTGGAAGTGTTTTAGATGTGGAACTGGGTGTCCATTTCTTTTAATATTTTACATTACTTCTGCTTTTACGATATTGATTTTTATTTCACACAGATCACGGCTTAAATACAAGCAGTGATAAATAATAAATTAATGCATTCATTACCCTAATAGGTTAGCATTAACTGAGTCAGATTTGATAGCTGTCTAATCATTTGGACAATTCAAACAAAAAATCCAGCCACTTTAACTTAAAAACAGCTTGATGGATACTGAATCTATAATACAGATAATACCGTGACGAAGCTGCCATGACCGTAAGAGACAACATATTTCCTGACCCGTGGTACCAATAAAAAGGACTTGGACTTCTGAAAGACAAAGCAGCCAAATTCTTTCAACAGGGTTCGTTTATGTCATCTGATATCCTTGCCATTTGAAGCCTCCTGATATTTTCCTCTGTAGACTTGTCCCAGAACTTTGTACAAAAATGCTATTACAACACATTGATCATTGTGCAACGTCTGACAGCTGCTGTGGTCCCACTGCAGGAGTAGTGGGATCCGTCATGTTGCCTCCCAACAGTGAACGCATGCATACATAACACTGCACACACACCATAACCATGCAGTGTTTTTCAAGGTCATTCATATAGGCAAACAGAACATATGAAATCATACTCTGCTTGCATTTATTCAATGGGGAGCAATCCTCAATCGAAAGGATGGTTCGTGTCCACCTGCTACTGACTCTAAGCTTGGGCAACTTTGCCTGTGTCTTTTGGAAGAGACATTAAAACCTGGTGTCTATAAAAAAGATCCAATGCATGGAAATGGAAACAACTGTTGACTCACTAACTCTAGAAAAGGAAAAATAAACCATGTTTCGAGGTAAATGTTATACAAGTTATGACTCATAAATGAGCAACAAAACTGAAAAACATTATATTTAATTTTCAAAACTTATTGATCAAATCTCTTCACCACATTAATTTGTGATCTTTTATGTCTTTGAACTGTTAGTGTTACTCTGTAGCAATGTTCATAATAAAAATTATATTACTTTCAAGGTAAACCTAGCCCTTATGACATTCCGCACTGCCCATGAGCAGAATGTTAAAAAAATGCACGCACACAAACACACATACATCCACGTATACACCCACGCAAGCCCATGCACAGTCCAGCAGATACACACACAGTTATATCGCTGGATGATGTATACAATATTCTCAATCGTGGATGGTACACACTACACACAACTGAATATTTGGCAAGCCTGCAGTATATTGTTGCCCAAGTCTCAGTGTATAAAGCAGTGCTCCATTGCCATCCCAGTCAATACACTGTCACCAGTAAAATGTCCAATTACACTCAGCAGCAAGACACCCATTAAATCAATCCAATCACTAAAGATATGCTGCCCTTTGTGTGTGCATGTGTGTTTACAGTAAACGGTGCACACAACATTTCATCAAGCCCGAGCTTAAATTAACTGACAAAAACACTGCCACACTGAAACATTCGGGGCTACAATCCATGGGTTATTCGATTTCATAGTGCATTTCAATGGAAATCACATTTTGCAATATTAGTTATACTATTTTGCAAGATGAAAACAAGATGTCAGCTTATCCAATTGTTTTTTTTACACTTTTCTGGTGTGTTCCTTGTTTCTAATTTAATTTGGCCTTTAAGGTTAAAAAACTGATACAGTCACACACATAAACATTTTACAGGTAATATTCAACCGGAATCTACCCAGTACAAGAGATGCAGAATAACTTCACTGTCCACCCAAATTGCAGCCATTTGTTCATGCTTGATTGTCTTCATTGAACAGTCCTCAACATTACATTATTAAAAGAACTTAGAACTGTCTGTCTGCATTTAGATCATAATTTTGTGTAGTCTTGACAATTATAATCTTTACACCTTACAATATTCAGTGAACAAAATCATTACATTTGATGATGAACATATGAATCATAACATATGGCACTGACTATGTATTGAATTGTTTAATAATACATACGTTTCGATCAGAATTAAGATGTGTGTGCATTATATAATATCCACATCAGTGCCAGTGACCAGATAATAAATGCGTTACCTTTCCAAATCAACAGGTTGGGTCTGATAATGAACTTCCTCCTTCAACCTCTCCTGTTGGAGTAATAAACAAGACAAACAAACTGAACGCTTACCTCGGTTGGTCTTCTTGGCATTGCACCTGAAAACAAAAAACCAATATTGGAAATTTGGCATTACAAATGGGACAAGATATATATCGGTGAGCATTGTATAGCAGAACAAACACGGTGTGGGTAAAACACTTGGCCCTGTTTTGTAATATTCAATCTGTTGAGGCAGTATTGTAGCAGACAACTGAATTTACTCATTAATAGAGAAAATGTGTAGCTCGCTATAAATGATATGACCATAAAGGTAGTTGCAGGCAATTAGTCAACAATTACTTTGTGATCTGAGTTTTGTTTGCTATTATTGCTTTGTTGATTCATTAGTTTGTTGCCAGCACAAAAACAATTGCACTGTCAGCACCAGAGCGGTTACTAAAACAGCTAATGTTTGGCAAGTTTGAACAGGCATCAACACATACTGTAGAATGTGTCCAAGGCCTAACATTCACACTCACAGACAAGCACAGTTTACAGTTCCTGATACAAAATAAATATAACTTACTATTATTATATCCTAGAGCCAAGTTTTGTTAATAAACTTATAATTATTTAAGATCTGCATCAAAAACATGCATAAATGAACAATGTTCTTTGAAGTGGTATTTATGTTTATTGTTTGATTAATTGCATAACAGTAAAATGTAGCTCTTGTGCTGGAGGGTACACCATTATGAGACTAGTGTATGGGTCAGTGGGTCATGGCAGTGCTTCATCTAGGGCATCAAGATTAGACCAACTGGTGCAGCCTTGAAACGCGAAGTTTCATGAAAAAAAAACGAAATAAAAATTTTAGTAACTGCCATGGACAGTTGCATTATTTTACAATCACGTTAACTATTCTGCGTTTTAATGTTTTAACCACAATACGATGGAATATGCATTACAACTTATGTACACCTGTACTAGGGCATTGGAAATCAGTGAAGAGACTATCCTGGAGGCTAGAACATTCTTGTTCCAACCAGACCTGGGTCTGAGTACACTTTCATGAGTAAGGGTACGTTACTAAAAGCTGAGTACGAGTACATTTACATGAGTACGAGTACATATTGTACGGTATAGTAAATTATTAGTAATAGCATATTTAAAAAATAAAACTTGTTAATTAATTTATTTATTCAGCCTCAGTGAAAATGGTAAATATTTTCGCTGTGCCTACCACCAGTAGGATGTAAATCTATGAGTCAAGACAGCCAATACAATGGGGTTGGAACTCAAAATTAGGTCATCAAGGAAATATGGCTTCATTACCTGCTTTAGCGGTATGCTTTTTTTACACAAAATACTCTTTTGTTAAAGTTACTCTTATGCAATATTCTGCTACAATCAGTCAAGTAGAGTCAACGATTTAAATAAAACATGTCCATTTACGAAAAGGTGCAAGTGCTGTGCTGCTTACATAATGTAGGCAAATTCAAGTAGGTCCATGTCACACTAGACATACTTTGTGGTGTTTAACATGTAAAAACTATTCAGTGTAACACAGGCCTGTATATCGGATATATCTTTCTTTACAGAGACATGCCACACATGTTGCAAATCAATGTACCAGGTGCCATAACAATAACAGCAAATGACATGGGCAGCATGCCTATCTAATGTATGGAACAATGATAGATTTGATTCTTGTGTGTCCCAGTTATGCACACGGTTTGACAAAACATTACTAAGAAGGCAGATTATATGAACTTTTTCTAAATAAAAAATTATGTTTCCCCACTCCATAATTAATATCACATTATGCATGGAAAAAATGCATTTGTTACTAATTGTACTATATATTATGCTGTGCTATATATTATTCTTGCACAGAAGATGCTACGTACTCAGGGTTCTTATTGATATGTATATGTGAGTCTAACTCTAATGTTTTTGCCATCAAAGAAACTTCCTTGTATGAAAATAAAACATTTTATCCTGAAACTGATTAAATGTGGTGCTTCTTTATAACTACTAGAGCAAGCATTTTTATTTACTACATTGTGTATATCCTTTTTAGTCATTCCTTTTATTAACTGCAATCACTCTATGTACAATATTACTTTAAAAAAATTACCAGCCATGACTGACAGGGACACATAATGATGATTATGATGGAACTGATATACGCTTGTCTAGTTCCACCTTTACAGACATATTGCTGTGCAGTGTGTGCCTTTGAAACATGTTCTAGACTGCTTGCCGCATTAAGGTTAGAGGTAAAAATTCACACCACTTTGCCAGAGTCTACATTCCACAAATAACATCTATATAACAGCATCACCACTCAAAAACATGACCAGAAACATGTACACAGCTGACAGCAGTTACTGCTCCCCATTTTCTATAGTGCTCATCAAAATAATAAATATGCATTCTCAACTCCTTATTAAAAACAAAACAATGGGTTTAATAACTTAACCTTCATACAACAATTAGGTTTATGTAATGTTTGTTTTTGTAAATAATTGTGTATACACTGTCATGACTCAACAATAGCATATATCTTCAGTGATATTGAGTATGACTACACATGGAAACATATAACATTGGTTATCTTGTCTTTCTATGTCAACTGCCAACTCACTCAATTTTCAACCAATCAACAAACTGCATAAACCATAAATAAATGTCAGCACTACATACATACATACATACATACATACATACATACATACATACATACATACATACATACATACATACATACATACATACATACATACATACATACATACATACATACATACATACATACATACATACATACATACATACATACATACATACATACATACATACATACATACATACATACATACATACATACATACATACATACATACATACATACATACATACATACATACATACATACATACATACATACATACATACATACATACATACATACATACATACATACATACATACATACATACATACATACATACATACATACATACATACATACATACATACATACATACATACATACATACATACATACATACATACATACATACATACATACATACATACATACATACATACATACATACATACATACATACATACATACATACATACATACATACGCACAGTAATCATATAATGCATGTAATGAAATAATGAATGTTGAAACTTGCCGTAATGGATACTAGACAGGTTAATTTTTTTATGAAATGAACCTGATGGGTTAATTTTAATTGTTAATTTGTTAATTGAATTAACTCAATTAAGTTAATTTAATTTAACTGACAAATTCCCAATTAACTCTCAATTAAGTGCTCATTTAACAGTTTATATTACTAGATAGTTGAAGACTTTTTCCTGGTCTTTCCAGAAGGCCTGCAGTCAGTATTCCAGTCCCTAGCCTGAGAGAGATCAAGTTCAGGCATGTGTGAATGAGAGGGAGAACATCACAGAGCACATAGACACTGTACCAACTGGGGTGGGCTGATCATTCAGGCACCTATGAATTTAACATTCAAGGCAAAGGCCCAGATGGCAAGTGGACAAAGAAGCCATTGGCCTATCGAGAGTACAACAATTTTAATCTATGTGTAATCCGCCTTCCTGAGATATGTGTTAACCTTGTTTTAAAACATATGCTAGCAGTTACACAATCCGTAGATAATTTGTTCCATTCATTGATTGTCCTCTGTGAAAATGAGTATTTCCTGATATCCAGTCTACACTGATCCTTTACTAATGTCACCTCATGTCCTCTAGTTCTATTATTTATCTCGAGTGAGAAAAAAATATTTATATCAATATTTTATACCCATTCAATATCTTAATATAGCTTCAGTTTGAGATCTTTTTACAGTGCCAACTTAAATAAAAACATGCCAGTTCTAGTGATGCATAAAAAATAATGTATACATATTTAAGTGCTAGTGCGGAAACCTAATGATTTAGCATAAAACATTGCATAAATAACAATTTGCATAGCTGCCAACCTTTAGAAACTCAAAAACCGAATATTTGGTGGGGGGGTAGGTGGGACCGTTTTAAGAAAATTAGTTAATTCGTTAGTTGCCAGGGGTGCTGCTAGCACCACCTCAGAAGTCATACAGTGGCAACATTGTGCATGCGCAACTGAAAGTGGTAATGGACACCACAATCCACATTCAGTATAGCAAATTTGTGTGATGGCATCTCGGCATTTTTTTGCTACACTAAAACAGGTCACATACATTTCCCCTAGATATCGCTGCTTTTGGAAAACGGGTGGTTCCGCATGCACTACAGGAAAAATGCGCTGAGCCGCAGCCTGAACGATTCCTCAGCTTTTGAATTCTGCGCATGTTTTGAAGACTTCGCATACTGCGCTATGTTGTCCTGTCCTCCATGGGAAATGTTGATATCACATTGACAGACCATGCAAAATGCATAGCTGTCACCCAGCCATGATGTTTGCACGAACGCAAATTATGTCTTGTACTGACATTTTCCACCACATGTATGATCGGCAGTGCAGTACTGTCTACTGATCTCACACTTTGAGCGCTCAACAAAGAAACAGGAAGTGGAAACCCACCCAAGCATTCAAGGGTATATCTGCATTATAGAATACGGATCGGAAAAAAAACTACCAAATAAAAATTATTTAAATTAATCAGAAAACGGAAAATGATCGGTACATACAGATTTCTTTACTCAGACTTAAAAAATAGAAAAAATATTGGAAATACGGAAGGGCTGGCAGCTATGCAACCTGGTCATAGAAATTATGTACATGTAGTTGCCCTGTTTTGTTAATTTGGTGATTGAATACAGGAGGAAAACCCACACCTGCAAATCTTCAGCCACAACTTTTCAATCCTTCCAGAAAAAATAATATAATAAACTGTTTAACAAGTATCTACAACTTCTAAAATGTGATCAAATGCCCATGAAGAAATGTCTTGGCATGTAAATAATTGTGTACAATAATATTGTATGAGCAAATCTCTTTCCAACTAAGTTACAAAACACATTTCTGTTACAAGTCTTGTGATTTTAGAACTGTTTTAAATGGGTAAACATTTCTACCAACACATGATTTAATTGTTAATTGAATTAAAATTAATTGTTAATTTAATTGAAGAATTTGGGAAGTTAATTTAATTGACCTGAGAAATGCGTAAGGTTAATTTAATTTAATTACAGAATTTCTGAGTAAATTGAAATTTTATTAACTTTTCAAGTGCCTAATGCACATTGACCTTTTTAACAAGATTTCATGAGAGATAAGCCTGAGATGACAAACGCAGATGATTCTTGCTACTGTAATAGCTAGACTGTAAAACAGGAAGAACGATTTGGTATATAATCCCAAGGACACCCCGTGTTCAGCATCAGTCGTTGGAGAAAACCTGCTAAAGAAAGATCTGTAATAATATTAAATTGAGCATGTGTATATTATGTGTTGTTTGATAGTCTTTGTATATAACAAGTTTAAAATAGTGTAGACATTCTGCAATAGATGGCCATAAATATGTTTGCTTTTTAAATAGAAGAAAGTGCATCCGGACAACGAATTACTAAAACATCATGGAATATGGTACGGCTGACAGCTTCATCATAATTTAATCTAGCCTAGGGAGAACTTGCAATGGCGTAGATTTACGATATTGTAGTGACAATACTAGGTGGATGTGTGCGTTCCGGGATGTCATATGATCGTTCACAGGGCAGGCCAAGTCCATGCCAAGGTAAGGCTAAGCCAACGTCCTAGACCTAGTCTCTTACTAGACTACGCCTACTACGTACGTTAGCAGTGCCAGTGTTTGCACTACAATGTCGAGCTTAAACGACCTTTTACACGGACGTGTGGCGTGTTCGAGTGACAGAATATCGGCTTCGAATATATGTTGTTATTTGCTTGTACAAATATAGTGTTGAAACGTATTTCCCCACCTGACTCATCGAGTCTGGAAGCCGCCATTTTCTGGCTCTGCACTCGAGATTCTTCCATCGTTGACAATATACGGACACTGACAGGCGGAATAATCAACGCACATGAGGGTAGATCGTCATATTTCCACTTCAATTATAAATTCTAAAAAGCGTCCTTCGCTTTTCGTGGGACCGAAAATAGTATTCCGACACTACGTACTGATAATGTGGAGTTTGCTGATAATAAATAAGATTCTGTCCTCTCCTTGTTATCGGCAGACATTGCTAAACCTAGCGCATGCGTGGTGTGGTAATTTAACCAAGCGGCGACATGGAGTGGTTTATAACTGAACTACACTGATACTTTGACTAATGCCACCAGAACGTTTTCTGTATAACAGGTGCTGCGTCGGTTGTGAGTGGAATTTGTTTAGTCCATTATATGGATGTTTGCAGCTACGCCAATGATACAGCAAAAACACAGTTCATGTTATTATGTGATTTTTTATCGTAGCTAGATTAGCTCAACATGTTTAAACGATTATAGTCCAGTTAGGGTATAGTATGTGGAAAAGCGCACCCCATTTGCCTCAAAAGGTACAACTTTTATGATGCCATTGTGGAGTAAGGCGCAACCCATGTTTGGGGCAAACTGCACACATACTATAAATCACACTGGGAGTGGTTGTTGCATAAACTAATCTTTCCAATATATTTGATCAGATACGGCATTTTCATGACTATTTGTGGAATGAACCATCACTTGTGTCGATTGACTAATAGACACAATTTATGCTCTGGTCATGCGTTGGTCTTTTGTAATTGTTTTATCATGTTGGTTTGAACATGACATAAAACTAAATAGGGTAAAATAGATATATGCATGGCAATAGGTTCAAGCTTCCAGAACAACAAATAGAAAAATATATAAGCCATGGTTATAAAAATAACAAACCATATACTAATTTATATGCAGTGGTGGGGCAGTGCGCTTTGGCCTATAAATTACGAAATAGACGAAATGTGTACGGCTACCACTACAAATCATTTGTGTGTTTGTTGTGATGTTACTGAGGTTATGGTGTTTCATTTATTTAATAAGTATGGTATTTTATTTATTTAAAAACTAAGGTTATTGTATTTTATTGCTATTTGGAAAAGAGTAGTGTATATGTGACTAACGTGACTGGGATGACAATAAGTGGGCCAAATAGTGTTTGCCTCTAATAAAATCACGTCAAATTTATTTGTACACCACATCTCTCTAAAAAGTAGATTACTGGGTGTTTACAAAGAATAGAAACACATTACACAGGTGGATACATGTACACATTACAACGACATATACATACATGAAATTATTAAAGATATTATAGATACGTTACAATAGTAAATGTATTTTAGAGATATGAAATCATTATAATTATATAAAATAATAATTATAACAAAAATATGTACGCACGAGGTATATACGTAGCCAACATTAAGAGGACGCTTGATCAAAGAGGTTTTTGCTTTGCTCTGCCCTACACTATACTATTTCGCACCTTACTATGGTTGTTCAGTATAAACACGAAATTGCCACTGCGGGTAAATGGCTTGAGTCAAAAATTGGGTCTCAACTGTACGTCACACCCGCTAGTTATCGGTGAATAGGCCTACGTTGCGGCGACGGTGTACAACGTCGTGCCGACGTCCGTGACATACATTTGTATCAAAGGTAGGACGCATAGCCGCAGGCTCGATCCGTCGGTCAATGAGGACGGTCATAATACCCGCGTAGCGATGTTTGACAGCATAATGTACATCACCGCTTCGCCTGTATAAAAATGTGGCGGGTGGGGCGTGTTAGCATGAGAGGCAAACGCACAAAATGAGATGGTATGTTGAGTCTGTTGATACATCTTGAAAGCATGCGCATTATGCGCTCACATATGCACGCGCACTCACACAAGTATGATAAAGAAAAAAACTCATGTTTCGTTTTACATCGATTTACCAAGTCAGTGAAAACAAACAGTAAGGAGAAACAAATCAACGGAAGTAGCTAGCACGCCCCCATTAGTTCTAAATATGTTGAACAAGTAAAACGAAAATGTCTAATATCCATGACGAAGAATACATTTTGGCTTTCAACAAGCTTACAGTAAAAACGTCAACTTGATATTACATGTTTATCGGAAAGAAGCACCCTTCATTGAAACTAACATCACGGAGAATGGATAAGAGAGTTGGGATTCACCTTCACCTTCATCCCTTGACTGGGACGGTCGTAGGGGTGCCATTGACACAGTCCTCGCCAGCGTAGTCTGTCATCTGCTGTGTGTAGCAGGTAGGTCTCGATGTGTCCATTCTTTTACGTTATCTAGGTTTTTCTCTGGCGGCCACGTCGTCTCTTGCCCTCCAGGGTGCCTTGCAGGGTGGTTTTTGCAATGGTGTTGTGTCGAGTGATGTGGCCAAACCAGGAGAGTTTGCGTCGTTTCACTGTTGCCAACAAGGGCTCTTGCTTTCAACCAAGGGAGTCAACTTGTCTCACACATTCGTTTGTCTTATGTTCAATGTACGAAATGCGGAGAAGTCTCCTGAAGCATTTCGCTTCAAATGCTTGTACACGTCTTTCTGTCAGAGTCCAGCTCTAGCATCCATAGAGGAGGATGGATAGAGCGACTGCTCTGTAGAGTTTAAGCTTGGTTTGGAAGCTGATGTCTCCGCTCTTCAATATGGTTTTAAATCTTGACATAGCAGACATGGCCACTGCAATCCTTATTTTGACTTCCTTTGTTGAGGTGCCATCTTTGCTTAAGATGGGCCCAAGGTGTTTGAAAGGGTATACTTCCTAAGAGTCCTGACCGTTCATCGTGATGTTAATAGGAGTGTTCTGGTTGGTACTGTTGACAAGTACTCTGTTTTTTCTCTGAGCTGATTTCCATCTCATAGGCTCTTGCCTTTTCTTCCAGGTCTTGAAGTTCATTCTCGCTGCTTCACATGAGGTCAATATCGTCTGCAAAACGAATATTTACAAATTGGCCTTCCACCAATAGATATGGTGGTGTTGAAGCCTTGGTGGGTCTCCTGCATGACGTACTCGATGAATATGATGAAGAGAACAAGCGAGAGTGAGTACCCCTGTCGAACTCCTACACTTGTCCTGAAAAGTTCTCCAAGTTGGTTATTTAGAAGTACACCACTCTGAGCATTGTCTCAGTTGGCGTACAGTGCATGTATGACTTGTATCAGATCTTCTCCTGACTTCGTGTCAGATACGGTCAAACGCCTTCTTAAAGTCAATGAAATTCTGGATAAGGTCTTTTTTGGTGAAGCAGGTGTCTTCTACGATTAATCATACTACATTGAAGATCTGCTCAATGCTTGTCCGGGTCGTAAATCCTGCCTGTTCTTCAGCCAGTATTTCTTCTGGTTTTCCTTTCAGTCTGTTCAAGATGACTCGTAGCATGATCTTGGGTGAGTGATGAGGCTGATGGTTCGGTAACGTTTGTATTGTCTTAGATTTATCTTTTTCGGAGTTAAATAATCATGGATTGAGTCAGTTTTCTAGGCCTTTCCTTTGCTTTCCAGACCATCTGGCATAGTGTAATAAGGACCTCTATCATTTCAGGCCCGCCATGTTTGAGCACCTCTGCTCAATTTCAGTGTGCGCAATGCCTCCTCTAATTGTTCTTTCATCACTTGCATGTCGTTTGTTTCATCAACACTGGTGGTTTTACTATACAGTATGCTTGTATCTGATTTCAGTTTGTAATTATAGAGCTCTTGGCAATACAAGGTCCATCTTGTAAGTACAGCCGCGTTATAAGTTAGCAGGGAGCCGTTCTTATCTTTAATAACTGTAGCCCTGTGTTGTTGTTTTATTGTCAGCTTCTTCAGTGTATCAAAGGCTTTCTTGCTGTTACCCACTTTCACGCCTTTCTCAATGTTTTCACATTGCTCTGAGATCCATTCTTCTTTTGCTTTTATCATCTCCGTTCTGATGGTGCGATTGACTGTGCAGTATTGTTCTGCTGTTTCATGGGTGGTGTTCTTTGTCTTATTCACGTTTCTCCTTATATCGCAAAGATCCAGGATGTCGTTGGTAATCCACCGTTAGATATTATCCATTTCTTTGCGAAGCATTTCTACGGTTGTTTCCAGTACAACTCCCTTGACGTTGTCGGTGTGGACGTTCCCTTGACGTTGTCGGTGAGGACGTTCCCTTGACGTTGACGGTGAGGACGTTTCCTTGACGTTGTCGGCGATGACGTTCCCTTGACGTTGTCGGTAAGGACGTTGCCTTGACGTTGTCGGTGAGGACGTTCCCTTGACGTTGTCGGTGAGGACTTTCCCTTGACGTTGTCGGTGAGGACGTTACCTTGACGTTATCGGTGAGGACGTTTCCTTGACGTTGTCGGCGAGGACGTTTCCTTGATGTTGTCGGTGAGGACGCTCCCTTGACGTTGTCGGTGAAGACGTTCCCTTGACGTTGTCGTTGAGGACGTTCCCTTGAAGTTGTCGGTGAGGACGTTTCCTTGACGTTGTCGGTGAGGACGTTTCCTTGACGTTTGTCTTCTTCGAAAAGATTTAGAGCCGCGAATTTGCCGCCTATACTTGCTTAAACAAATTTAGCAATGTCTGGGTTCTTCAGTTTCTCGATGTCAAATTGAATACGTGAGCTTTTCTGGTGATGTATCTATCTTGTATGTATGCAAGTATTACAGTACCTCTGGTACTACAATACCTCAGGGAGTTTGACGCCCCTGCATTGCAGAGTTGAAAATCACTGCCTTGTGATACAGGTTCTCGACAGAACCGAAGGCTAAGGGAGCAAACCCTAACAGAAAACCATGTCATTGTGGCAACATCAAGGGTGGTTGATGAATGGAACTCCCAACATCTCCCGACCAGCCACTGCAGGGACAAATAGCTCGCGCCTGTCTTGACGTGTTCTTGCCGGTGTGAGACCTCTATTTGCTCCCCGAGAGAGTGCCGCTAGTAACTTGCAAAAGCCAGCAGCACTTCAACACTTTTTGCAAGCAGCTCTCATGAAATGCACAACCGCACGAATTACCATACCGGACCGGTCGTCGCCCGGGTTACCAAGGACCGCGCTGCTCGACCTCATCTTCCGTCGACAGTGAAAAATCAGCTAGGAAGAAGAGAACAACTATCAATTGCTCAATGGAACGTCAGGACTCTCCTCGACCGAGAAGTAGCCGACCGACCGGAAAGACGTACTGCACTAGTAGCAATGGAACTCGCCAAGTACAATATAGACATTGCCGCCCTGTGCGAAACAAGGTTCTCAGAGTCTGGTAGTCTTAATGACTTGGAATACTCTTTCTTCTGGAGTGGCAGACCCAAAGGAGAGAGAAGGGAGGCTGGAGTGGGCTTTGCTATAAAGAAGGACATCGTGACTATGCTGACAGAAATGCCACTGCCAGTAAGTGACAGAATCATGATGATGAGACTACCTCTGAGCAAGGACAACTATGCTACAATTATCAGTGTTTACGCTCCAACAATGACAAACCCGGACGATAACAAGGAGGCTTTCTACAACAAGCTGTCAAGTACGCTCAGAGACATCCCTCGTACCGATAAGCTACTGCTGATAGGAGACTTCAATGCAAGGATAGGAAGAGACAATGACAAATGGACCATGGTCATGGGCAAATATGGGATCGGGAAACGCAACTCCAATGGCGAGCTTCTACTGGCTTTGTGCTCTGAGTTCGAACTGATAGTGACGAACACCATGTTCAAGCAGAAGGATGAACGCAAGACCACCTGGATGCATCCTCGTTCCAGACACTGGCATATGATCGACTTCATCATCACGAGGTGTCGGGATAAGATGGACATCCACAGTATTCTAGCCATGCGTGGAGCTAACTGCTGGACCGATCACCTTATGCTGAGGTCAAAAGTGGCATTTAGAGTACGACAAAAGCACAACAGACAAGGGGTAAGAAAATCGACCAAGCTAAACACAGCAAAACTACGTACCATCAGTCATAGGGAGAGCTTCGAGCAGGAGATGGACAGCGCTCTCGCCCAATGGGAGGAGAAGGAAAGCTCAACACCAGATGAGGAATGGGCAGCTCTGCAACAGGTAGTATACAACACAGCTAAAACATTTCTCGGCAAGCCAGACAGAAAACACCAGGACTGGTTCGACCCCAACGACCAGGAGCTACAAAATCTAATGAGCAGAAGAGACCAATCCCACCAGAGAGTGTTGCAGACCAGGAGTACTAGATCCACCACTGCAGCGTACAAAGATGCCTGCAGACTACTACAAAAACGCACCCGTGCCCTGAAGTCAGAATGGTGGGAAATGAAGGCAGAGGAGCTGCAGAGATCTGCAGACAGAAACGACATGAAGGGCTTCTACAATGGACTGAAGGAAGTGTGGGGGCCGCGAAAAAGGGACCTGTTCACCTGAAGTCAACAGATGGAATGGAGACCTTCTCCGACAGCAAGAGAGTTGTGGCAAGATGGAGTGAACACTTCCAAAAACTACTCAACGTCCCTGGCGACATAGAACATGAAGCTCTTGTCAACATCCAGCAGCGCATTACCAACACATGCCTTGATGAGATTCCAAACATGGATGAGATGGCTAGAGCAATCGCCGGCCTGAAAGATGGCAAAGCACCTGGGGGTGATGGAATTCCTGCTGAAGTATGGAAGCACGGAGGAGACAATCTGTCCAACAGACTGCACCAATTAATCACCAAAGCCTGGGAGGAGGGTTCTGTACCACAAGCGTGGAAGGATGCAGGCATTGTAACCATCTACAAGAAAGGAGATCGAACAGACTGTGGGAACTACAGAGGAATCTCTCTTCTTTCCATAGCAGGCAAGATCTTCGCCAGGATCCTGCTCAACAGACTATCTATTCACATAACACCAGAAGTAGTTCCGGAGACACAGTGTGGCTTCAGATCCAACCGGAGCACAGCGGACATGATATTTTGTCTTCGACAACTACAAGAAAAGTGCATTGAGCAGGACCGACCACTATATATAGTATTTGTCGACTTCACGAAGGCGTTTGATACAGTCGGAAGGACTGGGCTATGGCAACTACTGAGGAAATATGGATGCCCAGAGAAATTCACAACCATGATCGAGGCTCTACATACGGGAATGATGGCGAATGTGAGTGTTGGAGGGGAAGTCTCAGAAACTTTCGGTGTTACCAATGGTGTCAAGCAAGGCTGTGTACTGGCCCCCACGCTCTTCTCCATCTTCCTATCAGCAATGCTTGTCGAGGCTTTCCGAGGCACGGGAGATGGCGTCTATATACAGTCTAGACAGAGCGCTGACCTATTCAACGTCGCACACTTCAGAGCGAAGACCAAGACTACCCAGATACTTGTGAGAGAGCTGCTATACGCAGATGACAGTGCACTGGTCGCCCACTCCGCTGAAGAGATCCAGAGAATAGTGGATGCTTTCTCCGATGCATCAAAGAAGTTCGGCCTGAAGATTAACATCAAGAAGACGGAAGTGCTGTACCAACCCAACTCTACAAGAACCCGAGAGGAGGATATCATGGTTGATGGAAACAAGCTGAACTCTGTTCCGGAATTCACCTACCTCGGAAGCACTATATCAAGTGATGGACGCATTGATGCTGAAATACAGAGGAGGATGGCCAAGGCTAGCGCATCTTTCGGCCGATTACGCCAGAGACTCTGGAACAACCATCATGTGTCCACGCGGGTCAAAGGCAAGATCTACCGCGCAATTGTGCTATCCACCTTACTATACGGAGCCGAGGCCTGGACAGTGTACAGACGACAGGTGAAAAAGCTGCATGCCTTCATGATGCGACATCTGCGTTCGATCATGAGGCTAACCTGGAAGGACAAAGTGACTAACAAGGAAATACTCGGTCGGATAGAGCTGCCCTCTATGGAAGATCTTCTGATCAAAAAGAATCTCCTGTGGACTGGACACCTCATGAGGATGTCATCAGACAGACTACCAAAGCATATCCTCTACTCTCAATTGTCATCTGGTCACAGACAGAGAGGACGCCCTCGTCTCCGGTTCAAGGATACCATCAAGAGAAACCTCAAGCTGAGAGACATAAAGACCGACTCATGGACATCACTCTCACAGCAGAGAACTAAATGGAGTGCGGCGGTCAAGAAATGAAAGCAGTCTTTGTCGCATAGCGACTGACAGCATGATGATGATGATGATCTTCTTCAGCTGGAGTTTCAATGTTGCCAGAACCAGTCGTGGTCGCTGCCTATGTTAGCCCATGGGAATGTTCTGGTACTTGCCTTGTTGATGCTGAATTTGAAACGTCTTGGAGTGATTATGTAGTCAGTCTGATTGTGTATTTTTTATAGTGGGGATTACTAGACATCAGAAAGAAGAATTTTATGACTTTCTTGTTCCAGATCCTACTACCGGACTTCCCGGGTTTGTCCTTCCTCGACTCCTGTGGACCACCACCAACCGGAACTCTGCATGGACGACACGGACGTCTGATGAACAAATAGCAGACATTGCAAGATGCGAATGCAGCCATGACCAACAAGCAATTGACAACATTGGCAACCACTGCCGCATGTTTGCATTTAATGAGGGAGTTTCCGAGATCGACACATCTTCTCCTAATGCAATCGAGTGGACCGACCTACTAACTATACAACTTTAACCGTGATGGTGCTGTATCCCTGCGAAAGAAGAAGATCGGAAATATTCAACAATCAAAAGATCACCCACTTGCTTTAATTGCAAGGAATAGAATGTTACAAGCACGTGGAGACGATGTAAAACATATAATGTTGCAACGTCATCCTTGAACATATCCTATTGTTGAGTTGAAAAGGCTCTTTGAGGTCACCCTCATTATACTCAATTGGCAAGATGAGGAAATGAAATGTTCCCCCGCCACTTTTACCCAATTGTGTATGTGCAGAACTGCCTCTAAGGTTTGTAATCAGTATGTACATAAGTGCGTGCGTGCGTGCGTGCGTGCGTGCGTGGGTGAGTGTGTGAATGAATGAGTGAGTGAGTGGGTGAGTGAGTGCGCGCGTGCGCGCATGCGTGTATGACTGCGTGTTTGCATACGGGCGCAGGTTTATGGAAGTAGGCCTGTATAGTCATGTCCCTCTATCTGAAGGAGAGATTCCTCAACAACTTCGTGACGACGGCAACAGGTGCCCTACTAGGTTACAGTCCAGGTTTTGTCGTGTATGAGAAGGATATGCCAGTCTCACATGTCAAACGCCACGACGTCCTGTCCTGGACCATGTCGTTGCATAGTCTGTCAATAAACAAGTTACTTTCTTGTTCTCTTGCCATTTCGTGTTTGTTCAAGACAATGGCAATATCTTAATCTAAATTTCTTCCATATGCTTGGTCGACTAGATGCCATGTTGTACCTAGTGTTGCTTATCACTGACGAGATTCAAAATAAATAAAGGAAACCGCAACATTGATACTTTCCTTTGATATATCGGGCCATGTTCTTAGGCGGTCCAATATACGTTACATAATGGGATTCTACACAAACAACATTTTAGTTTATAATTACTTACCGACGCAAACGAGTTCAGTTCGCTGGTTCAAGTGTTCGACACAGTTTTGAAAACAAACGTTACGTGGTTTGGTCATTAATGAGGTGTGGGACATGACTCAGCGTACGGACATGCCCCACCTTCCCCTATTCGTTAACAGCTGAGTGAACTGAAGCAATGTAGAGTGAACGAAATTGCCCAAGCATCGAAGCGACAGCAAGAGAGGTAGAACACCGGTCTCCTCGATTGAGAGTCGGACGTTCTAACCACTACGCAACCATACCCTTCACAGCACAACTTATTTGTCAGATGTTCTAACCACTACGCAACCATACCTATGACAACACAACGTATTTAGCATATGTTCTAACCACTACGCAACCATACCCTTCACAGCACAACTTATTTGTCAGATTTTCTAACCACTACGCAACCATACCGTTCACAGCACAACTTATTTGTCAGATGTTCTAACCACTACGCAACCATACCCTTCACAGCACAACAATTTGGTGTGTTGGTGTTGCGCATGCGTCGGGTGTCATTGTATCCTTTGCGTACCGCTACGTTTATCGATATACTGAATATACAATAAACTGTCTGCTAACAGGCCTTTCACCAAGACGTTCTTTACCCAGTATCGCCCTGGGACCCAACCAGTGTGAAGACCTGCGCTTCCATCGCACTGCACAAAGCGTCTTGCAACCCAATCACACAATTACCTATAGTTTATAAGATTGAATTATACTGCAGCCTATAAAGTTCATGCAACGTTTTACTGCGATTTTATATTTATAACTATTGTGATTTATATTTACTGCAATTATACATATATACTGTGATTTTACATTGATAACTACTGTGATTTATATTTTACATCTATCGTGACTTTATTTTTATAACTACTGTGATCTACATCCATTGCGATTCCAGTTCTTAAAGCCAAAATTAACTATTGTCTCATCTTTGCACTTTTACTGTGTGGCCTACCACGTAGGGTAGAGCAAAACTACTGTAAAAACTATACTGATCCATGCTATGAAACATTGAGTACAACTGCCAATTCTCAACTACCCCTACTTATGTCTCCAAACTTTGACTACAAATATTTCCCAGCATCCACGAACATTACAGTATGTTGGAAATCCAAGAACTTCTATCAGCTCACATCATTAAACCAGAAACACCCAACATGCTTCGCCATTCTAATCCTCATGCAAGCCGGTGATCTAAATCCAAACCCTGGCCCTTACAATCCTAAATTCCCTTGTGCCATCTGCGAAAAAGCAGCAAGATGGGATCAACGAGCGACTTGCTGTGACCAATGCAATTCCTGGTACCATGTAGATTCCATGGGAATGTCCACACTTGCACATAATACCCTCCAAAACAGCCAGGTTTCTTGGATTTGCTGTCAGTGTGGCATTCCAAATTTTCAAACTAAGTTGCTCACTGCAGTGAGCCACTTAGTCCACCTTTAGCTACTTCTTCTCCCCGCAAACAACGAAATAATAACAATAACTGCAGTAGTACCAGAGCATCTAAAACGAGTAGAACTTTTATTAAGAAACAAACCCAGAAAAAACCTACAAAGAGACAATCTCTAAAGACCCTGGTCATAAACTTCTGCAGCATCAGGAACAAAGTTTCAGACCTTGCAGTGTGCATTTAAAATTACAGCCCTGATATAATCATAGGTACTGAAACACACCTAGACAGTTCTGTTCGCAGCAGTGAGCTGTTCCCCTCTAACTATTCTATCATTCGCAAAGACAAGAGACTTTGACAATCCCAAAGGAGGAGTCCTGATAGCCATAAAAATGATCTCGTAGGAACCCATAGACCAGGGCTCGATACCAATTGTGAAATCATCTGGGTCACCATCAAAATGCAAGGATCTAAAGATATCACAATTGGGGCATTCTACAGATCACCACAATTTGGCAACACTAATGACTATATGAATGAACTACGGGAATCCATAAATAAAATCAAACGTTCAGACAACGAACAAATATGGCTAGCTGGAGATTTTAATCTACCCGATATAGATTGGGACATACTCAGCACAAAACCAGGCGGAGCTGCTCCCGGCTTATCAAAACAATTAATTGAAATTGCTAATGACTTTGAACTAGAACAAGTCGTCCGTGGACCCACCAGAATAAATAACACTTTGTATCTATTCTTCACAACAAACCCCACCCTTGTTGAACGATCTACAGTTGTACCAGGAATAAGTGACCATGACGGCATCCTGGTAATCATAAACAGTTGCAAGCCCAGGGTTATCAAACAAAAACCGCGCAAAATACACATGTACAACAAAGCTAACATACAGGCTCTGAAAGAAGAACTACTCAAATGGAATAATGAATTCAAACCAAGTGATGCATCCATGAACACAGTCAATGAAATGTACACGGAATTCCAAATTGTTCTTGCATCAATAATGAACTCTCACATACCAACCAAAATAATATCTAAGCGTAACCAAACACCTTGGATCAACAGGCGAATCAAACGATTACACAAACGTAAACAAAGAGCTTTCAACACATACAAACAACAGAAAAATCAAACCAGTTATGAATTTTTTTGTAAAGCACGTAAGACCACACACGAAGAGACAAGAACTGCACATAGAAGATATATCTCGTCCATTTGTTCTGACTCGCCCAAACGATTCTGGTCCTACATCAAAAGCCTGAAAGTTGATACAATCGGTATACCAACCCTAACTAAAGACAACAGGCTAGAGTCAGATAACAAACTGAAAGCCGAAATTGTGAATAACCAGTTCAAGTCAGTCTTCACAAGCAAAAACACCAACCTACCACAAGAACCAAACACAAACATACCAGCCATGCCAGACATCATCATCACAACAGAAGGGGTTGCTGAACTACTTCACGACTTAAATCGGAACATGGCAACAGGACCCGACGAGGTGCCCGCCCAAAATCCTCCAACTTGCCGCCAACGAATTGGCTCCAGCCCTCAGTCTAATCTTCCAGAAATCACTCAGCACAGGGGAACTCCCATTCTCTTGGTTACGGGCCAACATCACCCCCATATTCAAGAAGGGAGACCGGTCCCTTGCATCAAACTATCGTCCCATCTACTTAACATCGATATGTTGCAAAATCCTTGAAAACTTTGTATTCTCTAACATCATGAACCACTTTGACCAATACGCAATCTTAACAGACAGACAACATGGCTTCCGCAGAAAACACTCGACAGAATCTCTATTAATACTCACTACACACGATCTAGCTAATTCTGTAAATAATAAATCCCAGACTGACATGATAATAATGGACTTCTCAAAAGCATTTGACACCGTCCCCCACAACCGGCTTCTAAATAAATTAAACAGATATGGCATCCACAATAATACACACACTTGGATCTTAAACTTCCTTAAATGTCGCAAACAAAGAGTTGTTGTCGGTGGAGAACACTCGACCTGGACCAACGTTGTTTCGGGTGTACCCCAGGGCACGGTATTGGGACCGTTACTTTTCCTCATATACATCAATGACCTACCTGACAATATTCACTCCACAGTCCGTCTGTTTGCAGATGAATGTGTCCTCTATAGAGAAATAAAAAATGAGTTTGACTCATACGAACTCCAGAAAGATTTAAACAGGCTGGCACAATGGGAACATGACTAGCAAATGCATTTCAATACCCAAAAATGCTTCGTCATGAGAATTACACACGCAAGACATATATAACACTACAATTACACGCTAGGAGATTCAACACCACAAGAAACTGACAGTCATCCCTATCTAGGAGTCTGTATCACCAAAGATCTCACCTGGAACAAACACATCCATCAGATCACAGCCTCAGCTAACCGCACACTTGCATTCGTCAGACGGAATCTCCACTCATACCCCAAAACATCAAAACAACCGCCTACACAACCCTTGTTCGCCCACTCCTAGAATATTCATCATCCGTATGGGACCCCCACACCCAGGTTCTCATTAACAAAATATAGATGGTAAAAAGACGAGCGGCTCGCTTTTGCCACAACGACTACACATCCAGAGAAACTGGGTGTGTGTCAGAAATGATAAAAAAAATTACACCTAGAGCTACTAGCAACCAGGATAACAAACAGACGGCTCACCATATTTCACAAAGCCATCTACAGTCATTTATCATTGCCTGTCGCAAACCTCCTCCAAACCATCAAACGCCACTCACGGCATCTAAATAGCAAAGCCTTCAACACCATACACGCGAACAAGAACTGTTACAAATTGTCTTATTTTCCCCGAAAATAAAATATTGGAATTCATTACCAGATGCAACAGCCAACATCACAGAACCACAACAATTTAAGCAAGCTCTCACACACTTAGTCCCAAACAAACATGACTAAATAGCATGCGCACCCAACCCGTTTGACTCCATAGGACTGTTGGCCAGTAATACTACCAAACATACCCTTCACAGCACAAATTATGTGTCAGATGTTATAACCACTACGCAAACATTCCCATCATCGCACAATATATTTGTCAGCTGTTCTAAACACTACGCAACCATAACCTCCCAACATAACTTATTTGTCAGATGTTCTAACCACTACGCAACCATACCCATCACAGCACAACTTATTTGTCACATGTTCTAACCACTACGCAACTATACCTATCACAGCACAACGTATTTGTCATATGTTCTAACCACTACGCAACCATACCCTTCACAGCACAACTTATCTGTCAGATGTTCTAACCACTAGGCAACCAAACCCTACACAGCACAACTTATTTGTTCTAACCACTAGACAACCAAACCCTACACAGCACAACTTATTTGTCATATGTTCTAACCACTACGCAACCATACCCTTTACAGCACAACTTATTTGTCAGATGTTCTAACCACTACGCAGCCATACCATTCACAGCACAACTTATTTATCATACGTTCTAACCAGTATGCCAATACATCCTTCATAGCAAAACATATTTCTCATATGTTCTAACCACTACGCAACCATACCCATCAGCACTGCTTATTTGACGTATGTTCTAATCAATATGTCAGCACATGCTTCACAGCACAAATTATTTGTCAGATGTTCTAACCACTACGCAACCTTAACAATCACAGCACAACTTATTTATAAAATGTTCTAACCTCTACCCTACCATTCCCATCACAGCACAACATGTTTTTTCATATGTTCTAACTACTAAGCAACAATACACTTCACAATACAACTTATTTGTCAAATGTTCTAACCACTAAGCAACCTTATCATTCGCAGCACAATTATTTGTCAGATGTTCTAACCACTACGCAATCATACCCTTCACAGCACAACTTATTTGTCAGATGTTCTAACCACTAAACAACCATACCCTTCACAGCACAACTAATTTGTCAGATGTTCTAACCACTATGCAACCATACCATTCGCAGCACACTTATTTGTCAGATGTTCTAACTACTATGCAACCATACCCATCACAGCACAAATTATTTGACAGATGTTCTAACCACTACGCAACAATGCCCTTCACAACACAACTTACTAGCAGATGTTCTAACCACTACGCAAACATACCCATTACAGCAAAATTTATTTGTCAGATGTTCTTACAACTACGCATCCATACCCTTCACAGCGGAATTTATTTGTCAGATGTTCTAATCACTAAGCAACCATACCTTCACAGGACAACTTATTTGTCAGATGTTCTAATCACTATGCCAGCACATCCTTCACAGCACAATTTATTTGTCAGATATTCTAACCACTATATCAACACATTCTTCACAGCACAACTTATTTGTCAGATAAGATTCTAAGAACTTCGCAACCATAGCCATCACAGTACAACTTATTCTAACTACTACGCAACAATACCCTTCACAGTACTACTTATTTGTCAGATGTTCTAACCACTAAACAACCATACCCATCATTGCATAACATATTTGTCAGATGTTCTAACCACTACTCAACCATACTCATCAAAGCAAAACTTATTTGTCAGATGATATAACCACTACGCAACCATACCCATCATAGTACAACATATTTGTCAGATGTTCTAACCACTACGCAATCATACCCTTCACAGCACAACTTATTTGTCAGATGTTCTAACCACTACGCAACCGTACACATCACAGCACAAATTATTTGTCAGATGTTCTAACCTCTACGCAACCATACCCTTCACAGCACAACTTATTTGTCAGATGTTCTAACCACTACGCAACCGTACACATCACAGCACAACTTATTTGTCATATATTTTCTAACCATTTCGCAACCATACCCTTCACAGCACATCTTATTTGTCAGGTGTTCTAACCACTACGCAACCATACCCTTCACAGCACAAATTATTTGTCAGATGTTCTAACAACTACGCAACCATACCCTTCACAGCACAACTTATTTCTCACATATTCTAACCACTATGACAACACATCCTTCACAGCACATCCCATCACAGTACTAATTATTTGTCATATATTCTAACCACTACGCAATCATATCCTTCACAGCACAACTTATTTGTCATATGTTCTAACCTCTATGCCAACACATCCTTCACAGTACAATTTATTTGTCAGATGTTCTAAATGCTACGCAACCACAACAATCACAGCACAAATTATATGTCAGTTGTTCTAACCACTGCACAACCATACCCATCACTGCACAAATTATGTGTCAGATGTTATAACCACTACGCAAACATTCCCATCATCGCACAATATATTTGTCAGCTGTTCTAAACATTACGCAACCATAACCTCCCAACATAACTTATTTGTCAGATATTCTAAACACTACGCAACCATACCCATCACAACAGAACTTATTTGTCAGATGGTCCAACCACTACGCAACCATACACTTCATAGTACAACTTATTTGTCAGATGTTATAACCACTACGCAACCATACCCATCATAGCACAACGTATTTGACAGATGTTCTAACCACAACGCAATCATACCCTTCACAGCACAACTTATTTGTCAGATATGCTAACAAGTACGCAACCACAACCTTCACAGCACAACTTATTTGTCAGATGTTCTATCCAATACGCAACCATACCCTTCACAGCACAACAAATTGGTCAGGTGTTCTAACCACTACGGAACCATACCCTTCACAGCACAACTTATTTGTCATATGTTCTATCCACTACGCAATCATAACCTTCACAGCACAACTTATTTATCATATCTTCTAATCGCTATGCCAACACATCCTTCACAGCACAACTTATTTGCCAGAATTTTTAACCACTACGCAACCATACCATTCACAGTACAACTTATTTTTCAGATGTTCTAACCAATATGCAATCATACCCATCATAGCACAACATATTTGACAGGTGGTCTAACCACTACGCAATCATACCCTTCACAGCTCAACTTATTTGTCAGATGTTCTAACAACTACGCAACCATGCCCTTCAAAGCACAACTTATTTGTCAGATTTTGTAACCACTACTCAACCATGCCCATCACAGCTCAACTTATTTGTCAGATGTTCTAACCACTACGGAACCACACCCATCACAGCACAACTTTTTTGTCAGATGTTCTAACCACTACGCAACCATCCCTTCACAGCACAACTTATTTTTCAGATGTTCTAACCATTATTCAACTATACCCTTCACAGCACAAATTATTTGTCAGATATTCTAACAACTTCGCAACCATACCCATCACAGCACAATTTATTTGTCAGATGTTCTAAATACGGCGCAACCACACCAATCACAGTACAAATGATATGTCATTTGTTCTAAACACTGCGCAACCATACCCATCACAGCACAAATTATGTGTCAGATGTTCCAACCACTATGCAACCATACCCATCACAGCACAACTTATTTGTCAGATGTTTTAACCACTGCGCATCCATTCCCATCACAGCACAACTTAGGTGTTATATGTTCTAACCACTACGCCACCATACCCTTCACAGCACAACTTATTTATACAGATGTTCTAAAAACTACGCAAACATACCCTTCACAGCACAAATTATTTCTTATATATTCTAACCACTATGCCAACACATCCTTCACAGCACATCCCCTCACAGCAGTACTTATTTGTCACATATTCTAACCACTACGCAATCATACCCTTCACAGCACAACTTATTTGTCATATGTTCTAATCTCTATACCAATACATCCTTCACAGCACAACTTATTTGTCAGATATTCTAACAACTTCGCAACCACACCAAACACAGCACAATTTATTTGTCAGATGTTCTAAATACTACGCAACCAAACCAATCACAGCACAAATTACATGTCAGTTGTTCTAACCACTACGCAACCATACCCTTCACAGCACTACTTATTGGACAGATGTTCTAACAACTACGCAAACATACCCAACACAGCACAACTTATTTCTCACATATCCTAACCACTATGCCAACACATCCTTCACAGCACATCCCTTCACAGCACTACTTATTTGTCATATATTGTAACCACTACGTAATCATACCCTTCACAGCACAACTTATTCGTCATATGTTCTAACCTCTATGCCAACACATCCTTCACAGTACAATTTATTTGTCAGATGTTCTAAATACTACGCAACCACACCAAACACAGCACAACAATCACAGCACAAATTATATGTCAGTTGGTCTAACCACTGCACAACCATACCCATCACTGCACAAATTATGTGTCAGATGTTATAACCACTACGCAATCATACCCATCACAGCAGAACTTATTTGTCATATGTTCTAACCACTACGCAATCATACCCTTCACAGCACAACTTATTTATCATATGTTCTAACCACTATGCCAACACAGCCTTCACAGCACAACTTATTTGCCAGAAGATCTATCCACTACGCAATCATACCATTCACAGTACAACTTATTTGTCAGATGTTCTAACCACTACGCAACTATCCCCATCATAGCACAACATATTTGACAGATGTTCTAACCTCTACGCAATCATACCCTTCACAGCACAACTTGTTTGTCAGATGTGCTAACAAGTACGCAACCATACCCTTCAAAGCACAAGTTATTGGTCAGATTGTTTAATCACTAAGCAACCATTCCCATCACAGCACAACTTATTTGTCAGGTGTTCTAACCACTACGCAACCATACCCTTCACAGCACAACTCATTTGTCAGATGTTCTAACCACTACGGAACCATACCCTTCACAGCACAACATATTTGTCAGATGGTCTAACCACTACGCAATCATACCTTTCACAGCACAACTCATTTGTCAGATGTTCTAACCACTACGGAACCATACCCTTCACAGCACAACATATTTGTCAGATGGTCTAACCACTACGCAATCATACCTTTCACAGCACAACATATTTGTCAGATGTTCTAACCACTACGGAACCATACCCATCACAGCACAACTTATTTGTCAGATGTTCTAACCACTACGCAACCATCCCCTTCACAGTACAACTTATTTTTCAGATGTTCTAACCACTATGCAACTATACCCTTCACAGCACAAATTATTTGTCAGATATTCTAACAACTTCGCAACCATACCCATCACAGCACAATTTATTTGTCAGATGTTCTAAATATTACGCAACCACACCAATCACAGTACAAATTATATGTCATTTGTTCTAACCACTGCGCAACCATACCCATCAGAGCACAAATTATGTGTCAGATGTTCCAACCACTATGCAACCATACCCATTACAGCACAACTTATTTGTCAGATGTTTTAACCACTACGCAACCATTCCCATCACAGCACAACTTAGATGTTATATGTTGTTACCACTACGCCACCATACCCTTCACAGCACAACTTATTGGACGGATGTTCTAAAAACTACGCAAACATACCCTTCACAGTATAACTTATTTCTCACATATTCTGACCACTATGCCAACACATCTTTCACAGCACATCCCATCACAGTACTACTTATTTGTCATAAATTCTAACCACTACGCAATCATACCCTTCACAGCACAACTTATTTGTCATATGTTCTAACCTATATGCCAACACATCCTTCACAGTACAATTTATTTGTCATATGTTCTAAATACTACGCAACCACACCAAACACAGCACACCAATCACAGCACAAATTATATGTCAGTTGTTCTAACCACTGCACAACCATACCCATCACTGCACAAATTATGTGTCAGATGTTATAACCACTACGCAACCATTCCCATCACCGCACAATATATTTGTCAGCTGTTCTAACCACTACGCAACCATATAACCTCCCAACACAACTTATTTGTCAGATGGTCTAACCACTACGCAACCATACCCTTCACAGCACAACTTATTTGTCAGATGTTCTAACCACTACGGTGAAATGTGTTATCATGAAACTAGACACTTGTATAGCTGCGAGAATTGGATCGAACATTTTATTTGGAAACCATCGTGCGAGCAGTAGCGTAGTCTCCATCATCAAGGCTGGTGCTCCTAATAATCATGCACTCGATATATATAGCCTATGTGGTGTTACGCGTTATAATATCACATCCCCCTTCTTTAAAAAAACGAAATATCTAATATACTAGAAGCTGCTCATAAAAGAAACGATAACGTAAACTGTAACGACTAACAACAATGTCTGTGTACAACTATGCTACTATTATGAACGCAATTACAAGTCCAAACGCTGGGGGCGCTTCACTCGTCTTCCAGATCTGGTGTGTTCTTCAGACTCGGGAAGCTGGAATCGGACTGACTTCTTCACAGGCGGTGGGTCATCACGCGGAGGTGTTATTACTCGCGTTTCGTCTCTTCGCGTCAAGTCGTCTCTTTGTAGATCGTCGTCAGGTTGGTCAGACTCTCGGTGGAACGAGTGACGTTCGGTCATCTCACGGACATGACGACGATTGCGTCTGAGTACGTTGCCTGATGGGGTCAGAACATTATACGACCGCGGGTGTCTGTCGGTGGATATCACCCTGGCAGGCTGCCAGATGTCCGTTTGGACATCTCTCACGCGGACATCTTGTCCTGGGATCAGCGGAATGAGTGGTCGCGTAGCTCGCTTGTCGTGATTGGCTCGCTGAATCTCTTGCCTTTGTGCAAGGAGACTGCTGATTTCATCCCTCGACCAATGTTCATTCCTGATGATCACGGGTAGGTTCGATTTGTATTTGCGGGCATTCAGCATCTCTGCGGGTGACGGCAAGTGGCTGTCGACCGGTGTAGATCGCAGCGCGAGCAGGGCTTTCAGCGGACTGGATCTCGTCATCGCTGCCTTCTTCAAGGTGCTCTTCACTGTCTGAACCTGTCGTTCGATGAATCCATTGGATTGCGGGAAGTGTGGGCTGGATGTCACATGGTCAAAACACCACTCGTTTGCAAAGTTGCGAAAGGCTTGACTGCTGTAATGTCCACCGTTGTCGCTCACGACCTTGTCTGGCGACCCATTCTCCGCAAACACCTCGCTCATCTTCGATATTATGGCGTCGCTTGTCACTCTCCCTTCGATACGGTAAACAAACGGGAACTTAGAGTAGTAGTCACACATGAGCAGGTACGTGTCCAGTCGGATGACAAACAGGTCAGTGCCGACGATCTGCCATGGACACGTCGGTAGTTCATGCTGCATCAACGGCTCGTGTGCTTGACGTCTCTGCAGCTGTTGGCAGGTGTCGCACTTCCTCACGATGTCGTCGATGTCTCTGTTGATGGCCTTCCAGTAGACACAATACCTCGCTCGTAGCCGGGTCTTCTCAATACCCTGGTGAGCCTCATGCAGTTTGCTCAACACTTCTGACTGTAGACTTAGCGGGATTACCAGACGCTCACCCTTGATGATGAGACCGTCCTCCACTGCTAATTGGTCTCTGCACGACCAGTAGGGTCGCAGTGGTGCCGCTGGGTCTCTGGCCATCCATTGATGATGATTGCCTTCAATGCGCACAGCTCTTCATCTGTTCGGGTAGCTTCTCGAACCGCCTCCAGCTTCTTAGTGGAGAACTGGACAAACGAAACTTGAACATCCAGCTCTATCTGCTTCGCCTCGGCTGACGACTGTCGTGACATGGTGTCAGCCAATGCTATGTTCTTTCCTGGTATGTAGTGAAGTTTGAAGTCATACGGCTGGACGCGTAGTAGCATGCGTTGTAACCTCTGTGGCGCAGCAGCCAGATTCTTTAGGTGAATCATTTCCAGCGGTTTGTGATTTGACTCGACTGTGAAATGTTTCCCATATACGTATGTATGAAATCTTTCGCATCCGAAAACGACAGCCAACATCTCGCGTTCAATATTGGCGTAACGGCGTTCACAATCAGTCAATGACTTCGATGCGAATGCGATCGGGCGACCCCCCTGCATCAGGACTGCGCCGAGACCCCGGCTCGAGGCATCGATCTGGACCACGGTGTCCATCTTCGGGTCAAAATGACTCAATGTTACTTCTTCGCAGATCAGTTGCTTTGTCTTCTGAAACGCGTCTTCATGCGATGGCGACCACGCAAACTCTACATCCTTCTTGAGTAGGTCTCACAGTGTCGCTGTGTGGTGAGATAGGTGTGGTATGAACGGTGACATGTACGTTGCCACACCTAGGAATTCTTGCAAATGCGTAGTATCTCTGGGCGTCTCGAGTCGCTTGATGGCATTTACCTTGCTTGGGTCCGATCGCACACCTGTCACATCAAACACGAGACCGAAGAAGTGGATGCTAGGCTGATGAATGTCACACTTATCTACGTTAAACACCAGCCCGTGTTTCCTTGCCACTTTCATGACGTTGTGGAGATTCCGGTCGTGCTCGACATCGTCTCTGCCAAAGACTGCGACGTCATCTGCCATACCCATTGTTCCTGGGCATTGCTCCAGAATGTTGTCCATTCTCTCTTGAAAAACGTCTTGACTCAAGTTAAGCCCGAATGGTAGCCTCTCAAAGCGAAATCGTCCGAACGGGCTGTTGAAGGTAGTCTTGCGACTCGACTCATCGTCCAATGAAATGGACCAGTACCCATGGCGCGCATCTAGTTTGGAGAAAACCTTTGCACCTGCGAGCTTGTACGTCACTTCGTCGAGTGTGGGTGTTTTGTAATGCGGTCGTTTCACCGCCTCATTCAGATCCTTGGGATCTAGGCAGATCCGCAGCTTGCCAGAAGATTTCCGGCTGTACACAATGCTGGACACCCAGTCTGTAGGTTCGGTCACTCTCGTTATGACCTTCATCTTCACCATAGCGTCCAGCTCTGACTTGATCTCGTCCCTCATATGGATAGGGCACTTTCACGGAGCATGAACAACTGGTGCGACATTCGGATCTGTCGTGATGTGGAACTTTCCTTGAAAATTTCCGATGCCTTCAAATCTGTCAGGATAGCACTGAAGTAGATCCTCCTTCGTCTTGATTGGCATGTCAATTGGCTCGTTTCTCGTGATTTTACAGTGCATGGTGATGAGCTGCAAGGCCCGACAAGATGGCAGTCCGACAATGGCTGGTCCCGGTGTATCGGCGACGTAGAACTCAGTGTCATGGCTGACCTCATTATGTTTGCACGGCAACGTCAGTGTCCCGTACTGTTTGATTCGCTCGCCATTGTACGCCATCAGCACTGTTGTAGACTCTTGTAGTCCTCTTCTTGATGAGTAACCTCCAGCGCCAAGATTCTCTGGGTACATCCGTCGATACATTCTGAGTGTAAGGACATTCCCCTGGGCCCCAGTATCGACTTTCACCTTTAGTGTCGCATGTTTCACGCCCAGTTGTATGTCAAGCGACGCGTAGACCTCGCTTCGTGTGTCATTCTCCGCATCAACATTGTTGAATACGAGCTTCTCAAAACCTTGTTCGAGGCATGCATCCCTTTCGACGTTGTGCACTGTCGCTGAGCGATCAGTACTTCGGCTTGGCGACTTGTGTCGTGAATTTGACCTCTGTCGGGAGTGGTCCACGTGCCCACGTGGCGCTGGTCGTCCACGACCACGTGATTCAGCTCTTTCGCGTCCCCACTCTGCCGCTCTGCACATTACCTTCCAGTGGTTCAAGCGACCACAAGCGACACACTTGCTGCCGTATGCAGGACAGCTATTTATTCCAGCAGGGTGAGTCCCTCCGCAGTACTTACACGTACGACGACTGCCAGAGTACTCGCGTTGCTGACGTTTATTTGGATGCCTGTCGTGTTGAACCGGGTGGATGCTGGTTTCTCCGCTGAACAATTGCATGTCAGTGACTGTGGCCTCGAATGTACGTGCAATGTCTAACGCGCCATCCAAGGTCAAGGTTGCATCCCGTCCCAAAAGCTTCTCCTGCATTTTGCTGTGTCGTATTCCAATGATCAATTGCTCGACGAGACGTTCATCTGTCTCAACAACATCTCTGAAGTTGCACTTTTTTAGCCTGAAGCTTGCATCGCATCATATACTCGTCTACCGATTCACCAGCAGATTGTCGGTATTTCTGGAGATGGAATCGACTCAGTCTGTAGTTCGTCTTTGGCTCTAAGAATTTCTTTAAACAGTCCCACAGGACGCCCAGTTTCTTCCTGTCGGCTGGTGTCATGTCCCATGTGTTATATACTCTTAGGCCTTCCTGCCCAACCCATAGCAGAACATATGTGACTTTCTCTTCCTCACTTTTTCCTGCTAAGGGCCCGCTGAAGATCAACTCACAGTACTGTTTGAAACTGGTGAAAGCGGTTGGCAGATCTGAACTAGACCAGTCCATGCGTGGCGGGTCGATACCATTAGGTCACCCATTATCGCTCACGCGCTTGCATATATCGCGGTGACGAAATGTAGTGTTAGTTCAATGCAATAGCCTTATGCTTCGGCTTCATATGCATGCAAAAGATCAGGGATATCAATTCTGTTCGTGGGCTTGGGAAGTGAAATCATTCATTCAGTTAGGGCAGTTTCACTTGACTTAACTGCACTGTTGACATCTTTCCGCGTGAAATCGATCGGTGACGTCAGCCCTCGGCGCCCGCGTCACTCGAAAATTCCGCGTAAAACAAAAACTCAAAGTCTCTTTTTCCGATCGAAGTTGATTCTCTAGCGTGTCCTATTAATGTCAGTTCTTTAGACGGGGTAATCGTTCACCACCGCTGCCACCATGAATTGTGTTATCATGAAACTAGACACTTGTATAGCTGCGAGAATTGGATCGAACATTTTATTTGGAAACCATCGTGCGAGCAGTAGCGTAGTCTCCATCATCAACGCTGGTGCTCCTAATAATCATGCACTCGATATATATAGCCTACGTGGTGTTACGCGTTATAATATCACATACGGAACCATACCCTTCACAGCACAACTTATTTGTCATATGTTCTAACCACTACGCAATCATACCCTTCACAGTACAACTTATTTATCATATGTTCTAACCACTATGCCAACACATCCTTCACAGCACAACTTATTTGTCAGATGTTCTAACCACTACGCAACCATACCCATCACAGCACTACTTATTTGGTATATGTTGTAACCAATGGCAATTGCATCTTGGGAAATCTTGAGGAGAACACGGAATTGAATTTGGTGGATTGGATATTTTTCTAAAGCGAGGAATATTGATCGGATAAGTATTATTATTATGTGTATATTAAACATAAACTTACAAGAGTCTTTGTTTACGCAATAGTTGTTGTTAAAATTTAGCTGTAGGAGTAATTTAGGGCGAAGACTCGGTAGCGCGAGCGATAATTAAGGTCTGTTGTGGTCAGTTGATTTGGTACATAATATTATTGTAAATAATTTAGTACATATTAAAGATTGGGAACCTGAATATTTTGTTTTAGCAACATTTATTGTTAAAAGTTAGCCGTAGGTAGTAATTCAGTGGAATTTAAAGAAGGTAATTTAAATTTCGTTAGCGGAGCGATATTACATTTTGTTATAGTCAGCTGTTACATAGAAAGTAAGTTGCAAGGCACTAGATGTAAATTTAATTAAGACATAAGTAAAATAGCATAAAGTGTGTATTACAACAAAAAAACAGTGTTTGCGAAGACTACCTTGTATAAATTTATTATAAACAAATATAATTAGAATTTCTAACAAGCCAAGTAAAGGCGACTTGCTCTAGCTGCGACAGCTGGATAGACTTTGCAAAGTCCGGGTGTACACATTCGTGAAATTCGTAAAATCAACTGCCTGCCTCGTGGCAGAGGTGCAGGCAGATAATTTTAATTTCGTGGGTAGGGGTGTATGACAGTGAAATATCTGCAGGAGCAGGTAAATGTGTTAAGGCATATGATTTTGATGATGACAGGGCAGGATGAGAAAGAAGAGAGCAGAGGTGGTGAGAATGATGAGAGCAGAGGTGGTGAGAACAAGGAGAGCAGAGGTCGTGATAACGAGGAGAACAGAGGTAGTGAGAACAAGGAGAGCAGTGGCAATGTGAGGGAGAAAGATGGTAAGAAGAAGAAAGATGGAAAAAGGAAGAATGTGCAACAAAAGGAAGATAAACGGGTGAGTGAAGAGGGATTGTCAGGTAGCAGGATAGTTGAGGATAACAAGAGCAGAGAAAAGGAGAAGACTGTGGGTCAGAAGAAGAAAGATGACAGGTGGCAGAGTATGCAACAAAAGAGAGGTAAGCAGGTGAGTGGAGAGGGATGGCCAAGTGGTAAGACAGTAAAGGTTGATGAATTAAGAAAAAGGGGGCATAGTGTGCAACAGGAAAAGAGCTTTGCTGATGTAGTATCACAAGGGAAGGCGAGGAAAGCCCGGGTATTTATGGGGGATTCCATCATTAGGAAAGTGGATAAAATTGTAAACAGAGGAGATGACATAACAGTATGTCTACCAGGGGCAAAAATAGAGGATATAGCAGAGAAGGCAGGACAAGTCATGGGTGGTGGCACAGGAGGTGCTGTTCTCGTGCATGTGGGAACGAATAATGCTGAGAAGGAGGGAACGTCAGCCATCGTTGGTAATTACAGGAGGTTGATCAAGACACTTAAAGAGGCACGAGTTGGACAGATTGTATTGTCGGGGATTAGGATATTACCAATAATGGGAGGCAGGGGAGAGGAATATAGGAACTGTAGGAGGATGGCGATCAACACACAAGTACAGAAGGTATATATGGAGGACATAACCCCACTGGACAAAACCCCACTGGACATAACCCCACTCGGACCAAACCCAACTCGGACAAAACTCCACTCGGACATAACCCCACTCAACCCCACTCAGACAAAACCCCTTTTGGCCTACTGCATATAGATTCAAAGACAACAATATTTGTTATTTTCTGTTTTATTAATGTCAATGTATCACCATACAACATTGAAAAATATGCAACTATGAAAACTACATTAAACTACTACCTCACATATTGTTATCATGAAAACTACATTAAACTACTTCCATCTCGCACAGTGTCCAATGCCCCTCAGTGTATCGGAAATTGACTTGGTGCCATCACGATGGGCAGTACACAGATTGTGAAGCTTCGTCTGGAGCTGAACTGTGTGGCGCCGCGTTCGCTTGACTGGTGGTTCACCATGCTGGTCACGTCGCAGTGCAGTGGCAACCTGTGCCTGGTCCTTCCGGATAGTGTCGATGGCCCTCCAGATAGTTGGATGAGCATGTCCTACCAAGTTGGAGAAGGCATTGTTCCAACCCTCACATATGTTGTTGGCTCTGGAACTGCCGTGAAGGGTGATGTTGTGCACATTCCATATGGATGGTGGATACATAGGTGGCTTGCGACGTATGCGAAGTGGAGGCATAGTGCCATCTGGACGTTGGGGTAGCTGTATCTGACGGTAGGTACCGGACACATAGATTTGATCAAAGTACTGCAGAAGGGGTTCTAGTCCCTCAGGAATGTTATCACGCAGGTAGGCCATGCCATCAGGTACATCATCTTCAGGCAGGAAAGCCAGACCATCCATCATCCCACAGAAGAGCTTAACGTCGTCTTCCTCGCGATAACGCTGTACCAGACCAAGACTCTGAATCTTCCTCCATGTGGACTGGGCAAGATGATAAAAACATCCATGGATGTTGACATGAGGTCCAAATGATGATTGCATGGCGTTGATCACTGCCTGCTCAAAATCCATGGTCACAGTGGTGGGGTCAACATTGAAGCCAAGCTCAGTGCACCGGTCCTGAATAGCCGAGAAAAGTTCCTCATAGGTTTCCTGGTGCTTGTTTGGTAGGAAGGCGTAGACACATGTCACAGCTGATTCTCCAAGTGGTACACGGATCACGTATAACTGAGTGAATAGGAGTGGTGCAACATCGAAGGTGCCATCCATAAACCAGGAGTCAGAACTAGCGAGGTGGCGAAGTCTAAGGTCAGTCCAAAAAACTAACATCCTGGTAGAAGAATCAACACCGTTGTCATAGATGACGAAGGGGTCTCCATCAACAGTGGTGGTCCACTCCCCATCTAGCATGAGTTCACTGAGCGACGCTGGGTTCTTGGGCATGTGCTTGGCATGTTCCCGCCTGAGAGAGCGCTTGACTGTGTCTGGATTGCAGATTGCAGCACGTACATCTACAGGCACATCTGTGGTGTGGTCTGACATGAGCTGTGTTAGTGTACCACGTGATCCAGCTGCACGCTCCTTGAGTGAGGCACGTAACTTAGCAACAGCTACAGACTGTTCCTGTAGATCATGGCTGTGCGGTGTCATGCTGGTGACAGTTGTCATCTGCAAAGGTACAAAGAAACATATAATATTAGTTGTAATATGAAAAGGTAGTAATAATTTTTCAAATTTTCATTCATGTTTGTAGCATTGTATTGTATAAAAATTTTGGACAACTTGATCAAAAAATGAAGGTCTCTGGAAAATTATCCACAACAAAGAAGCTTCATATGGCAAAAGTGTGATAGTGGTATAATTAATCATATAATATTATGGTTTTTGTTGACAATCTGCTCTTTGAAAATCATATGATTTTAACAAGATTTGCCATCCAAGCCAAAGGCCCAGATGGCAAGTGGACAAGGAAGCCATTGGCTTATCGAGAGTCCAACAATGTTCACCTTGTCTTGTACGTTTTGTTTACTCCTGACATATGCATAAAAACTCTTGCTGTCAGTTTTTATGTTACATGCCAGTTTTTGCTCATAGCTTCTTTTAGATTGTCTGATTTCAGTTGTAGCTGCATTAAGTGCCTCTTTGTATTTTGCATAGTCTTCTTCCTTTCTGGTACGCCTATAAACCCTCCACATAGTTTGTTTTAGCATTATTTTTCTAATTGCCTCTTTTGACAAGTGTTTCTTTCTACACCGTTTTCCTTGTTTTCGGAAGGGAACAAATTTATCAATGATACTCTCAATTTCAAATTTTAGAATATTCCAACATTCAATTGCAGTCTTATTCATCAGCATGTTATTCCAATCTAGCTGTGCTAATTATTTTCTCATATCTTTGTAGTTACCTTTGTGGAAGTTTCTCTTGTACGTTTTCTTATTTTTACTTTCTGATTTTACATTGATGTCAAAATGTATTTGATTATGGTCACTATTACCCAATGGTTCAAATATTTTTACATTGTCCACTAATTCTTTTTGTGATGACAAAACTATATCTAATACATTTTCTCCCCTGGTTGGTTCTAGTACGTGCTGAGTAAGAAAGCTATCCTGGATTAAACATAGAAATTGTTGATCCTCAATCCCTGTGCTCTCTAGAGAATTCCATTGTATGTGTCCATGGTTAAAATCTCCCATTATGATACATTCCCTTTACTAACTTCCTTTATAGCGTTTTTTATTTTTGTGTTGTCCTCTTCGTTTATGTTTGGACTTCGGTAAACTAATCCAATAGTTAATTTTGAATTTCCTGAAACAATTTTGCACCAAACAGCTTCATCGCAATCTGCTTCCCTTTCTAGTTTTATTTCATAAGCCTGAATAGATTCTTTAACATATAAAATAACTCCCCCGCCCCTTCTTCCTATTCGATCTTTCCTAAACATTACGTATCCTGTCAGTCCTAATTCAGCATCTGTTATATCTATGTTGGCCCATGATTCAGTTATACCAATTATGTGAGGGTCAATATCTTCTACAATAATGTTTAATTCGTTTTTCTTATTTACTATGCTCCTTGCATTTAAACATACGCATCTATAACCTTTTTCAGAGATGTTTTTCGGATGATTTGATATTGGTTTATCTGTGCTAGTGGCCTCTTGTTCTGCTTGAGACACCTCTAGGTAACCCCCCTGCACTTCTAGTTTAAAGAATGTTTACTTCCAAAAATATTTGTCATTGTACCCAAGTCGCTATCTACTGCTGCTGAAAGTTTGTCCGCGAATACTGCCGCCCCTTTCCACTTAAATGAAGCCCATCCTTCATGTACATATCAGCCCTCCCAACAAAACTTCCCCATAAATCCACAAATCCAACTTCCTCTTCCCTACACAGCCTCTGGACTAACATGTTAATTGCCATCCCCCGACAATTTCGATATTTGTGACCCCTCCTGCCCATTACAGGTAAAATCCCTGACAGTATTACCTGCTCAACCCGCGTCTGTTTTAGTGTTCTGACCAACTGCCTATATTTCCTAACTATGGCAGTTGTACCCTCCTCTCTACGTTATTTGTCCCTACATGTACTAAAACAGATCCACCCTTACCGAGCCTACGATGTTTTTACCCTCTCAGTTATCGCCTCTATTTTGGCTCCAGGCAAGCAGACCACCACATCATCTCCCTTGTTTAAGACTCTGTCGGTCTTCCTAACTATCGAATCCCCCACAAACACCCTCGCTCTCTTCCTCACCCCCTCTATCACTGCTGCAGAATAACTCTTCCTTTCGATCCCCTCCATCACATTCTGTCCTGACCCCTTCGTCTCCCCACTCCTTCTCTCCCCTCCTGTCTCCCTCTCCTCTCCTCACTCCGTTGTTTTCCTCCCGTCTCCCCACTCCCTTCTCCTTCCCTCCTGTCTCCGCTACTCCCTCTCTCCTTCACTCCGGTTGTCTTCCTCCGTCTCCCCACTCCCTTCTCCTTCCCTCCTGTCTCCGCTACTCCCCTCTCCTTCACCCCGGTTGTCTTCCCTCCCGTCTCCCCACTCCCTTCTCATTCCCTCCTGTCTCCCCTACTCCCCTGTCCTTCACCCCGGTTGTCTTCCCTCCCGTTCCTTTCCTTCCCGTCTCCTTACGTCCTGTCTCCCTATGACCTGTCACTTTCCCTCCTCTCAGCTTCCTCCCAGGCTGAGGTGAGCTCTCCCTAGCATCTCTCGTGTCTTTCCCCACTTTATCGTCTACTGTTCCCTCACCGGAACTACTGGCACAACTCCCCTGTTCCCTTCCCACCATTGCCACAACGAGCAGCCTCAGCTCTTCCAACTCCACCTCTATTTCCTTCATCCTTGCGCATCCCCTACACTCAAAACTAAAACTATCTGCCTGACCTCAGCCCAGGACTTCTCGCACCCAGACTTGACGAAATCTACCCAGTTACTACAACTGCCACAAAATTAAGTGCCTTGTGGCCTTTAACTGACGTTTGCACGGGGCCATCATACAATTTAGTTTTAATTAGTTTGCTACGTTAGCCTTGAATAAGGCTGTTTTTGTGATCAAAAGAACACTTTAGGCTAAAAATCCTGCCACCTAGCGAATACGGAGAACACTGTGTAACAAAACAACGAAGTGAGTGTGTACTAATTTACGCTAAAATCCTGCTGTTAATTCCTTTTACCGAAAACGTTGACTACCACTATGTCAGATATTACCTTATGTATGTAATTTAAGTAAATAAATCACTTTATCTTATATATATATATATATATATATATATATATATATATATATATATATATATATATATATATATATATATATATATATATTAGCTAATGTAAACGATAGCTCGATGCACGGGTTGAATGACCTGTAAACAAACTCCCTTTTATCACTCGTTGAGTTTGAATCCGGGAAAAAAATACTACCTCTGTTAACAACAACGGTTTCTTAATATATGTCTACAAGAAGTTGGTGAACAATATATGTATAATACTAATACTTATTCTAACCAATATTCACTGTTACTGACTATTCACTATGTTATCTAAATTTTCGAATTGTAAACACCCCTATTAACGCTCGCTGAATTCCCTGACAGAATCCGAAACTAACTTACTCTAAAATACTCCCTCTGACTAATAATTAACAAAACCTGTTTCCTAATATATGTCTACAATACGTTTGTGTATAATATATATGTAAGAGTAATACTTATTCTATTTGATATTCCACGTATTTCTGTAAATGATCTACACCAAATTCAAGTCGTTGCACCAAGTCCAAGTAGCCGGAAGTAGTACTGTCCTTGGAGAAGGTCATTTTGAATACATGGAAATTAACATTTTCTGAAACTTTATTATCAACACTGACCTTGAAAATGCAACAGTAATTCATGTAACATATAGGTAATGAAATAGTTCTAAGCAAATAGGATGAAACGTGTTAATTATTACATTTTATCAGGCACATATTCACAAGCTATTAACCAGGTGACTAAGAATTGGTTGTTCCAATCAAAGCGTATTTTAACAAGATTTAACAAGATTTGCCATCCAAGCCAAAGGCCCAGATGGCAAGTGGACAAGGAAGCCATTGGCTTATCGAGAGTCCAACAATGTTCACCTACTTATAACCCGCCCTCCTGATATATGTGTCAACCTTGTTTTTAAACATATTCACGCTGCTACACAATCTGTAGACAGTTTGTTCCATTCATTTATTGTCCTCTGTGAGAACGAGTGCTTCCTGATGTCCAATCTACATTGATCCTTTACTAATTTTACCTCATGTCCTCTAGTTCTGCTATCCTTCTTGAGTGAGAAAAACATATTTCTATCAATATTTTCATACCCATTCAATATCTTAAAAACTTCAATCTGATCTCCTCTTAACCTCCTTGTCTCTAGAGTTGTTAAACCACATTCTTTCAGGCGTTCTTCATAACTAAGGTCTCTAAGTTCTGGAATCATTTTAGTTGCTCTCCTTTGTATGCGTTCAAGCGTATCTATATCCTTCTTACGATATGGTCTCCATGCTTGTATACAGTATTCTAAATGAGGTCTAACTATTGCTTTATAAAGAGGTATAATTAACTTTTTTCCCTTGTATGTTATGTTTCTTCTAATCAATCCAAGAATTTGATTACCCTTTGAAGCTGCAATACCACACTGCTCTGAAACTTTCATATCAGCGCTTATTGTAACTCCTAAATCCTTTTCTTTTACAGTAGTACCAAGAACAGTAGCTCCCATTTTATAGTTTACATTCAAGTTCCCATGTCCTGTATGTAGGCATTTACATTTCCCAAAATTGAACAGCATCTGCCATTTCTCAGACCATTTCACTAATCTGTCTAGATCGTTTTGTAAATGTTGTTTATCACTATCAGTATTAACCTTTCTAAACAGTTTTGTGTCGTCCGCAAATTTCAGTACGTTACTTGTTATACTCTCGTCCAAGTCATTGATATAAATTAAGAATAATATAGGTCCTAATACTGATCCTTGAGGTACCCCACTCAAAACCGATTTCCAATTTGAAACTTCGCCATCTACTACAACTCGTTGTCTTCTGTCGGTCAGCCATTGTTCTATCCAGTCAGTTATGCTATCCCCGATACCATGGGCTTTTAATTTAAGTAGCAATCTTTGATGTGGCACTTTGTCAAAAGCTTTCTGAAAATCTAAGTAGATAATATCTACTGGCGATCCCTCGTCTATCCACTTAGTGATTTCTTCCAAAAATCATAACATATTTGTTAAGCATGACCTCGCTTTAAGGAATCCATGTTGAGATTAATTTAATAATTTATGCTTAACGAGGAAGTCCACCATATGGTCTTTAATTAACCTTTCTAATAATTTACAAATCACTGACGTTAAACTCACTGGCCTGTAATTCTTTGACTTATTTCTCGATCCCTTTTTAAATAATGGTATGATGTTTGCTTCTTTCCATTCAAACGGAACAACTCCCTCTTTTAATGACAAGTTGAATACTCTTGCAAGTGGTATACTGATTTGATCTACTGTTTCCATTAGTAATTTTGGAGGAATCCCATCCACTCCCGGTGATTTGTTATTCTTCATTGCCTTTATTTTCCTAGCTACCAATTCTGGAGTTACAACTAACGGTCCTAAATAGTCAGATTTAGCCCCCTGAAATTTAGCATCAGCAACTGGTAATGAACTAATATCTTCTTTTGTAAACATTGAACTGAAGTAACCATTTAGGTCTTCCGCCATTAAAAACCCCTGTGATATTATATTTCCAGCACTGTCTTCTAGAGGTCCAACCTTGTCTTGTACGTTTTGTTTACTCCTGACATATGCATAAAAACTCTTGCTGTCAGTTTTTATGTTACATGCCAGTTTTTGCTCATAGCTTCTTTTAGATTGTCTGATTTCAGTTGTAGCTGCATTAAGTGCCTCTTTGTATTTTGCATAGTCTTCTTCCTTTCTGGTACGCCTATAAACCCTCCACATAGTTTGTTTTAGCATTATTTTTCTAATTGCCTCTTTTGACAAGTGTTTCTTTCTACACCGTTTTCCTTGTTTTCGGAAGGGAACAAATTTATCAATGATACTCTCAATTTCAAATTTTAGAATATTCCAACATTCAATTGCAGTCTTATTCATCAGCATGTTATTCCAATCTAGCTTTGCTAAGTATTTTCTCATATCTTTGTAGTTACCTTTGTGGAAGTTTCTCTTGTACGTTTTCTTATTTTTACTTTCTGATTTTACATTGATGTCAAAATGTATTTGATTATGGTCACTATTACCCAATGGTTCAAATATTTTTACATTGTCCACTAATTCTTTTTGTGATGACAAAACTATATCTAATACATTTTCTCCCTGGTTGGTTCTAGTACGTGCTGAGTAAGAAAGCTATCCTGGATTAAACATAGAAATTGTTGATCCTCAATCCCTGTGCTCTCTAGAGAATTCCATTGTATGTGTCCATGGTTAAAATCTCCCATTATGATACATTCCCCTTTACTAACTTCCTTTATAGCGTTTTTTATTTTTGTGTTGTCCTCTTCGTTTATGTTTGGACTTCGGTAAACTAATCCAATAGTTAATTTTGAATTTCCTGAAACAATTTTGCACCAAACAGCTTCATCGCAATCTGCTTCCCTTTCTAGTTTTATTTCATAAGCCTGAATAGATTCTTTAACATATAAAATAACTCCCCCGCCCCTTCTTCCTATTCGATCTTTCCTAAACATTACGTATCCTGTCAGTCCTAATTCAGCATCTGTTATATCTATGTTGGCCCATGATTCAGTTATACCAATTATGTGAGGGTCAATATCTTCTACCATAATGTTTAATTCGTTTTTCTTATTTACTATGCTCCTTGCATTTAAACATACGCATCTATAACCTTTTTCAGAGATGTTTTTCGGATGATTTGATATTGCTTTATCTGTGCTAGTGGCCTCTTGTTCTGCTTGAGGCACCTCTAGGTAACCACCCTGCACTTCTATTTTAAAGAATGTTTACTTCCAAAAATATTTGTCATTGTACCCAAGTCGCTATCTACTGCTGCTGAAAGTTTGTCCGCGAATACTGCCGCCCCCTTTCCACTTAAATGAAGCCCATCCTTCATGTACATATCAGCCCTCCCAACAAAACTTCCCCATAAATCCACAAATCCAACTTCCTCTTCCCTACACAGCCTCTGGACTAACATGTTAATTGCCATCCCCCGACAATTTCGATATTTGTGACCCCTCCTGCCCATTACAGGTAAAATCCCTGACAGTATTACCTGCTCAACCCTTGTCTGTTTTAGTGTTCTGACCAACTGCCTATATTTCCTAACTATGGCAGTTGTACCCTCCCTCTCTACGTTATTTGTCCCTACGTGTACTAAAACAGATCCACCCTTACCCGAGCCTACGATGTTTTTTACCCTCTCAGTTATCGCCTCTATTTTGGCTCCAGGCAAGCAGACCACCACATCATCTCCCTTGTTTAAGACTCTGTCGGTCTTCCTAACTATCGAATCCCCCACAAACACCCTCGCTCTCTTCCTCACCCCCTCTATCACTGCTGCAGAATAACTCTTCCTTTCGATCCCCTCCATCACATTCTGTCCTGACCCCTTCCCTTCCGTCTCCCCCACTCCCTTCTCCTTCCCTCCTGTCTCCCCTACTCCCCTCTCCTTCACTCCGGTTGTTTTCCCTCCCGTCTCCCCCACTCCCTTCTCCTTCCCTCCTGTCTCCGCTACTCCCCTCTCCTTCACCCCGGTTGTCTTCACTCCCGTCTCCCCCACTCCCTTCTCATTCCCTCCTGTCTCCCCTACTCCCCTGTCCTTCACCCCGGTTGTCTTCCCTCCCGTTTCTTTCCTTCCAGTCTCCTTACGTCCTGTCTCCCTATGACCTGTCACTTTCCCTCCTCTCAGCTTCCTCCCAGGCTGAGGTGAGCTCTCCCTAGCATCTCTCGTGTCTTTCCCCACTTTATCGTCTACTGTTCCCTCACCGGAACTACTGGCACAACTCCCCGTTCCCTTCCCACCATTGCCACAACGAGCAGCCTCAGCTCTTCCAACTCCACCTCTATTTCCTTCATCCTTGCGCATCCCCTACACTCAAAACTAAAACTATCTGCCTGGACCTCAGCCCAGGACTTCTCGCACCCAGACTTGACGAAATCTACCCAGTTACTACAACTGCTACAAATTAAGTGCCTTGTGGCCTTTAACTGCCGTTTGCACGGGGCCATCATACAATTTAGTTTTAATTAGTTTGCTACGTTAGCCTTGAATAAGGCTGTTTTTGTGATCAAAAGAACACTTTAGGCTAAAAATCCTGCCACCTAGCGCATTCATAATGAAACAAATTAAATTATTCATCAAAGCTGAACAATACTAATCTAAATTGATGGTATTTATGTGCACCGTTAGTTGATCCAACCGGTAATTCGATCCAACCACAATCAAAAAATAAATGTACATCAGGTGGCAACTGTTAAATTTTGTATACGGTTATGATACAAAAATTATAATACATTTTCTAACCAAGGACACTTTTACACAATACCATGCAACAGGCCTTCATTATAATTTGTATCAGTGTTTTTTTAATTTGACATTCTAAACAAAAATATCTGAAATCAGCTATATATCTATAATTTCTCATCTCTGGTAATTTACACAAGATATTTACCTCAGCATTGGTAGTCACACCTCCCTTACAACTGAACGCTGTGCGGTTGGAGCACTCCCATCGGACAGTCCGATATATTTTTGATATATTTTAGGGTGTATATGTAGCCTCCGTGCATCAGCTTTAGACCACCTTTGTTGTTGATGACGATCTCCATGTTGTAGAATAATGACGGTTCATGTTTACTGGTGTCCTTTTATACCCTTTAATACCGGTCAACTGTAATGTAACTAGCAACTAAGAAAAGCCAATTTTACTGGCTTCCCTTAAATTGATGTCCTAAATTATCCCCCTTGAACCATTTAGCTCTGATGTAGCAGTTAGAAGAAGCCAATTCTACTGACTTCCCTTAACTGCTGTCAGGGATGATCCCATTACGTACATCACCAAGTACAACAGAGAAACATCCACTTAATTTATGGCTATATTAAACATCTAATAGGACCAAATTTACATTTGAAAACAATTCCTTTTGAAGTGCAAGCAGAAATATAGTTACTTCATTTTAAAATATTATTTATTTTTTCCTAATTTTTTAAACTTTCATTACTTCTAAAAAAATAAAAGTGGGGTTTTGTCTTAGTGGGGTTTTGTCTGAGTGGGGTTATGTCCGAGTGGGGTTTCGTCCAGTGGGGTTATGTCCGAGTGGGATTTTGTCCTGGAGTAGGCTTCGTAGACATGTGGTTAAACTTTGTAGGAAGAGATGACTTTTTCATGAGAGATGGACTTCATCTGACAGGGAAGGGTGCTGCAGTTCTTGGGTGTGAGTTTGTCAGAGTTGTCGACGAGAGCACAGGTACCATAAATTATTTAAACTAGATGCGCAGGGGGAACTGACAGAGAAAATTCAAAGGAGTACTACTACAATTACACATCCAAACATTGCCCACCTGAATGACCTGCCCACTGCCAAGTGCCCATCACTAGGCCACTAACCCACTACCCAGTACCCAACCCAGTTGGTAATTGGTATTTCTCCCCAGTCCTAATTCATTCACGCTTGTACTAATTCACACATGTCTGAATCTGTCTGTCTCAGGCTAGTGACTGCAGGCCTGCTGGAAATGCCACTGGGTGTCAGTGCCAGTGGGTGACATTTGATTGAAATATCATATTAAATTATGTTAACTTAGTTGAGCTAATTCAATCAACAATATAAATTGGGGTTATGGCTTGCGTATGGGTTAAGTCAGGGTTAGATAAACAAATCTCCTACACTAACCATAAGCCAATACGTTAAAGCCAAATATAACAAATGTTATCATATTTAATAGTAATGAAACTAAGAAGTTTTTCTTTATTTTTCTTCAGGATATTCGTAAGTTTGAAGAAGTTGGTGGTGCTGGATTTTTAGAACTCATACTATGGACCTTCAGCATAAGAGTACTACTCCACTGAGAGCTAAGGATATTGGGTGTAGGACAAAAACCACCCCGGACAAAAACCATCTGGACAAAAACCACCCGGACTAAAACCCCCCCAGACATAATCCCCCCGGACTAAAACTACCCTGGACAAAAACCCCCTTTTTTATCTTTGAAATATTCTTTGAAAATTGTAACTATATCTTCTTATAATTTATGTATAGAAGTATAGAAAACAAGTGAAATATTAAATAATGAATGATGAGCCTTAACAATGAAAGTTCCTTTGTCAACAATGAAAACATTGCAATTACATGAAACTGACATGCATGTATAATTGTAATCCTTTGCATGACAAAAGAATTTTATCCTTTGTTAGGGAGAAGCCAACCTTTAATTGTAATCCAGGCAATCAGGCAATCAATGATAGAAGCCACTCTCTATTGATGAATGTAATCATGTACATGAATAAAGAAAATTTTTCCTTTGTCAGGGAGAAGCCAACCTTTAATTGTAGTCCCAGCCAATCAGGCAATCAATGATAGAAGCCACTCTCTATTGATGAATGTAATCATGTACATGAATAAAGAAAATTTTTCATTTATCAGGGTGAAGCCATCTCAAAATTATTGCATTTATATGAAAGAAAGGTCTTAATTGTAATCAGGATAATCCTTTAATCAGTCCTGAGTTCCTATAAATATGGAAGTCATATCAGTCACATTATCACTTCTCAAAAGATATTATAAGCTACACAACTTTATTACTGAGATACTAAATATTGAATACTATGGAGATCATCAAGAGCCACAAGGGGGGTTCAAAACTTCTATGTGGTGGTTATATGTGCGTGCGTGCGTGCGTGTGTATCAGGCATGGGTTAATTTAAATTTTTAATTCAATTAACTCAATTAAGTTAATTTAATTTAATTAATTAACTATAAAATCACAAATTAATTTAATTTAATTAATTAACTGTAGTGGAAGAGGTTAATTTAATTTAATTGAAAAAATTACAATTAACTTTCAATTAACTTTTTATTGGGTGTATTATTTTATGCAATCCGGTGGTGACACAGCCACTCAGCCAGTGACCCAACTTCACCCAACCAGTGTCAAAGAAAGCTTCTAGTAAGGTCCAGGCAGTTGTTTGAACAGTGTCAAAGTCCAGCCAGTGTCAATCAGTGAATAAGCTGAACTGTGAGTGCGCCTGACCTATTATGTAAGAGTATTGACTCGTCTTGCTTTTGTGGCTGCCATCACCCATCCAAGAGGATGCAATGCAAATTGTATCTGGAGCCTGGAGTTTTTGTAGACATAATCCCACATGACAAAATCCAACGGGACAAATGTGAAAAGTGAATGACCACTGATGAACCAATACTAGGTACAGCACAGTACTTTCGGTACTATCAACCTTGTATACTTATGTTTGTATGTTTTTAGAAAATATTATTAAATATGTTAGTAATGCCAATTCAGTGATTATGTATGTTTTTCTTCTGTGTTTTTAAGTGAAGTTAATTGGTAATTTAATTGAAATTAATTGTTAATTGAACGAAAGTTAATTGTTAATTTAATTTAATTGAACACTTTGGGATGTTAATTTTATTTTATTTTATTTATTGATATATATATATATATATATATATATATATATATATATATATATATATATATATATATATATATATATATGTCTCAACAAATAAAAATGCACACAACACACACACTATGTGTGTGTGTGTGTGTGTGTGTGTGTGTGTGTGTGTGTGTGTGTGTGTGTGCGTGCGTGCGTGCGTGCGTGCGTGCGTGCGTGCGTGCGTGCGTCCGTGCGTGCGTGCGTGCGTGCGTGCGTGCGTGCGTGCGTGCGTGCGTGTGTGCATGTGTGTTCTTGTTGGATTTCGTATGTTAAAGTGGTGAGACTCGTTTGTTGTGTGCATTTTTATTTGTGGAGACAACCGGAGATGATTGAGTAAAACCAAATATGATACATTTTAATGCATAAAATATACATTGTTACATACTTTATTCATAGGTTAATGTTTCATGCACGTGGATCCGTTGTCAATGTAAAACAAACGGCGCCATTTTAAAAGGAAAACATTAGGGTAGCCTGGGGCAACACGGCCCCATCACGTACGCAAAATATAAAGTCCCCAAATCTGGTGTAAAATGAAGCTTTTATCTGATGCCAGCCCCGAAAGATTAGCAACACGAGACAGGCGTAATAAAATCAGTGTGTTTGTAAACTTTTATATGCACTGATATAATATTTTGTCAATAGTAAAATGGTGAAACCATAGAGTTACATCATAGATATATAGTACCAATCTTATTTATATCTATGGTTACATCATTAATCATCCCCCTATACACAAGAGCTATAAGCCAGCTCTCTGCAGTGAAGCGGGCGTGGACCACTGACTGGCATTTCATTGCACAGCAGAAACAGTTGCATGAAATATAGGGTAGTACTGTTTATAATGTGAACATAGCATGTTACAAATAGTTGTCTAACACATGTAAGTAAGTAAGTAAATGTATTTCCTCCTCACAACCATCATGTACAATATAAGGCAAACAAAAGCAATGAAGATGAGGTGGGTACCAGAGAAGTATAAACTTATTATCGGGCTAGTAGCCAGTGACGATGACACCAGGAACCAACTAGCTTGAAGATTTGTCATTGTCATTTGTTCTTAATGGGGCATGGCCACCAGACTGATTAATCATTTGGGTGAGGGTGGTTCCAGCAGTTGTATTATCAGTGTGGGCAGTTGGGTTGTTCATACTGGAGTGAGCATCATGCATTAGTGTTAAACTCTCCAAGACAAACATTTTGGAGGCTTCAATTGCTGGAGAAAGTTGTGGGACAATGAATATGGTTATTTCCTGTGTGGCTTACAGCTGTACGAATCGACAGAAGACAGGATCTAACATCTCGTTATTTTCAGGTAATTTATGTCGCAAATGTTTGTGTTGTGTTAGTGTATATGTGAATGTGTGTAACAGTTCCAAAAATGTTCTGAAATATCAATATATTACAGATGCGTTCGTTTTTCTTGGGGGTAACGTGCATTCCGTGTTACCTAGTAGTCGCATTAATTGGGTGCAACATAAAATGTTATAGGGGTAGGATTCAGTTCTATAAATAATGTGTGCGTGCGTTTAATCCCGTGTATGCATATTTGTGACACCTTTTTAAAACTCTACTAGATGTCAGCTCATTAATAGGGTTTTTGTTCTTTGTTAAGTCATCTGCATTTAATGAGGCTTTCCATTTTTGGTCGTCGTTTGCATTTTCATCGTTGTATGAACCACTATCATGTAACTCATTTTGTACACATTGCAACATTAATTGCATTCTATGCATTTGTTTGACAAACCATATGAAAGTTTACCTACTAAAACAATTGACAGCTTAAATGAGAGGCGAGTCTTTGGGCAAGTTGGCCAGATCACAATCGAGAAAAATCTTTAACTGCAGGTGGAAATGGCTGTGATGGAGCAGCTGGGGAATGTGTTGGAAGTTGGGAAAAGAATATTTTTGGGACCTTAACCCCTGTTGGAAGAATTATAGTTAATATGTTATATTTGATAAATTGTGCACGTAATAAGGTATTAGGTATATATAGCTATATAGTAATAATATCTTATTAGTACTGTATATCTATAGATATATGATGAAGACTGGGTGCTGTACAGTATAAACACTGGGCCTCCAGTGGGTTCTTGCCGTGCAGCAGCATGAATGTCACTGGTCCATGCCTGCATCACTTTATTATGTGTCAACTGATAAGGGCTCAGCGGTCTTGTTTTACTAACGGGTGTTCTATTTATGTCTGTGGGTGAAACTCACTATATAACCTTGTGAATCATGGATATACTTGGTGACATGATAATATTATTAACCAATTGACAGGTCAAACAATACAAAATAGGCAATAGTATGCTGTGTTTTGCATACATCGTGTTTAGACACACGTTGTGTCTGTGGGGCAAGACGGTCCCCATTCATGTGGGGCAAGACGGTCCCTCTGTCTTTTCCCACACGCATGTGGTCACAATGTATGAAATGTTTTACATACGACCAGTTATGTTTAATACATTTAATATAATATGAACATTACATAATTTACGTTCTGCCAACCTGTAGGCTGTAATTATGATGCATGGAATATTACTAAACCAATATTATATTATGTACTGATTGCAAGGTATGTACGTATTATAGGTTAATTACCATTTAAATTTAACAACCATAATGGCCTGATATATTACTATCATACCATTTGTATATATATTAGCAAAAATGCCCGTCCACAGGACGGGATAACTTGGTAGTTCACACGTGACAGTCATGATAGCAATGTTTAACAAATGCCCCAGGCCAATATACCATCAGTACGCTCGAGATTGTTTAAGGGAACATCAAACGTATTACCAGAAACAACCGCGTCACACGTGATGCAATGCTCGTTGTGTGTTCGAAATGTTGAAGGTCGCGCCAATTTAGACCCATGGATACTTGTGTTGGTTGTAGAATAGTAAAATATATTTTATAGTAGAATATATGTTTTATTGTGTATAGGCCCTAGGTCGCAGACGTGGGTGCGTGCTGTCTGCTATAATTAATATAAACCTCCCAGATGGCGCTACGTACTCTCAAACGGATTACGTACGGAAGTATTCGCCGCGCGCGCGTGGTTTCTGCGATTGTTAGAAGTTAAAGTTTCACGTAGCGAATATTTGATTAATACCATAAAAACCACTAAGAACCGTTGATATGCAGGATATTTCGAAAACAATAAAGGCGTTACGTTTCATTCGTGGGGTCTTAGGTTAATCCCTGAAGGTTCGGCGTCCGATGTGCAAGCTGTCTAGGAGGAAAACGTGAACAAACATACAAACATACGCTAGCTCGATTATAATTTGATATATTTTAATTTCAGGCAGTAGTTTACTCATATAAGCGAAAACCACGGAGTAGGGGGTTATAGACCGTGTTGCCCCAGACAAAGGACCGTCTTGCCTCAAGTTACCCTATTTTGTGGTGGTGGGTAGACAGGAGTGATATTCCGAGGCAATGCAAAATTATACTATTTTCAAGTTGATTGAGTTTACAAACACAATACCTTTTAATGCGTAAAATATGCACTGTTCCATGATATGTTATATACATTAATTCACTAACATCTTTTATTCATAGATTAATGTTTCATAAATGTCAAAGACTTCATAGATTTCAAAATACCCATTCAGTGTGACCCCAAACACGTTGAGTTGGCCACACAAAACAAACCCTTAAAACGTGAAATTGGATTGGCAAGTATACCCGCAATGTGTGCCCCCTCCTCCCCGGGAAAATGTAAATGATTCCGCGTGGTGGCGCCACCCGTCGGGCACGACCTCTGTCTACAAGATCGGCTAGATGTAGTAGTAGTAGTAGTAGTAGTAGTAGTAGTAGTAGTAGTGTAGTAGTCTGATTGGACCGGGGGGTAGAATGCGTGCGTGCATGCGTGCGTGCGTGCGTGCGTGCGTGCGTGCGTGCGTGCGTGCGTGCGTGCGTGCGTGGTTTATAACCAGCGTTGGGTTTCTAGAGGATATCCTTGGTTGCATCGTTATTTGTTTAACCAGTGACTCAACTCATATTGTAAATATGTTAAAATGCATGTGTAACTAAAATAAAGTTATTAATTAATTCATTCATTCGTTCATTCTTCCTTTCATTCACAAAACAAACTTGTAGCCTACTATGGAACAACATTTAGAAACTGGAACTTTCACAGAAGCGGCATACAATCAATATTTGATATACAGCGTCACGAACAATCCAGAATTTCCATTTACTTAGACTAAACGAAACAAAAGCTATTGAATCATCAGCATTATTTTTTTTACAGTAGTTTTGTTTAATTAACAACCCTATAATAATACCATTTTTTAATATATATATATATATATATATATATATATATATATATATATATATATATATATTATATATATATATATATATATATATACAAATGACAGAAATCTATGAAAATTAATAAATATATTTGATAAATATCACACACATATATATATATATATGTTGTATAACATGTATATATATATATATATATATATATATATATATATATATATATATATATATATATATATATATATATATATATATATATATATATATATATATATATATATATATATATATATATATATATATATATATATATATATATATATATATATATATATATATATATATATATATATATATATATACAAATAGAAACAATGATATTTATCAGATATATTTATTAACTTTTAACTTTTTTCATCGATCATTGATTGATCACCAATCGGTTAGATAAACCGATGATCGATCATGGTGAACATTTTACCAATTCCCAACACTCGTTGTCAGGTGCATGGTTGTAAATCGTTCACGTGCTCTGTGTTTTCGATTATTACTCCGCCTATTTCTCCCGCTGTAAGCGTGTGGGTTTTATTTATTTATTTTCCTGCTTTACGTTGATATTTCTGCTGCTGTCGAATCTTTCATCTACGACGTTCGACAGGACGTTAATGTTATAGGCCTACTGATCACAAGGTTAATGAACATCTGAAATAATTTAGTATTAATTTTAATCTTGATTTTCTTTCAATAATATTTACATAACTTACTCAGTTAAATATGCGGCAAAAGATCGCACTATAGGTGATAAGTTTTAAAATTAATAACGAAGTTGTAAATAGGCCTAATCATGGTATCTAAAGATTGAGTTTATTTACACGCGATTTGTTTACTCTCTGAAAATAGGTCTACGCGATTGTTGGAATTCCCCATTATCATTATGATGATAACAGTATATTTCAAACCTGACATGTCAACTTATAAATATGTTTAGGCTATACTCCAAATATCAGTTCTTAAAAAACATAATGACAACGGTGAGATTGCAAATGTTCAATCTGAATATTTCGTTACTTCTGCCTTTTATAACGTTACCATTGCGTAATAGTATTTTCCATGGTGTTACAGTTTTCGCAAATTTCGGCTCATAACTTTCAGAATGCAAATACGAACGCTTCATCGGCTACGAATACAATTATTTTATGTAACAGAGATGTACTTGCCTTTGCGGCATTAATTCACTGTAGCTGGATTCATAGAACTGGCACCCAATACAAACACGGTGACAAACCTGGTTTGTATTTCATCTGACTCCGAAGTTAATTCTGAACCATTTTAATGTGTCACATAATTCGTTATTACGCCTACTCGAGCAGGCCTGTACGCAATAATGTAAATAACCCAGATCAAACGACAACAACAATAGTGCAACATATTTATAAATATTTGCATAAATAGATATTCTCATTTTGTTAGATGTTTTGTCTTTTCAGACAAATTTTGCGAAACATCGAAACTACCTATAGTATGGGCTATGACACGCTGGCTCGTTTGTATAAGTTTGTTGTTTAGTTTTGATAAAATCATCGGACGAATCAATACATTATTTTTCAACGTTGCCGGTCAAAATTCAACGAAAAAGGGGTAAAAATTGCCCGGTTCATAAATTATACTGACACATAACGTATTCATACTTTCGAAAGTTGCCCAATTTAACGACTAAAGTGAATTCTTTCAGTGATTTTAGCAAAAGTAAGTTCTTTTATTTAGACCAACTGCGGATCTTACCTATTACTACATCCACACACTACAAAATGTGAACGAACCTAATTATACGCGATGGGTTAAATCAATCGAGGAGCGAACTTTATACACATTTTATAGCAAACCAATGACAGTTTTAAAACAAAACAAATACATACAACATTGTTGTAACAAAAACTGTTATTAACATTTCCTGAGCCATGTATCGTTTAGTTATAATCGTTAGGCCCTACATAGGAACTATAATAATTATAATACACTAGTCAGGATACGACACATTGATTTTCCACTTAGTTTTTTTTAACAAGATTTAACAAGATTGCCATCCCAAACAACAAGTTCCAAATGGCAAGTGGACAAAGAAGCCATTGGCTTATCGAGAGTCCAACAATTTTCTCATCTATGTGTAGCCTGCCCTTATCAAATATCTGCCAATTCTATTTTTAAACATATTCACACTACTAGCATTAACACAATCATTTGGCAGTTTGTTCCATTCATTTATCACCCTCTGTGAGAAAGAGTACTTTCTCATATCCAACCTACACTGCTCCTTAACTAATGCTGCTTTGTGTCCTCTTGTTCTACTGCCTTTTTAAGTTTGAAGAACATATTCTTATCAACATCCCCATAACCATTCACTATTTTAAATACTTCTATTTGGTCTCCTCTTCGTCTCCTGGTCTCTAATGTTGTCAAACCACATTGTAATAAGCGACTTTCGTAACTAGTGGATTTGTAGATACCTGTGCATGTTAACCAAACAGCTACAAATAATGAGCAATTCGTTGTAAGCCGTTCCATGGGCGACATCTTGTAATGTATCCATTACAAAATATGTTCTAGTTAAAACTAACTGCATGGTTAATTTGAGTCCCAGATAAGCTGTTGAACTTATTTCGTTTAAAACAAGTTGCCATACAATCCTAATCATAATGTGATGTGGTGAATATGCTTAAAAACACAATTGACAAATATATATATATATATATATATATATATATATATATATTAGGAAGGTAGGTTTTAATTACACATAGATGAATAATCGTTGGAATCTCGAAAATGGCTTCTGTGTCCACGTTACATCGGAGTAGTCTGCTTCGAATGGCAATTATTTTTTAAATGTGTTAAATATAACACAATATAATATGTTGAATTAATCCAAAAGTATTCCATAGTAAAAAAAAATAAATCCATTAATTCATACATGTTTCTATAAGTAGTAACACTTCCACAAAATGTTGCATTCATTGTAAAATATTTTACTATCATTAAAATAATGTTGAACGCACGCACGCACGCACGCACGCACGCACGCACGGACGCACTCACAAACGAACGCACGCACACACGCACGCACGCACGCACGCTCGCTCGCATCAAACTTCCAATCTTGCATAGACCGTATGTTAGTGAAACGAAGTGTAGTTGATAAAACATTACAACGTCCACGTAATGTCTGCAGTTGTACAACTTGTGTTTGTGTGGAAATGCCAATATTCCCTGGAGCATCCACAAACCATCAATAAAACAGGTAGTTACGTCGTTCTGTTGCAGTGTTCATACCCACTTATTACTCAGGCCTACTCAGCTAGCTTCGATGTTCGATGTATTTGGATGTTGAAGGACTACTTTTTGGAGCACCTATAATGTTTGATCAACCACTGAAATTACGTTAAAATAGATCTTCCGCTTATCAATCAGCAAACAAAATATGCACAACATTTACAGATGAACTGATAAAATCATGCACTTTCACTTAGTATACTTTTATTACACACAGCGAAGACAAAAACTTATTTAGCCGAAATAAACATAACTTTGATCCAAGCCCTCTGTATGTTTAGTTGTACAGGATTGCTACGCTTGCACGGTGTGTAATTTTTAATACGCGTAATTGCATGTAGACCCACGCAGTTGAAAAGACCAGTGAACCCAGAGGTCAACGCCTTGACCACTGTGCGCAGCAAATAGCGCAACAACCATCAGAAGGCAGTAATAATTCAAACAATAGTTCACATCGTTTCTGGAACCGAAATGTTTACACAGTTTGGTCTATGTTGTTAAAGCCGACGTTAATTAAGCTAAGTGATTTATGTCATGTCGAGTTCAGCAAATCTCTTGTACCTATCACACGTTACATTGGCGATTGTCCACGACCAAATATGCCACGCAAAGGCAAAACGCAGAAGGCCCACCTACAAAAAAGTCAAAATGAGAAAATAAAAATGTTTGGCTCTGCCTACGTGTTGCATGCTGTTACTGCATATTTAAAACTGCTTCAATTCGGAAATATGATGCACTAGAACCATCAAACGTTGAAAAAGAATAGAGCAGATACGGCACACGTCGATGGTTCTGTAAACCAGTTTTCGTAAATTCTGCAATTACTGCATTTTGTCGTTTGCACGACAGAAATGCTCAGCAAACCGACGACTACTCTTCAACTGCACGACCTACAAAACTTAGGAGGCCATGGATGTAATGTACGCCCTATAATTTGGATGTGAACCGTGAAAACTTGAAAGTTAGCTAGAAGAGTTGGCGATCACCAACTCGTGAATGTTTATTATCAACATAAAATATATAGCGAAATGCAACTTAATGCGGGTCTCAACATTCGTTTTAGCGCATTTCGTCATGTAGACTAGTACGTCCTATACGCGTTACGTGAAGTCTTTGACCTCTGAGTTCAAGAGTGCCGTCCTGCTTCAACCCACTGAGAGGTTTACGTATGATGATAACTGCTAACAACAATTAATGCTCTCTAAACCAGATTTAATGTATAGGGCCTACATAAGTAATTATAATTATCAGAATCGTGTCCACATGTGACGACTGAATTTGCGTGCATGTTCTCAGTGTTTTGAAAATAAAATAAACGAATGCTGCGTCAGGTTTTGTAACTGTCACTTATGTTCTGGGATAGCCATCGACCGAAATGTGTACATAAAACAGCATGGCCCAGTATGCGGGGCAATTATATAATTAATGACTCTCGTGGACCGCTGAGCGATCAAAGGTATCAAATACGCGGGACAGACACGCGAAATATGTAGGGCCTTATATGCATGGGGACTCGGTATGTTAAAAATAAAAACTGAAAATTCAAGACTTGTTTAATTGTATCATTAGTGTTTGTTTAAATATAAAATGTTGTCACGTTGCAATTATAAGTGCATAAGTGTTTAAAGTGCAGCCAATTAAGGCCACTTCCCAAACGCAACCGGAATTATACTTCTAATCATTTATGGTTTTCCAGCCCTGTAGTGATGTTTAAGTTTTAATGACAACTTTTGTCTTTCATCAAAGAATTGTGAATTCTTAAAAAAAATCGGAAAATTGCATTGATCTATATAAGAATTGGCCTCATAAGGTCAAGCTTATATAGGCTGTGCCAAGGTTTACACAAAGTAGTCGTCACAAATGTAATGCCAGCGTAGTATCGATGATATACAGTGTGAAATTATGTACTCCAAATGTAAAACAACATCACGCGTTAAAGCATAACCTTTTTGTAGTAAAGTGGTTTTGTTATAATTGCAATAAATGCGAGTTGACGTCTTCCGTTGTCACGTTTACGCGGGAAATAACCCGAGAATGCCTATCCGAATAGGTCTTATATTTATTGAACGCACCCCCTCCGCCGCTGCTCGCACTACTCAATTTCTTCTGTACAGGAATGCTCCAAATCTTAACGTTTTTATGCACTAAAATAAACTATCTATGTTCAGTTAATGCCTTAATTGATAACAACATGTCTATATTTGCATATTCAACGTAACTGCGCTTAATTGCAGGCCTGAAAGTGCGTGTTTGTAATGAGCAAAACCTGGCGTAAGACTAAAGAGATTAGAAGCTGTAGTAGGGTTCATTGAATGTATTCATACTCAGATCACTACATGGGCTGTTTTTTATGAAACTCGTCCTCATGTGTGTTTATTTATGGCGTCCGATCCTTCTAACCGTGTTGTGTGGATTACAACAGTACTTTTAAGTGTTTTAACGACAGGTAAGGCATTGTTTTTTGCAGTAGACATAGGATCAACTTGTAGAGTGTGTTGTTGATGTTATTCGCGAGGCATGTTTGTAAGTTGGGCAAAATGGCCGCAAGTGCGTGTGTGTGTGAGTGTACCTATTGGCCGACAACAACAACAACGCGGATCCAATCACACCCGGAATTACTAAAGTACGATCGCTAAACTGCATGGTCGACAGACTGACACCACGTTGGTAGAACTAGAAGTGGACACTTGAACAATGTTGACAAACGTGTATGAACCGTTCTGATCGGATCACGTACGCTGTTGTCGATGTTGTTGGTCAATCACTCGCGAGTCTGCTCTAGCCAACTTGGCGTCACATTCGCACACAAATTCTGGGTTCAACCAGCACAAATCCTCATCTAGTACACCCGAAGCATTTGGTTTTCGGATAAAATGTGAGATTTCGTAACTAACGTGCGTTCTGACAACGTTTATTTGTTGTCTTGATTAAAAGACATGATGTGGAAGGATCGGGGCTGTGGCCTGTGTCTATTGGCATGTTGATAGGGCGTGTTTGAGTTTTTATCAATGAAATTGTATAAAAACGATGTCATGTGTATAGCTAGCCTTGGTGTGTTGCCAGTGGAACGGGTCCACTTAGGTTGTTGTCACATTGAAGGAATAGAAAGTCAAGTGTTAGCTTTTCTTAGAAAGCTAATAGTAATGCTGTATATAAAAAATTTACACATCATGTGATCGATTTAAAAAAAACTTTGATAGGTCAACAACATCAATTAATGTGATAGCCTATTACACAGCTATTTAAATGAAGCTGTCGTCTGATCAATCGGAATGCTACTAACAACATTGATGACTGTCTTTCCTGGAATACTTTATTTTGTTTATTACAACTTTATAAATATAGTTTAGTTTAAATTGTAGCAATCCATTTGAACCTATTTATTAATAGTGGCCATTCTTTTTTGTCCATTCCACCAATTATTTGTTGGTCCATTACATCCAGAAACAGGTCCCATGTGTCTTGCATCTAAAAAAATGAAAAGTAAATAGTTTTTTTCCAGCAGAGCCAGCCAGTTGCACACTACACTACAGTGGCTTGATCATTCAACTACACTGTTGCCGATGTATCCTGTAATGTGTATGTGTGGCACTTCACAAGGCATCTACGATCATCATGGACATGTTATTTTGTGTCAAAGAATGTTCAAATTTGTCGGGAACATTCTTATTTCATCGTAGATGCGATGTTTAAAATTAAGGCCTTTTGTTTCCCGTCGATTTAGTTAGAGAAAATGTGCACATTATCAGCCCCACCCTCTGATTCATCCCGGCGGACATGGCTGGGTCGGACTGTATTAGTGATGCACATTACAGTACTTATTAATCTATACTAATTCGATATAAAATACAATTGTGACAAACTTGCCAGCAACAAATCACTGCAAAGGCGAAGTCCCCTTGCATTTGTAACATGGATGCTTATAGGATGATTCATATTTAATGACATCAGTATCTTGGGAATACCAGTGACAGACCTGGGGTCGATTCATTTTATTCAATTCAAATTCACACATGTAACCAGTGATCAATTCATATTCAATTCAATTTACTGTCAGTACGGATAAATTAAATTAATTTTTATTCAATTCAAATTCAGTTTACATATTCGCAGCAGCAGAATATATATATATATATATATATATATATACCTGATAATCACATCACACTGAAATATGAGGCAATCTACAGATCTCCAGAACTATGTAGAGGCATTGCTGTTGAGCCAGGCAGCAAATGTCAACTGAGACAAGTGGGACAGTTTTTCTTCTCCAAATTGTAGGAGTGCGAAAGTAAATGCTCACAATATATACATTAGGTGCACAATGGAACACTAGCGCTATCATGCTCCTCCAATTTCCAGGCCTGCTACAGGTAATTTTATTTAAGCGATACAAACCAGTTATAGTCTAGTTCAAGTAGTTATATAGCTCAGGATACTGCCAACTTGTTTAATCTATAATACCGATATATGACTATGCGCAAGTGCAGGTATCACATTGTGTACGTAATGGATAAAGGATAAATTTGGTATGAAATTGGTTTAGGCAAGGCTACGCAATTTATCTGGCTTGGTCCATATTCTCCAAGACAACGTCTGATATTTTGTTACTGTACTTAGGATCTAAAAAATAGCGACAAGTACTATTCAGGGTTTGGAACTACTAGTCTATTTTAGCAAATGTAAGAAATGCCAACACAGTTAGCTTTATGTGTAGACTAAATTAAGTTGATCAGTACAGCTGCTGAAAAGGATTCACGCTGGTTTGACATTGATTTGAACGGTTGCCTTGCAGTTCTCACTGCCTGGTGTAAACTTGATAAAACATGTTGACTTACACGACCAGGGATTTGGTGTTCTGAGCTAACTCAGAAATCAGATTTCTTGGTCTTCCTCTGCTTCTTACTCTCAACCATTCTCAATATTTCACTTCAAAGAGTTCACACACACACAGTGAAGGGAATAAGTGAGTGCATGGATATTATATTACCAAAAGGAAATATGAATAATTAAAAAAAACCTTATTACAATATTTTACTAAATTATTTGAAAAGTACAACTAAGTTTTCATTAGTCTTAGCAGTTAGAAATTTTTTCTTATGTAAAGACTTAAGCAAATGTTAATTATACTTGGGTGTGTTGTTCTCTCAGGTATTGTGCAGACTGAGGTTGTTTTGTTCACTTGGCAAACAAGTTACAGTTTAGGGACTACATATATCGTCACTTGTCTAGAATTTTTCTTATAAAAATAGATATGTTTATCTAGAACAAGCCCAGTTTTAATTCAAAGTCAGTTATTACATCAGCGCGTACTACCCTGTACTGCCTGGTAGTGAAATTATTATGTTTTATTATTGTGTTGAATAAAGTTGTGACAATATTAAATAAAGAAATTACTGTCTGCAAGCTAGTTAAACTTGTTAAGGCAAAGTTATTGAGAATTGCTATTTTCTTCAATTTGCATATATATGTATGTATATATATACATTTTATTCGCTTAGACAGCATATATCCTGGTCAGGATGCTGCTGTCTAAATCTTTTTGTGAAAGCAATATCTTTCTGTAGCTATTGGACTGCTGATGTCCTCCCATCTTTGTTACGACTTGCCTCTGCTTCTTTTCCCTGCCAGTATTGTTTCCAATCCAGTTGGTATAATTATAGGTTACAAATTACCTCATTGTTATTCTTAATAAACCCAGTTAACGTTGATGACACATTTTAGATACAGCTTTCTTTTGACTGTCATGTCAAAATAGGTTTGTTTGGAAGTGGAAGAATTGATTCACAAAGTTAGTGCTGTTAATATGGGCAGCTTGGATACCATCACTCCCTCCCCCGCTCTTCTACGGGAAGCTGATCTCCTAACTGCACCGATCATATGCCGCTCATGTGCCAATGATATTATTTTCTAGGCCATGGGTAGCAGGTTTTGCTTTAGTACACCCATCCATGACCCTTTTCAACCTATTTGTTTACTGGTTATCATCAAAACAAGATGCAAGATAAGCCCAAGGGCTGCCTGTCCCAGCTCAAGTATCAAATCTCCGGACCACTGCCAAGTTTCACAGCAGATGATGGGGACACTTGACATGTGGTGGGTGTTATTCACATGTTTTGCATTTTCTTTCCGGTGTGAACTTTGTAGTTCAGTGTTTGTAACACTGTGCGACTGTCGCCAGTTGATTTTGCACACGTCTGCCCTGTTTTTGTACCATTATTAGTGTTACTGGCTTTTGCAGAGCGGTTTTGCAAAGGTTTTTGTAAGTAGGAAGTCCTCTGGTGTCTGGATTGTTTTCCATGGCTTCTCGTTGAAACGTGCCACTCGTTTTGTATTCATTCTTGGCAAGTACACACATCTTTCCCTTGTGGGTGGGTGCACGTTTTCTTGCATGTCTCTCCAGCCCTTGATGACTTGGTACCATATCTCTCATTCTTCTGCAGTTCTATCCCACTTTTGTCTCGCCACGCTGACCTTTTCTAGATCTCTCGTCACACATTCCATCCATCTTTGTTTTGGTCTTGCTCGTCTCTTTATACCAGCATCTTCAAATGCACACTTGTTCTGTTTAAAAAGAAACAAGTGACTATTTGTTTTAAATACTCGAGTATGAGTATTTGATTTGTAATGAGCACATAATTATATAATGTGGTTCTTCGAGAAAGTGCTTGAATATAATATCAGTTAACATGAATATTTTGGGAAATAAGTGGGGGAATGGGTTTAGGCCCTATTTAACCATTTCAGTATGACATGGTTTGTGATGCTACAGTACGACAGGCTGAATCTTCAGCATTGGCTATGTTCACCATTTAAATGGCTTTCACTCATAATTATCCACTACGTGGAGCCATTTGTTAAATACTGTTGTCATGACAAATGAATTAGCTATTCTGTAGCGGCAATCGCTGATTATCGCTCAGTATTATTTAACAGAGATGGCCGAAGTGGTTGACAGCATTACTTCAACTGGTGATTTACCACCATATGTTTTGTACATGTTATTTGATGGTTTTAGCGATGAATCTTTGTCGGATGTTCACGATCGTAGCAACGATGATGTTGGTGAACTTTACATTGGTATAGTACTATACAACTGTGTTCAGCAACTGCAAAACGTTAAAATCATGGCCATCTTGGATTGCTGGTTACCATGACGATGAAATGTAAAATGATATAGCTCATTTTATTCGCTGATTATCATACTTTCAGAATATATATAATATTCTTATTCATAAAACAGTTCTGTTGCTGAAACCTTGACTTGAAGTGATGCAGTAAATTTTCTTACATATTCACTGGGAATGCAGTGGTCGCAGCAGATCAGGGCTGTAGTACTAAAATTGTTCACATCAAACAACAAGTTCCCAATCTTTATGCAGTGAATGTTGTTACTTCTAAATTAAACTACAAGGATTCCCTAAACAGTTTCTCTAAATATAATTATAAATCCTGCAATAAAACAAAAATATGTTGGCACTATGTTTTGAAGTTTGATGTTTAGCATGTGGGATTAGAACAATTATATGGATGGGGCACTATATAAGAAATGTACTGTTATTATCACTATTAACTGGGTGAGTGATTTCCAAAGTCTAAGTAAAATAAATAACAAATCTTATGCACACAAACTGAGTATTTGGAATTTCACCTATTTGGATATCTCCTTTATTTACAACTTCATTATTGTTTTGTGACTGCTACAACTATACACATCTTTAAAAAGGCACACAATTATTTTACTGAACGTTTGAAATAAGTAAGTCTCTGTTTGTTGTCAAACTGTAAGTGTATTGCTGGTGTAGCTTTATGGTAATAAAACAAAATTTTCAGCCCGGTCTACGTCACCTACCTTGCCTGTCAGCAGAACTTTGTAAGTTTGTAACGTGATATTGCTACTTCCGCTCCAGTGATGCAGGGCCTCATCAGTCAATGTCTGCAGGCCGCCTAGAACCAGGCTTGTCCTCCTCAGGACAATCTACATAGTTTCTTGGACAGTCTGTAGGGCAGGTCCTTGAAAGGGCAGGTTGTGGGGACAGATCATTGTTGTAATTCTAGGTTCATGACAAATTAAGAAAGTCCTGAGTTTGAGATGGTAGGGCATATAGATCCTGCACCTATGCTGCACATGTACTTTCTAAGACAAACCCTGGTTCTTTTGGGCGACAAATGACAGGTTTCGTTCGGTGGATGTTGACAAGATTGTATGATTTAATGAAAATACTACTGCAAGTTGGTAACAAGAAAACAATCAAAGCAAAGTATACAGCTTTTATTAAAACCCAGTTGTAATTTTTTGCCCCGTATGGAATTGACTTTAGCATTGGTTTTAATGGGATAACCAAGAATGATATATAGTCTCATGACTGATGGTTCTGGGGACAAGTACTGAACAAACGGCTGTATTTTACCTTATCACAGGCCAAATAAATAGAACAGTTATTTGGGGGTTTGTTAAATGACATATTGAATTGTTTTTATTTTTGCTGCAGAAGTTAGCTCGAGAAAAAACCCAGTTGCCATTTGAAGTACATTTTCAGGACGTCATATAACATGATTTTTATCTTAACACATTGTTGTCCATAAAATAATGATGGAATGATTTAAGAAGAATGATGCATAAAATTATTTTCAATTAAGAAGACATTATGCACAAGCTCATTATTGGGGTAAAATAATGTTGGTTTTTTTGGGTTGCTGATGTTGAGTCGAGTATAAATTTTACTGTGTACAAACACAAAAACGCGTACCCCACTAACACACATTTACATGGTGCAGTAAGGTGTAGATCACACCGATAACCCAGAGTGTCGTGTGAGAATAGTTGATTATTATATCACCCGTGTGCTACTGTAGCAGTGCCACGGGGCCCAGTCAGCAGAGCTCTGATCAAGTACCATGGTTGCTCCTGGACCTTCCAAGGAAGTACTTATCATACACAGTTAGTGTGCTGTACCTCGCAACCACAGTGCCACTTAGCCTTTCTTTTCCCTATGCAAGGCTTAGGAACAAAGTCCCCGACCTCCCTGCTGGAAGTTGAGAAGTTACCCCCCAAGCAGTTCTGTATAAACCAACAATGTTTGTCTTGGATTACAACTTGTTGTCTTGAGGCATCCGCATATAGAACTTGTTGTCTTGAGGCATCCGCCTATAGAACTTGTTGTCTTGAGGCATCCGCCTATAGAACTTGTTGTCTTGAGGCATCCGCCTATAGAACTTGTTGTCTTGAGGCATCCGTCTATAGAACTTGTTGTCTTGAGGCATCCGTCTATAGAACTTGTTGTCTTGAGGCATCCGCCTATAGAACTTCATATCCATGTCTAGTTTTATGAAGCTATAAATTAGATTTTGATTAAGTGTCAGGACAAATAAGACAAGTCGCAGCTGTTCCATGGGTCAGGATCAAGATGCACCGAGCAGAGGTTCAGGACAGTCAGATGAGCACTTTGAATGTTCTGACAGGTTGTTGACTTGTTATGGTTAAACACTGTTTATTTAGGATATCAACCCTGGATCCTATACTCATTTTGTTGTGAACAGTTTGCGAAAACACCATTTTCAGTAGAAAAAATTATTAACCAATTAGACCCCACAAATGCTGTGGCCGGCCGCTCTGTGCAGTCCTGGAACGGCCACCGCCGGCCGCATACAGAACCCTCTATTAAAAAAAATTCTGACGAATAACTACTGAACTAAACGCTACCAAATTTTGCCACACCCTAGCGGATACATTTTGCAACAACAGCAGCTCGTTACATGCATGTGTCACCCTTTCGGAAATCTTGATTTTCATCAGTTTTGTTCACGCTATCTCGAAATTTTTTATTTCTATATTTGTCATGATAAAATATGGTGTAACCGGAAAAATAACCGACAGAATTTGATGTTTTCAGTTGTGCAAAGCTAACACATATAGCTACATGTTCTTCGCTGAGTTGCATAGGGTTATAGCATGGGATCATTGTAAAATATCTGGCGCAACTTTCAAAGTTTTAACAAATGTACTATTTTGTCTTTGCAAGTTGTGATCAAATGTCAAAATTTTATTAATATATCCTATTTCTATGTATACATGCATGTGGAGAAATCACTATTCTTCAAAATAAATGCAACTTGTAATTGTCAATATTGAATAGTTTTTTCTACAGGTTTTTGAACACAAGGAGGTAAAATCGCTCAAAATTTGCCAGAAATCCTGGGAAAGTGGTGGCAAGTTTTAATAAAATCCTGGGGCCTAATGTGTTAATGAAAAGCTTCAGTTTGAAAAAAATAAGTTGAGGTTGTCTGTCAAGTTGAGTGATTGCACCTTGTTTACCCATCCACCTTTGTTAATGGATCAGATGTTTACTGACAACTGCTGTTTGTGTTTGTTCATTAGTCCATGAGGGTTGTACCCATCTTCCCACATGGTTTTGATAACTTTTTTTTATGTAATTGCAGTTGAAGGCAACTGAGTTTCACTGGTGACAACATGACATTTATTAACATTTCATTTACTTTTTTTACTCGTTGGGGATGGAATCATTGATATTAAGCATGCAACAGGGGTGATTGCGCTGAAGTTGAACTTTTCTCCAGTGTATTATGCAGTGGGTGAACGATATCAGAATATAACATTTATTTGCATGCATAATACTTGGATGACCCCTTAGTTTATAAGAGTGTAAAAAAAATAGTTGTACTAATGTGGTGGAAAATCTGCTAAAGTCCAGAAATAATGCTCATGATTTATAATTCTCAAGGTTTTGGGATTCTACCTATTTGGTAAAAGCTATTCACTGCCTGTATAATATTGGATACCCTGCTGTGAGGGGTAAATATAGGCAAAAAGGGCACTGTGGTACATCAATTGTGCTACCTACAAGCTTCTGTCACTGTAAATTATATAAATGGTGGTTGATGCATGACCTGGTGAACTGTGGTAAAGTTGTATCCAACAAGACTGCCTTTGAGGGTTTGTCAGTGCTGATTCACTCCCTCTGCTGGGGTCTGCCCAATACCGCTGGGATAGGGGAACAGGGATGGTGTTTTTTATGTAGTTTTGTTGGTGTTATGGCCTGTAATGAAGCCAAGGATGTTGATGAGGCACAGGCATCTCCAGCCTGCCCTTGTACTCATGTCATCTGTGCTGACCCATCAAGGCAGGATAAGGTGTCAGAAGAAAGTCATCTGTGTAGAAGACTGAGCTCTGGGTCAATTATGACCCACCATATGTAAAATTGATCTGCCTACATAGAAGTTTTTACAAAATAAAATTGTAAGCAAGAAAGTCATATCAGTATTTAAACTTTGTGTTTTGGTTATGGCTATAATCTGGATATGTGAATACATATAAATGATATCAAGCTTATCATTTTGGAGTTAACAATTTCTTTTACCAACTTTTCCAAATGAAATACGATAAAGAGTGACAATTTTCATTGTCGTTCAAGTTCTAATCAAACATTTAAATTCCAATACAGCAGATAGTGCATTTCTCTGTTATGCAGCAGCATTGAAGTTTGATTGCATGGTGCAAGTCTTTGATTTCTATGCATCCTGAAATAGTGTCATTTTTTTGGTAACTGGTAACTGTTTTTTTGTAACTGGAGCCATATTCCAAGACTGTTTTGGGCAGTACTGTTCTGGGCATTTTATTGTAACGTTTATTTTTTACTTATCACAAAAGTACTAACACATTTGTAAAAGGTTATGTAATTTGTTATTATATAGTTCATTGTTTGGTGGCAGCTATAAATGGAAAAGCACGATTCCAAACATGCAGCATCGCGAGACCTGAATATCACTATAAACAAATATAGCACCTGCTGCTTACATATGCAGTAAAAAAATGACAGCAATTGCTGTGAAAATTTTTTTTTCTGTGTCTCTATGTTGATATGCCTGATATCGTTGATTGTCAACACAAAGGTTTGCTGTCGTGACAGATCTAGGTGCCTTGTCAAGAAATAAGAGCTCATAAGCCGAATTCCTAATTACACTGTAGATCAATCTTGTACATCAATCCATCATGATCCATCATTTATGAACAAGATGCAGTTTCTGATGTAAACATCTTACTATCGAACTAAAACAGAGCAGCTAGCTACACGCATAACCAGAGATATAGGCCGACCTGCCACTTTTGTTTTATCTCTCATTTTTGACATACAATTCTGTATAATGCCATATAAATGTTTTTTTTTGGGGGGTTAACGGGTCTATATCTGATTGAGTGTCGCCATCTGTCAGGCTACAAAATGTACTAATCCGCTAGGTTTTGTTGGAAATCTGCCTAGCATCAAACGTATTCGAGGAGAAATATAGCATATTTGCCATAAGTTAGTCATTTGTTTGATGAACTTGATTATGATTTTTCCATTTGAAACAAATCTGTATTCAAATGGGATACAGCCGTATTGACTATTCCTTGAAAATCTGTATTGAATCCATACAGTGTGGCAGGTCTATAATAGAAAGACACCTAGGAATCTAGGGATGTGCTGATTGAGTGTAATGTAAAAGGAAAAACATAGCGACGGCGGACCTGTAGATCGACAGGATGATCATAATTCAAACTTATATAATTATATATATATATATATATATATATATATATATATATATATATATATATATATATATATATATACACACACATGTATATATATATATACATATATATATATACATACATATATATTAAAGTGAGAATATAAAAAAATGGCAGCATTTGCCAGCACCTTTGAAGAAGTGGTCCTAAACGATAATGCTTATTTCAATTCATGATTGTCATTAGCTGAATTAAGGCAGCTGATTAATATATAATTAGGCAAGTAAGTCAATAATAACTTAATCCATTGATGCCATGTGTTCTATGGTTGAATTTTATTAATGGAATACATTTACTATGCAGAACATAGTAAGATCAGCAGATTTGTTATACCTACATGCTTTAAAATTCAATGCTAGATTTTCATTAGCTGAGTTTAAATCCATATAGGAATAATTATGAAGTAGAAAGATGAATCATTGGGTTTTCCATTTATACCTTACATTATTGCATTGGTTTCTGGTGAATGAATGCACGTTTGCATTGGACCGCGGGTTGATTTTTTGCCCTGGCAATTAACCAGTGTTAAAAAGGCTCTACATCCATTATAATCTTTAGGTTCAAGTAGTTAATGAATATTGTGTATGCTTTGTGATGAAACAGTCATGTGTGGTGAGGAAATAAAGACAATAAATATACCTGTTTTGGTAAATACACTACATCTGTCAAGTTTCAACAAGACAAAAACTATAAATATATCTCATTTGGCAAATATCAAGTCTCAACTAAAATTTCAAACACATTCAACCCTGGCGCAGGAGAAGGGAAAACAGCTGAGAATTGGGGCAAGGACATAGTTGTAAAGTGAGAAGTCCACCTAGTAACCTACAACTCTTGCCGGTCATTGTGGCTTATGATACACCAAGGTAGTCACTGCACACTCAGAACATAATGGCATTCCAGTGTCTGCTTCAAGCAGCCAGACTGGTCAGTCCACTCTAGTACAACTGGCCTAAGACATTGCTTACTGGGCCTTTGTCTATTTGCAATTAGCATGGTTCTGTCAACTTTTGTGACATTGTCTTGACTGTGTTGTGGTCCGGTTATTTTGGCGCTTCAACAATCCACAATCAACTATCTGCTAGATGCAAAAGTTTGTTGTCTTGTGATTGCTGTGAGAATCGACAATGGTTCCTTGTGCGTGTGTGACTGTTGGTGTTTGCGTGACGGTGGTGTCAGGGCGTGGTGTTTGGGTCCAGTCGTATTAGTCAGTGCAAATATGCACATATCACGCACACTCAAGTAGCCACTGTACACCACTGGAGTTACCCGTGTGTCGGAATTGAGCCAAAGAGTCAAATGCAATGTTATATGCTTGCGTCTGATCCTGCTTGATGACAGAACAAGGTCAACATAACAACTCATAAAATAATCTATACGCTCCCAAAAGAGAGCTAGTTCAAGCTGTTACAAATGAAACTGTAACTTACTGCACATAAAACATTCCTTGATAAAGGAATTATTATTATTACACGTTTACCTATTAAAACAATTTAAAATGAAACTAAGTTGCTGTGATAAAATCATATGGAAAAATTCACGTATTTACTTTCTTTAACCCTTTCGAAGCGAAACTGTAACTCTCTGTGATAAGTTACAACAAAAGATCTACACATTACATTTGTTTACCATTTCAACTCAAACGGCAGCTTGCTGTGATAAATTACAACAACAGATTTACACGTAAAATTTTTTTACCATTTCACAAGAAACTAACTTGCTGTGATAAATTCTTATGACAGATTTACAGTAGAATGACTGTAATATAATACTGGTGCTTTGTTGTTTTTTCAGGTATAGGGACATTGGAAACAGGACTTGAGTTTCTCAAACAACCAGAGGATGTTATAGTAGTACGCAACAGTGCTGTGTTGCTGAACTGTACGGCGACGGGGGATGCCGCCTCGGTGAATATTACATGGCTAAAGGATGGCCTATTAGTGAACGATGCCAGGAGGTCGGTACTCTCCAATGGCTCACTTTATATCAAACGGGTGATTGCAAAAAAGCAGCCTCGACGTAGCGATGAAGGCACATACGAGTGTATTGCTCGCAATGATATAGGAGCTATTATAAGTAGGAAAGCAAGGCTCCAAATTGCTGGTGAGTACCTTCTTTTCTTGATGTTTTATGTGACAGAATTGTATTTTGTTTGTTTATTTATATTTATAAAATATCAACTTAAAAAGTTGCAGCCCTCTAAAAACGACGTACTATTTTTGGGCAACGTTGTCTTACAGACAGTAAACGTGCTAGATTTGTCACATAGTTTGTTTATTTTTTCCAAAGAAAGTTTTGTTCGACTTCTTTGTCAGAACCTCAAGCTACGTACTAAGTGTGTGGGAATCTCTGCGTGGAATTACAATGTTCAGAATGCCTGGTGGCTCAGAGATGCTGTTTGGTATTTGCAGTTTTGGTTTTATTTCAAATTTTTTGCTTTCCCTCGAGCACCAGAGATCCCGACTGCATTGACAGCTATCAGCGTTGCCAGATGTGTCAAGTGCCAACGCATTACGTGGTGTTTTCTTTCACCAGCGATGAGTCAGTTAAACGTGATGCAAGGTGAATTTAATGCCCCATAATAGGCAGGCAGGTAATTTCAGTTCGTAGAATTCTGTATGCAATGCATGCTCTGAATTTGAGTCATCCATTCTAGATCTTTTCAATAGTCTACAGGAAGAAATTACTGGTTCTTCCTGCCCCCCTCCGTATGTGTCACAAGGCTCTGAAGCAAAAAGCTGTAAATATGGGGGGACAAGAGAGTGGGGGTGAAGATGAAGGCATGACCCACGTTACTATTGAGTTACAAGATGTTATTGGTTGAAGCAAACATGTTGAGGGTAACAGAGATTGGCAATTTTCATTCACAACGTTAGCCTTATAGCGACAGGCAACACGGAATTACCTTTAAACGAACGTGGATTTATGGTTGAAAGGATCGCTTACGATGTTTCAGTTCGCTAATTAAACAGCTAGTGAAGCATAAAAAACATCCAATGTCATTGTAACTTGTGTGGAATAATCTTCCCACCTCTCAGCCGGCTTTTTGTACTCAGGCGGAACATCAAAGGAATGTTGTATGAATAGCTGTGCAACCAGGCAAACTATTTATACTGTTACTACACATGCAACATTGTGTTCTGGCACCTGCTGTTAGAGTCATTTAGAGAGAGGGGCAGGTCGTTTGTGAACATGTGGTCACTTCTCAATCTGGCAGGTCATTTTCCATAAACTGCGCCTGTCAGACTTGCCCACATAGGTGACTTGTCAAGGCGGGATAGCTTCTATTGCTCCACTTCCTCCCAATTATTGCCAATGTTCTATAACGTCTCTGGTGATACATCATGTCATAAAATTAAGCATAATTACCTGTCAAGAAACTTAGTGTTCGTTCTGTATATTTCAACTGCATCTCGCAGTCTTCTTCAGCAGATAGAAGTTCACGGTAGAACCAGAACAGGACAATACGTTAGCCTTTCTAGACACATGTATATGCATGAAAGATGATGGATCAACCAAGGTCAAGATATATCGGAAAGCAACCCACACGGACCAATATTTGAACTGGAATTCTAATCACCACCTAGAACACAAACGATCAGTGGTCAGGACACTCCTCCAAAGGGCAGAAAACCTGATAACAGAAGAGGAGGACAAGAACACAGAGGTGGGCCACATCAAGAAAGTGCTGAAAGCAAACGGTTACAAAACTTGGATGTTTAACACCACGCAACCAATGAGAAGGAAGGAGAACACCACCACAGAAACCAGCAGAACACAACATGCCATAGGTCTGCCCAACATTAGTAAACTATCAGAACAAGTAGCAAGGATTTTCAAGTCCTATAACATCCCGGTTTACCACAAACCAATCAACACCCTGAGGTCACTGTTGGTACACTCAAAAGACAGAACAGCAAAGGCAGCAAAGTGTGGGGTAGTATATGACATAAAATGCCCAGAATGTTACCAACACTATATAGGAGAAACAGCCAGAACACAAGAATCAAAGAACATCTATCTTGTTGTCAACCCCTATCAGCTATAAGTGAACACAAACTGAACACATGCCATCAGTGCTCTATGAAGGGCGTTAATATTGTAGACCACGAGGAGAACTGGCACAGGAGAAAAATAAAGGAGGCGATTAACATCCATGGAGAGAAACCTACGCTGAACCGTGATGTTGGCCATGAGCTTCCACCAGTCCTACTCCAGCTTGTGTCACATGACATTGGTCATGTGACACATCCGTAACTTCAGTCTGCTGAAGAAGACTGCGAGATGCAGTTGAAATATACAGAACGAACACTAAGTTTCTTGAGAGGTAATTATGCTTAATATTAATAACCAAGAAATCGGATCAGCTATCCATTCAAACATGTCATAATAGTCTTGTGTTGCACATTGTATTATGTGCTTCTTACCAGTGCCAGGCAGTGATTTAACCTGGTGACTTGTGGCAATAAAGGAATATTTCTGAGCCAATACATCCACCACTACCCAAAATGAAATACTAGCTATGTGTACTGATCAATGTTTAAGCCAATCGAGGCTGTTTAAAGTAGTGTAATTTTAATTGCTAGGATGTGTATGGGTCTGCAGTTATCGTGCATCTTTAAGAAAACGCATAATGTCAGGTACATTGCTAAAAAGAATTTGCGAGTCGTGTGTTTTTACTTAAAATGGATCAGTTGCTGGATGTACGCTGCCCCATAACAGAACAAAACTTGAATCGCTGTGTTGATTTGGCCGGTGTCTGGTATTTTGACCTGCATAGTGAAACGACCCGAGGGTCAACATACCAAACTAGCCACACAAACTTGTGATTTGCAACAAAAGATTAGTGATGTACACCTATCATTGACATATAATATGATTATTCTGCAAACTTTTGGTCAGTGGATGTTTTCTAGGTATTTTAATATTTTTAAGGTATCCAGGTGCCACTGGTCATATTGCATAGGCTTTATTGGTTAATATAACACCTATATATACCCGACAGTTCTGGTAGTTTAATTAGTACACCCATATATACGTATATATGTATATATATGTATATATATATATATATATATATATATGTATATATATATATATATATATAGCTTAGTGAGCAACAACATCATTTGAAATTTAGTAGTTTGTTTTTATGTTAGCTCTGACTTCAGTTTTGATGGTGGTAACAGCTGCCACCTTACACAGCTGTATGTGGTGGGTGTAACGTTTTTAGCGGCTTACCAGGGAAATATGCACAAACATAACAGTACATATATAAGAGGTCATAAAAAAATGGTTGCTGGCATTTGTATGGTGACCGCGGGTCATGATATAAATCACGGCATGACTGACACATCTGTGAATGGGGTGACAAATTTTAGAGCACATTCTTGCTGCTGCACTGCAAAAAAGGGAGCAGAACTTGTCTCACGTAGTGTGGGCGATGTGAAGTTTTTCATCACTTAGTCTTAATGGTTACATTAAATTTTCAGGTCGGTGTGCTTTTATGAAATGTTTAACATTATTATCTTTCCTGCCTGAATTGTATAATTTTCTAAATTTCGTAAAACTAAATGTTTAAAATTGTTCTCTTTCCTGCCTGAATTGCATAATTTTCTAAATTTCATAAAATTGTTGAAGGCTGCCTATTCATGCCAATGCTGCATTGTTAGTTTTAAATTAAATTTGACAAGAGAGTGGCAGCAAGTGCCTTCATTATAGAAATTATTATTATAAGTGGCCAATTATCATGACCTGGCTTCTGTCAGCTGAGTGGTTTTCAAATTGGACCAATGTTGTATTTATATCTGATGCACTAGGTCATACCGGAGAATTAAGTTGACTACATATCAATAAGAGAATCCTGTGTGGATGCCCATTTATTTAACCCTGGGAGAGACCATTGGGCCGAATTCGGCCCACATGATCAGTGCAAAAAGTGTTCTGGCCAATTTTGGTATCACTCTGTAGTAACAATTTTCGTTTCTGTCACCAGTACCTCACACAGAAACAAATGGTATCATTGGAAAGCTGAATCACTATTCATTCTGTTTCATATTTATTCATGAGCATAGTCAATGCTAGCTAATAACGATCTAGCTTACAAATCATGTCACATAGTAGGTGCCCATATTTGGCTGCTTTTACTACGCTCCATTGAATAAATTTACGTTTCCATCCATCGTATCTAAATAAGTAACATGTTAGGCCTTTGGAAAGCTCTGTAATTGGCCTATTCGAATACATGTGAATGAGCGAGCGGGATATATGCAGTGAATGAGCATCATCGTTACAAACACGTGCTGTCTGGGCCGTCTGAGTTTTTTATTTGCTAATTCGCCATTTTGTTTTCTCACTTCGTTTTGAGTCAGTTCACTTTAGGCTGGATTATTTCAAGTTTCCGCGTCTATTTCAGCAAATTGAATGACAGTATCGGTGAATCATATTATTATACTAGTTCAGACAGTTAGAACGATGTTGTGGGCTTTTTTTTGAGGTAAATATCAGCAGGTTGCCATCGCGATTTATACCGGCCTCGACAGCCTGTACTGCCACGGCAGAAAACGTGGGACCGATGGGCCTGTTGGAATTGGCTTAGTCCGGTGTTGGAAAAAAAATCATAAAAATAAAAGTTTTCAACATATTTGATTCATTTTTGTTTTATTTTATAGTAAATATGTATGGCTACATTTTTTCACTTGGACATAGGAATATACAGCCACTTGGTAATTATCTGGTAGCATGGTGAACATTTTAATTTTTGCTTTCTTTTTTTGATGAAATTCAAATTGTAACATCCCCATGATAAGATTAGCTTTTACCATTTTATTATAGTAAATGATACGTCAATCACATTTGTGCGATGATTATTAGCGATGTTATGATATTTTAAAAGCACCCTTATGAATAACTCCGATTTGTGTACACCATGGACATTTATCATTTGGTCACTCCTTGGGTTAAAAAAACACATGGACTGTGTCAGTCCTAACCTGAAATGGCACTGGCCTATGTCCTACTCCATTGGTTCTGCGAGTGACTATGAACATATCCCATCATGCACGTCATCTTGATATAAAAATCATTAAAGTGTATTACCTTCCGATCATCTAGTTAACGTAATCAGACTGTTGTTGCAACATTATTATAATAATGTGTGTTGGGTATTCCTGATTCCTTGTACCACCGGCGTTTTCTGTCTTCATCAACGCCACATGTGGATACCCAACAAATATTTGAATTTTAAATCGTATATATAGCCACATATGCAACCAATATTAAGGGAATTTTGTTACTCAGTAATAAACTATAATAATAATAATAATATTTATGTTGCACCATATCCATAAAAGTGTGCAGCGCTGTACAACAAACTAATGCATAATTGAATAGTACAAATAAAAACAAATTTAAATATAAGAATAAATGAATTAAGATAATACAGCTGTATAGACATCAGTAGATTAAACAAGTTAATTTAAATATTAAAATAAATAAATTAGTTAATTAAAATAAATATTACCATCACATTTTTCTGATAATATGAGGTGTGCTGTGATGTATCTGATCGGAATGTCAGGGATATAAAAATACAGCTTAATAAATGACAAGTATTTCATGCATATGTGATTAAAAAAATAGTGGAATATGGCATTTGCCAAACATTACTTGTTAGATCCGTCTCAATTGGCCCAGAGCCTGCAAGGGACTCACCTGGGCGTAGGCCTTAGCTGTATCAACAGGGATAGTAATAAAAATAAAACATCACCGCATATTCTCGGTGTATAAACTCGTATCATCTTAGTTCTGTGTCTGGCATTTGAACTGCTCTTTCTGAATCATCGAGACTGCACCACATGTAAAGAAATGCCAGTAGTTGTTGGTGTACACGAAGACATTGACCCTATCTGATTCATAAAATTTGTTCTCTGGAAATAATTGACACACCCTCTGTGAAATTACCGCATATTTCATTTTGTCATTAATTGTTTCCGTTTCCAGTGAATAAAACAGCCCGTATCTGATGCATCGTTAGTTTTTTTGATGGATTGCCTTATGTGTGGTTTGTAGAAACATAAATAGTAATACTTTTTAAGATTTTTTTTCTCCAGTTGTTGTTAAACATAAATGTTAACAGATAATTTATTCTCTATCTGTCAGTGTTAGTTATGCCCCATATGAGGGAACGTTTGTTGTTTCCATAGAGAATTCCTAAAATTCATTTCTAAAATGTCCTATTCCAGGGGTGAGATTATGGCAACTCAAAATATTTACGGGGCTGCATTATTTTAGACCCAGGAAAAATATAAAGAATGTTAATAAACATCTCAGAAGTGTTGTCTTGGCTACATCACGTTTATGTTAACCATAAATAGCCGAGGCGATATCAATAGGGAGCATTCATTGTATTTTTAATCAACCACATTGACGTTCAACATGTAACTAAATGGTCATTCTACACTGAAATAATAACCGGTCATGTTAATAGTCTTTTTATATATACTAGCAAAAATGCCCATCCCAGGACGAGATAACGTGGTAGTTCATGCATGACAGTCATGATAGCAATGTTTACCAAATGCCTCAGGCCAATATGCCATTAATACGCTCAAAAGTATTACCAGAAACAACCGCGTCACACATGTGATGCAACATTCGTTGCATGTTAAAAATGTTGAAGGTTGCGTGAATTTAGACCCATGGATACTTGTGTTGGTTGTAGAATAGTATAATATCTGCTTTCTACTGTCTTTTTATTGTGTATTGCGACCCCGGGCCAATAAGTGGGTGCGTGATTTCTACTATAATTAATATAAACCGCCCATACGGCGCTACATACTCTCAAACGGTTTACGTACAGAAGTTTCACGCGCGTGGTTTCTGCGATCGTTGGAAGTTAACGTTTTACGCAGCGAACATTTGATTTACTATAAAAACCACTAAGAACCCTTGATATATGGGGTATTTCGAAAAAAATAAAGGCGTTTTGTTTCATTCGTGGGGTCGTAGATTGATCCCCGAAAGTTTGATGCCCGAGGTATAAGCCGTCTAGGAGGAAAACGTGAACATAACCACATATAAACATACATACAAATATACATAAAAACATACGCTATCTCCATTTTAGTTTGATATATCTACATGGTGCGCGGAGCGCTTTTGGTGAATTAATCTGGTTAAAGTTTCTCTAGGCTAGGGTAAAATCAGGTCCTGTAAAAAAATCAATCAGCAAAACTGTTCGGTTCACAGGACCTGATGTCCTGTGACGCATGGAGACTTTTGGTGTACCATGTTATGAAAGCAAAACAACCTGTCACATGTGTACAACATATACTGTATTTTATTCAGTATTATGTATCACAATGTATTGATCCTGCCTTGAAAATAAACAAAGTATTTTCTATCATCAAAATATTGATTAGCGAGTGGGGCTACCTAAGAAGCTGTTGGGCTACTTCACTTTGCAAGGTTGGTAGCCCGACTGGCTACCTTCCATGACTTGCTAAATCTCACCCCTGCTATTCTGTTGAACATTTTAGTCCATAAAATAGGTTGTAATTGTGTTCTGCTGAACCTAATTCTGACATTAAAGCGAAACAAGTCATGGTTTTTGGCCTATGCACCTATAAGAGTTACTAAAGCAACCATTTGTAGCTACAATTAAGAATATCACATCAGTGGTTTACTAGGAATACCTTATTGAACACACAATATCTTAATTTCTTGGGTCACTCTGTTATCTAACCCTACGTCACGAGTGTGGTATTCTGGTGATATTTGCTCACCAAATAAAAATGTATTCATATACGCCTATCCCTATTCTTGCCAATAGGATATGGCTGTGCTATTTGCGTCCAAACTCAGCTTATGTAACATATTTTGGCCTTTGTTTGCTAAACTAGTCTTCTTTCTGGCAAGATAAGACTTTGTATTGGTTCTGTGTAGTTTTTATTATCTTGTGTAGCAGCATACCCCCATTTTGTGTTGCTTTAATATCAAAGATAATTGCTGGGTATCAGCAAATGTGTTATTTTCATCGACTTTCCCCAGTACACTAACATCATTGAAACTGATATGTTTTGGTTGTCTTACAGCTATTTAGCATCCTGAGGATTGATAGTTGTTTTAAGTCTATTTAGCATCCTGGGAATGTGTTGATAGTGAGCCTTATATATTGTCATAATGTGAAGCAAGCTTTTGTAGCTTTACAGACGTATTGTACACTTTGCCTGTGAAAATGCTGACCTATAAGTACTGGACTGCCTACTATGTTCATTCATAAAAGTAACTTATGAATGAACATAGTGACTCACAAGGTAAGAAAAACAAACATATTCCATGTTGTTAACGCTGTTGGTAAATGTTTTCGGCAGCCCATCTGATGTTTATCCTTAACTAGGTAGGTGCCACTGTGGCCACATCAAAGCAAACACTTTTGCCAGATTGTGATAAAATCTTGCTGGTATAAGCAGCGTTTTGTTAACGTATCAGATAAAGCAAACAAATCTGTATGTGTCATAGCAGTAGCATCCAGTGGCGCTCTAAATTACAGCACATTAAGCCTGCTGGATAGCATCGCAAAAACTAAACATATCAATTAATATTTTGACTGCAGTGTATTATCACAGCGAGTCGGTTACAAGAGGTTTCTCTGTGTATACGAGTAGTTGAACTGCGGGGTGTAATCTGTTCTCTCAGTTCAGCTCTCTGATATGGGGGTGGATTACATTCTGTTTTGAGATGAGATCATAATGAAGGTATATCTTGGCTGTCACACCTCATTAAGTACAACAAATCTAACAACACGTTGTCTTCTTGGAGCCTTTGAATGGTGCCTTGCTTTGATGTGATAACGCTGTCGCATAGCTTAGCATGCGCGTGTGTGGTAAAAATCTAAGTCTGACGTTCTAGAGCAGGGCAGAGAGGCCTCTAAAACAACAGCGAATATTACATTCTTTAAAAAGTTAGCTGATTTAAAATTATGCATGTAATAGGGCAGGAAGTCATTACACTAATAATGCTCCCCAGAGAAGTTGAGTTGGAATGAACAGGCGTACCAAGGGGGAATGCAAAACGTTTTGAAATTTTAGCACTCATGGACTGGGTACTGCACTATTGTATAGCAACATACTTTTTTACCTTTTGCAATAGAGTGTGCAATTCGAATATCATTTGCCGGTGACTGTGTAAGAAATGTTGCATGGAGAAAAAGACGAGATAGCTCTGGCGAAAAAAACTGTCAAAAGGTGTATTGTTTACTGTGAAATACACGTAGCTTGAGAGAAACGAACCGAATGCGGGAGGAATGTGATTAGCCGCAGTGAGCTGCATTGGGGATGTTCTCATGGATGTACGTCACTGGGATGTCCATTCAACTTACCACCTGTCACTTGTTTACTTCACTTTCGGTCACTGCGATGATCGGTCGAAAAATCGTACAGTTTTATGCTACTGCAGATGGAAAGGATTTATGACGGGGATATGCATTTAATCTCTGCACATTTGTTGGCCTTGCTGTGGGTTCCATGGGGGGTCTTTAGGGTCATCCATTTTTGTCATGTCACTGCTCCATGGGTGTGGGTGTTTGTTTTTAATAAACAATGGGGAGGACAAAGGGAGAGGCGGAGGGGGGATTTAGTCACCTGTTAGGTTACCATGCTGCCAGTACCACGTAGTGTCACAACATTACATAAAAAATCAGAACTAAGCCAAAGGGAGGACCAATGACCCCCACCTAAATATGCCACTCAACGCCACTGAACAGTCTGCCTCAGAGTGAAGTAGAAATGTGTGCGTGCATGTGTGCGTCTGTGTCCGTGTCTGTGTGTGCGTTTATGTGTGTTTGTGTGTGTGTGTGCATGTGTCTGCGTGTGTGTGTCTGTGTGTGTGCGCGTGTGTGTGTGTGTGACCCCTGACCTAAGTAGGTATGTCAACATTGTAACTGAATAAGGGGAGATTACTGCCACTCATATATTATAATACATGTGGAAAACATGGCTGTATATTATGGTTGGCATGCAACTATAAAGTAATTACAATTATATAGTATACAGGCCAATACATTCCGATTAATGTTACAGAACAACAGTCGCACTAAATTTGGATAGGTGTGTCATTAATTAATGATGATTGCATAATAAACAGACCAATGCGAAGATTATAGCAGCTATCAAATCACTAAATTGGGATGTTTGTCCAGGCTTGTCGGATGTACATTTCGGAAACTAGCCATTCACTACATGCTGGGATAGAAAGTACCATAACTTTTTACTGCCGTATGCTATAGGAACCAACTATGACATCATTGTCATATATAAACTTCCTTCCATCCTATAGTCATTCTAGGCATACAATGAAAAACATGCATTTTGTCAGACATACTCACACAAACCTGAATTTTTCACCTGAGTAAGGTCATATCCAAATCTCTGTGAAGTGTAAGGGCATATTGGGAAAAATAAATTATATGCTGATAGGGCAGGAGTTAATCTCTTGACTAGATCCAATAAAGTTGTATCTGTGGCACACTGAAGAAATAGAGAATCATTTGTCTGGTGTCAGACGTGCATTATTTTGGTGTCGGATGTATCCGTGTGAAATACAACATAACAAGTAGATAAAATGATGCTTATGTTTTCTAAATAAGGTAATTACAATGACAGAACACACGCAGCAGCGAATAAGTTTTCTATTCTACCAAATTTATTTCCAGGATAGAGCTAGTTGATGCAGGAGAGTAAAATGGTAATCCGGCCTGAATTATAGCCAAATTATCAGCATCTGATCTATTGTTGATATCTGGACAACAAGATTAATTTACTACAGACAGATTCCAAATTTGGTTTCATCTCATGATTAGGACAGCTTTCCTCTAAGCACAAGCTGGAGCTGTTGGCTAGACAAAAACATCATGATATCATCTGCTGCACTATTTTAAGGCATTTCCGATTTATTTGGTGGGAAGGCAGTGGGAATAACATGCCGGCGTGATGATGATTATACATTGTCCTCTAGATGGATAACACACTGCATGTAATTTACACATGCCCGTAGCTGTTGTCACCTTTTCGCACTAGCGTTTATCTCCCTCACAGTGTCAGATGCAGCGTCAACAAGCAGGGCGAGACGGCAAGTAAAAACACCTTCCTTTAAGTGACTGATAACAATGCTAGACTTGAGGAAGGTGTTGCGGTACAATGACGGACCATGTGCCGACCGGAATGTGCTTAATTTGCTACAACGATCTGCGACTTTGTGCACTCCAGCGTTTTTAGGGTTGCCAAAATCTGTTATTGAAATGAGAATGATATGTTTTTTATTATTTCCATCCAGGCCGTTATTGTAGATGCAGCCTTGACCTAGTGATTTTACACCAGGGTGCCAGATATATACACATAATTCATTTGGATCATTGCAGTGCAACCAGAGCATTTGGAAAATCACGTATGGGTTGATAATCAAACCATGGCATCATGTCAAATGAATGTGTCATTGGCCTAACAAATCTCCCTGGTTGCCCATTACATATTGATGGTCACCACCTGGAACCTATTGAAGCAATGTAGTTAATTAAATGAGACCTGAGTGATCTCTGTGGCTGTATCCTCCCGTACTGAGTAATACCTATCCTGGGTGGACAGCATGCAGTCGGCATCAACATATAATAGATGCCAACTGTGATATAAACAAATACGTTATTATAATAATAATGATAATATGAATTTATCTAGCGCCTGAATCCACTTAAAATAAAATGCTCTTGGGCGCTTTACAGAAAAATGCATACATTAAATGTATATAATGCAGTTAAGAGAATAAACTGTGTAACACGAACAAGCTGGTTAAAATACATTCTAAATTACACCAGAAAGCACATTGGTTATTTGTATAAAACAAACCTGCACCAAAGCCATTCCATGTTTGAGCTCCTGTGTCAATTCAACCAACTGGCAAGATAATTTTTTATTTACGGTCACTAAAATTGTGTGGAGATAACCAGATTTATATATGGTGTAGGTAAGCAGACATATTTTACAAGGCACATTGCTATCGGTGTACCATTCCCGAGGAAAAGGAACACAGTTGTAAATTGGTGCAGTGTACCTTTAACATGGTATAGGTAAGCAGGCATACTTTACAAGGCACAATGCTTCAATTGTACCATTCCCGAGGAAAATGAACACAGTTAAGATGTAAATTGGCACAGTCATCCGAAGACTAGAAAGAAAAGGATACCCGATAATTATTCCAGGTAAATTCCACTTGGGCAATCCGTTCACTTCATCTCCCTTTCTGACATCGAAACAAGGTTGTTGACCCTTCCTGCCTCTGTAGATGACTCACACTAGTTTGGGTACATTGTATGGTCGTTCACCTCGGTAAACAAATTGTATCCAGGCAGAAACTGCTGATGCAGAAGAGAAGTGACATCAATCCAGCCTCCCACATGTATTCTCTATATCTGTGTTTTGGTGGTCCACATTGATGTGGGCACCACGGTCTGGCAGCTGGCCAGTGGTTGTCCATTCGCATCTGATCACCGAGAGCGAGACAAGCAACAGTGAACGATGACACAATTAATATCTCTTTCAGACATCGTGCTTTATGAAAAAATTTCTGGACCCTCTCAGTAGTTTGTTTCCATTTAATCAGCATGCAAGCAAAGGGTGATCTCTCGATTGGCTGGCATTTATTGGGTTGTTATAACACAGCAGGGTTCAATCTAGGATCTTGGCCAGGTGGGCCAGTGACCCATCTAGGTTATAGAAGTGGGCCATTTTGGACAACATTGCACCAATCAGGCATCACGCAAGTGTACCCCATTTTACCCATGTACAAAGCAGTATTTAGTGGTAAGTTTGTACACCTTCAGTTATGTAAGGTAATTGTGGTACCACGTGCTCTATCATAACTTGATTTTCAGGAACAATGGAGTTTATCACATATAATTATTTAGTTGTATGATTCAGTTCAGTAATGTATTTGTTTTGGAAGTCGTTACAAAACAATTTTTATAAAAATGCTGGTTTTCCGAATAATGTATATCAAATTTTGTATGATGAATGTCAGTGCCCGGCTCTAGTTTGTCACCATTGAAATTGACATTCACTGTAGTGCGGCAAGGCCGGGATGGTGACTCACAAAGTGCATGAAGAGTATTGGCTTTAAAGTACGTATGGTTTAGAATTAGTTCAAATTGTTTCTGATTCCAATGCAAAGATGTGATACCATATCATTAGCCTTCAGAACTACAACAAATAAAATGTTTTTAGGAAGTTTTAGACAATATTATGATGATAGGAACAAGACAAAAAAATTTTCCCCTGCCATTTTTCACTTTACCAGAAACTGCTCGAAATCCGCCATCGACACTTATTAAGCATCATGTTATTGTCATTCGATATTTTTATCACATTAGTTTGTAGTATGTGAGGCTCCTGTGCCAGTTTATTGGAGACGTGTCCTCCGGCCCGTGAGTGAACTGGCCTCAATGCCATTCGATGCAGTACAGCATACTGCAAGTCACACGAGTTGTGTTGGCTTCTATGTCAGCATGGGTTAATAACAGATTAAATTGCATAATATTAATTATTTCAAGAAAAGATAGTGCTATACTATTATGCCATTTCCAAAATACAGCAAATATGATCCATACGTGGGCATAAGGGGAAACTGAAAATCAGCCAAATGCAAATCGAACCATGTTCCTCGTAATACGAAATAGCGGCAATGCTTCTAAACATCTCTATTATCGTTAATTGTTATTTTATTTCCTCACAAATGTTGACATTTAATATCATGCAGCAACATATATCGATAGTTTATGCTGGTATAAAGATCATCATTGCTTGTACCCAGAATGCATGTGGGGTTGTCATTTTTAAATAGGCTTCGGCTGCCCACCTTGTGGGCCCCTTTGGCTGCCCACCTTGTGGGCCCCTTTGGCTTATATTCATGCATTAAATGATGATCTACTTTCTACTACTACTACTGTTATTGCTGCCTTTGTATTCTTGTATGTACGTACATATATAATGTGTATAGGGGAAGGTCATGTATATTGGACCACTTATGAACATGGCCCGATATATTAAAAGAACACTATCAATGTTGCGCTTTCCACTATTTCATTTCAAACTCGCAGTGATAGGCACCAATAGGTACAATATGGCAACTATTTGACCAGGCATTTGGGAGAAATTTTGATTATGGCATACTGGTCCAATATAGACGACTATTCGTCTATACTGGACCACCTTTTACTTTATATTGGAACGGGTGGTCAATTCAATGGATCTCTTCGTTGGGTATATTGTTTTCTTTGCTGGTTGGTTTAGGATATGGAGATGTAGGGAATAACGATCAAAATGTCACAAGTCTCTTTGCCTGGAAGTATTTATACATTGTATGATGATCTGAAATTCCCACAAATGCATAATCAATGGATTCATTAATAAAATTGCTAATAGAAAAAACTTTTAGCTACAAAAAGTGTAAAGAACTTTATTAAACAAAGGTATCAGTGTTAGCCATCAAGTATCTTGTCATCCTCCATCGTTTGCCCACAAATGGGGTTTCGTAGCTCGCAATACCAGTGGTCCAATATACCAGAACATGGTCCAATATAGCGGATCACACAGTGATGAACCTGAACGTAGATATATTACAGAGCTAGTGAAACTTTGCTCTTCAGACATTCATTCATTGTTTAAATACTTATTTCACTGCCCATATGCCTTGGTTAGCTGAAGCGTTACAAACTACTGTCTCACATCAGTTTGTTTACACACACAAACATTACATCAGAAGGTGAAAAACTAATATATGCTCGCCTTTTCGAAGTTTTTGCAATTTTTTTACTCTCGATGCACATTTTATTTCAAAGTCAATCGGGAGATGGAGCCACATTACCTTCGGTACCATAGTGATATATGGCCATGGTCCAATATACGTCCAATATAGCGGATGGTGCAATATATCAGACCTTCCCCTACTGTCTGTGTCTTGCTGACATATGATTAATGCTGGTATAAAGACCACCTTTTTGGTATTGCTATTCAGTTCGCAAGCATTGGCTGCTTTCCCTAGGCTGTTAGCGAAGGCAGAGATAAGTGTACACAGTTGGTCCACCCGCGATTCATTTGCTGTCAAGCTTTGGTTAACAGAATTGCAAAATAATCCAACACTTTTTGAACAAGTGAAGGGATGTTTCTTGTCAATTTATTTAGGATTGCCAGGGTTCGAATTTAGTGGGTGTCCGTGCATCCATGGGCCCCTAGATTCAATACCGGACCCCCAATAGTTCCAAATTTGGGAGTCCAGCTGGCCCCCAAACTTTTTTAAATCATGATTTTTTCAACCCTGTTCATACAGCTTCTCAGTCCTCTGCCAGTGTCAAACACTGTTGACTGACATTCTTCCTACACCTTTATTATTTAATGTTAGTAACTTATGATAATGGACTGATTGGTGAACGAAATATATAACTGCTTCTGAAGTTCTGACAATGACGTATTGTCACTCAACGGTATTGTTTTTTCAGTTGTATTCTTGGATGTTTTGTGGTTGATAATTATTCTATAAAATAAAATTCAATAAAATGTTTATTATGGCTTTTTTTCATTCAAACGACTATGGGCCCCCAGTTTTGGTGGTGAACCCCTAGATTCTAGGAAGTAAGGGTCAGACTGGCCCCCACAAATTTTGGGCTAAATTCTATCCCTAATTGCTTTTTTAATGTACATCGACTGTATTTTTGTGCACCTAATGACACAATCATGCGCCCTTTGGATGCATTCATATGCGATTCAGTTGTGGCAATCTTTAAAATATTGTGTCAATGGCGCGTCCTAGGTTGAACCCTAATTTATTATTGTTATGTTGTTCCATGAACCTGCACTGTAACTCATGGTTGTATTATGTCATAACCGAATTACTAACATTACGCTGTAACTGTTATGCATATCAAGTCTCTATTTATAGCTGTACATTTATTTTGACATTAGTTGTATTCACTTGTATACTTTGTTAATTTGGTGTGACGCTATTGCTGTTGATGTACCAAAGGGGAACATTAAAACCAATTAACAATTTCATATGGTACTTTTAATTGGGTTGTTTGTTAAAGGGGTTTAGTTTTTGTATTGCTTATGCTGTGACTGCAATACATAGTGTCCAGTGCATGGTGTACCTTATGGCCACCTGCAAAGACCGACAGGTGCTGACCATAAGGACTGGTTGCATGCCTGCTTGTTCACACATACACAGGCACATACATGCATACACCTGTGCACCTGTGCCCAGCTAGCTCTCTTGGCTTGCTGCTTTGCCTGCTACTGGACACAAGAGATGGGCCATTAAAGTGGCTGGGGGTGGTTATTCTCTGTGCTTGTTTTTAATTGAGTAGTTTCAGTAGAAAAGATAAACTAACCATTTTATTTGTTAAATTGATATTGAAATACTATATAATATGCAAAAATGAAACTTTTAGATTTGTTTGTTGACGTTTCGTGAGTAAAATGTTTATTTTTAAATATGACAGTGCCAGTTAATGTAACTTTGATAAACATGCCAACGAAAAAATTTACATAAAAGTGTGTCAGTGTCACTGCAGAGTAGTAATGAAGATCCTTTCATGTCACATTTCAGCATTCTAAGCAGTGTCTCAAATTAGCAAAAAAAAAATGAACTGGCCCATATTTTTTTAACTTGCCCAGTTTTATTGAACGGGCCCAGGTGAGTTTGAACTGGCCCCACAAAAAATGTATAAATTATATGTGTACGTAACAAAGCAAAGCTTAAGTGCGTAAAACTAAAGAATAAGAAATAATTAAATAATAATTTTTTTACAGATCTAAGATAAACCATACCAAATATTGTTGTTCATTTCTTATAACTAGCAGACTAAAAAAGTAATGAATTTAATCAACATTTCAATGTAAATTTTATTTGCAAAAATAACATAAAAAATATAATGATATGTTGGATACTGGCATTTCGCATGCACTGCCACTGCCTTGGGCCTGGCAAGGGCAAAAATGTATGCTTTTCTCAATTCAGTCCAAATCTCAGCCTCCAAAGTTCACTTTCACAGCCAAATATCACATTAATCAAAATGTCTTGGCATATTATATAGTCAGTTGGATTGTCTGTCTCCTTAGTATGACCAGTATGAAGTAAATTGGCATAATACCTTTCAAAAATGTTTAAACTTTGGTACTTCCCTAGATACTGACGTCATTAAATATTAATCATCCAATAGGCATCCATGTTACAAATTTATGCAAGAGGTTTCCCTTGCATGTGTGAAGTTCACCTTTGCCTGTGATCTGTTGCTGGCAAGGAAGAATTAGTTTGTCACAATTGTATTTTATATCGAATTAGCATAGATTAGTAAGTTCTGTAATGTGAATCACCAATACAGTCTGATGCAGCTTTGGCTGCCGGGATGAATCGGTGGGGTCAGGCCGATAACTTGCGCATTTTGACTCTCTGAATCAGTGGAAAGCATTTTGAATCGGTGGCTGCCAATAAAAAGGCCTTAATTTCAAACACTGATCGTAAGTTTTTATAAAAACTGAGATTGGGTGTCATTTTCCTGGTTGCTAGTGATAACAAAGATGTCAACATGTTTCACACATGAAATATGACCATTCTCACTGCTGGATTACTCACTTTCATGGAACTCGGTGACCATCGACTCCTTCCCGCCACAGAGGCCCTGGTATCTGCATTTGTAATGAAATACTGCTCATTCAGTGCAAAATTATGCCGAACACATGGTGATTATTTGTACCATTGATGTCAATATTTCTTAGCATATTATGAGGGGAAAAATAAAGAAACTTATTGATGCATAAGCAACCACAGGCACCAAGGAATGTCTGATGATTTTCATTGATTAACTGATACGCCACGATTTTGTATGATCAAAATGCCCAAATTCTCTGAATTGTTGGTTCTCGTACATATCTTAATTCACTGCCAAATCATGTCTTTTCTAAAATGTTAACAGGTGAAAGATGACGACAGTAACACGTTTTGTACGGATGTTATTTGGAACCAACTGAGATGTTATAAATACTGATAAATTCAATAAAGCAGTTGGTCTGTTAACCAGTGAAAATCGCTGTATGCCCCTGTGAAAGCCACGGCATCTCTGACTGCCCTGATATGGTGCTTCCTCGCTGCTATTGTGGAGCAGAAATGGGTCATTACTTGGCCTGACCAGGCAACCGCTGTCAATAAGTAGGTAGTATTGGTGATATATCTGGTGATCTGCGCTATAATCATCATGATAGTTGTTGCCCAATGAGTCATCCCTGACCACTGACGGTGGGTGGGTGCCTACGTGGGCAGTTGTTTTTCTTGTCCCTGCGTGGCTGCGGCCACTTAAGTGGTGTTGACCTTTGCTGCCCTGCCATTGGTTGATCGGAACCACCCTTCAGCAGTCTTGCCAGCGCTGCTAGCTGGGCCCACCACACTGCTGCTTGCTTGACCCACTGTCATAGATAAGCAGCCGCTGGCGGGCAGGAAGTAGTTCCGGCTAAGGCTACCTTCTCGTGACCTCAAGCCAGAGCGGTGGTGCAGTGTCCGCTGTTCTGTGATGATGCATGAGAACTTATGTAAGGTGTTTTTGTATAGTGGCTTTTGTATCCAGGGTGTATCAGATTCCAGTGAGAATTTGTTAAGCTCTTGATCTGGATGAGTTGAATAAATTCTTATCTGTTTTTATTGGCATTGTACATGCACATCTGTTTTAAAATGAGAGCTTCATGTGTACAGTAGTAGTATTTCAATTTAATTATAGGAAACTAGTTAAACTCAAGAGTTGGACAAACTCAAGGTAACTGTTAAAAGAAGCAAGGGACATTTACTGAGTAAAGAACAGCAAAAAAATTTGACACAGTCAGACAAAGAACAGAAATAAAGATGCAGCTATCGTGTGAAATCCATCCTTCTAAAAGGATGTGAGTTGTGGAAAGCAAGGAGTATGGAGATGGGTAACGCGACACCGTTCAACGACACTTGTCTTGGCAGGTTAACACAAATCCCCTGACTAAAGGAGATACCTGACTCTTTATAAATCAACTAAACAGGATGTAAATATGAATTGATGTAAAGTACAACAAAGTGATTGGAAATTGATTGGGCACACCTTGAAGCACTGCAGTGGCACCACTTACACAACAGCAACGGCAGCAGGAACAACATCATGTGGTAAATGAAAGCTATCTGCTTTTAAGAATATTACTTGGTAGTCTACTCATTTTTTTCCTGAAATTCAAGGGAAAGCCAGTGGATTTTGTTAAGGAAGTGATTATTTTTATTACATTATGGAGAAATCATCAAAATATGTAATCAATTTTATGGAAATGTATATACATTTATACTTTGGCAAGTAACAAAGAGAAACGATGAATTGTATTCCTTGGCCTCGTGGCACTGCTGTTGCCTTTGTGTTCCCTTAGTGTCCACTCATGGACTATCTGACAAATGTTCAGCCCTAGCAGGACAAGCTGATTAGAGCAGCATCATATTATACAGTGAGCTGGTTGACAGTTTGATGACCAAGTAGCAATTATCATCCAACAGTTCCACTGGCTGATGTCCTGGTTGGAGAGTCTACTAAGTCCTTGTCCGCCAGTGCTGACAGATATATGAATCTGCTGGGTCAAAGCAATTGATTCATCGGTGTAAATTAATATCCATCTTCTGAGAGTCATGAGTCATTGCCAAAATAGAGGCACCGAAATAGTCGTTACCAAAATAGAAGTTTGTCAGAAATGCAGAAATGTGCACCAGTGATCATTTTAAATGCATGCTAGTGTTACAGTGATTTGAGGAGTTTGCTGAGTGTACCGTGGGTGGCCAATTTGAGCCATATCATAAAACGAACTGGAGGGTCGAAGTGTGAACATTGGAAAATGTAGACAAGGTTGATCAACATTGTAATAAAGTTTCACAATGTATCATGTTGCTTAGGGGGCGACGGGGGCCAGTACTATGGTTGGTGCTGTGTGAAATCGCTGGGCGTTTCTGCCCTGTAAAAGATGCATCAAATGAGCGTGTTATATTTACGGCACTGGTCGGTTGGGCTGGAAGTGGCAGATGTGTGCCGGGTGATGCTGTAGTACCAGTGACAGTACCGCTGGTGGTACCACTGACAGCTGTTTGATGTATATGCAAGGGTTCGGAGCACAGTGCATCACCCCCTAGCTGCCCTCCCTCACTTTCTGAACTCTGAAAATGGTTTGAGTGATAGGGGGCATGCATATTACAGTGGGCATTTGGTATTTCAGTATTACCATTTGCTGCTGCTCTGTTAGTAAGTGAGTATACATCAGTGAATAGGGCAGTGTGTTATGCAATTGTTGGTGGTGCTTTATGGGAACATTAAACCTTGTTGTCAGGTACAAGCGAGCATCCAGTGTCCATGGGATAGCATAAACAGTCCGTCAGCATGGCCACTGGCAGGCAAGAGTGAAGTAGCCCAAAGTGCATTGGAACCTCTCCAGTTGCCAATTAAACCTGTTGACATTTTGTTGTGCGGTCACATGCCTGCGAGCACTGTTAAACATTAGCTCTTTTTTAAGGTGGCTATGAAAGGAGATATTGAACTTAGAACTGAATGGCATTTGTAAACAATTATGCAGCACTAACATCCTTAAAAACTAATAATATTATTTTCCATATCTCTAGAATTTGCACTGAGACTACGTTTTAAGATGTGTTACTGTTGTTAAAATAAGTACACTTCCAGCACAGTCAGGGTGTTTGTCACACCAGTGAGGGACAGTGTCAAATTATGCAAAAATCATGATTCATGGGAGATGACAATCAGTATTGTCTCTCACCGAAAAGCCTTGCTCTACAGTGTACAGCAACGTGAAGTTCTTTCACCCATAAGACAGTGAGTGTCCCACCTTTTTATCGACAGCAGAACATATGCCTTAATCCTTGCTCAAATCCAAGCTCAATCACTGCTGAATTAATAATAACTTATTACAAATGCAGATACAAGGGCCTCTGGCAGGAAAGTGTCGATGTTAGAAATGGCCATAGAGTCCCCTTGCTTTTTCTTTGGGGTGTTTCTCAAAACATTCTGTGGGTACTTTGTCATATTTAATTAAAAAAGTATTCAAATGAAACATCACTAAAAACTCAAACAATTATTGATGTAGAATGTTAATTAATATTTCAGCTACATACTGAGGAAATTTTTTTTATCTTAAAATCTTCTACTTTTAAATTAAAAACAAGCATGTGATAGGCACCTTTAGCAGCATATTATTAAGATGTCATCTTTAGCAACAATTGGCAGCTAATGTTAAAAATTATGTCAACAATTTCTTTGCAAATGCAGAGTGTGAAAGGTTAGCTGAAAGACAATGCTGGGAATATTACAACAGGACAACTGATTATTTATTGGAGAATATAATTATTAGATGGCAATCTTGTTAAATCTAGGCAACCCTTATTAAGTATCAAACACATATTTTCTCTCCAGGGATCTATATGTAACCTGTAACCCTGTTTGCTTTGGGAGCATTACCTTCTAAGTGTGTGGTAATGCCATGTTTGGATTGCATTAGAGGTGGGGCAGTGGTGGTTATTTAGTTTACACTCCCGTAGCAGGTGGTAGTATCAATGCCACGCCAGTGCCCAGCGTTTCATTCATTTTCCGAGCATGCAACTTGCAGCAATTAATCACCAGCCAATTGAGCATAATTCTGTGTTTGCACTGCATGGACTGAGTGGTGTTCTGCCATCACAGATGTTACATAGGTTTTGTTTGGACGCTCACATCGAATCCATAAATTAGCTTCAGCAAGTATTCACATATTTATGAAATCGATGAAATACATTGTGCTATGCAGATTTATTGAGTCAATGAAATTCGCAAAGGCGGATGACATTTGTCATGGTGTGGTATGCAGTCAAGCCAGATTTTTCGGACAGTGTTGTATGTCCGCCGAAATTGATTTCCTGCCCCGGATTTGATATCCCTAGACAGGATCCTACTGTGATATTGCAGTGTGGGTTATTTGATTGAACTGTAACAATGGCCAATGTAAAGCTTCGACACTCCAAAACATGGGGGGTCATCTATCAGAATGATCGACTTTCCTGGTCAGCATGGCAGTCAGTGGAAGATGGTTATTCTCAGGGTCCGTTCATGTTTTCATTGTCATGTTTGTGGATGATTGCGAAAATAAGGGTGCCTACTAGTATTCCTGGTTTGGCTCAGGGGACTAATGCTGCCTCAAGAGGCGTAGCCACACTGATGCCGGTTCAAGAGATTTATTAATACATGGTTATTGGTGTTTTATTTATAGCCAGTTGGCATTAAGTATTGAGGGGGGTATTCACACCCACATAATGATTACAAGTCAGTTTGTTTGGTTCAAATGTTAATATAATAGAATATTTTGATGAAAATCTTGTTCATGTTTTGAAAAGCCTGCAGAAACAAAAAATCTGATAATTGCACCATTTTTCAACCCTTCCCTGATCTCCATAATTATGTTCTTCAAACTTAAAGAAGGCAGTGGAACCAGAGGACACAAAGCAGCATTAGTTAAGGAGCAGTGTAGGTTGGACATGAGAAAGTATTCTTTCTCACAGAGGGTGATAAATGAATGGAACAAACTGCCAATTGATTGTGTTAATGCTAGTAGTGTGAATATGTTTAAAAATAGAATTGGCAGATATTTGATAAAGGCAGGCTACACATAGATGAGAAAATTGTTGGACTCTCGATAAGCCAATGGCTTCCTTGTCCACTTGCCATTTGGAACTTGTTTGGTATGGCAATCTTGTTAAATCTAGAGATAGGTCATTATTTTACTTCACTTTGAAAAAAGACTGCTCAACTTGGCATATTTGATACAAAGTATCCTTGGACTTTAGAATGATTTGAATTTCTAGTGGTTGCTTGGCAGCATGTGATAACAATTCACATGTAGACAACATGTTGCTGTTTTTGGTACACATTCACCATTGATTGTTAGATTATAAGGCAATTCCCCACGTAAGCCACTTCAACATTCCCTCCTCAAATGATTTAGGCCATCGTGAATCAGGTTTGTTGACGTTCATATCTGTGGTGTGTGAGTAATCTGTGGTGTGTGAGTAATCTGTGGTGTGTGAGTAGTCTAAGTTATGTTATAGTATATAGAGGCAGAAACTAAATAATGCTTGTACAAACAAGCTAGTATGTCGTATTTGATACTAGATAGGCTCATTCCCCCCCTCCCTCCCCCCCTCCCTCCCCCGAAACGAGTCTGAGATGAGCGGAAAAATCCGATTGAGGAGGAACTGATCTTTACGAACATCCCCCGTAAAGCAATTTTCTCTACTGCACTGCACTAAACACGGTTAACTCTATGTAGAAAAAATGAAATAGTAGTCTTCCCCTCCTCAACTTGAAGCTGCCTTGAACCAAAAGTAAAGAAAGGGCGTGTGGGAACCAGCAGTGCATGTAACACCCAGTGCAGTGACACAACAATGTATGAATGGCTCGACCTGTTGGCAGCGCACGTATCATTCATAGTATCAGTCATAATCAACAGATTGCTGCCAGTTCGTAGTTGTAAACGCCTACTAACTGGCTAATACATCTGGCCGAGGTTCAAAACTCATTAATTGCTGCATACGTATATCAGGTGTTGGATTATGATTACTTTATGTGTGTATGTAACTCTACCTTGTCAGATATCTATCTAGTTAGGCTGTGGCTGTTTTTTAGTGTTACTAAATGGACAGGTGGATAATCAAGTTAAATGCTTCTTGCGACAGCCATTAATTTTCTTTTATAAAAACGGACCGTTGGTGATAAACTAAGTTAAATACTTCTTATAACAGCCATGATGATGTTGTAATTTTCTTGTATAAAAAGAACTGACCTATGTATAACATTATTTGTTTCAGTTTGTTTTATTGTTTAAAAATACAAAATGTATATGTTTCATCACTCAGTGTGTGCGTGCGTGCGTGCGTGCATGCGTGTGGAAAAAATGAAATGTTTACTTACAAAGAATATTTTTTATGCTCATCTGTTTGGTATTTTATATGCAATAATTCTGACTTCAGCTATCTCTTTTTTTCATTCTTATGACATACTCTGGCCTAATCAGTTTCCTGGTTTTCCATCCTGTCATTTGACACTGCGACCAATCCATCACCAAGATCTTCATTAATGGCTAGTTTCTTGGCCTTCTATTGTGTTTTTACATACGAGAAGATAATGGTATGTCTCGGATTGAGGGCTGTCGAAAACCTAGTTTGACAACCAAGGACACCAAATTATAGGTTTAAATTTTAAGGTCGCTACCGGTACCTGTACTGTTAAAAGTTTTTCTTCTAAAATCTGTCCCTGTTTGGTCGATGTAAAATATAAGACATTGCGAAATTTATTTTATAATAACAAATGTGTTGCATTTCTGGGCTAGCTCTGGTGTTGTAAACTGTTTAACCATTTTGGCTAACTTGACTTATACCTTTGTACTCCGTGTGGAGCATAGGTCAACCACAAGCTTCCTCCACTTAGTTCTGTCTCTGGACATAACTTCCAGCTGACCCCAGGAGTGTCCCAACGTCCGCCCTTCAGTCTCTACAGACCTTCTCCAGGTGGAGTGGGGTCTTCCTCTCTTCCGTTTCCCTTGTGGGTTCCGTTTTAGAGCGTGGCTGATGGTGGCCAAATTGGCTCAGGATGGTAACTTTTTTTGCCAAATCCAATGCCATATGGCCAAAATGGGTAGCCTAGCATTTGTGACGTGGCTTGGATTTTATGTAAAACTTTGGTGCCAAATAAATCATTTGAAGGATTATAAAATAAATGTCAATATATATTTTGTCAATAGATATTGCAAAGAAAAACAACACACCTGTTTTAATTCATTCTTGGTTTCCACTGATATTAATGATCCTGCTTGACAATATCCTTCGTTGTTCTACTAATCCTCCGTTGTGTTTTGTTGTCCTTGTCACTATGCTGAGCTGTCTGGGGTTCATGCATTATCGCTGGCGTCCTCTGGTGTGGTACACATGAGTTAATTTTGGATCGTATTTCTTTGTGCTGGTAAACGGTGAGCAATTCACTCCTGAATTGGTTCGCCAGATTTTGCTGCATGTTTTTTGGCCACATGTTCTGACAGTTCATCTCGTAATGATGATACATGTATACGTTTATATCAACTGTGGCCTGGCGATTAGGATCGTGTTTTATCCTGTTGAAACTAGGCCTACTTGTTAGAGTCAATTTGTCATCAATACAGGATGGTAGTTTTTGTCATGTAACAATCACAGTTTGCATTGCCATTGACTTCCTGTCGTTTATGGGAATGGCTGTGTGGGCGTTTTAACCCAGGATAGGGGAAAATGAGGAATGTTTTGCTGGCGTGTACATCTAGGCTAGTAATGGGCACTCCGTCTGTCAGTAGTGCCGGATGGGATATATGGGATAAATTTCACTCGTGCCGGGATGTGCTGATCCGGTTGATAATGCAACCTAATAAATAGGTTTGGTGTACTTCAAGGCTTTGGCATTAACCATGCATCTATCCCCACAGTTAGCTTGCGGTTTCTGACTAAACCACAGGCAGAATTGTACCAAGAAAATTCTTATTCTCCATTGATAAAGATGATTAATTCTGCTTGTGACCAGAAGTAGTGATTCTAGTAGGAAGGGCTAGTTTTATCATGGATTCTCACCACAAATTAAATGAATCGTTCCTTTGCTAACTTCCTGGTTAACTGGTGGCATAGTGTTTAAAACATCGGACTGTCGATCTAGAGAACTTGGGTTTGAAACCTCTTGTTGCCGTTTTGAAGCTTGGGAAATAGTGATTCTGGGAAGGGCTAGTTTTATCATGGATTCTCAGCACAAATTAAATAGATCGTTTCTTTGCTAACTTACGATAGTGGCATAGTGGTTGAAACCTTGGGCTATCAATCTAGAGAATCTGGGTTCGAATCCTCTTGTTGCTGTTTGGGCAGTTTCATTCACTCATTGTTGTTACACTTTACCCAACTGTGTAAATGAGTACCTGACTGTAGACAGTGTCTGCCAGGGGGTGAAGCATAAAGTTCTTTGAATAGTCTCAAGGACTGGATATCGCGCTATATAAGAACTTATCTTTTACCTTTAAGCATCCTGCGGCTATCCTCACCTGAGCTGACGTTAAGCACCCAAGCCCAGATGGTTGACACTGTTTGTGCTGGGACGATTACCCATGGGACTTGGTTGTTTTGAGCAGACGCCAGTTTGGTTACACTAAGTGCACTATATAAATGATAAGCATCAAACCTCATTGATCAGGCCGGGCTGCCAGGGTAGGCCTTGGTGCTTCCTGGAATGTAGGGGAGATGTTAACTCAGACCAGAATGTAGCTTGTCACCATATCGTCAACAACGCTGCCAGTGGGTGTCCTTATCAGGGGAGGTAGGGGCCCCAACTGAGGTGCTGAACTGTTTACGGGGTCGTTTCTCTTGAAAAAACCTCCGTTGTTAATAAGGTGCAGTCTAGGTGGTGGCTGATCCGCAGTAGTGATGATCTGTTATGGTGACGATCTGTGGTGGTGATGATCTGTGGTGGCAATGGTGTTTGGCCATTTGGCCGTCATTTCTGGCTCTGGTTAGCCAACAACCAAGAAAACAAGTGAAAAAGAAAGACACTAGTGGTAGCCAAAAGAAAGACACTAGTGGTAGCCAAAAGAAAGACACTAGTGGTAGCCAAAAGAAAGACACTAGTTGTAGCCAAAAGAAAGACACTAGTGGTAGCCAAAAGAAAGACACCAGTGGTAGCCAAAAGAAAGACACTAGTGGTAGCTAAAAGAAAGACACCAGTGGTAGCCAAAAGAAAGAGACACCAGTGGTAGCCAAAAGAAAGACACTAGTAGTAGCCAAAAGAAATGCACTACTGGTAGCCAAAATAAATACACTAGTGGTAACCAAAAGAAAAATACTAATAGTAGCAGAAATATTAGTCATAGCCAAAATAATGTTTATAAATTGCCAAGAATTTCTTAAAAAACAGGAATTCTGTTGTGATAAATGTTATGTTATTACAAACGTGCATGCTCCATTTCAGCTGGATAAAAATAAAATGTCACACACCAGTAATGTAAATTGAATCCAATCTATTTACAAAAAAACTAAATGCTAAGAAATTGCATTAATGTAGACTTGGAAACTTCCAGCAGAAACCATGAAAGAGCTTGGAAAGGCCTGACCTTTGAGAGCTAAAAAGTATGTGATTCTTTGCCGAATTCTTGACATTTAACTAATCCTCCTAAAGGGTTTTACTGGATAGCTGGATTAGTTATTGGCCAATGGAGGTGTTGTGCGGAAAACTGATGACTCGTCATTGCTATTTCATCGCCACGGAGTGCTCATTTCCATTTATTGATCTGTTTTGATCACCTTGTTGTTAATGCGTTACTGTACACATACACACTATTTTTAGATGGCTAGGAAATTGTCAATTGCCCGGTCTCCTCTGGGTCACCATGCATGAGTCACAGGTGTATTGTGCTACAAAGTTTGCTGTCCATTTAAAAAAATAGATAGGGATTTTGTGTAAATGTTACCATGGCTACTGGAAGTGTTGGGATATGAATGAAGCAAGGGGAAGATATGTTGACCAAGATATGAGAAATTTTATCATACGGCAGCAAAATAGAGAGTTTGGAATAAAATCAATGCATTAGTGCACACTGCATACAAACTTGTGAGCACAACTAGTTTCTATTTATGTTATTGCATCCAGAAGTTAAAGAGGGATGGGAGAAAGGTATAGGACGATGAAAAGTGAAGAAAGAAAACTGCCGATAGGGAGCCGTGGAATAGGACAAAAAGTTGGCCTCATCCCTTTGTGAAGGGATCTATGAGGAAGAACGTTATGTTATTATTTGTGTTATTGTAAAATGGTAATTAAAATGGAACATTGGACAACCATAATGATGTATGTAGCATCAATGCACTCACAGTGAGAATGTATGGAACTTCAAATATTGCTTTTTGTGGAAGTCTGGATAGTGAAAACTGTGGCAGAAATTATACTGACCACACCAACTTTGTTTGTCTGTTTAGTGAACACAAAAATATTATAAAACTGATCACAACGCTTGAAAGAAATGTGTCATATATAGCTGTGCTTTGAGCAACAGATCCTTAGGCAGTATTCTTTTCCATGCATCGTGAATTGTTTTAGTGATTTAATTTATAAAGAAATGACACATTATTTCTCTGCTGTGCATGGCGTGATAAAATACCTAATCTCCCTTGACAAATAATGTATATTTACAGAGTGCGATGTGTCAATTTGGATCAATCAATCTACCTTGTTTTTCTGGACACGTTACTTGCTTTGTTGTGCCTTATACGGACTCCAAGAGGAAATGTGGTCACATATGATTACTGGATGCTAAACTAATGTGGTCAGTGGGAGGAGATGACCGGATGTGTGTCAAGGATGGAGGCCTAAGTGTATAATTAACCATGGCCCGGTGACCCGTGACTTGGTTGACGTGTGAGATGGGTCCTAACTAGGACACAACCGTGCAGGCGTGGACTATGTTACTTGGGTGCATGTACTGCTCGCACGGATGGGGTGCACACAATTGCTGCAACAGCCACAACTTGTCATGTCTAAGCAGTGGCGTTGGCAGATCACTGATTTGCACATTTTCAAATCATCGCTGATCAGAACCTCTTCTGTTGCTGCTGCGTAATAGAAAGCCCATAGTTGAGCCTTCATGTAGCGGAACCATTCATCTGTATTTTGGTTGTGTAACTGTATAGGATTAATGTGGTGATGTGTAAACAATTTAATTACTGGGTTACTGAGTAATTAGTTTTATATAAAGTGCACTGGTATGCATTTCAATTAAGTTAATAACATTTTCCTTATGTAATAAACTACTGAAGCATGTTTCCTTATTTTGTGTAACTTCTGATGTGCTGTGTTTGCAGTTCATAAGTGTTATTGAGTTATTAAAAGTAGGTTTATTTGAGAATATGTACATGCAGGCAGTGTCTGAAACACTGGTCTGGAATCAGACAACTTGTCAACAATTGCCTAAGATGAAATCAGGTGTTCTGAATCATTAACTAATTGATTTATTGATTACAGCACTGACTTGATTTGGTAGATTGGTCACTCAAGAACATGGAGATGTAGGAGAATTAACATCTAACTGTACACAACAAATTTCTACCTGTAGTTTCTGTTCATATTTGTTGTGAGACTTTTTATATAATATTATATAATTAAAATATGCATTTTGATTCATGATACCCATGCAGCATGTTAAATTGTGCCTGAAGTGTTGATGCAACACATTGGAACTACAGGCTGGCAGCATGGGGTGTGTCGAGCACAGTTTGTTTGGTTGGGTAAATGTATTGGGTGTAGTTATCTATAGTTTGCACCTAAAGAGCTGGGTGATGCTGGCTGGGAGACTGGCCTCTGTACCTGGTACGATGCAGCACCGATAGACTACTGGTTGATGTCAGGCCAGTCAGCGTGTCTGGTCATTGTGAGAGAGCTACAGCAGGAATTCCTGTCGCACAGTGTTATGTGACCTTTGCTTGAACCCTCGGTAAAGTTGTACACACACCTGTTGCTGTTTTCAAGTTGTTTCACAAAGTCCCTGATGGGCATGTGAGATGCATTTAGTCGCTTCTTTGGTGTAGTGCACAGGGCGTCTGAGGCTGATTCACCCTTGCCTGCTGTGGAATGCCCATCGTTGGTACTACTTTCTCCGAAGAAGGATGATGCTCCTTTGAATAGGCTATAGCCTATAGCCTCAGATCTGTGACATTGCTTGCCTGTTCAGCGAGAGATGATATGATGTCACTGGGTGGCAGCAGACAAATAAGGAAGATTACTCTGATATATTATATGGTGTCACTGGGTCATATGAAGGAACAACCAAAGATTATTTTGATGTGACTAGGTCAAAGAATGCAAATAAAGAAGATTACTATGGTTTTGTTTACTTACTTATGCAAAAAAAGGAATATTAGTATTCAGTATATCATAAAGAGATGGGTATTTGTTTAATGTGGTTCATTAGTAATCACAGCTGGATGGTGAAGATGTTGGAATAGATATGATTTATGTTATATAACAAGATTTTACAAATATAAATGATGAGACCTTGTACCTTTAAAGCTGACTGCCGTGTCTCTCTCTGTATATGACATCCTTGGGTCCTAGTCTGATAGAGGCCCTCTCTGGGAAAGATCACTATTTTACTCCCTGATTCTTGGCATATGAATCAAGTGCCATTGATTTTGAGATGGTGCCCCCTTTTGGCAATTTTTTTGTTGATTGTAAATTCTTTGAACGGGGAGTTGTGGCCATATTTGAGGACAAGACAATCTGTGCCCAGATTACAATGCCTAATGGAGTGCTGACAACATTATATGCATATGCCAGTGACTGTAGGATCTCCAGTGCTTGAAGACACGATGTAGTTGTCTTTTGATGGGGAGCTTCTTGTACGTTGATTTTCTGGAGAGAGAAATGACAGAAGTTTATGAATTTTGCCAACAGGTTGATGAAATGGTATTAATCATTAACATGGTTTATTTTTAGAATGTTAAAAAATTTAATTTGTGAACAGCGTTAGAAAACGTTATTATTGTCACCAATTGGAAAAAATCCATCCCTGTCTCTGTATGTGATGACATCACAGTACTGGGGCGAAGTGGCGTAGTGGTTTGAAACATCGGACTCTTAGTCGAGATAATCTAGGTTCGAATCCTCTTGTTGCCGTTTCGAAGCTTGGGCAATTTTGTTCGTTCCACGTTGCCTCAATTCACTCAGCTGTAAAAATGAGTATCTGGTATGGACAGTGTTGGATGCGCAGTAATTGGACTGGATACCGCGCAATATAAGAATGTACCTTTACATCACTATTGCATTGTCTAATGGATGGTCTGCCTGTGTTTCAGTGTTAGCCCGCTTGCCTGGTCTACCTCAGAGCATCACAGTAGCACAAGGCGATCTCGCCGAGTTCCAGTGTAGTACAGGGGGGGTACCCCCGCCCACGATAACATGGCAGAAAGACCGGCAACCTCTACCTCAAGATAACAGGTATGTGTCTCCCGCGAGCTCTTCCTGGTAATCCTTTACAAACATTGTACAATTTTTGACGGCTTATGGGTAACTCTTACCTCGTCTTTTCTATCTCGAAACATTAATTCCATCTCACCTCATCGTTTCAGGTACACTAAGGGTATCAGATGTGGTTTTTAAGGGCTTTTTAGTGGTCCAAATAGCGCTCCAAATGGCACCTGCCTCCATTGTTATCACTCATATTGGAAGTGTGCAGCCTTTAAAAGTGCCATACAATAAAGTTATATATAAATATATGCCCTTTGTGTACGTAAAATGATGTGGTGTGATGGAATGAACATTTTTGGATAAAACATTGCTGTAAGAATTGCCTACAAAGCCGCAATAATTCTTGGCAAGTTTGTAAAGGATTACCCTCGTCCTGCTCATTATTACATGTTTGTCGGGTAAGCACCTCTCCTAGTTTGTGTTTCCATGGATGGGAAACTGTGTCTTGTCCATTGGTGGATGTGAAAGTAAGGTCTGTACACAGAAACTGGCCTCTGTGTGTGTGTGTGTGTGTGTGTGTGTGTGTGTGTGTGTGTGTGTGTGTGTGTGTGTGTGTGTGTGTGTGTGTGTGTGTGTGTGTGTGTGTGTGTGTGTGTGTGTGTGTGTGTGTGTGTGTGTGTGTGTGTGTGTGTGTGTGTGTGTGTGTGTGTGTGTGTGTGTGTGTGTGTGTGTGTGTGTGTGTGTGTGTGTGTGTGTGTGTGTGTGTGTGTGTGTGTGTGTGTGTGTGTGTGTGTGTGTGTGTGTGTGTGTGTGTGTGTGTGTGTGTGTGTGTGTGTGTGTGTGTGTGTGTGTGTGTGTGTGTGTGTGTGTGTGTGTGTGTGTGTGTGTGTGTGTGTGTGTGTGTGTGTGTGTGTGTGTGTGTGTGTGTGTGTGTGTGTGTGTGTGTGTGTGTGTGTGTGTGTGTGTGTGTGTGTGTGTGTGTGTGTGTGTGTGTGTGTGTGTGTTGTGTGTGTGGGTGTGTGTGTGTGTGTGTGTGTGTGTGTGTGTGTGTGTGTGTGTGTGTGTGTGTGTGTGTGTGTGTGTGTGTGTGTGTGTGTGTGTGTGTGTGTGTGTGTGTGTGTGTGTGTGTGTGTGTGTGTGTGTGTGTGTGTGTGTGTGTGTGTGTGTGTGTGTGTGTGTGTTGTGTGTGTGTGTGTGTGTGTGTGTGTGTGTGTGTGTGTGTGTGTGTGTGTGTGTGTGTGTGTGTGTGTGTGTGTGTGTGTGTGTGTGTGTGTGTGTGTGTGTGTGTGTGTGTGTGTGTGTGTGTGTGTGTGTGTGTGTGTGTGTGTGTGTGTGTGTGTGTGTGTGGGTGTGTGTGTGGGTGGGTGGGTGGGTGGGGGGGGGGGGGGGGGGGGGGTGGGGGGGTGGGGGGGGGGGGGGGGGTGTGTGTGTATATATAGAGAGAGAGAGAGAGAGAGAGAGAGGGAGAGAGAGAGGGGGGAAAGGGGGAGAGGGGGGAGGGGGAGAGGAGAGAGAGAGAAGAAACTGGCTGTTGTCCACTGGTAGGACGCCATTAGACAGGGATCATTGTGTTAACATGTGAGATTGACAGTAAATCCTAACTAACATCTAGATCTTGTTCACTTGATTCCCTCTATATTGAAAAAGAGTTTGAAAACAGATAACGCAGGTCTCATACGACCAGTTTTTAAATGTTGTTTTGCTACCAACAGTTCCTGCATGTATCATTTACCAGCTTTGGTCATAACAACTAGCTGATACACTGGGCAACAGACGGTGTCTGGGGGAGTGGGGGTGTCTTGGTGCACCCTTGTTTGCTGGCAGTAGTTTGTCATGGATATATGGAAGGTGGGGGTGCTCCCTCCTACCCGCCCCTGTTGGGTGGGAGTTTATCCAAAGACACAGGTGGTTCAACCAGTTTGGGTCACGTTTGGTTACAATCTAGTATTTCTACTTTGTCAAGACCGGCTATCTGTGTTTTGATACCTTTTGTGATGCTTTAGTTACAATGTTTTAGAAAGTTCAAATGTACTTACCTAGTTTATTTTAAAGAGAACCTTTTTGGGGGCCGAGTTATGGCGTATTCGTATCCTCGAAGGGCTTGCAAAGTGTCAGACTTTTTTCATAACTAAATACAGTTGAGCCTCGTTATATCATGGTGGTCGGGGTCCACGATTTTGGACCGCTCTGTATGTGAGGTATGTTAGGTGTTCCCATATCTGCCACCAGGGAGCTACTAAACAACAGCGATCGCCGCCCGCTTCACCAAGTCCAAGAATGCAGTACTTATTAAATGAATCAACTAGCATCAAAGTGTATTATTTTTAAATGTCACACACTGTTGAATTTTGAACTGAATAAAATGTGAGATACGTGTATTGGACCAATATGCCTACGAATCGAAAATAATAACCTGGATCTGAGCAGTCGAAAACATATACGATTTGACGACGCACGTAGTATGTAAGCTGATTAAACATAGAAAATGACATTAGGTAGAATTAATAATTGTTTCAATTTTTTCTTCGTCTTTCAACCGATCTTGACCGAAGCATAAATTTATGATGCACCACTTAACATCGATTCATTGTTTCATATGCGGATGACGAATTCATATTTTCATGCACAGGTAGCGCCTTGGGTTAGGCATTTGGCATGTTGATTTCGCATCACGAAAACGAGTAGATTTACAATGCAATGGAAGCATGCCATTTCACCCCAGTGTTATATTGGTATTGCATACTAAATTGCATTTAAGACTGTTTATCTGATTCTTATGGGAGGCATATTTGTGAATCTCGATTGCACTTTACAAACAGTCGAAACGAAGCTAGCGATCCACGTTGACTCTCATTCATTAACATTGTTTACCTAATTGTCAGAGCAATTCAAAATAGGTTCAAGCAGGCCCATTTGGCATTTCCCCTGGCGGCAGAAAATCGCGGTCCACGACCGACCGCTTTATATCCGAATCTGCGTAATAACTGGGCGTGCAATAACGAGGTGCGACTGTATACTGAAAGTGTTGTCCTCCTGTTAAAGTGCTGTATGTTTAATAATGTTTACAAATGCCAAGCAGAATGCATAAAAAATTTTCTGTATCGAAAGAAGATGACGTTCTCTGTGTTACGTTGTATTGGCTTTGGTGAAAGACACCTGTAGTTAAACATCTTGACTTGCTGCCTTAGATAAACAACTAACACAGTGCGAATGGTACGGAGGAGAAAGTTGTAAACGTATGTATCTTATGTAGTTGTATAAATATATATATAAAGTAGATATGTGCGAGTGCGTGCATGTATGCGTTGTCATGCACTGCCAACTGATCTTGTATGTGTTAAATATCCCTCTTTACTTAGGAATAGAGGTTTTGTTACACTGTGACTTGCTGCATAATGCAATAGCTAAGTTGACAGCATTTTAGTACTTTTTACAAAGCTAACCAGCCTAATGGTAGTCAGCAAAAACATGATCTCAAGTGGGAGATAAATCAAACTGTAGGCGTCAGTATGATAATCTTTTGTGTTGCGCTGTTTACATTTTGAATTATAATGGAAGGATGTCTGAAAGGCTGTTCATTAACAGGGTTTCCATTACAAGACAGGTTTTAAATCACATTTAGGTGGGTAGGACTGTACAAAGTGCTGCATCTGAACTGTTATTCGTGCACGGTGGCCCTGCAGTTACAAATACTGCCAATCAGAGGACTGTATTTTCTGTTCGTGGTGGCCGAAGAGAGGCATATTGTTTGAGACTGTCAACACGACTGATGGAATTATTAACAGATTAGATCTGTTCTATGGTGTGCGTGTTGATGTCGCCTACAGCCAATGGCCTTGTGGCTGCAGGCTGCAGGCGCATGTGTGCACAGCCATCCACAGTGGGGTCACGCGTGCTTGCAGGCGGCGTGCATGCATTATGACAGGCTGTGTGTGTGTGTGTGTGTGGTCGGTGCATTGAGTGCATGAGGACTGGATTCCATGGGCTCTATGTCATCTTTAGGTCATCTGTAACTCTGCATGGCAACGATTTATTAGCTTCTCCATATTTTGTTTCCGTTGCTTCATAAGTTCATTACTTCCTTAACCAGACCCATCTTGTAGCTTCCTGTATTTGTTTGTGCATGCATAATGCAAAATGATTTTAACAAAAGTATCTGCTCTGTCATTAAATTGACTGTGCATAATATTTGAACTATTCACAAACTACAGATTTGAACATCAACAATCCTGATTCGTGATGGGCTAAATCAGTTGAGTGGGGAGTGTCACAGCAGTTGTTAAAATTCTGGGGGTGGCAACTGATAGCATGCTGTATGGAAGAATTTTGTCACCTGAGTATGTACGGTTGTTTATTGACAATTTGACAAATGACATAGTAAGAATGTTAAATGCAATTATGTCCTCGTGTGGCACAATTGATTAAGATACACGTTTCTACTGTAACTTGTGGTTGAAAGATAGAGTCCACAGCAGGTTACATATTATTTAGTGATTTACCCCATGAGGGATCTTTTATTACCCCTGGCATAGACACGTAGAAGGAAGCCATGGCTGTTATTGTCTCTTAGTTGGTGGACACGAACACGGGTCCTCTACTCACGACTGACTGTCCGGCGTTCCCACCGCCAAGCCACTGCACCTTGTTAACAATAAACTGAACAGTGGCCTAGATTGGCGCGACGAGAGGCAGTAAGACATCGTACAGTCACAGCTGCTGAATAGGAAGTGTCCATTTAGTGGATGCCATAAAGCGAGTTTAAACAGCAACAATGGATGTATTGATTGTACGAATGTTAGTTCAGTTAAGTTCACATGACGGAGATTCTGGAGTTATGTCGTGTGAGTCACTGCTGGTGACACATCAATGTGTGTCACTGATGATGACATTTAAAGTGACCGTGTCATGCTGTCAGGCCATAGTGCCAGATCACCCCCCCCAAGATTAATGCCACCTAGGGCAAAATATCACTACATTTTCAAGTCTCTTTAAATTCTGTTTTAACAGTTGCAACTACCATTGAAGTTTGCTAGTTCACCAATAATGTAAACCTAGCAGCCAATTTTCTCTGCTAGTGCAATTTTTCCTATTCTGTAAAGCTATACATTTTGTCGTTTTATAATTGTGTTTTCATCACAACACAAATAATATCCTTTGGCTTTGTTAATTTTACATCAGATCATCTATTTGGCATACGTGTATTTAATAAATAAAATATTTTTTAAAACTATTACAGACTCAGTGTTTATATGTGATAATGTATAGCATACATCAATGAATAGTTCAAAATAAATAGTCTTGGGAGAACAATCAACAATTGGAACAGCTAATTCCAATAATGCGCATGTGCCACCTATAATAAAATGTAGGTGGTCAGACATTTTCGACAATCCAATTATCAGTTTTACTCCCCCTGAAATACATCCATAACCAGCATCTCCCCATGGAACACTATGAATTTCTTATGTAGAAGCAAATGTAGCTGTCCAAATATAACAACCAAATCTAATTCAATATTGCATGTTGAGTGCTTTGGCCACTTATACACACTTAGAGCGGCGTCCAGTTGCAAGTACAACCTGGTACCACAACGCAGTGCTGATATTATCGGACGCTGGCACATCGATGTCTTAATTGGTCTCGAAAAGAACGTGTTATTTACATTGGTTCCTAGACGTAGAATATCCCCAGATCTATGTAATTGTAAAGAAAACAGTTAATATTTTCGTACACTTGCATAACAATTTTATTACGTCCAGTGGTAGTAATTAATAGTAAGTGAACAAATCACAGTTACACTGTGGTACACAGTTACGCTGTGATGTACAGTTACACGTAGGTACACTATTATACTGTGGTACACAATTATGCAGTGGTACACAATTACTATGTGGTACACAATTACTCTGGTACACACACTTACGTCCAGTGGTAGTAATTAATAGTAAGTGAACAAATTACAGTTACACTGTGGTACACAGTTACGCTGTGATGTACAGTTACGCTTAGGTACACTATTATACTGTGGTACACAATTACACTGTGGTACACCATTACTTTTGTACACAATTACACTGTGATACACAGTTGTTGATTCCATAGCTTTCCTGCATATGTATGAAGGAAGCATGAATTCCCTTTAAAATTATACATATTCTGGCATTCTAGCCATAGAAAAACCAGCATAAAACTGGTTTGAAAAACATCCACCCTTGAGCACTGAGTGGTGCCGTGTTGTGACTTCCTCAGTCTAGTATAAAATGATTTCGTTTTGGCTCCACGACGTCTTTGTTGACATGTAAATTAATACCACACAAAAAGTAAGATTTTGTATGATACTTTTTCATTTATTTAGTTTATGGTTTGAATACTATTACTAGTCAGTCTCAAACCAAGACCTCTTCAGCTTCTTTTGGTAATACTTTCCTCTGGTGAACTCCCTACTGTTGGTCAGAAGTCTACATTCCATCCTGAACATTTACCTTCTCCCAAGACACTGATAAATAATAAATCATCTCAGTGAATCTGACTATTTTGGATGGTATTTATTTAGAATTTAAGATGTAGATCTATATTTTGTTCCCATTGAGTGATTTAAAACTTGTTTTTATGTGATTAAGGATGTCAATGTGTAAAGCAAATGAATACAAAGACAATAAAACTAAATGATTAATAGTTAGGCGCAACATTTCACTACCTTACTTTGTATGATGCTGACAGGCCACCGTGACAATGATCTGTAATGTTTCACGATCCTGGGGATCCTGGCTTAGGCATTAAGCTGCATATCTTGGCCTAGGCATGATCCTGCATATCTTGGCCTAGGCATGATCCTGGGGATCCATACTTTGACATTATCTTGGGGCTCCAACAGAGGAACTAGTTAAGCCAGTTGTGTAGTTTTCATTAGCATGTACACTGTACAGCTGGTAGACGTCCGTGAGACTCGAGGTTGAGCCATGTTGTGTCTGTTTGCAGATTCACTGTGTTGGCGTCTGGGACGCTGCAGATACTACGGGTACAGTCTACAGATGCGGGTCAATACAGATGCACAGCACGCAACATCGTCAGGACTCGGCACAGTCCCGACAACACGCTGACAGTCGACACAGGTGAGTGGAGGACAGTTGCCCCACACTGGAGACATCGGTGCCCCCCCCCAGACTGGCCACTAATACCGGCCTCATTAGTGGCCCCCCCAGACCAGCCATAGTGTATGTGGTTCCCGTACATAATTTGCATTTTTGGTAGGCATATGGCCGTGTTCTGTTTTTATATGAAATTTGTTCAAATGGAAAAACCGTTACAAAGTAGACAGTTTGAAATTTAGGAGCTAATTGGCCAGGATCGCAGGTTTCATCTATTAATTAAAAAATATTAAGGTGGGTAATTCGCGCGTAACACCAATCTACCTATACAGCCTAGAGACCATGGCGAAGAGGAGAAAAACAAGAGAAAGTCCAAATTGGCTGAATTAACTGGGTGAGAAGAATTGTGGGAGTGAAAAGAATAGATAAGTGAAGAGTGAAGGAGCTAAGGCCGAGGGAGGAGATTGGGGTGAAAGAGTTACAGGAGGAAGCTGATTAGAAGTTAAACTGGGCTGGATATGTGGACTGAATGGAATGGAGAAGAGCAAGACTGAGACTGACATGGGAGGACTGTGTGGAGACAGATAAGAGGTTTGGTGGTAGTGGGAGGGGAGTGGAGAACAACAGCGAGGGATGGGGGAGTGTGGAGACGAGGGGAGTGGAGATTGGGGTAATGGAGACGGGGGGGGAGAGAGATGGGTGGTGGATACAGCAGTGAAATGGAAACAGTGACGGAAGAAGGAAAACAAAATCAGTATTGATACCAGCCTCAATGTGGACTTCAGGGGTAAAGAGGAGAGCAACAACTTAATATATATATATACCTGGTATGTACGTACATAATGTATAATACATATTATGTATATGTGTGTAAATATGTAGGTGTGTATATGTGTATAATGTATTGACCTCCTTTATCGCTTTAAAATTTGTATAAGTCATCATCTCTTTAGAATTTGGAATGTGCCAGATACCATGAAGATAATAACAATCACAAGCATTACAATCAATCTGACAATGTACTATTTCTTCTTAAGTTCTGATTTATGTGTAATAGAAGCTTCAATCACAACGCTAAATTACTCGCATAAACTAGCAGACAGATTCTGGTAAGAATTCTAATTTGGTAGAATTCAGAGGCAGTTTACCAAAAAATGCCAGATTATATTTCCTCATAGATGCTTGAAATTTAACATTTTAGTTTCGATGATTTTCAGCAGATTGCACTCAGAGTGCCAATCTGGTCTTCCTCTGTTTGCATCAGCTTTGCAAGAGTGATTAATTAAGAGTTAATTGAAATGTTTTTAATTACGATATTAAACTAACACATCGTGAAAAGTAATTTTTTAGTCAAAATTAAATTTAGTTAATTGAATTAACAATTTGCTGTTGAAACGGAGCACTAAGGTGGCCAATTTACATTGCGAAACCCGATGTAGACGGCAATTGAATGTACAATTCATTGACTCCACCAGCAGCTGTCGTGGCATCACTATTAAGGAGGTGGGAAAAAAGAATCTGTTAGTGAGAACTGCCACTCAATTAAGTCGCTGTACAGGAGCTTGACAGCAGTTGCATGAGGCAAACTGGAACTGCACAAGTTGATGGGAGCCCTGCCATGTGCTTGATTAGTCTGCTTGCTTGGAGTTGACAGCGATCTCGCTTGGCTTTATTGAAATGAAGTATGTCATGGTTTCGGACATTTTACACCACAGATAACAAGAGACAAAGCATTATTAGTCAGCGGGTCATCGGACTACTTACAATGGTTGCTTCCGATTGAAGGTAAATATGTCTGCCATCTGGTTGATGTCAACCTTCTGCGTGATGACATCAGGTGATATCTTGTCCCTGATGGAGTAATTATATTCAACGAAAAGTGGAGACATGTGGTGACACAGATTGTGTATTGGAGGCTTGACAGCTGTTAGATATGCAAACTTAAACTGAGACCCACATTCAAGAGAACGCAGCTTCAAGAAACGTAACACTTCTTGGACAAGGATGATGTTAGAATCTGCAAACAACTATTGCTTTGATTAGACAGGTTGGAGGAGAGCTATATGAATGATCTGAGTCACTTTCACTGAACTCCATCCAGTAAGGGTACGTTCCCTAAGGGGGAGTCAATATTAGCAGGTCACCCAAGCTGTTCCCACAGTGATGTTTGCAAACATGAGTCTGTTCTGAGAAAGTCATCTGGATTCTGCCAGCTGCAATTTCTGTATGTCCAGGGATACAACTCTTGGTCTCTAACTGACATTGACAGAGTTAAAATTAGAGAGCAATTACCTGGTTCACATGCTATAGATCTCATCTGATTTCCCTTTGGGGCATTGTTGGTCAAGTCAGTGCTCCAGAGTAGTTTGTCTGGACATGAAGGCAGGCCCCAGGCCAATTTGCTGACCTGGTCAGGATGGGGTCAGCATCCTCCTGGTGACCGGTCACAGATCTGGGTCATGTTTGTGTACAGCGCGAGACCACACAAATGTTAGTTGGAGGTGGTCAGAGTCATCCAGGGCTGAGTTTGGCCTTCGGAACAATGGTCAGTTAGTAGAACAGGGTCAATTTAACCCTAGGAGTGACCAATGATAAATTTCCATGGTGTACACAAATCGGAGTTATTCATAAGGTTTTTTTTTAAATCGTAGCATCACTAATAGTTATTGCACAAATGTAATTGAGGTATCATTTTGTTGCTAAAAAAGACTCTTTATTATAATAAAATGATAAAAACTACAGCACATAATCTTATCATGGGATATTACTTTTCGAATTTCATCGAAAAAGAAAGCAAACTTTTTTATTTTCACTCTGCTACTAGATAATTACTGAATGGCTGTATGTCCGTATGTCCAAGTAAAAAATGTAGCCATACATATTAGCTACAAAACTAAAAAATAATATTTATTTTTATGTTTTTTTCCAACACTGGACTATGCCGAATCAGACAGGCCCTTCTTTCCCGCGTCGCCGGCAGAAATCATGATGGCAACTTGCTGATAGAAAGGGTTAATGTAAATTTGTTACTCAAGTTAATCTGAGCAGACTGATCTAAGCTGAACGAGAATTAGTTAACACTAGTTGTTTCACAGTGGCGGAAGACATGATATACAACATATATAGGCCTATTCGTCGACGTAATGTGTTGGTCGGTCAGTGTTACGTAATTCTGACCACGCTGGTCAGACAGGATACGTTCGGTTCACTCTGGTCATGACTATTGTGATGATTAGTCACTTTGGTTGCTAAGTTGAACTTGGCCCTGGTGATCACTGGTCAAGGTGTAGGTGGTCAAGACGGGTGTCATTTTGAACTGCGCAGGTTCAAGCTAGGGCTGCAAAATTAATTTTTACAGCTGTGTCTCATCTAGTGGCTCTCTAACCACGGGATTGTTGCAGCCACTGAGAGGAAATAACAAATAATCTCTGTGTGACTACGCTTTGACCACCCACTGATTTAGTTGTTGTCAAAGCTGTAGTGCTCTCATAGTGTTGTGTCTATTGATGGCTTCACGGCAACAAAGCCATATGCACACAGTCACATTGTACATTCTCGAGTCCATCAGAGCATTGATGCACTTGGCCTGCTCTGCAACCATTCTTCTACATGTAGTGATGTGTCCGGTCCTAGCTGTTTAACCTACAAGAATATAGGCCTGGTCCTCACGCAGTGCTGCCCAGTAACAACATGCTGCCCAATAACAACGCTACCCAATAACAACACTGCCCAATAACAACACTGCCCAATAACAACATGCTGCCCTATAACAATGTGTTGCATTCAGGCAATTTCCTGCATATACCAGTCTGATTCCCCACAAACACAACTGGTCTTCTCCATTTGGACATTTGATGCTGGCCTTGACAATCATTGACTCTCTGCTAGATGTGTCAGTAACAGCATACGGGCATGGACCACAGTCAGAATCCATCTGCCATTACATACATAAAGAGTCCCAAGGAAAAAATTCATTGTGCAGATAGGGTTTATTTGTGAGAGCAGAAATTGTGTGTATGAGTGAGTGGAAGTGATGTTTTTGTGCACAGTACCATCTAAGCTTTGAAATGATGCCATTTGTCAGTAGGTATACCAGTTGCGTAAGGACACAGTGGCTGTTAGGCAGGATGTACTCATATTTGGGAAACCGTGGAATTTCATGGCAGAAATGCACGGGCCTCATGCTTTGAAGCAATTTGTGCGAAAAGGAGGTGTCATTTTCACGAATTTCGCACACCAGGTATCTTAGTTGTCATTTTCTGTGAATTAAAAAAAAAATTGTAGGATAAATTTTCAATGTAGGCACAAGAATGTTATAATGGTCATCTATGGGAAAAGTGACTGTGGTCCGTGCCCATACAAGCTACTGTACTCTGCCAGGTCTTTGTTGTTTGATGTCCTGACCCAAACTCTGTAACTGAAGGCAGCCTCCAAATACATGTTCATGTGAGGTCTTTGTCTGTGTGCACACCACACACATGAGACGATTGTGTCTTGATTGGTGTCATTGTGATACGCTGCCTTAGAGGTTGTGACATGGAACACAGCAATCAAGACACAGCATGCAGAACACAGTGTGGAAGACACAACATGCTAAAAGAAGCATTGAAGACAGCATGGAATAGACAGCATACAAGACACAGCTTGCAAGACACAGCATGTAAGACAAAACATTAAATACACAGCTTGCAAGACATAGCAAGACATAGAATGCAAAACACAACATGTTGTTTGTCACACATTACCAACATCCTGTACTCAAGAAACACCCACACGTTTTGCTTTTGCAACCATAAAGTGGGGCATGTTGCATTTTTATTGCGTGGTTATTTTTGTTCGCAGCCATAAGAGACCGATTCAGCAACCGCCACAGGCAGTGGATGACATATTTGGTGGGGATGTAGTTTTTTGTTTTCTCTGCTAGCAGCCCGTGTATATGTTTTGATGTTTTGACAGCTCGTCCATCAAAGCCATGCTCCCTCTATCGTATGTTGATTGATGTCGCTGTTTCTCTCGCCGGTTGGTTGGGTCCCCTGCAGCTGGCCATTCAGTGGAAAGTGAGCTCTCACTATTAGCAATATCAGTATCGATTTGGGCTAATCAGGGTTTACAATTGGATGTTTGTCAGGGTTTGCAATTGGTTGTTTGTAAGGGTTTGCAATTGGACGTTTGTCAGGGTTTGTAATTGGTTGTTTGTCAGGGTTTGCAGTTGGATGTTTGTCAGGGTTTGCAATTGGATGTTTGTCAGGGTTTGTAATTGGATATTTGTCAGGGTTTGTAATTGGTTGTTTGTCAGGGTTTGCAATTGGATGTTTGTCAGTGTTTGCAATTGGTTGTTTGTAAGGGTTTGTAATTGGTTGTTTGTCAGGGTTTGTAATTGGTTGTTTGTCAGGGTTTGCAATTGGATGTTTGTCAGGGTTTGCAATTGGATGTTTGTCAGGGTTTGCAATTGGTTGTTTGTCAGGGTTTGCAATTGGTTGTTTGTAAGGGTTTGTAATTGGTTGTTTGTCAGGGTTTGTAATTGGTTGTTTGTCAGGGTTTGCAATTGGATGTTTGTCAGGGTTTGCAATTGGATGTTTGTCAGGGTTTGCAATTGGTTGTTTGTAAGGGTTTGTAATTGGTTGTTTGTCAGGGTTTGTAATTGGTTGTTTGTCAGGGTTTGCAATTGGATGTTTGTCAGGGTTTGCAATTGGATGTTTGTCAGGGTTTGTAATTGGATGTTTGTCAGGGTTTGCAATTGGATGTTTGTCAGGGTTTGTAATTGGTTGTTTGTCAGGGTTTGCAGTTGGATGTTTGTCAGGGTTTGCAATTGGTTGTTTGTCAGGGTTTGCAATTGGTTGTTTGTCAGGGTTTGCAATTGGATGTTTGTCAGGATGGAGAATGTGGAGGCTTTGGTATCTGTGTTGTGGTCAAGTATGGATGCCTCGAATACTCCAGTGGTGTTGAAATGTACTGTTTTTGTTGTAACAAGCACCTTTGTTACGTTGGCAGTGTTGAAAATAAAATCCTGCTTTTATATATATCCTGCTCTCGCTCCCTGATGATGGTGCTGACAACACCCAGACAGAGTCATGTTGTGTCCATGTAATCTCAGTGTGACTCATGCAACCCTGCTGGGTTTATCCATGCTCACCTGCTCACCATACTCCAGTTAGGAACTCAACTTACACAGGAACTCTTCTCAGTGTGGCAAGAAATCAACTTCCTCAATTCTGTATCGTTCTTGTACCGTTCTCTTCTTGGAACGTCTTTGAGGCTGGTGTTTTTCCTCCAGATGGCCGCTGATGTTGTTGATCGGTCATTTTCCAGTCATCTTTATGCTCAGTGCCACCTTTATAAAAGAATCATCTTTTATTCTGATCACATAAGGTTTTATATATGAACTTGTTTAATTTTTGTTCTCATGACTTGACGGCAAGCTGCTTCCAGATATGCGGAACAGAATAACATAATAATATATATTTAATGTTTGTTATCTTTGGCACAATAGAAGTTTTCGTATTGTATGATACATAACATAGAGGGACATTGTAGCCTGCTTGATGATGTCGTATGTGGGGATTAAGTGACAGTGTTCAGCACAGCTGTGTATTGTAATGTGTATGTGTTTTCAGCGGGTGAACATGACCAGCAGCGGCCAGCTAGTTTTGTCAGTCGGCCGGTCAGCCTCACCAAAGTGGCCGGAGAAACTGCAATACTGGAGTGCTCGGCGGCCGGAGCGCCTACACCGGACATCACATGGACGAAGGAGGGTAAGTAGACTGACCGATGACAAGGACGTCTCTAGTGTTGTCCAGGGCGTGTGCCGAATCTTAAAAGTCTTAAACTGGATCTAAGCCCTAGACTAATAATTCAACAAAGGTGGAATGGACTAAGACAACTGTACTAGTTTTTGAATGAAATTTGATTGTTATTATGCATTAAATTTGTGATGGAAAAAATTCTTGGATTTTAAAAATATTGGTCTTAAAAGGTCTTAATTTTGATTACTTAAATCTGATGAGTCCCGAGCTGCCCACACCCTAGTTGTGAAATAGCATGTATTAAGGCAGTTTTTCGTAATGTGTCTAATCTAGCCCTTTTGACATAGCCCTCATGCGTGTGTACCAAATGTTTTCTAAGTGGTAGTGAACTAATGTTCAGGTATTGCTTACATTCAAATCAATTTGGTTTTCATGAGTTTCTTGAGTGTTAATTAAATGCCACTGGCTAATGGAATGGCCAGCAGGTTATACGAAAATAGTAGCTGGTATGGCAAACATTTTGCCTTCGTCCAAGAACTGTGCAACGTAAAAGATGGTTTTCGTATGTTTAGATGTAAAGAAACCCAGACCGAATGTGTCTAAGTTAGTGTGGCAAAAAAATTGAAGCAGGCAACAGTGTGTGGCAGAAGTTGAAAAAAACACGCCTACAATGAAACAGTGTGTTCTGTTATACATGTGCCACTTCTCCGAGTCTCTTCACAGCTTTCCGTTGTTGGGCAAGGTCGCAGTATTGTTAACACACAATGCCCAGAGGACCAGGTTTTAAGTGCCTCTTTCTTTCCGACCAGATCCTTGAGTGATAGCACGTGTATCCCAACGACACTGCTGAATGGACTGGTTTTTATATGTAGGCTTGGCTTGAAAAAATGGGTTCCCGTGTCCATAGTACATGAGAGGAAATACCAGAGGTCTTATGATGACAGTTCCTGGAATCCTATTGAGATGTGTCCACTCATTGTAGGTGGCGGTTTGGTGGTGCGTGGCCGGGTTAGTATCGTGGGACAGGGCAGTCTTCAGATTGAGGGTCTCGGATACTCGGACTCAGGCAGCTACCAGTGTACGGCCAGCAATGGACAGGGCAAGCCCGTGAAGGTTGGGGCAAAGATCTCTGTCCTAGGTAAATGTTTACTTCTGTCTTGTTTTGTTTTATGTGGTGCTTAAAGGAGTGTACAATGTTCATAGGTTGACTGATAGGAGACTAGGTGATTATTTTGCTTAATATAATGCTCCAAATCTCCATATTTTTCAATCTCAAAGTTACATTTGAATGAACTGTGTTATGCTTCATGTTTTAATCTTTGTTTGTGTTCTACATTTACCATCAGTAATTGTATAAAACTGGAAATTCACAGACCAGTGAATCAGCCTATGAAAAACATTAAATTTCACCATTAAAGGTGAAGCTTTATAATTTACTCTTATTAAAATAAAACATAGCTCTGAAAGAATGGATGTCTTTCACTACTGGATTGTACTGGCGGACATGTCAAGCAAACTGATGTATGACTTAGTGGTCGCCTTCTTGTTTGGCACTCTTAACGTCAACCAATGTGTGGAGATTGTCAACCAAAGTGTGGAGATTGTCAACAGAAATTTGGAGATTGTCAACCGTTGTATGTGTCCACAGAGCCCCCTGAGCCCGTGAAGGTGTCCGAGAATCACGCCTGGCCCACATCCCACACTGTTCGCTTCATGTGCCAGTTTTCTGGCAGACCGTCTCCAGTCATCACCTGGTGGAAGAACGGGGCACCGGTCGAGGTGAACCGCCGCGTGAAGGTGGTGCCACATGGCAAAATCATCATCACTCAGGGCTTGGCGACTGACTCGGGGCTGTATCAGTGCCGGGCCAAGAGTCAGGCCGGGCAGTCTTCAGCCGTTGTCCGTCTGCTCATTGAGGCATCTCGTAAGTCCTTCTTAGTTTCTGTTGCCAGTAGAAGTTTATGGTTAACAATACATAGTCTGATCATTTTATCTTAAAATCATGTTCTTTATTATAAACTATGTTTATTCTGACCACTTGTAGGGCCATACATGTTTATGTTTAACAATACATAGTCTGATCTTTTTGTGGTCAAATCATGTTATTTATTATAAATTATTTTTATTCTGACTTCTTGAAGGCCCATACAGTTTTGTTAATATAATTTTTCTGTTTAATGATCAGACTTTGTGCTTTTAAGTTGAATTAGAAGTTTCGCTATTTCAGTATATGCAATTCAAATGGTGAGAATGTGAATATGTTTTTTTTTTAAATGCTGCTCTATATATTTGTTTGGCAATTTCTCTTTATTGATGTGTTTTGTTGAAATGCTTTTATAAAATGGTGATAAATTGTATTCTGCACCTAGTAATATACTGTGCCTTTTCCAGTTAAGTCACATGACACCGAGTAAGAGTATTACTTGTAACATCTAGTAATGTGAGAAAGCTTTCAAACAGATAATAAATCTTGAGACACAACATGCCACTCCTACAAGTTCAGTAAGGTTGTTATATTGTAAACAAACAATGGCTTGAGAGGTGCATTTCTCTCATTAAAGACTTGTTGCATGAGACAAAAATTAAATTGCCATTTTTGCCTGGTTGTGAATTCCGGATATCGCCAACATGTTGAATTTCTTTAGGCATTTACATAAATTATTAACTTGAAATGATTGGTGGACAATAGGGCCTCACTGGTATGTTATTAACTTGAAATGATTGGTGGACAATAGGGCCTCACTGGTATGTTATTAACTTGAAATGATTGGTGGACAAAAGGGCCTCACTGGTATGTTATTAACTTGAAATGATTGGTGGACAAAAGGGGCCTCACTGGTATGTTATTAACTTGAAATGATTGGTGGACAAAAGGGCCTCACTGGTATGTTATTAACTTGAAATGATTGGTGGACAAAAGGGGCCTCACTGGTATGTTATTAACTTGAAATGATTGGTGGACAAAAGGGCCTCACTGGTATGTTATTAACTTGAAATGATTGGTGGACAAAAGGGGCCTCACTGGTATGTTATTAACTTGAAATGATTGGTGGACAAAAGGGGCCTCACTGGTATGTTATTAACCCATGTTGTCCTGATGCTAACTCAGATAAGGTACATCGAGTCAACATCAGTAAATAACGGGGCTTCACTTAAAATAGGTACAGCTTTATTGTTTCTTGTCTACATTTCAGACGTGTTATACCATTAGAAAGATGAAGGAATATATGATGTTGTACTCATAACTTCATATGTAAATTATTGTTTGCCATTTTATTTTTCATTGCCTGTTGTTGACTTATCTTGCATACGCTTTGTAATAAGTTAGTTGTACCCAATTTTGTAATACACTTTTTCAAAATGTTACCTAGTGCATAATTATAGAAATATCTCCAAATCCATTCTCAAATCACATCGCAACAAACCTGCTAAAAATTCACTGCGTCATTGCCAGATATTGCACTGAACTGCATATCTTGGCACATCATATGGCCAATCAGATTTTGTGTATCGACAGTGCTACTATTATAATTATTTAACCACATACCTGGTAGAAATTGCTACCACCATGTGCTTCTTTATCCACCGTCTTTCCAGTTTCCTTTTAGATTTGTACTTGATGTGCTTAGACCAATAAATGTCACTGATATGCTAATTACCTGGAGTTCGTGAATGAACGAGAGACATTGGTGTAATTAAACTGGTGCCTGCAGGCATACGATATGTTAATGTCAGGGGATTTCCCGGCAGTGGTCGACTGTGACCGAGTCCTATTGCAAAAAACACAAAAATGACTCGCAGGTTGAGCAACAATATCATTTCTAGTCAATGATGTGAGTTTACCACTGATGGATACCATTTAGTTTGCTTTTTTGCAATGTTAGTGGTACCAAGAAAAGACACAGTCATCAGCCATAGGGATTCGAATCCACCTGCTGCCGTTTCAAGACTTGGGCTTTTTCGTTCACCCCACTTTGACGTTTAAATAAGTACCTGGCTATAGACAGTGGTGGATATATGTGAAAGAATATTCTTCATGCAGTAATTGTAGTGTGGAGGGTGACGGAATGAAGTGTAAGATGCTTGAAAGGATCTTGCGCAGTATAAGTTATCATTATCTTTATTGATGTCTTGTCTTACCTCTAGCGGATGCACCCAACCCACCGACCCATCTCGTAGCAAAACCACGCAGCAGCGAGGAGATCGAGTTGTCATGGAGACCATCGCCACCGAAGAACGGCTATCCGATAATCGCCTACTCAGTACACTGCTCTCCAACGCAAGGTAAGCTCATCACAACCGTTGCCATGTGGACCCCGCTGGAGGGCACAACCTTTTATATTTTGGGGTGGTTCATAGTGTGTAAAATTAGATTGTCAATAGGTAATTTAAAAGGTTGTGTTGAATGTTGAAAGGTTGATCTCGAACATGTCAGTTACATAGTTAAAACCTCCTTCCTAAAATCATTTAGCCCACAGTGAATCAGGTTTTAATAATGTGTGCAGTTAACCCATTAGGCCCCAGGATTTTATTAAAACATGCTTCCCTGTTCCCAGGATTTCTGGTAAATTTTGAGCGATTTTACTTCCTTGTGTTAAAAAATCTAGAAAAAACTATTCGATATTGACAATTACAACTTGTATTTATTTTGAAGAGTAATTTTTGAAGAGTAATTTCTCCACATGCATGTATGCGTAGACATAGGATATATTAATAAGATGTTGACATTTGATCACAATTTGCAAAGCAAAATAGTAAATTTATTAAAACTTTGAAAGTTGCGACTGACATTTGACAATGATCCCATGCTATAACCCTATGCAACCCAGCGAAGAAAATGTAGCTATATGTGTTAGCTTTACACCACTGAAAAAATTATCAAATTCTGGTGGTTATTTTTCAGGTTACACCATATTTTATCATGACAAATATAGAAATAAAATTTTTCGATGTAACATGAACGAAACCGATGAAAATCAAGATTTCCGAAAGGGCAACACATACATGTAACAAGCTGTTGTTGTTACAAAATGTATCCGCTAGGGTGTGGCAAAATTTGGGAGTGTTTAGTTCAGTAGTTATTCGCCAGGATTTTTTTAATAGAGGGCGCTGTATGCGGCCGGCGGCAGCCGTTCCAGGACTGTACAGAGCGGCCGGCCGCGGCTGTTGTGGGGTCTAATGGGTTAATAAAAGGATGCGTGCTTTTGTTAAAATCATCAGATTGACTTTGATCATTTGATCAGGTAACTTGCAAAACTGAATCTTCTGATTTTATAGTAACCAGAGGCAAAGCAACCTTTGCCATTTTTTGCAGATTTTTTTACCAAACCCTGTAAAAAATAATTTAATAGTTTGTCCGATGATTTCATCAACACTAAATAACACATTTGCACAAACGAGTCAGCATATCATAGTGGATACTAGAGTCAGCATGTCGTAGTGGATACTAGAGTCAGCATGTCGTAGTGGATATGAGAGTCAACATGTCGTAGTGGACGCTAGAGCCAGCCTGACGTAGTGGACACTAGAGCCTGTCGTGGATACTAGAGTCAACCTGTCATAGTGGATACTAGAACCAGCATGTCATAGTGGATACTACAGCTAGCCTGTCATAGTGGATACTAGAGTCAGCCTGTCATAGTGGATACTAGAACCAGCATGTCATAGTGGATACTAGAGCTAGCCTGTCGTAGTGGATACTAGAACCAGCATGTCATGGTGGATACTAGAGCCAGCCTGTCATAGTGGATAGGTTTGATTTCTCATAAAACGATTCTAAAATGAGACGAGTAAACAAATAAAAAATGAGCAAGGACTTTTAAAGCATGTTAAGTCTCCCGGAATCGTCTGGAGACTCCCGGAAGTCTATCAAATCTCCCCAATTTCTAATGAAACAAAAAATATTTTTTTGCAGCCTCAGTTAACAAAAGATTGTCAATCCCTCCCTTTACTCACACCCACAACAACAGCAAGGGTTATTTCAATTAAGTTTTGGGCAACGGAGACTTGGCTAAACAGTATCCTTGTGCCTTGCATGTTGCATTCTTTATAATATGCGTTCATGGACTTATTGGTCGCGTTGTTTAAAATGTCAGTCTTCGGTCATCACCGGAATCTCCCACTTTTAGAACACATTCTGAGTAAACCACTGGCGTGATATTTTTTATTTTAGTTGCACGTGGTTAGTTATTATCTCTGTAGATTTCAGATGTCAAACAGAACAACATATCAGATGTATAGTTAAATAAATCCTACTAGGTTTTGGTTTAGGATGTTGTAAAGGTAACAGTTCTGTAATGGAAATACCTTACAGCCGTGGACGAACTGTATGATTTCTTCTGTTGCCTGTAGGTGGCGCTGAGCTGCAGAACGTGGTTAAGGAGACGAGTATCGTTGTTGATCAGCTGCATCCATTCACCAACTATACGTTCTACCTGATGTCATACACCAAGATGAGTGCGAGCGAACAATCGCAGCCCGTGCAGGCCATGACATCCGAGGACGGTGAGGCCCCTTACAGTATTGCCTGTCTCTTGCCTTGAGGCCCCTTACAGTATTGCCTGTCTCTTGCCTTGAGGCCCCTTACAGTATTGCCTGTCTCTTGGCCCCTTGTCACTTTGTCCGTTTGGTAATTGTAGTGATTGTGGAAGCAAATATGTTAAATATTCTGATTTAATAATAATAAAAAAATTTATTTCAACAACATCAAAAGTAAACATACAAACACAACTGAATTTTAAACATCAATAATACAAGTTGAAAAAGGGCAAGAAGAAGCGTAATGCTTATGTTGCTTGCCCTATCAATTATAAGTGACACTAAATAATACAATTATACATGTGCAGTGATGCACATTGGGATCGGACATAGACTTGAAAATGTCCTATCGGTGTGGCCTTGATCAGGTCATTTGTCCTATCAAGTTATTGTCGGAACGGTTGTGTCCTATCTTTTTTATCACTGCGGACACTGAGAACAACTTTTATGTAACTCCGCAGTTTATTCGCTAGTTCGGTTTCTCCCTATTCGGCTGCATCGGCAATTCATGTTGATGTGTTGTCTATTTCTGGCCCTGAAGTAGGCACTTCAACAATAATATACATTTTTAAATGCAGAGTACTTTGGTTACGAAGCGTTAGGGGCATTTTACAAATTTTTTATTCACTAGCCCCAAGGGGAACTGCTAGCACCAAAACTGTCCAACAAGGGGCGCTCCATTAGTGCAGTCACTATCCACCAGGTTACTAGGCACTCTCAAGATGTTCTGGCTTAAGTTCTTCGATATACCAGATCTATTGATTTCGGTTATGCGATCTAAGCCAGTCTAGATCTTGCTGGTTTCAAATACATTTGCTGACTTCCTGCAGCTCTTTGTCGAGGGCAGTTGACAGTTTTGTTCATGGATGCCTTCGTCAGCCGGCAACATCAGCGCAAGTGAAATATTGGTCTACAACTATGGGCAGTTGTGCAGGGGCTTCAAGTGACATGCAAAGCACATGTCTAAACACGCACTCTCGTGCGTATTTACCAATGTGCCAAATCATTCAAAGTTGGGCTGATTGTAATATGTAATTGTATGTGAATGAAGAATAACTTTCTTCACCCTATATCACCCATGTGATTGATATCTTGGTGCTCAGTTTTTGGTGCCTCTCTGTTTTAGTATCTAATTTGTTACCAATGTGCCAATTCATTAAAAGTGATGCTGATTGCAATATGCCATTGAATGTGAATGAAGAATACGACTTGTTCACCTAATAACTGCAAAACTTTTCATTTTTATTAGTGTTGTTCTTAATAAGTATACTGAATCGGGGCTTCACGTTTGAAAACAACTAATATGCCAAATTAATTTAGGCGTGCGATTTGTTAGTTGGGTTTTTTACCTTGTGGTGGCGCCACCATTTTCCATTCGGCTTCTGTCATTGTCGCCATGAAATTTTAATTGGTACTTGTTGACGCTATGACTTTTGTACAATGAAATAAATGTTTACTTTAGTAAGCCCCATTCATTGCAATTGGTGAAACGGTTTTGAATTGCAACATGTCATCAATGACCGTAGCCTAGGCAAGGCCAGTGCCGTAGCTATGTCCGTGGCAGTGGCCACTGACACACCAATATAAACTGGGGAGAAATGGCATGCTTTCATTGCATCATAATGCCAAACGCACAACTCAAACTCGGTGCGCAAAAATATGAATTCATCATCCGCACATGAAACAGTGAATCGATGTTAAGTGGTACCGGAGATGTGCGTCATGAATTTATGTGTTCAGAGCGGTTGAAAGATGAAGTGGAACAATTATTAAAATTGTCGTTTTCAATGTTTAATCAACTTTTACACTTCGTGCCAACTCATATACATGGTCAGTAGCTCAGATCCAGGTTATTATTTTCGATTCCCACTAGAGCCTAGTCGGTCAATCAGATGGTAGTGAAATATTGTTAATCTCTTATCTATTCCATAACTGTACATGTATACGTGTACTTTATTCAGTTCAACATACAACAGTATGTGACATTTAAAGATAATACACATCGACGCTAGTCCACTCATTTGATAACTTCTTTATAAACCGCGTGGCCAGCACATCGTGGCTTCAGTGGCATTCTTGCAAACTTGGTGCGGGCTGCGATCGCCATCCCCGGTGATTAATGATCCGTGAACTCCGAATATTGGAGTCCGAACACTTCATTATAAAGAGGGTAATCTTTCCTAGTGAATCTAATACTCAAGAAACTCCTTGTCAAGACGAACACTTGCAGGCAGCGAGCTATTTTAGCAATTGACATGAGTGATAAATCGCTCCGAAATCGCGATAGTGAGTGATCGCTCGCCTCAAACATGATGCCCTGCTGAATTGCAGGCTGTATGCTGAACAAGTTACTACTACTGCTCAAGTCTCAAAGTGCATCCAAAATCAATGAGCATCTTTCATGGTAGAATGTCCTATTGTTTTTGTGGAGTCAGGACATTGTGTCCTATTGATTTTTTTACTATAATCGGGTTACACATTGGTTACATGGCCGTGTATAGGGTCATATAAAACGAAAAGCTTTTGTATGTTGTTTAGAATTGTTAAATGCCTTATACATAATTTCAGCAGTTTTTAGTTTCACCATATCTGGCAATTTTAGCATGTGGAGATCATAAAAAGGCTAGATGTGTGGTCCAACCTCTGGGCATCACATATTAATCTTACAATCTTTTTCTGTAACAAGACTAAGCATTTTAAGTTTGCTGCGTATGTATTTCCCCATATTTCAGCACAATACATAATGTAAGGTGAAAAGAGAATAATATAAGATACATTCCACATCTGTCAATTAAGAAACTAGTTTTGTACACTTTGAAAGTTTAGATTTCAAGAGAGAAATGTAATGTTTCCACTTTAATTTGTCATCAATCAAGAGACGTTTTCAATGCAAAAATCTCATGTAATTTGTTTTTGTTGAGTTTCCTAATATCTGTAGGACATTATTAATTTATTACAAAAATTAATGTTGGTATTGAAAATGGAAAAAAATTTGAGCCGCTGTGTTTTCTAGCTTCCCGTGCTAATTAATATTTCCGGGGACACTGCCTTACAGTGATCTAAATTATATTAATTTAATAATTGACATTGGTTGTTTGAATGAAAGAGTAGCACAGTTACGTTGTTTCTTATTTTATTTGACAAAGCTACTACGTGTTTGTTTCCATTTAAACATCTCTGCTTTCCTATTGCCTATTAAGGCTGTGTATTCTCACCGTTATGCCTCTGTAATCTCACAATGATGTTACAGTGCCGATCATAGCGCCCTCTGTTAGTGTGATGCCAAATGGCGCAACTGCATTACGGGTCGAGTGGAGCAAGTTGCCGCCAGACAAAGCTCAAGGGATCATCACAGGCTACCGTGTCATGTATTCTCAACATGGCAAGACGTCCAAGCACATGGAAGAAGTGTCAGCCGATCGCAACTTCTTCATCATCACAGGTGACATAATATTATCCATCATCGGGGAACCCCATTGTTCTTCTATGTTAAATAAAGGTAAACATTTTAAAATTGTTATATCCCCCACAGAGAAAAAAAAAGCGTGCGTGCGTGCGTGTAAGTTACATGTGTGGTTCTTAGTGTTGATTCCAATCACCTTAGATATATTGATTCATGTCATCTAATACCCACGAATACCTTACATCACTGCTGTAAATAATATTATACAGATAAAGATACTAAATGCAAACATGATTATACGGTTAAAGATACTAAATACAAACATGATTATACAGTTAAAGATACTAAATACAAACATGATTATACATTTAAAGATGCTAAATGCAAACATGATTATACAGTTAAATATGCTAAATATAAACATGATTAAACAGTTAAAGATGCTAAATACAAACATGATTATACAATTAAAGATACTAAGTCAGGTCATGTTTTTCATAAAATCATGTTATAGAGAATAAATTATGAACAAATGGCTTTTAACGAACCTCAGTTTTTAAATATAATTTGCCCATCATCTGTTTGTGGATATCAAACTTGCCGTTCAGCATGCAATGTAAACATGATATCGAACAGCATGCAATATAAACATGATATTGGACAGCATGCAAGGTAAACAGGATATTTGAGTTGAAACATTAATGTAAGACAGATAATGATCAAACTGAGATGTGGGCATTAAATTTGCGATATGGACAAGGCCAGTAGGCTTAACTTTTGTAGTTGATGCGTTGTTTCTGTGTCCAGGCTTGGAGACGAACAAGAAGTATGATGTGCGCGTACTGGCAGGTACTAAGCAGGGATTTCCCACGCTTGATGATGCGCGTTGGCCCTGGGTCACACAAATTACAGAACCCTCAACCACCCTGGGTAAGTAACATGACCCCCTTCTGTTCGATCGGTTGAAGTTCTGAATACAAATTGTTGGTTTTTGCGGTATTCTTCACACATGGTCAGTGTCTAAAATAAAAAATTAACTGGCCCAGGTTTTTTTGAACTGGCCCAGTTTTGAACCGGCCCTGGGGAGTTTAAACAGGCCCCATGAATATGTATAAGTTATAAGTAAGTATATGCAATAAAGCAGTTTTTGTGCGTAAAACTAAAACGGAAATAAATAATAATTTAATAAATATAAACCGTACAATTTTTTTTTCATTTATAACTAATAGACCAATAAAATAAAGTGATGAATTTAATAAATATTTTGTGAACTTTATTTGTAAAACAGTTACAACTGTTGAGAGTAACATTATGTTTCATGCCGATGTTTAGTGCGCACTGCTACTGCCCTGGGGTTGGGCCTTTCACGGGCAAAAATCTATGCCGTTCTCAATTAACTCCAAATCGAAGCCTCCAAAATCACATAAATCAGAATGTCTTGGACTACTGGCACATTATATTGTCAATCGGATTGTCTGCCTCCGTAGTATCACCAGTATAATTGGTGTAACATCCTTCAAAAATTTTCGAGTTGTACGATCCTCGCAACTTCATCCGCCATCTTTGCTTTGGTGTTTCCCTGGTATTCCCCAAGATACTGACGTCAACCAAAATTAATTTTATAGTTTGTCCAAAGATTTCATAAAAACTATATAACACATTTGCACAAAAACGAGCTAGAATGTCATAGGTGATACTAGATAGGTCTGATTTTTTGCGAAATGAATGTGATGAGTAAAAAAATTGCAGAGGCACCTGTTACTGAATTTTCTGTATGATCAACATTTTTTTTGACTGATAAAAAGGGAAGTCGTCCATCATCGTGACAGATAAAATTGTAGGCACCAAAGTACAAGAATCGTTTCGCTACGCGCGTCATAGTGTTTCTGTGAATGTATCAATGAGAGACTGATCGAAAGTTAACGTGCCACGCGACAAAATGGTGTAGGAGTCTCTCCGTTAACTAGAGCAGTGCAGTGTTAGTGCTAGTTTCGAGACAATTGTGTTTACATCACAGATGCACGCGAACATAATCGCACTTACCAAGAAATACTGAGGCTGTAGTGGGGCGTGGTGGTTGTGTGGTAAGTCGAGGGCATCGGGGTTCAAAACCACCTGAGGCTGTGTAGAAACTTGGGTAATTTTATTCATACCACTTTGCCTGTGTCTTTCGGAAGAGACACTGAAGCCGTTGGTCCCTTCTACCAGGTGCCAATGACATGGGAAGTAAAAGATCGTGGTAAAAGCCTGTTGTGGGCTCACCAACTCTAGAGAAGAAAAATAGGCCACTCCTACGTTAGCCCTAAATGTTTGGAGTTAAATGTCTCAAGAACACTCGAACACACTCTAGCCACATTTCACATTGGTTAACACATAGAGTCATGAGCTGTATCGGAAGAAGAAGGTGAAAAATCCAGATATGTAGTAAATATTGGCAGAGGAACCTCTATGCAAGTACATGTCACATTATAGCAGTCTGAAATCTAAGCAATTATGATTGGACTCTGAGAAACAAAGTGACGCTGTAAGCTTGCTGGACAAGTACTTGCTGGACAAGTACATCTCGGTTTCCAACACAGACACATTGACAAAAATGCGTAGTGATAGAAATGTATTTGTAACTGCCAGAAATGTTGGTTGCTTGATCAACAATTATTTAGTTACATGTGTGTAAATATGGAAGTGACAATGATTCGAGTATTGATATGTGCATGATGAATCAGTACGAGTATGTACCATATAGTATCATTACAGGCATGCATAAACGCATTAAGAGTACACATGTTAATGTAAACAAAATACATGTATATAATATTGATCATTAGAACATTGAGAATGTCTGAATAGCATATGAGGATTGCTAGATTTTGCACTCAGCTGATATTGGACAATCTTGTCCACCCAGAGAAATTCTGTCAAGTTTATAGCAATATCATCATAAGTGACAACTGACTGTAATGTGAAAATGTGTGGACTTGTGTGAACTGTACTTATGTCAACTGTTCTTGTGTCAAATATACTTATTTCAGCTGTGCTTGTGCCAACAGTGCTTGTTTCATTTGTACTTGTGTGTCAACTGTACTTGATTCAACTCTTACTCGTGTCAACTGTACTTTTGTCAAATGTACATATGTCAACTATACTTGTATCAACTGTACTTGTGCCAACTGTACTCGGGTCAACTGTGCTTATGTGACAATGTAATTGTGTCAACTGTACATAATTGAAATCTACTCGTGTCAACTGTACTTGCATCAGTAGTATGTGTGTTAACTATACTCATATCAACTGTACTTGTGTCAACTGTACATGTGTTAGAAATCAAAAGAACATGTAAATGATGACCATACATTGACATAGTAAGATAGACAGCAGTGTTGAAGTGAAGCTGTTTCTGGTTGGCAGTTCCTGAGCCGCCGTCTGTCCGTGTGCAGTCTCTCAACGCCAGCGCGATCTTGGTGCAGTGGCACCAACTCACGTCGGCCGTCCTTGGCTACAAACTCATCTTTCACAAGCCAGCGGAACCGGAGAAAAAGATCATCTTTCTCGACGACATCAGTGAACATGTCCTCACGAGACTGGGTAGGTGGCGGGCACTTGTCACGCTTTTGATGTATTTGTAGAGGCAACAGACAGTTACATTGTTTATTAGCGCAGTTACGCTTTTTCTAAGGCTGTTTGGAGGCGGGTGTACAAATCATGTTCTCATATCTCATTGTAGACTGACTGACTGGTTGAATGATACCCAACATGGTCGTAGTGTAGTGTGTTTGGCTCTATTCAGCGTCTGCATGGTTGGGGGCTGCGGGTTAAGAGGTGGGATGAGGTTTTTTTCTCAAGGTTGGGTGTTGAGTAATATCATCAATAGCCAGGGATGTAAACAGTTCTGAGAAAATAATCTGGCAGTTTATGTATTTATCAACAAGGGAGGTGTTTCATGGCAGGGTTAAATGATTGTGTATAAAAAGGGTAAATATAAAGACGGTTGCACAGATGTATAGGTATGGAAAAGTTGCAGCCATTTCTAACAGCATTATCATACAGATATGATTGTATTTATTGTTCTTTAATTTATTTATATTCGTTTAATCAAAATCTTTTTATGTTAAATAGTGTTGTTTGGTAAAAAATAGATTTTGGTATGGGAAATGTAATGTTAATCTTCTTTCTTCTGCACCATTGAACCCTGTAGGGTCAGGGTAGACCCTACTGTTAGTGTTTGTACTGTGTCATAGTTGGTCTGAATACAAATAGTCTCGTGTCTGTCTGAAGATGACTGTTCAGTAATACCATCAGCTATTTTCTCATTTGTCTTGATTGACAGTCATGCTAGCACTAGCTATATTCTCATTCAGGTTGATTGACAGTCACACTAGCCACAACCATTTTATTGTTCGACTTGATTGGCAGTGACCTAGGACCAGTGCTTTATGTTAAATCAATTTAGAGAATCACACAGAAAGCAAATTCATTGAAATACAGAACATTCTGTGTTAATAGTCTGAATTTAGACAAATGTTTCTAATTATTTGGAGGCTGACAGTGTTATGGCATTGCTCTTTTTAAAATTTTGCAAAGCTGTTGAACAATAGTTTCTTCAAATGAATGTTGCTGTAAGAAGTAACAGTGGGACTTGTGTCTGAGATGACTGCCTCCTTTCACATCAACAAGGGCATAAACAGACGTTTGTGAGCTTAATAATAGAGAACTGTCACCACGGCCCATCCACTCACATAATAATGTAGAAGGGTGAGGAATGAGTGGAACTCGGTCAAGTACCACCAAATGCTATATTCTCATCAGATGTATAAAGTACACATCACTCTACTGCACACTTGGATGCCTCTGTCCAATATAGGAGGTCGTTTGTTTCCAGCCGCTGGGTACATAAAATGAGTAATTATCCGGCAGCATTGTGGCCGTGTCTGCCTTTAGCACTCAGACTGCTGCGTTGTTGTTATTTCTCTTCAAGATGCCAGTAATCGATTGTTTTTTTTCTGGGGCGCAGTGCATGCAACGCTGTTCACTCATTGGCGTGCACTGGCCCATGCATCTTTACGCTGTGTTGTCGTCGGTTGATGTTCGCACTTGAAAGCTGAATGAAGCGACGGCAGGGTGATGCGGCCACTCGCCTGCTGCAGGCGAATGTGCCAGCAGCTCCGTGGTCACGCTTCACTGTTCACTGTGCATGCGGCTCCAGTTTCGTTCATAAATTTTTGCACGGTTTAACATGTACAAATAATGTCGGCATTGTGCAGGTGCCGTGGCCACCAGCATTTCTGAATGGACCTAGCTGACGTTCCCAGTCCAACTGAAAGGACGTTCATTGCATAATGTGTTTTTGTTTGCCTCCGCGTTATTTATCGATGTACGCATTTGAAATGTGTATAGAGGTCGTGTGTGTGCAGATGAGTGCGGCCTGTGAAATGTGAATGTATTTTGTCAGAGTTGTTTTCATCTATTGAATCGACGCAGGCGTGTGCACAACTCCATTCCCCACAATAGGAGTGTTTTGTCTGTTGATTCCATTCAAAGCTTGGTCAGGTGACCAATAGTCGAAAAGCCACGACAATCCCTTATCACGGGATCACAAATTTGTGAGCAGGACTCCCGTAATTCACTCTCATTCATGTACATTAGATCTAGCTGCCCATGTCGGCCCTGGTCAATTTGGAGCTGACATATGATATGTCAGCTTTCATACATGTGTTTATTAACTGCTCCTCTCCAGGATGACAGTTTCTGATACAGTGGTTTCTCATACTGAGATTATTTTGTGTTTGTAAAATATTTGTATACATATTGTTTATTCGTGTTATTTTTCTCAACTGTGTGAACTTTGACACGATTATAAACAGAATGGCACAGAGACTAAAATGGGCCAGTGTAGTTTTGTCGCACAGATGGTAGCGAACCATAAATTTGACCCTTCACTCATGCACAACTGAAAGCCATCATCATTACCTTTTAGTTGAGTATTTACTTAGTGAACGCAGTGTTGCTTCAGGTATCTCGAGTGCTTAGAATTTTTCTAGCCAATCGCTGGTTGAAACCTGTTTGACAGATTCCTGTTGAATGGATTACGTTGAGACCTGGACTGATTACATTGAAACCAGGCATCGACACGCTTCTCCATGACAAATAGAGGGGAGCCGGCTTTAAATATCATGAAGACAAGCTAGTTATTAAATATATTGATGCATTCTTCTGACGTAATTTCCTGTTTATGTGTGCGATTAATTAAAAACGTTTACACAATATCGCTTGCTCACTCACTTGTCAAGTTTGGAGGGTGCATGCAGGTAAAATTATGCTGTGAGTAACATACTTGCACAGTTTCCACCTGCTTGTGATTCAGTACTGTTTCTGAGCCCAGTTAGAATAATAGTATCCTTGTTAACACTCACGGATTTTCCAGGAGACTCCCAGATTTGTTGTGAAACTCCCCCTCCCAGTGGAGAAGAACATCTTCTGGATTGTAGGCTGTACAAAAAATTGGCGTTAGTATTAATTTTTGCAAAACTGCCTTCCACCTAATATGGAAGTCACATTTTGGGTGTAGAAGAGGCTTAGTAGAGTATCTAAGATCATTCATTTTCCATGGAACTTCAGTGTGCCCCAGACCCCCCCTTGGGGGTTGCTTTGCTTGCATTGCGTTCCTTATTGTTTTACAATACAATTTCTCCCGGATTTAGAAACTCAGAGGTTGGCACCTATTTAAAAGGATCTCCATTTTGACTCATTGAAATGAGACATATTTCCAGCTTCCTTCTCGTGTGCGTGCGTGCGTGCATGTGACACGCGTGCGTGTGACACATTGTCAATTAAGCTGCACCCAGTGCAATGACTACACCAGATCTAGACCCGATCCTTCCTGTTGCCGGGTGAGACCAGTGCCTCAAGGCATCTATGCTAGATGTCACATAAAGCTCCACAAGGGTCAGACATCTATCTATGCGACATGTCCTTGAACATCAAACACAGGTATTCCTTTGGGCAATAAGTGACAGGTGAAAAGACCGTACATTGGCATAAAGTGACCATGTACTTGTAGTGAAAATACATGATACAGGTCACTGTCACTAGATGGCACTCCACGTCGTATTCCCCGGTATCGACCCGTCATTGGCACTTGTAGTCATGCAGTCTGTAGTAACAACTCAGGTTCATAGTTAATATGGCAATGAACACTGATATGGCTCATCTAGAAATGCCAAGTTTTAATTAACTCCATTCTCATGGTATTGTTATCAACCGCTCGATTTACACTTTGTCCCACTTACTGTATCAACCAATCAGATAGGTCACTACAGAATCGCTTGATTCAGCAAATTTTGCTTGCTTTGATATTTCAAATGACAAATGCATAGATTTAGGTTTAGTTTATTTGATGCAAACAAATTCTTTTTGCATCAGCAGCTATGCCAGCTAATGATTTGAAATACATGAGAGGTTTTTGTGTGCATAAACACTTCATATGCAGGGCATCATTTTTGAGGCGAGCAATCGCTCTCACTCCCTATCGCTCGCACAAATCAATAATCTAGGGAGCGATTTATTGCTCGCGTCAATTGCTAAAATCGCTCGCTGGCTGCAAGTGTTCGTCTTGACAAGGAGTTTCTTGAGTATTAGATTCACTAGGAAAGTCTACTCTCTTTATAACGTAGTGTTCGGACTCCAATAGTTCACATATCATCCGTCACCGGGGATGGCAATCGCAGCCTGCTGCACCAAGATTGCAAAAACGCCATTGAAGCCACGATGTGCTGGCTGCGCGGTTTATAAAGAAATTATCAAATGAGTGGACCAGCATCAATGTGTATTATCATTAAATGTCACATACTGTTGTATGACGAACTGAATAAAATACATGTACAGTTATGGAATAGATAAGGAATCAACAATATTTCACTACGATCTGATTGACCAACTAGGCTGTAATGGGAATTGAAAATAATAACCTGGATCTGAGCTACCGAACGCACATATAAGTTGACAAGGAGTGTAAAAGTTGATTAAACATTGAAAACTACAATTTTAATAATTGTTCTACTTTGCCTTTCAACTGCTCTGAACACATAAATTCACAACACACATCTCCGGTACCACTTAACATCGATTCACTGTTTCATGTGCGGATGATGAATTCATATTTTTGTGCACCGAGTTTGAGTTGTGCGTTTGGCATTATGATACAATGCCAATGGAAGTATGCGATTTCACCCCAGCTAATATTGGTATTCCCTGTTGCAATTCAAAATCGTTTCACCAATTGCAATGAACGGGGTTTACTAAGGCAAGCATTTATTTCATTGTACAAAAGTCATAGCGCCCAGCAAGTACCAATTAAAATTTCATGGTGACAACGACAGAATCCGAATGGGAAATGGTGGCGCCACCACATGGTAAATAAAAAACAAACAAATCGCTCGCCTAAATTAATTTGGCATATTTATCTCTCGCCTGTTGTTTTCAAACGTGAAGCCCTGCATATAAGGATGAATTGCTTCCATTGTTGTTTTTTATATTCCTTTTCTAAAATCTGGTCGAAAACTGCTGGATAAATTATGTTTAAGCTTAGCATGATAACTTGTGGTAGTTGAAGCATAGCGGTTATTAAAATGTAAAAAATTTTACATAAATTAAAATCGGTTCAAATTCTGCAAGCATATCTAGCTCAATTTGAAAACAAAAATTAGTTGTCATAAAAATATTCAGAATCAAGAAAAATCTCTAAAGAATATGTTTTACACTACCAAAAAATAATATTATCAGTTGTTTTGTATTTGTTACATTTGCAAATTTACTTGTTGTACTGCAAGTACAGCTACCCAAGTCACAGTAACACAATAGTGAACATTTTCTAGATGGCTATTCGTGTAGCTATTGTCTATGGTTGCAGTAACCTCTATGTGAATTGTTTATGCTAGTAGACTAACAATGAACTGTTCCAAAGTGGGAGTTACCTTCGTGGAAACAGTGCCCTAAGAACCAGTAGTGTGTAACAGTTTCTAGCAGTACTCTTGAGGGCTGCTAGCTAGGTCATGGTCCTAAACAAGACCACAGGCATGTTTGTCAAGGTGTGACCACAGAAAATGAATAATAACTGATGCTACATAGTTGTCTTGTCTGATAGGGAGATGCAGCTGCAGTTAGAGAGATAAGGAAGGGGGTTGCAGAAGGTTGGGTTACTGAATGGTTCACTCATGAAAGCTGCTCATTTGGGTAGATTTCAATGGAGTTTTTCATTGAATACACACAGCAATAAGGAATGTGCCCGTTTGAATACAGGAATGTTGATCACCCAGCGTGTTTACTGAATTAGATGAAAAACCTAGCGTAGTGTTGAAATGTCTGTAATCCAGAACTGTTTTTTGCAGTCTTTGATTATTTGTTATTTTTGAAAGCCTTTAGTGTGAACAATTGGTGCATGTGTGTGCATTTTTTTATTAGATGGCACCACAACAGTGTTTACGTTGTGACTTTTGTAAGATTAGGAGTGTTTGCAAGATTAAGTGTCCTCTTTACTAATGCACAATAATAAACGACCGTGTTGGGATGGGACAATTTAAGAATGTGTGCGGACATTGTCATGTGAACAGAATTAGTACTTGATTCCTAGTAAATGCTACTTAACAATGTCTACGTTTACCACATTGATTTTTCATGCAGTTTTGGGCAAATTTATTCTTTGTTTGTAACCACGGTATGTCACTTTAATATTCATGATATGTTTATGTGAGCAGCACATTGTGTATGTTGCCTTGATGTAGGATTCGCCACCACACATGGATGAAGTTGACATTGACGGCGTGGAGACATTGCTTGAGTCTAATGATAAAAGTTGACATTGACTGCGTGGAGACATTGCTTGAGTCTAATGCTAAAAGTTGACATTGACTGCATGGAGACATTGCTTGAGTCTAATGATAAAAGTTGACATTGACTGCGTGGAGACATTGCTTGAGTCTAATGATAAAAGTTGACATTGACTGCGTGGAGACATTGCTTGAGTCTAATGCTAAAAGTTGACATTGACTGCATGGAGACATTGCTTGAGTCTAATGATAAAAGTTGACATTGACTGCGTGGAGACATTGCTTGAGTCTAATGATAAAAGTTGACATTGACTGCGTGGAGACATTGCTTGAGTCTAATGCTAAAAGTTGACATTGACTGCGTGGAGACATTGCTTTAGTCTAATGATAAAAGTTGACATTGACAGCGTGGAGACATTGCTTGAGTCTAATGATAAAAGTTGACATTGACTGCGTGGAGACATTGCTTTAGTCTAATGATAAAAGTTGACGTTGACTGCATGGAGACATTGCTTGAGTCTAATGATAAAAGTTGACATTGACTGCGTGGAGACATTGCTTGAGTCTAATGATAAAAGTTGACATTGACAGCGTGGAGACATTGCTTTAGCCTGATGATAAAAGTTGACAACGTGGAGACATTGCTTGAGTCTAATGATAAAAGTTGACGTTGACTGCAAGGAGACATTGCTTGAGCCTAATGATAAAAGTTGACAGCGTGGAGACATTGCTTGAGTCTAATGATAAAAGTTGACATTGACTGCAAGGAGACATTGCTTGAGTCCAATGATAAAAGTTGACATTGACGGCGTGGAGACATTGCTTTAGTCTAATGATAAAAGTTGACATTGACTGCGTGGAGACATTGCTTTAGTCTAATGATAAAAGTTGACATTGACTGCGTGGAGACATTGCTTGAGTCTAATGCTAAATGTTGACATTGACTGCGTGGAGACATTGCTTGAGTCTAATGATAAAAGTTGACATTGACTGCATGGAGACATTGCTTGAGTCTAATGATAAAAGTTGACATTGACTGCGTGGAGACATTGCTTGAGTCTAATGATAAAAGTTGACATTGACTGCAAGGAGACATTGCTTTAGTCTAATGCTAAAAGTTGACATTGACTGCATGGAGACATTGCTTTAGTCTAATGATAAAAGTTGACATTGACTGCAAGGAGACATTGCTTTAGTCTAATGCTAAAAGTTGACATTGACGGCGTGGAGACATTGCTTTAGTCTAATGATAAAAGTTGACATTGATGTTGTGGAGACATTGCTTGAGTCTAATGATAAAAGCAACAACATTTGTTATCCAAATACAAAATACGAATGTGGTTCATAAGTGATGGCAGTACAGAAAAAACTGGAGGCATGCAGACAATGCTTGAATCTAACAACAACAACAACAATTTTATTTAGCTAACTACAAGTAATGTCTATACAGAAAGAAAAGGCATGGGGGCAAAAATATTCTAATAATAGTAACAACAATAGTTTTATTTACACAACTACAAGTAACGTTGATACAGAAAGAACACGAAGGTGGGCCACTGGAATATCTCACGACTGGTCAAGCTAGGGTCCCGACATATACTAATTGACAGTAACTTAAGCTTTTCTGTAAAAGAAAGCATCGATACATCAATTTATTAAGATCATTATCTTGTAATACAATTAACATACCACCAGCAACAGTGTATCTTTAACTTAAAAGTACTTGTAATATTTAGTAATGGCGTACTCTAGGGGGGAGTAAACATAAATTTAAACTTCAACTCTCCCCGTTTCCAACTCATCATTAATACTGTGTAAATGTATATATGTATGACCATTTTTATCTAAATTTAATGTACATTATGATGCTATACTACAGTACTGCTGTTGTCGTGGGACATTGGAAATAATATTTTTTTATCTGATTTGAATACTTGGTAAGTCTAAAAATTTTCATTTCTATATTATTTGACAAATTAGAGAAATGATTAAAAATTTACTAACTACTGATGATGTGTCTGTGTGTTGGTTGTAGACGGGGACAGCGAGTATATGATCAGTCTGCTGGCCTTCAACCACAATGGAGATGGAGAGGCTACAGTGAGCTCTGTGAGGACATCACCAATCTCAGGTAGGGCTCTACATATGGTTCATGGCCCAGCCTGGAGGTCTCTTGTGTAAACCTGCTGCCATCTGGTGGAATTATTGCAATGCAATTGTGATGTGTGCTGCCACCTGGTGATTGTGGAAGAATTTTTGTGCGTAAATGTGTGATTATTGGTTGATGTGTGTACGTGAATATGTGTTTGAGTTTGTATCTATACACGTCCTGATAAAGAAATTGTTATTATGCCATTATTCGCTTGTCCGTGATAATGCTGAGAACCTGGAAAATCCATTTTTCTTCACTTGTAAATCTGAGGCAGATTCCCCATCCCCTGTCATCACTATGCTGCATTAATGATGCCATACTGTCAAGAAAATGCCTATAAATGAAAAAATTATTTCGCGCAGCAGGTGTTCGGGGGACAGTGACGATTGCGCCGAACCTACCGGTGCCACCACAGCGTCTAGAGGCGGAGTCACACAACTCAACGAGCATACTCGTGCATTGGCAGAAGCCGCCGTTTGTACACAACGTACACAACTACACCGTGCGTTACCGACCTGCTCAGCTCGACCCGACGAAACGCAAGAAGGGACCTGTCAGATTTGTCACCAGGTAAACCAAGCAAGTTCTGTTATGCTGATGGGCAATATATAATACTGGTCTGATGACACAATGCCATAAGAAAGGGATAATAAATGTTGTATTCATAAATAAAATAAGCTATGTAATATTCTGATGCTGTTGCTGTGGCTATAGTAGTTGCATTGTTTCTACACATAATAACTCACTGATATTCCTGCGGCTGCTTCTGAAAAATCAAAACCTTTTCTGTTGGACACTTGATAAGCCAATGGCCATAGAACACTAGGTGATTATGGTACTATATAAATATCGTATTTTATTTTATTATTCCTTGTCCACTTGCCATCTGGGGTTCTGCTTTGGGTGGCAATCTTGTTAGATCTTGGTAAAAGGTAATTAGATTGAAGACTCGAAGAGCATGTTTTTTTGTATTGCAGCAAACGGTTACAAGTGCTGATTACGGGGCTCGAGGCATTCACTATGTACGAGTTTTCTGCACGGTCTAACACGGACACTGCCCAGGGACTGTACGGCAAGCACGTCTGGTGCCAGACCCAGGAAGCCAGTGAGTACCATCATGACTGTTGGGGATGGTTTTATTATTGCAATCCTACTGTGATATTTTCATAACTATTGTGATAATGTGATTGTGTCATAAAACATTGTGTCGTATAGCCGCAAAAGCAGTCCCAAACCATAATTGGTGTTTGGTGCTATGAATCAGTTGATTATAAATGGTGAATCCACGAATGACGCTAGGCACTTAATTTGTGGCAGTTGCAGTAACTGGGTAGATTTCGTCAAGTCTGGGTGCGAGAAGTCCTGGGCTGAGGTCCAGGCAGATAGTTTTAGTTTTGAGTGTAGGGGATGCGCAAGGATGAAGGAAGTAGAGGTGGAGTTGGAAGAGCTGAGGCTGCTCGTTGTGGCAATGGTGGGAAGGGAACAGGGGAGTTGTGCCAGTAGTTCCGGTGGGGGAACTGTAGACGATAAAGTGGGGAAAGACACGAGAGATGCTAGGGAGAGCTCACCTCAGCCTGGGAGGAAGCTGAGAGGAGGGAAGGTGACAGGTCATAGGGAGACAGGACGTAAGGAGACGGGAAGGAAAGGAACGGGAGGGAAGACAACCAGAGTGAAGGAGAGGGGAGTAGGGGAGACAGGAGGGAAGGAGAAGGGAGTGGGGGAGACGGGAGGGAAGACAACCGGAGTGAAGGAGAGGGGAGCAGCGGAGACAGGAGGGAAGGAGAAGGGAGTGGGCAAGACGGGAGGGAAAACAACTGGAGTGAAGGAGAGGGGAGTAGGGGAGACAGGAGGGAAGGAGAAGGGAGTGGGGGAGACGGAAGGGAAAAAAACCGGAGTGAAGGAGAGGGGAGTGGGAGAGACAAGAGCAAAGGAGTGGGAAGTGGGGGAGACAGGAGGGAAGGGGTCAGGACAGAATGTGATGGAGGGGATCGAAAGGAAGAGTTATTCTGCAGCAGTGATAGAGGGGGTGAGGAAGAGAACGAGGGTGTTTGTGGGGGATTCGATAGTTAGGAAGACCGACAGAGTCTTAAACAAGGGAGATGATGTGGTGGTCTGCTTGCCTGGAGCCAAAATAGAGGCGATAACTGAGAGGGTAAAAAACATCGTAGGCTCGGGTAAGGGTGGATCTGTTTTAGTACACGTAGGGACAAATAACGTAGAGAGGGAGGGTACAACTGCCATAGTTAGGAAATATAGGCAATTGGTCAGAACACTAAAACAGACAAGGGTTGAGCAGGTAATACTGTCAGGGATTTTACCTGTAATGGGCAGGAGGGGTCACAAATATCGAAATTGTCAGGGGATGGCAATTAACATGTTAGTCCAGAGGCTGTGTAGGGAAGAGGAAGTTGGATTTGTGGATTTATGGGGAAGTTTTGTTGGGAGGGCAGATATGTACATGAAGGATGGGCTTCATTTAAGTGGAAAGGGGCCGGCAGTATTCGCGGACAAACTTTCAGCAGCAGTAGATAGCGACTTGGGTACAATGACAAATATTTTTGGAAGTAAACATTCTTTAAACTAGAAGTGCAGGGGGGTTACCTAGAGGTGTCTCAAGCAGAACAAGAGGCCACTAGCACAGATAAATCAATATCAAATCATCCAAAAAACATCTCTGAAAAGGGTTATAGATGCGTATGTTTAAATGCAAGGAGCATAGTAAATAAGAAAAACGAATTAAACATTATGGTAGAAGATATTGACCCTCACATAATTGGTATAACTGAATCATGGGCCAACATAGATATAACAGATGCTGAATTAGGACTGACAGGATACGTAATGTTTAGGAAAGATCGAATAGGAAGAAGGGCGGGGAGTTATTTTATATGTTAAAGAATCTATTCAGGCTTATGAAATAAAACTAGAAAGGGAAGCAGATTGCGATGAAGCTGTTTGGTGCAAAATTGTTTCAGGAAATTCAAAATTAACTATTGGATTAGTTTACGAAGTCCAAACATAAACGAAGAGGACAACACAAAAATAAAAACGCTATAAAGGAAGTTAGTAAAGGGAATGTATCATAATGGGAGATTTTAACCATGGACACATACAATGGAATTCTCTAGAGAGCACAGGGATTGAGGATCAACAATTTCTATGTTTAATCCAGGATAGCTTTCTTACTCAGCACGTACTAGAACCAACCAGGGGAGAAAATGTATTAGATATAGTTTTGTCATCACAAAAAGAATTAGTGGACAATGTAAAAATATTTGAACCATTGGGTAATAGTGACCATAATCAAATACATTTTGACATCAATGTAAAATCAGAAAGTAAAAATAAAAAAACGTACAAGAGAAACTTCCACAAAGGTAACTACAAAGATATGAGAAAATATTTAGCACAGCTAGATTGGAATAACATGCTGATGAATAAGACCGCAATTGAATGTTGGAATATTCTAAAATATGAAATTGAGAGTATCATCGATAAATTTGTTCCCTTCCGAAAACAAGGAAAACGGTGTAGAAAGAAACACTTGTCAAAAGAGGCTATTAGAAAAATAATGCTAAAACAAACTATGTGGAGGGTTTATAGGCGTACCAGAAAGGAAGAAGACTATGCAAAATACAAAGAGGCACTTATAGGCGTACCAGAAAGGATGACGACTATGCAATTTACAAAGAGGCACTTAATGCAGCTACAACTGAAATTAGACAATCTAAAAGAAGCTATAAGCAAAATCTAACATCTAGGTTGGACCTCTAGAGGACTGTGCTGGAAATATAATATCACAGAGTTTTTTAATGGCGGAAAACCTAAATGGTTACTTCAGTTCAGTGTTTACCAAAGAAGATATTAGTTCACTACCAGTTGCTGATGCTAAATTTCAGGGGGCTAAATCTGAATATTTAGGACCGTTAGTTGTAACTCCAGAATTGGTAGCTAAGAAAATAAAGGCAATGAAGGATAACAAATCACCGGGAGTGGATGGGATTCCTCCAAAATTACTAATGGAAACAGTAGATCAAATCAGTATACCACTTGCAAGAGTATTCAACTTGTCATTAAAAGAGGGAGTTGTTCCGTTTGAATGGAAAGAAGCAAACATCATACCATTATTTAAAAAGGGTTCGAGAAATAAGTCAGAGAATTACAGACCAGTGAGTTTAACGTCAGTGATTTGTAAATTATTAGAAAGGTTAATTAAAGACCATATGGTGGACTTCCTCGTTAAGCATAAATTATTAAATTCATCTCAACATGGATTCCTTAAAGCGAGGTCATGCTTAACAGATATGTTATGTTTTTTGGAAGAAATCACTAAGTGGATAGACGTGGGATCGCCAGTAGATATTATCTACTTAGATTTTCAAAAAGCTTTTGACAAAGTGCCACATCAAAGATTGCTACTTAAATTAAAAGCCCATGGTATCGGGGATAGCATAACTGACTGGATAGAACAATGGCTGACTGACAGAAGACAACGAGTTGTAGTAGATGGAGAAGTTTCAAATTGGAAATCGGTTTTGAGTGGGGTACCTCAAGGATCAGTATTAGGACCTATATTATTCTTAATTTATATCAATGACTTGGACGACAGTATAACAAGTAACGTACTGAAATTTGCGGATGACACAAAACTGTTTAGAAAGGTTAATACTGATGGTGATAAACAACATTTACAAAACGATCTAGACAGATTAGTGAAATGGTCTGAGAAATGGCAGATGCTATTCAATTTTGGGAAATGTAAATGCCTACATACAGGACATGGGAACTTGAATGTAAACTATAAAATGGGAGATACTGTTCTGGGTACTACTGTAAAAGAAAAGGACTTAGGAATTACAATAAGCGCTGATATGAAAGTTTCAGAGCAGTGTGGTATTGCAGCTTCAAAGGGTAATCAAATTCTTGGATTGATTAGAAGAAGCATAACATACAAGGGAAAAAAGTTAATTATACCTCTTTATAAAGCAATAGTTAAACCTCATTTAGAATACTGTATACAAGCATGGAGACCGTATCGTAAGAAGGATATAGATACGCTTGAACGCATACAAAGGAGAGCAACTAAAATGATTCCAGAACTTAGAGACCTTAGTTATGAAGAACGTCTGAAAGAATGTGGTTTAACAACTCTAGAGACAAGGAGGTTAAGAGGAGATCAGATTGAAGTTTTTAAGATATTGAATGGGTATGAAAATATTGATAGAAATATGTTTTTCTCACTCAAGAAGGATAGCAGAACTAGAGGACATGAGGTAAAATTAGTAAAGGATCAATGTAGATTGGACATCAGGAAGCACTCGTTCTCACAGAGGACAATAAATGAATGGAACAAATTGTCTACAGATTGTGTAACTGCTAGCAGCATGAATATGTTTAAAAACAAGGTTGACACATATATCAGGAGGGCGGGTTATAAGTAGGTGAACATTGTTGGACTCTCGATAAGCCAATGGCTTCCTTGTCCACTTGCCATCTGGGCCTTTGGCTTGGATGGCAAATCTTGTTAAATCTTGTTAAATCTCTGATCGACAATTGTTGATTAATAAATAAAATTACCAAATATAGTTGAAAAAACATGTTTACGACCAGTATTACAGTATTACAGTGAAGTAAGTAGACCTGCTCATTTGTTTTATTAACTATCATTACTATTGATAGTTCAGTGTAAAATCAACGGTGACTACTGTTATTTAGATTTACTAACGATAGTGTTGCAGCATCACAGCGACGAAATATGTTTGTCCGATTGGTTTATAGCTGGTTCTACAATTCACTTGGCACGGCACACAGCAGGTTCACTGATGTTCACATCAGTAGTGCATGAATAGTTTCAGTAATATGCAGTCAGACTAATAAAAGAGTGCGTATGTTTGTTAAAATCGTCAGAAGAATTGACTGATCATTAGATTGGGTAACTTGCAAAATTGTATTTTAAATGTTATTTCTAAAAAAAATTTTATTTGCATGTGTTAAGAATATAACAGGAGATGCTTTGAGTAGTGGTGAGAAGTGTTCACTATCTGTGGTGTACAACATGTGGCCCTGCAGCTCCTGCGAACATTAGTTCAAATGGCAGTTGTAGACATAGTCTCAGACATATGACTGCATCCCGTGTGTCATCTTTGACCCGTGTCTTGTTGTAGGCCCGTCAGCGCCGGTGATGTTGCAGTGGACCCTTCTGAGACCTGGTCGTGTGGAGCTGCGGTGGAAGCCGCCAGTCCAGCAGAATGGTGTCATCACGTCCTACATCGTCCACTACTTGAAGAGTGGGTCGGAGGATGGCTGGCAGATTGTCTCTACTAATGGTAGGTGGCAACAACAAAATGAACGTACATGGACATACATGAACATACAGTAGAACCCCCACCGATCAGCCGCCCCTTGAAAACGGTCACTGTATAACAATCTGTTTTTCTCACATCTGTATATCTGATCAGCATTCAGCCACCCCTTTTATCAGACCACTGGGTGGTCGCTTTAGAGGAGTTCTGCTGTACCAAAAAATATATGTTTGTTGTTAACAATTTAACATGTTTATTGTAGCCACGTACTTAGTCTGTCCTTTTGGAACTTCATCAGATTAGGAGTGTTAGCCCAAACCATAACGTCTTAACAGGTTCTCTTAATCCAACCAGAAAGTGGATGTTAGAACCTGCATTACTGAGATGGTAGAACCAGCGTTACATCAGACAGCTTGTACATTTACCCTCCTCCCCCCCCCCCCCCCGACAGGCATGACATCTGGTGTTGTATCTAAACACGTCTTGTGCGCTTGCAGGTACAAAGTGCCGCCTGGTGGTCGGATCGCTGTCCGTCAACGCCATCTACTTGTTTAAGGTGCAGGGTGTGACAACTGTGGGGGCGGGGGAGTTCACCCCTCTAGTGGAGGTCCACACCACCGAGGGGGTGGGCACTACCCCAGCTACAGGTAAGTCATGGGGCGGCTAAGTCGGGGCATATCTATAACAGTCTCAACAGATTTTGTTGTTAACATGTGTCTGGATAGCTAGGGTGGTTGGATAGCTAGGGTGGTAGTCAGTAGCCAAATTGCATGCATTTCTCCGTATGCAATACAGATTTTGGAGAGGTGTTTATGTGTTTTAAATGGAAAAATCGTGATATAGTACATATTTTCTTGTGATCATTACACCAATATAAAATCGAACGACAAAGTTGTAGTGGTTGTATGCATTTCTCCGTATGCAATACAGATTTTGGAGAGGTGTTTATGTGTTTTAAATGGAAATTTTTTTATAAAGTACATATTTTCTTGTGATTATTACACCAATATAAAATCGAACTACAAAGTTATAGTGGTTGAAACACAATACTTTTGGTGCTAAGCTGATTCAGCAAAAACCTAGTGAATTTCTGGCTGGCCCCCCACTAATTTTTGGCAAAATTCTATCCTTGTATATTTTGTAGTTTAATATGACTTTGCAAACAAATTAAAGTAAAAAAAATAGGGAATTCTACCGACACAAATGTGGCAGGTCTGATGGTAGGAGTGAATGACACATTGACTATGAAATGTCACACTTAATTTCTTGGTAGTAGCAGTAGAAATTGGATTAGAAATATCCATAAAATATGTTTTAAAAAAACAAAACAAGAAAGCGGCTTCAAAAGAGCAGTAGTTAGTTGTTCTTTTTGTCGAGCGGCTGCCTCTTTGGGTATGTCGTAGACACATACTGTATCACACAGTTTCACAACAACCAGGGCTGCCAACCATTATGATTTCTGCAGAATCATTACGATTTTCTGTCTTTCATTACGCCATTACGCCCATACTCTGAAATAATACGATAAATCGTCAGTTTTCATTACTCTTTCCCATTTTCAAATGTTGGCAGCTATGCAACAACTGATCTGATTCAATATCAACTTTTTTGCTGAGAGACGTGTTGTGTTACAGCAGGGGGAAGACTGGTCGGTCACAGCGACAAGGAGGTTGGCATCATCATCGGGGTGTGCATTGGAGGTGGCTGTATCATTATCTGTGCCATCATCATTGTGCTGAGAAACAGGCAAGTACTGTTGTGGCAATGTATGAATGGATTCCGGCTACAGTCATTGTGCTGAGAAACAGGCAAGTACTGTTGTGGCAATGTATGAATGGATCCCTGCTGACAGTCATTGTGCTGAGAAACAGGCAAGTACTGTTGTGGCAATGTATGAATGGATCCCTGCTGACAGTCATTGCGCTGAGAAACAGGCAAGTACTGTTGTGGCAATGTATGAATGGATTCCGGCTACAGTCATTGTGCTGAGAAACAGGCAAGTACTGTTGTGGCAATGTATGAATGGATTCCGGCTACAGTCATTGTGCTGAGAAACAGGCAAGTACTGTTGTGGCAATGTATGAATGGATTCCGGCTACAGTCATTGTGCTGAGAAACAGGCAAGTACTGTTGTGGCAATGTATGAATGGATTCCTGCTGACAGTCATTGTGCTGAGAAACAGGCAAGTACTGTTGTGGCAATGTATGAATGGATTCCGGCTACAGTCATTGTGCTGAGAAACAGGCAAGTACTGTTGTGGCAATGTATGAATGGATTCCGGCTACATTCATTGTGCTGAGAAACAGGCAAGTACTGTTGTGGCAATGTATGAATGGATTCCGGCTACAGTCATTGTGCTGAGAAACAGGCAAGTACTGTTGTGGCAATGTATGAATGGATTCCGGCTACAGTCATTGTGCTGAGAAACAGGCAAGTACTGTTGTGGCAATGTATGAATGGATTCCGGCTACAGTCATTGTGCTGAGAAACAGGCAAGTACTGTTGTGGCAATGTATGAATGGATTCCGGCTACAGTCATTGTGCTGAGAAACAGGCAAGTACTGTTGTGGCAATGTATGAATGGATTCCTGCTGACAGTCATTGTGCTGAGAAACAGGCAAGTACTGTTGTGGCAATGTATGAATGGATTCCGGCTACAGTCATTGTGCTGAGAAACAGACAAGTACTGTTGTGGCAATGTATGAATGGATTCCTGCTGACAGTCATTGTGCTGAGAAACAGGCAAGTACTGTTGTGGCAATGTATGAATGGATTCCTGCTACAGTCATTGTGCTGAGAAACAGGCAAGTACTGTTGTGGCAATGTATTAATGGATTCCTGCTGACAGTCATTGTGCTGAGAACAGGCAAGTACTGTTGTGGCAATGTATGAATGGATCCCTGCTGACAGTCATTGTGCTGAGAAACAGGCAAGTACTGTTGTGGCAATGTATGAATGGATTCCTGCTGACAGACATTGTGCTGAGAACAGGCAAGTACTGTTGTTTCAATGTATGAATGGATCCCTGCTGACAGTCATTGTGCTGAGAAACAGGCAAGTACTGTTGTGGCAATGTATGAATGGATTCCTGCTACAGTCATTGTGCTGAGAAACAGGCAAGTACTGTTGTGGCAATGTATTAATGGATTCCTGCTGACAGTCATTGTGCTGAGAACAGGCAAGTACTGTTGTGGCAATGTATGAATGGATCCCTGCTGACAGTCATTGTGCTGAGAAACAGGCAAGTACTGTTGTGGCAATGTATGAATGGATCCCTGCTGACAGTCATTGTGCTGAGAAACAGGCAAGTACTGTTGTGGCAATGTATGAATGGATCCCTGCTGACAGTCATTGCGCTGAGAAACAGGCAAGTACTGTTGTGGCAATGTATGAATGGATTCCGGCTACAGTCATTGTGCTGAGAAACAGGCAAGTACTGTTGTGGCAATGTATGAATGGATTCCTGCTGACAGTCATTGTGCTGAGAAACAGGCAAGTACTGTTGTGGCAATGTATGAATGGATTCCGGCTACAGTCATTGTGCTGAGAAACAGGCAAGTACTGTTGTGGCAATGTATGAATGGATTCCGGCTACAGTCATTGTGCTGAGAAACAGGCAAGTACTGTTGTGGCAATGTATGAATGGATTCCGGCTACAGTCATTGTGCTGAGAAACAGGCAAGTACTGTTGTGGCAATGTATGAATGGATTCCGGCTACAGTCATTGTGCTGAGAAACAGGCAAGTACTGTTGTGGCAATGTATGAATGGATTCTGGCTACAGTCATTGTGCTGAGAAACAGGCAAGTACTGTTGTGGCAATGTATGAATGGATTCTGGCTACAGTCATTGTGCTGAGAAACAGGCAAGTACTGTTGTGGCAATGTATGAATGGATTCCTGCTGACAGTCATTGTGCTGAGAAACAGGCAAGTACTGTTGTGGCAATGTATGAATGGATTCCGGCTACAGTCATTGTGCTGAGAAACAGACAAGTACTGTTGTGGCAATGTATGAATGGATTCCTGCTGACAGTCATTGTGCTGAGAAACAGGCAAGTACTGTTGTGGCAATGTATGAATGGATTCCGGCTACAGTCATTGTGCTGAGAAACAGACAAGTACTGTTGTGGCAATGTATGAATGGATTCCTGCTGACAGTCATTGTGCTGAGAAACAGGCAAGTACTGTTGTGGCAATGTATGAATGGATTCCGGCTACAGTCATTGTGCTGAGAAACAGGCAAGTACTGTTGTGGCAATGTATGAATGGATCCCTGCTGACAGTCATTGTGCTGAGAAACAGGCAAGTACTGTTGTGGCAATGTATGAATGGATTCCTGCTGACAGACATTGTGCTGAGAACAGGCAAGTACTGTTGTGGCGATGTATGAATGGATCCCTGCTGACAGTCATTGTGCTGAGAAACAGGCAAGTACTGTTGTGGCAATGTATGAATGGATTCCTGCTGACAGTCATTGTGCTGAGAACAGGCAAGTACTGTTGTGGCGATGTATGAATGGATCCCTGCTGACAGTCATTGTGCTGAGAAACAGGCAAGTACTGTTGTGGCGATGTATGACAGACAGTGATGGAACTTTGGGGAACAGTAGACTTTGTGCAATAATTGCTGTTTGGTTGAATACTTCCCATGGTGGTGTTGGCACAGGTAGGTCTGGCAGCATTCGAAGGTATAACACTGAGTCATCTTAAAGATTGGATACTACACTGCTTACAAACTGTACATGGCGTAGTAGCCTCTTTGTCTGCACCATTGAAATTATGTTAATCCGGGCTGGATGGGACTTATTTGGTACCTACTTTTAAATATGCAGTTAGTGCCAGTTGAATATGTTTTGCAAAGCCTAAGCCTTCCAAGGAACACTTCTGCCATTATTCTTCTTTCCATAATGTTTTTCTTCAGGACTATAAATTTGGTGCGCGTGCGCACGCGCGCGCCCACACACACACCGCACCACACACATACCACACCACACGCACGCACGCACGCACACACACACACCACACACACTCTTGCCTGAAGGTAGTATGCTTCCAAAAGCTAAACACAAATGGGGAAATAAATAATTTACATATTTTAGTGAAGCTTCCCTGTTCCGATTATTTGACGTCTTTTTTAATCTGCATGTGTCATTTGCAATAAATGTGTGACCTCTCTCTGTGGGCAGTTTGTTTATGGGTGTTTGTAGAACTGTTGCCTGGCGGTGTGAAGTTTGTTTGAGCTAATAGGGAGATTTGATGTCTGATTACCGGTGCATCACGTATCATATTCAATAGTGTCTATAGTTAGTTGTGATGGTTAACACTGGGTTGCTTTGTAGGTGTTTCCCCCCGCGGTCGCCCCCACCCTCCGTAGACCCGAATGCGTCATACATGGTGGGCAATGGTTGCTTGCCCCATGTCAACGGTAATGGTCACATCCCCGGCCACTACAGTAGCTCCCATGAGATGGACAGTTTCCTGCCCATGCTGACCGACATACAGGAGAATGAAAAAGTCGATTCAAAGGTAACAAAACCCATTAGTTTTTCTTTAAAGCTACAAAATCTGATCGGTTTTATTGTTAAAGTCATGTTATCTGTTATGTATTTTAACATTTTGACTGTCCAAATGTGTTTCATTGAACTGATAAGGTGTGCTTGAGATTAGCCAATGATGTTTTTATGAGGCAACTTGGTAAAAAGGAACATAACAGGACGCAGCTTTAAGTGATGTATCGAAATATTTGAACCTGATAAATGTTTCAGATTTTCATGTTTGGTCAAGTAATATATAGAACAAAGTTTAATTTATTTTAACTTTAAACGTATCTTAGACTTATCTTAAACTTGTTTTAGCATTGCTTTGTTGGTTCCTTTGAGCAGGTTTTAACCAAAACACACTGCCCGTTATAAATGTCTGTGTTCTGAATTTATTATTAAAAATGATGTGTCTGGTGTAGGGTGGCTACGTAGGCTACATCAGTCCTGACAACAGTCGGTCGCAGAACGGCTTCATCCCCAATGGCAAGTGTAAGCGCAGCCCAGGAAATGACGTGGACAAGGAGGAAGACAGTCCAGCGGTTGGTCTTTGTTCACTCCTCAACTTAGTCTGCATTTATTAATCTTTTACTTGTTTTCACAGTCAATTAGACCTTTTATTTTCTGTTATCAGGCAGACTCTACCACTTAATGGCAGAACAGTAGTCATTGTACGCCATCTAGCTGTAGTCAGATAGCGTACTTTGAGACCCGTTCATCCAGTGTCCTGACTCGTGTTGTGTATATTTCAGGTTCCACTGCATGACGGCTGTTTGTCTGATGACCATTGTCCAGACCAGCCATGGCTGCAGCGTCACGACTGCTCGTTGGACGACATTAACCGCAGCTTGAACGAGGACGATCTTCAGGAGTGTGTTAGTGAACAGCACCTTGACACAGCGGCAGACAGTGACACTCGGCCCATCCCCAATACGGGTGTTTACAACGGGGAATGTGCCTCAGGCGTGGAGCCACAGAACACTGGCAGGGTGCACCGCGGCAACGGGCATGGGGGTGACAGGGCCAGCTATACCTCACACGCACCTCAGGCTACCTCGCTTGGCCACTCGGAGCAACACCGGGCAGGACATGGTCGCAGAGACGTGGGCAGCAGTCGAAGTCCTCGGCAGGCAACGACGCGGCCGGGCACATCGCCAACACACAGGCTTAACCAACCACGGACTGTGGTGACGTAGAATGGGCTTACTGGCTGCGAGCGTCTACCAAATACGCCAAAGCCGGCCACTACCTCTTGTTGTCACTCTACTCTTGTTGATCGACCCCTACGCATTGGGGCAAATTCACAAAGATGCGGGTATTTTGGTATTTACCGTCATATTTATATACATGGATTTTAATTCACGCACTGAATCAAACTGCGCCACTGACGGTGGGGGTGGCTAGGCGACTAGCTGTTCAGAACAGCTGCTGTGAAGGGGTGAAAGTGGAGGGTAAAGTTGACCCCAGGAATCAGGGTACCGTGATGATCGACGCATTATTACGTCGTTGCCATGAATTAGTGCACAACGATACAGTTATTGTCCGAGATTTGGGACCATCTCTCAACGTGCCAGGTGCTCATCTCGCAACAGAGTTATCGGTCAATGGAACAACGCTGCCGCTGTGTCCTATAGGTGTGGTCACTAAGAAATGAATGCCTCATGCATCATCGTCACGGCTACAGTCAGCACTTTTTGTTCGATCACAGTTGCGTGTGGACTGGACACTGTTGCAACATGTTCTGTGTTCTACCTCGCGGAAGTGGATTACGAGGGCGCCACCATCCACTTCCACAAACTACGCTATGTGTGTTCTGCCCACCCCGTCTCACAGCTGTGGTGGTCGCGACGTGTCGCTAGACGCGGACGCTCATGTTGATAGTGACGTGAAATTTGTGGTACCATTGTGCTAATAATGAACTACCTCGTTTTGGTTGTGGCTCGCGCTGTCACGTACTCAGGGAGCAGCAATTATATAACTGCAGCGCAGGCCGCAAGCCAAATTCCAGGTATGTGTACAAAGTTTTAGTTGTGCCGACGACGACAATGCTAGTTTCTGTAAGATAGATAAACTGTACGACGATGACTCATCTCGTTTCCGAGCTACGGGCGCCGAGTGCAGTGTCATTTTGTGCATACGGGTGCCTCATCGATTACCTCTTATCTGCAGGGGAAAAGTGCCCTGTCATCTGGTATGAAAATGTGACGTAAAATCAGGGCATATACAACAATATAGACGTCATTGGCTCCCCTCGAGGCAGTTCTGCAGCTTGTTGGCTTTCCTCTTGCCCTGCCGATCTGTTTTTACAAATCGTATATTGTATGCAAAATTTAATACCTCGTTCTATTTTTTTGCAGTGTACTGTACATATTATATATAATGTATGTACCTTGTGCAGCCTCTGGCCAGTAAGTGGTAAGTGCTGAATTATGCTGACGGAATTTCGTACCGTCTACTTACAAATCGTAAAGGAATTGCCAAACAATTAACAAGTTTTATGTATTGCTCTGTCAGGCTGGTTTTTTGCAACTCGTTACGCCTCTTTATCCGGTTCCACAGCAATTTGAGTTCTATGCAACATTTTATTCAGTGTCGGGCACAATGCATTTGAACTACAAGTGAAAACCGGGTCTCCAGTGATTGTGTTCACCACGGATGGCTGGCATCTCAATACCACCTCCATGTCTGTGTGTGTCGGAATCATCGTGTTTTCTTACATATTTATTTTTATTACTCCTCAGGTGTGTTTTTATGACAGACTAATACTGATGTAGTGGAAATGTTGGCACTTGGAACTGCTGCGAAGCGTATGTTAGAAATGACAGTTTGCCCATATGTCAACATCTCGGAACACTCACCAAAACTACGAGCACCTGGTAAAATATGGCTGATCTTGGATATAATATATGTGTAATGATTATTGTGAAAATGGGTTTCACCATTATGTTTAGGTACATAGTAAAGAAATCTGATTGAAATTATGCTATCATTTTAATTTAATTTTAATTGAAAGAAAACTGATTGAAATTATGAGACGATGAGTTAATCTTAGTGAAATGGGCCCGATATGTTGGCATTGGTCAGTGTTGGTGCAACAACCAAGCAACAGTATAGTACTTGATTTCAGAGAATGAACTGTGCTAAATAGTTCTTACTAAAAACCCAAAGTATGAACATAATATGTTAGAAACTTGATGTTATATAAAGCAGACACCAGCAGCCACCAACAAAATAACTTTGGGTATACGATATACACTCCTTATAAACATTGTTTTGGAGAAGGGCTGCTATTCTTTTAGTTCATGTGCTATATGGTATGCATGTTTAAGACTTGTATGTACCAGTGTGTGCATGACACCATGGGAGATACAGCGACTGGTTGTACTTCTATGTACTAACATAATGCGATATCTTTGATTGCATTTATCAGCTAAAATACACAATCTACCTCGGCTGTGAAGCCACACACAACACCTTCCCACCAAGACTGTGACACAAGAATGCTATGGGAAATCTTGAAAATTAGTTGTTTCTTATTGTGGAATTGATCTAGAGAACACGATTTATAATACAGTGTAATGTCCGGCATGTTGCTGCAATGTATTTGGATCATTAACCAAATGTGCCGAACCTATCGCGAGACTTAAATATGTGTCTGGTGTATTTAACAAACCTTGTATATAATGTCTTGCAGTGTATGAGAACGTATTTAAATGTGTTTTGTCATAACCGTATCAATGAGGATTGAAGGAAGCAGGCTGCTGCACTGAAGTAGCATGTAACTTCAATGTAACCACCGTCACCTCTTCGCCAGTAAGTAATTATTAGTTTTCACGATTAGAACTACTGAGGGGGTTCTGTGGTTCACTGGGCCATTTCACTATTATTCCCATGTGAAAATGTTATTTTGTAGATGACATATTTCTTTAAAAGGAATGTTCAACGATTTACATTGGTTAACTGAACGACTGTATAACTTGTCATTGCAACACTGAATTTATCAATATATTAATTATTTAATAGCATCTCAGTTGGAAAAACATAATATCCATACAAAATGTATAATATGGGAATTATTGACAGGCCAATAAATATTGACATCTAAGCATCAAATATAAAAAATTATGTCAGGGTCTGTCAAATTCAGTCAGATTAAAACTTGAAACATTGTTAAATTAGATGTATTTTTAAATAAAAAAAATTGCATCGTTTTAATTATACAAAAAACCAGCTCTGCATCACTTAGCCAATGAAAGTAATTGTACATTCTCTTTAATAGAATGTTCTCAGGCTAATTACTAATATTGCAGGCAATTATAAGCACCAGTTTGCGTGAACATTCAAACAGTGTTCATTCATATTGCTTGCCACCTTGTACAGAGGCAATGCTTTGTTATCATTCTGGTCGGGGTAGAAACAAAACTTGTTGAATTGTTCACTTCTTTTGACCACATTGCTATATACCACGTGACTGGGTCACTGCTGTAGAAGTCATTTCTTTGGATAGGTTGAATGGAACCCAGTCTGTGGCGTCAAATGGAGGGTCTTTGACACTCCCTTTCTCGCCCACTGATGTTATGTCGTAATGGGGTCCGTGTTTCAAAGACTACACGTAAATCACATCCTGAGTTTGTACCACACGTTGGTAGTTCTATCGAAAGGGTTTTATACACGCAGTTAGGACAACTGCTAATATTGTTACACCAAACTAGTGGAGAATGGATAGATATGGAATGTGTAGGTGCATATAGAATCATAGACACCAACTGTTGAGATCATTGCAAGACTTGGGCGGAGTGGTCACCAGCTGACATCTGGCGCTAGGGCAGAGGAAATGTAAAGTATGTAATTTATTGTTAACCATTATTTTGTTGTAATATTACCACACTGTGTATAACTATGTCTATATATTATATATACATACTACAAGTGTTTAGCTTGCTGATTCAATGGGTATGGATGCTGCATCTGTGGTTGTGTCTTTGGGGATGAGGCCCCTTGGGAGGAGATCCTTGGGGGAGGCCCTTGTGAGAGCAGATCCTTGGGGCAGAGATCCTTCAGGCAGCATCCAGTTTCCATCGACTAGGTCTGTCTACATGAGACCCTGGCAGGTTGCTGGTCTTTCTTGTTGGCAGAATCCACAGTTGGACTCTTTGAAACTGGTTAACTTGATCAGACGCACCACTCGTATTTATCTAATTCTAAATTACGTGCAGATGATTTTGCTGTCAAAATGTTTTGTAATTGTGTGGACTAATGTGGTGAACAACAAAAACAGTTCACTAACCTTTCTAATAAGCAGCAATACAAAATTTAATTGCCTAGGGAAAATTACCATATATTGTCAGATTTGTTGAAAGTCTGGGTTCCAAGTTTGACTAATACAGTTTCTGTCAACAGAACCTTGCACCTGGCAGGGTCTTGTAGGTGGAATTCAGGATATATGTTAGAGCGGCGTGGAAGCAATAGTGCGAGAGCCAATACCTGGTGTGGAGGTAATGTTGTAATTGTTGGTTATAAGAGAGAATTTATGAGTGAATATGACGTCATTTACGCTATGTGTGGATTGGCTATACCATAGTGATGTTGTTATGTATGAATATCACAGCGGTGCACATTTATGCAATACATCAAGGGCTGGATAATTGGGTAATCTTGCTACGTGGAGTGCAGGCGTTTCGGCTGAGTAATATAATGTGGAAATGCAGCATTACTTTTAGAGCGATGCCCTGTTACAGTTTCCTATCCTGGTCGATATTCAGGTCTATTTATTATGAGCAACTCGATAGGACAAGTGCGGGTCAGTTCGTATGTACATCACCTTATGGGTACTATTTTTGTATGTGAATGGAATATTTAATCTTACCGAAGTTGTCGGACCAGGGAAAGTTTAAGCACTTGACCGATTTAGATGATTATAGATTAAGATTTTCTAAGCAGTTCAAATGTTGTAGAAGCAATGTTTGTGTGAGCGTGAAAACTTGCAGAAAATACCGGTGTTTCTTTACTGTGTGCTCCTGGGCTGAGCAACTTCATTTGTGTACATTTCAGCATCAGGAATTCACACAGTTGCGATTGTAAATGTCACGATTTTAGAAATAAAACCAATTTAGTCACGTCATTTTGATTGTGGTTGCTTATTGTTTTTTTTGACCAGTTGTGTGGATTCTCAGTAGATGGCACATAATCACGTGGGTTGTGTCTGACAAAGAAAATATTAATTAATCATCAGTCAGAATAATACGATTCCAACTTTAAAGTCGCTCCCGCAGTTATATTATTTGCTCGTTTCGTTTTAGAATCATTTCGTGAAGAATCAAACCTATATCTAGTGTCCACTACCACGTGCTGGCTCTTGTGTCCACTACCATAAGCTGGCTCTAGTGTCCACTACCACATGCTAGGTCAGTTGTGCAACTTGTCAGACTGAAGTGTGAAATCAGGCCAACAAACGTTTAGTGTAGAATCTCAATAATGACGCTGCTGATTCACGGGAACGACTACACAAAATGGACTGGTGCCAGTGCCGTGCGTAACAACGTCACCACACCTCTGTCTCTGACTCTTCTGGCAGATTCTCTTCTCGGCGAGTTCACAAGGCGAGCAAGTCGGATATGCGAGACTAAACAAACCGTTGAAAGAGGTACCGTCTCAAAATAACTGGCATTTTACTCCATCAACCAGGAAGTAAAATAATGATATGTCCCCCACTTCCGCATATGACTATGAATCACCTTCCTCCCAGTCCTAGCGATTGTGCTAATTGGTCAATTATGGTTTCACTCAGATAAACTACTGTTTCACTTCCTCTTCAGGGGTAAGACCACAGTTGACCTTCCTGTTTATTGTTTCACACGAATGTAGGGCGCATGAAATTGTAAAATGGTAACTTAATAAATTAATATTATGTGACATGAGTGCCTTTGAGTAGGAATATTCACAGGTTTGTTTGTAGAAGCTATTGGCTGTGAAACAGTGCATTTTTTAAAGAGTTTAACTGGCGGAGGGATTTATGGGAATTTTTCTGCTATGGGCCACGCGGGTGCATGAATACATGACTATTTTTGTCAAAATTGATAGGCATCGCACGTCGGGGCGATTTAAAAGAGCTGGAGGTATGTGATTTTGATAAAATTTGGTCAGTATATCAATGAGATGATGGCAGTTGCTGTGTACAATTGCTGTGTACAGAATTTTTGATGGTCACGTTTTTTTATAATCAGACAAAACGTTAACATGGCCACCAATGCAATTCTCAACTGTGGTCTGACTCCTTCATACAGCATACGCACGAAGTGCCAGTGATATTTAGACAGTCCCCTTTTCGAGGTTTTTTGCACCATTCAACAATAATTTTTGAACAGGGAAAATGGCACATTTGCAGACTGCGACACTTCCGCTGCGCACCGGATTACATTGTAGTTGGTGGTTAGCAGAATCCCTGCGTATGTAGACAAAATCTTGTTTTTGTTGACATCTGACGAGGAGCATCTGCTGTGTTGATTTTTTCGAAATAAATCTTAGGATTTGACGAAAACTCATACAACATGTCAATGTGATAAAATCCGGACTAAAAACTTAAACATGGTCGACTATGCTATTGAAAAATAAATAATTATCTGTCCCCGCCATTCACCGTATAATTTTTTGCGCGTGCGCGGAGGTTGTTATCCTTGGCAAAACGATCTATATAATTTGTATAGAATATTCTATAGGTTTTTTACGTACACAGCTACAAAGCCCCATAGGTGATATTATGGGGACATAACATATATTTTGTTAATACGTACGTACGTGATAATTATACTTACGGAAGTGATAGTCAGGGCGTCTGGTCTGACACATATCCTAAAGTTACTACGTACTATTAGTTAATGTAACAGGTTAGGGATGAGCGTTGCTAACTTCTAATAACTGTATTACGTCATATCACCTTCTGTGTTTTGTGGCCTTTCTGGCCATAACATAGGTAAACATTTATAGCGTATATGTTTACTGCTAATAGCCAAGGATAGCCATAGTTGGCGCTGCTCTAGTCTAGTGGCGACGCACATTTTAACTTGAATAGCGGTTTCGTTATACGCGGCACAACATATTGAAAGATGGCGTCGGTCAGTGGTTTTGTTTCTGTAATAGTAGACGTGCCTTTCTCGTGGTGTCAGTTCATTGTTTGGCTACGTTACTCAGCGCCAGCGGGAACTCGCACTTGCTGTTCTCTGACTCTGCCTCTGGGCCAGCCGGCCTGGACCTTGCTTTGTAAACGTTGAACAGCTGTTTACAATCGATGTGCTCATGTAGCTATATTCTTGCAATGAATTTTATTACTTAACAGTACTTTGAACTCGGATTTATTGGACAAGATCCCTAATTACCTGTTACGTTCAAACAACCATTCGTTCCCCTCTAATCCAAAAAGATTCAGGAAACGAGGTAAGAATTTAAGGGAGGTCTCCGTAATGTGTGGGTCATTACATGGGTCTTACCTCACCACAACACCATCAGTGTGTAGGTAGTTACGTGGCCTTTACCCCACCACAGCAACATTAGTGGGTAGGTCATTACATGGGTCTTACCCCACCAAAACAACATCAGTGTGTAGGTCATTACAAGGGTCTTACCCCACCACAGCAACATCAGTGTGTAGGTCATTACATGGGTCTTACCCCACCACAGCAACATCAGTGTGTAGGTCATTACATGGGTCTTACCCCACCACAGCAACATAAGTGTGTAGGTCATTACGTGGGTCTTACCCCACCACAGCAACATTAGTGTGTAGGTCTTACATGGGTCTTACCCCACCACAGCAACTTCAGTGTGTACGTCATTACATGGGCCTCACCCCACCACAGCAACTTCAGTGTGTAGGTTAAAATATGGGTTTTACCTCACCATAGCAACAACGTCAGTGTTTAGGTCATTACATGGGTCTAACCCCACCACAGCAACATCAGTGTTTAGGTCATTACATGGGTCTTACCCCACCACAGCAACGTCAGTGTTTAGGTCATTACATGGGTCTTACCCCACCACAGCAACATCAGTGTGTAGGTCATTACATGGGTCTTACCCCACCACAGCAACATAAGTGTGTAAGTCATTACATGGGTCTTACCCCACCACAGCAACATCAGTGTGTAGGTCATTACATGGGTCTTACCCCACCACAGCAACATCAGTGTGTAGGTCATTACATGGGTCTTACCCCACCACAGCAACATCAGTGTGTAGGTCATTACATGGGTCTTACCCCACCACAGCAACATCAGTGTGTAGGTCATTACATGGGTCTTACCCCACCACAACAACATCAGTGTGTAGGTCATTACATGGGTCTTACCCCACCGCAGCAACATCAGTGTGTAGGTCATTACGTGGGTCTTACCCCACCACAACAACATCAGTGTGTAGGTCATTACATGGGTCTTACCCCACCACAGCAACATCAGTGTGTAGGTCATTACATGGGTGTTACCCCACCACAGCAACATAAGTGTGTAGGTCATTACATGTGTCTTACCCCACCACAGCAACATCAGTGTGTAGGTCATTACAGGGGTCTCACCCCACCACAGCAACATAAGTGTGTAGGTCATTACATGGGTCATACCCCACCACAGCAACGTCAGTGTGTAGGTCATTACATGGGTTTTACCCCACCACAATAACATAACTGTGTAGGTCATTACATGTGTCTTACCCCACCACAGCAACATCAGTGTGTAGGTCATTACAGGGGTCTCACCCCACCACAGCAACATAAGTGTGTAGGTCATTACATGGGTCTTACCCCACCACAGCAACATCAGTGTGTAGGTCATTACATGGGTCTTACCCCACCACAGCAACGTCAGTGTTTAGGTCATTACATGGGTCTTACCCCACCACAGCAACATTAGTGTTTAGGTCATTACATGGGTCTTACCCCACCACAGCAACGTCAGTGTTTAGGTCATTACATGGGTCTTACCCCACCACAGCAACATCAGTGTGTAGGTCATTACATGGGTCTTACCCCACCACAGCAACATCAGTGTGTAGGTCATTACATGGGTCTTACCCCACCACAGCAACATAAGTGTGTAAGTCATTACATGGGTCTTACCCCACCAGAGCAACATCAGTGTGTAGGTCATTACATGGGTCTTACCCCACCAAAATAACATCGGTGTGTACGTCATTACATGGGTCTTACCCCACCACAGCAACATCAGTGTGTAGGTCATTACATGGGTCTTACCCCACCACAACAACATAAGCGTGTAGGTCATTACATGGGCCTTACCCCACCACAACAACATCAGTGTGTAGGTCATTACGTGGGTCTTACCCCACCGCAGCAACATCAGTGTGTAGGTCATTACGTGGGTCTTACCCCACCACAACAACATCAGTGTGTAGGTCATTACATGGGTCTTACCCCACCACAGCAACATCAGTGTGTAGGTCATTACATGGGTCTTACCCCACCACAGCAACATAAGTGTGTAGGTCATTACATGGGTCTTACCCCACCACAGCAACGTCAGTGTGTAGGTCATTACATGGATCTTACCCCACCATAACAACATCAGTGTGTAGGTCATTACATGGGTCTTACCCCACCACAGCAACATCAGTGTGTAGGTCATTACATGGGTCTTACCCCACCACAGCAACATCAGTGTGTAGGTCATTACAGGGGTCTCACCCCACCACAACAACATCAGTGTGTAGGTCATTACATGGGTCTTACCCCACCACAACAACATCAGTGTGTAGGTCATTACATGGGTCTTACCCCACCACAGCAACGTCATTGATTAGATCATTACGTGGGTCTCACCCCACCACAACAACATAAGCGTGTAGGTCATTACATGGGCCGTACCCCACCACAACAACATCAGTGTGTAGGTCATTACATGGGTCTTACCCCACCGCAGCAACGTCAGTGTGTAGGTCATTAAGTGGGTCTTACCCCACCACAACAACATCAGTGTGTAGGTCATTATATGGGTCTCACCCCATCACAACAACCTCAGTGTGTATGTCATTACGTGGGTTTTACCCCACCACAACAACATCAGTGTGTATGTCATTACGTGGGCCCATATAAGCCAGTACAAAGTGATAATAATGCTGTCCTACTCAGGTCACATCAAAGGGTCAGATACAATTACCAGAATCTCACATGACCACTGCCACGTGGCAGATTTAATAACCTAGTTTCTACTGGATCCACTACTAGCACACACTTGTACACATTCCACGAACGCATAACTGTCGCAGTTGTTTTTGGAAGAGCCACCAATTCCTGAGACTGAAGACATCTCTGGATCTACAATTCGCGTCACACAGAGAATAGTACACATGAATGACTCAATGTGTGTCGGTTGGAACGTCCAGGTGATTCTCCACCATATCGTCACAACACAACTCGAAAATTGCGGAATCGATGCATAGCCTTCCATCGAACACACATTCCTCAATGCAAACTTCAACATCTGGAGCATCAACAACAACACATTTGTTCTCCGTGTTGTACTGCTCCGGGGACGTGTCTATTATAATTGGTTTCCCAGTTGGCTCAACCATGTTGCGATGACGCTGTAGTAGATGGCAATTCCATATGTTGGCAAGATCATCAAACTATAAATATACACAGTAAAACCATACATAGTAGATCTGCACTACAGATTTGACATGTTCTATAGTTTACTGGCCAGGACTGACAGTTTTCGATCCTGTCATCCTGTGTCATTCCAAGTGTCATTAAAATGAATGCATTTTTCACCTAGCGGTGTGGTTTTACCACTTTTTGAGTAGTAATTGTGGTAAACTTAAAAGAGATCGGGGCATCATGGGAACTTTATTTTCAGAAACAATTATCTTCAAGTTGCTTGTCAGCTGACTGTCCCAAGGGTCATTTATCACGCACACGCACGCATGCACGCACGCACGCACGCACGCACGCACGCACGCACGCACGCACGCACGCACGCACTCAGTAATATTGAGACTGGTGTTCAACGAAGCTGCTAATTAGATAAATTATGAGAAAAAAAAATTATATTCAACTTGCCTGTATTATTGGCATGAAGCAGAACTAAATTAAGTTTTTGTCAATGGCATTTCCTGTGAACATGTTCATCCAAAAGTTTGCCTTTTCCTTACTAAGGATGCTCCACCATGCTTCGATACGCTGGGTTGCTGTGCTCTGGCCGCACACAAAGTTCATGTCGCCTGCCAAGCCATCCTGGTGATTTCTCCTAAGGAATGTTTGCATGTCTATCACCACAACTGTTTCGGTTCCCCGATCTGCCCGAACACGATGGAGGCAACCAGCTTCATCGACCACAGACTCGATTAAGTAACCAGCTATGACACCGGGCTTACTGCTAGTATGATAGGCTTGCAGCCAGATCACCTTCCGTGAGAAACCATCTGTACATCCACTTATGCATATACTGTAAGGATTTAGCTTGTCATAGCAATCAAGATGCCAGGTAAAGTTTGGACCAACACCGCGATAAAGCCTGCGTTAAAGTCTTCGTCGCCGTTGCCGGTCTACGCCATCGGGATCCAGGATGCTCAGTAGATGCCGCCCATTATCTTGGACACTACTAGCCCATTTTCTGCACACTTTTAGTGCATCCAACGATATCCGTGTAACCTCCCAGAATTCTGCAAACTGTCCAGGATGAACAGGGGCCACTTGCAAAATACCAGCTTGAGAATTATTTTCAGGTATGTTAATTTTATCCGATGTTTAGCAGCCAAGTAATACATCATTTCTTTCTAACTGAATCCTAATTTAAAGTACAGGTGCACAAGTCCATCTCGGTCCGCATCCATTGAAGTAATCAATTATGTGACTTCAAGATCTGTGTCAGACCAGACGCCCTGTAGATACACGTTATAACTTATTTCAAACGTTTTATTATCACGTACGTACGTATTAACTATCACGTACCTACGTGTACCTATTACATACGTACGTGTTAAAAATATATTTCATGACTCCATAATATCCCCCATGAGGCTTCGTAGTTTTGATATTACCACTGCCTCAACTTGACTATAAATTGAAAATGGATAGTTGCGGAGTGGTATACAGGATTGGTTGTTAAGTTATTTACGACTTGTTACGTCATTGCTACAGTGTAACGTTACATAGTTTCAAACAAAAACTAACAATACAAACACTATCCACAATTGTATGCATTTGAAACTGGGAGAGTTCTTGACAATTAGGAGTTAACCAAATGAAATAAAAATATGCAGAATATGCGCATCAATAGTTAGTAAGTAGCAGTGGTAAAATAGTGAGTGGCACCACTTGTGGGGACTTTGGGTTTGGGACTGCTTCCCTGGCTATTCACTAGGTGAAACTGTGTTTTCCTTGGAATAATAAATTAGGACGATTTTATAGTTTCGAGGAAAAATTCGGCGGTTGCGTATGTCAAACGTGAGGTGTTCATAAGTGGAGAGGGGCATTGATTGAACTGTGTGAGCGGATTTGACGACAAAACAACGATTACAAATTCCTCTTGAAATTCCGTGAGAAAAACACTTTCTCTATTCCGTATCAAATCAACCAATTTTCAAAAACTTGATGTCTCAGAATTTACTTAAATTGTAACCAATGAATAAGTAGTTATACCTGAGCACTCCTGAAAAAAAAACAAGGATTTGCATGCAAATTGTGTCTGTAACGCCCTATAATGTAAGCGCCCAAAACGCACCCGTTATTTTTATCTGTTTTTAGGTGCTTCATCCTTGCCTGGGGTTTGGATTCCTCATCCGCCAACTAACTAACTAACTAACTAACTGACTGACCTGAAGCACGACGGCGATACAGAAACACATTCTCAACAATGTGGTTACTATGCGTTGTAGAACGGCGGTGACACGTTCACAAAGTACCATCGGCTGTGGGAGGAGAAGCTGCTGCTGGCGTTTTCGACATCCAACCTTGTCGAAAGACGGTTTAACTGTGGTTTCCCATGAATTATTTATTTTCTGATTTCCGCCATTTCCAGTAGGAAGGCGATGGACTAAGAAACCTTTCAAAAGGGGGCGATGAAATTAACAAGGTTGATACTATTATCGACATTCCCGAGGGCGAAACATTTGGCGCTGCTCCCCAGGCTAAGGGCTACGGATACCTTGTTTCACGGTGCTTTAAATTATGCGTTCTGGGGCAATCCACGCCCGTGAACCTACGCCTGATTCTAACGATTATCGTCAATTTATTTGTGGATCGTCCTGTCAGACATTTGACAATTTGGTTGTTAGTAGTCACACTGCTAGTATTTCAGCGAGGTAAGCTAGACAATGGGTCTTTGTATAAAATCATCTGTCATTCTTTGTGAAGATATGCATGTTCTTATATAAAATTTTCACGTTTCTTTTAATAAAATTATTTCAGGCCCTCTATAGTTCATGTACCTTCCATTAGCATTGTGCTAGATGCACTAGCCACTACGCCACCACGGTATTGTTGAGTCGACGTAACACCCGAGAAATACCACCGTTGTTTATGTGTTCAATTGTCTGTTCGTATGAATAAGTGCGTTAATGAGCAAACCGATATCACTGAACGATATTTTTATAACGTGCGCGCATCGGGCCGCCGCGGGCGAGGGAGTAAGCGAACCAGGTCAGGTGACCGTTCTTGTTGGGTCGCGGTCCCGCCTACAACACAGTAGAAGCAGTAGTGTCGACAGTGTCATTAGCGTACTACATTAGCTTCTATGGCGGGACGTCTTGGACCTACGTGCCCTCGCATGATGCTGGTCGTACTGGTGGCTTTACTGACTGTTCTGCTTGATCACTGTACTTCAGGTAGGTCGTAATAGCGAACACTAAATACCGAAAGTTGTCAACTGTCTTCGACACAATAGTTTGTTCTATGTGCCATGTTACATCCTGTTTCTCTCATGGCCTTGAACGTCGATTGGTTCGTGTAGGTAACAATCATATACGGGTTCATTACTGAGGGACCGTTCAAATTTGTGCTGCCTAGTTAAACAACCCACTAAGCCCATTTTTAAAAATTTAGTTTTATTTGATCAACATGTGTTGCTACTATCTGTCTGTTCTGCCACATACTAACATTAATGATGTAATGCACCTAAGTCATGTTATCCTCGTTTTACTGGGTGCCCTGAATGGCAAAATACACTGGGTGAACAACCTCTTAACCGACCCACAATGACAGGCAACTATGGAACTATTTCTGAAGATGAAAGGAGAGCCATGTTTACAGACTTTTGGGTACTGGGTAGCTATAACCTGCAAAATGTTCATCTGTTTTATTATATACGAAGCACGTTAACCGTGGAATATACTGTTCAAATTGTAATGCGTTTTTCTCCCGTATTACAAATAGGGACTTAGGGGGTAGTTGAACTAGGCAGCACATTTGTCAATAGTTACCTTGTAGTGTATTTCGGATACTAAGTCTCGATCCGCGTTTTCAGTTTCCCGTGTTTTGATACCGGAGACCCCGGGCGTTTTTATGTTGCTTGTATCCGTGGCGTGGTGCAGCCATGTTGCGTTAACGAAGTTTTTGTCAATTGCGAAATCGTTAGTTATTGTCAATTGCGACAAAAGTGAATTATTGTCAATGGCGACATAATATACCTATTCGTACAGAGCGCCATGAGGTGAACTGTAAAAGAAATCCTATAGAAAAAGTATATATTGTTTTTTAATTGCGTAACCGTTCACTGCGCGGGGCTGTAATATATCGGTTTAGGCCAGTTATAGTTACTTCCCGTTATAGCTACACATTAAAGGAACAATTAATTAGACATTAAAACTAGTCCCGTTATAGCTAAGAATCAACGATCAGAAATGGAAAATGTAACATTAAACAGATGTGCACTAGTTTTAGTAAGACGGAAACACATTAATTGTATATTAATTGTACTTAATGTAAAATGCAATACCTTATATTATGTTAATCCAGATTGCTTTGATAATATAGAACATGTTTCGCTTAATGGAAGCGAAGAATATTTTTTCAAAATCCAGACCACTGGATGTCAGTTTTGCAGCCTCGGCATATGTCTGCAGGACTTGGACGGGGCTCTTCGTGTGCGTATTTTCTCATAGTAGCGATGACCTACGTTACCTCTCACTCAACTTGTTATTTTGTATTGATTTACTTTCAATTAAGAACTGATCCCTACATGGAAGTTTTGACCTCTTTCCTATAGTATCCCTTAATATTTGCCCAGTTTTTGTGTGTAATTAAATTACCCTTTTTCTTGCAAAATTCCTGTTAACTATGCATTCTTTCTGCTATGCTTGTTTTACATTTTTTATAATTAGTTTAATTTAAGAGAGTCAGTTGTTTCAAGTAATACTTGTATATTTTTTCTAATCTGTTTGTTTTAATGGAGTTCTTGCAACTTCTGGTAATCCATGGTTTATGTTTCCCTCGCCTTGTATTTTTTTTACTAAGGGATATGCTTCATTATATATAAGTAAAATTTTATTATGATATATTGTATAACCTTCTTCAGGATCTTTACATGTGTAATTTCTATTCCAGCATATATAATCTATAATAGTTTTGGATTTAGCAATAATCTGTTAATTATATATCCTAGTGTCTAACTTCTTACCTTCTTTTGTAGTATTATGTAATTTAGTTGTTAAAATATTGGCAAATGATCCGAAATGTCTGAATATATATATTCTCCAAATGTATATAACTACTAAATATATTGTCTATTGATGTGGCAGTGTTTGGAGTTATTCTGGTAAGCTTATTAATGACAGGTGTACATTAATGCTCAAACACCGTATCTACGTAGTCTTGAGTATCAATATGGCTATCATAGATTAGTGTTGAAGTCGCACATAATGTAACACTGTTTGTTCTCAACTTTGAGTACAGCTGTGCTTGCATTATGTCATTAATATGATTTGTAAAAGCAGTAATGTAACCAATTGTTAATCTATTTTTACATTTCTTGGATGGAGTCTTAACTTCAATAAAAATACATTTTAAATACTCAGTTATACTATTCATTTCTGGTATTTCTAAATAGTCATACGATTTGTGGACGTAAAATACTACTCCAGTTTTTAGGGCCTTGTAAGATGAACATTTATGTAGTCAGTCAACTCATAAGAATTTGTATTGTTTAACCATGTTTCTGTTAATCCAATGACAAAAAAACGTGATATCAATCAGTGATAAGTAATTATTAAATTTACTAAAAGTTAGACTTCTAGTATTTAAATGCAGGAAGGGAAACCCACAAATATAATCATTATTAGATTGAATGATTTCATTAATATCAGTATCTGCTGCTGAAAAGTTATAATCTGGATCCAAATCCCTAGTAGCAGAAGCATGACTTTCAAAATAAACTTCTTCACCTGCAGGTGTTAAGGTAAAACTGGATGAATGACTCACAAATCACTAATAAACATATACTTATATATTACCTAGAGTCTAGAGAAAATCCGTTGTTGCTAGCTGTAATCTATTCTCGGGTGCGTGTTTATAATTTTTGCATGTTATCCTCAGATTTGAAGTTTTTTTTCTTTCCTTGCAAGTCTTTGATGACTATCGGCCGTCATGCGACCAACAGTCCATTACCTTGTGTTGCCGCTTCTGTGTTCGTGTCGTATGCAATAGTTTAGCTCGTCTCTGAATATGTCAGGGCGTTTAGTTCTTAGTACTTTTCTAGCTTCATAGGACATATCATCTCGAAACACCTCGAAACCAACAATATTCTCTTCGACAGACAACACGGATTTATTAAAAAAAACCGCTCAACCAATACGCACCTGCTAACTTTCACACAAGACATCTTGGTCAATCTAAGCGGCGGGATACAAACTGATGTTATCATTATGGATTTCGCCAAAGCGTTCCACGAAGTACCCCACTAGAGATTAATTCAGAAACTTGAGAAATATGGAATCACAGGCCCGGTAAACAATTGGTTTGAAACATTCTTGAACTTATTAAGACTGGGCTCCGATCATCAATGGAGTCCCCCAAGGTGTGCGAGCGGGTTGGTGGCGAGACAAAACATCCGTTATTTAGGACGCAGCCAGACCGCGTAGGCTGCGAAACGTGAACAGGAGTAGTTTGTGGTCAGTGAGCTGTTTCATTGGTAGCGAGATATCACATAGCTATGTACCACCATCTCTGTGGTTTTCCGATACAGAAGATTCCGAACTCTGCTCATACTGTGAAAATGAACGTATGCTATGCGACATCTGTACTGCTCGAGATTATGTGTACATCTAGTTCATCAACATTTTGTTCACGCTGCTTAATACGGACAACTTTCTCATTCAATGCTTTTTCTAGTTGATCAATTCTAGCATTGATTTTCTCTGTGACGAAAGCAGCTATCCGATCAGCTATATGTCCTAGCAACATTTCATCCTTCAAAACTTCTTTAAGTTGTGCCACTAGTTACTACTAGTGCCACAAGCGGTTCTAGCTGATCGCGGCTTGCACAGTGCCTAGTTAATTGCTTCAGCAGTGACAGTGTGTGCACAATTCGGTGATTATAGGTCTACGTGGATGTACCAGGTTTGCTTTGTCAGCCGATTTTGGTCGAACTACGATATGTAAGTTCGTCAGTTCAATATTTTCGTAGGCATATAACTTGCCAATAGTCAACATTCATATTAAATACCCAGTCAAGTGTGACAACTCCGCGGTGCTGTCAGAGACTAACCCCGTTCCGTATGAATCACATAGGCACTTGAATTTGGTAAAAATATAGTAGCTCAATGCGCATACCTGGTTAGCACTGGGACTGTGAGTGCAATTTGACTGTTTGAGATTATTATATGTTTCGAATTTTCTAAGCAGTTCAGCTGTTGCACAAGCAGTGTGTTAACAAACCATTTTTACCTAATTTATGGGAAATTTAAGACAAAAGTTACTTCTTTGTTGAACAATAGGTAGGTCTTATATTATAATATTGCAAGAACAAAGATACTGTTACTAATGTAATGATACGGATTTTATTGCAAAGGCACACGCTGTTGCATGTCATATTGCATTTTCATCAAATCCGGCAATGTATTGTTACAGGTGCTCCCCGTCAGATGTCAACAAAAACAAGACGATTTTATCCAAATATACTATATTTACCTAATATATTTGATTGTGTCTACATACGCATGTGACCCTTTCATCACTGACAAGTCCATGTTCTGCTAACCAGCAACTGAAAATGTTATCCTTTGCGCAGTCTTTTCCCTGTTCAGAAACTACATTTTAAAGGTGCAAAAACATTGAAATGGGTACCGTCTCAAAATCACACGCATTGGTATGCCATGGACTAGGAAGTGAAACAGTGATCCAACCCCGGCACCACTGTTGGGGAGTGTGAAACCATAATTGACGGGTGGCGCCATCGCATGGACTTGGAGGCAAGTGATTCACAGGCAAATGCGGAAGTGTAGACAATCATTATTTTCCTTCTGATTGATGAAATAAAGTGTCAGTTGTTTTGAGACGGTGCCTCCTTTCAACGGTTCGATTAGTCTCGTTTATTCGACTCTCGCTCGCCTTCGTGAATTCGCCGAGAAGAGTATATGTCCTCAGAGGTGTGGTCTCGTTGTTATCCAATAGGTGTCAATGACTCGGACGATAATATTTAACAAGATTTAACAAGATTTGCCATCCAAGCCAAAGGCCCAGATGGCAAGTGGACAAGGAAGCCATTGGCTTATCGAGAGTCCAACAATGTTCACCTACTTATAACCCGCCCTCCTGATATATGTGTCAACCTTGTTTTTAAACATATTCACGCTGCTAGCAGTTACACAATCTGTAGACAGTTTGTTCCATTCATTTATTGTCCTCTGTGAGAACGAGTGCTTCCTGAAGTCCAATGCCAGTCCAGGCATTTACATTTCCCAAAATTGAACAGCATCTGCCATTTCTCAGACCATTTCACTAATCTGTCTAGATCGTTTTGTAAATGTTGTTTATCACCATCAGTATTAACCTTTCTAAACAGTTTTGTGTCGTCCGCAAATTTCAGTACGTTACTTGTTATACTCTCGTCCAAGTCATTGATATAAATTAAGAATAATATAGGTCCTAATACTGATCCTTGAGGTACCCCACTCAAAACCGATTTCCAATTTGAAACTTCGCCATCTACTACAACTCGTTGTCTTCTGTCAGTCAGCCATTGTTCTATCCAGTCAGTTATGCTATCCCCGATACCATGGGCTTTTAATTTAAGTAGCAATCTTTGATGTGGCACTTTGTCAAAAGCTTTCTGAAAATCTAAGTAGATAATATCTACTGGCGATCCCTCGTCTATCCACTTAGTGATTTCTTCCAAAAAACATAACATATTTGTTAGGCATGACCTCGCTTTAAGGAATCCATGTTGAGATGAATTTAATAATTTATGCTTAACGAGGAAGTCCACCATATGGTCTTTAATTAACCTTTCTAATAATTTACAAATCACTGACGTTAAACTCACTGGTCTGTAATTCTCTGACTTATTTCTCGAACCCTTTTTAAATAATGGTATGATGTTTGCTTCTTTCCATTCAAACGGAACAACTCCCTCTTTTAATGACAAGTTGAATACTCTTGCAAGTGGATGAATACTCTTGCAAGTGAGTATATAATATACTAAGCAACGTAATGAAATTCGCAGATGACACGAAAGTGTTTGGAAAGGTTAGCACTGATGTAATGGTGACGTCTCAGATGTTGATTTAAACCTGTGCACAGCACAAGTGGAGCAACTGTGCCCTTTTCCCTGTTAATAACTACTTTCAGATTAGCCTCGATTATCTAATTTTCTAAGCAGTTCAAATATTGTAGAATCAATGTTTATGTGAGAGTGAAAACTCGCAGAAAATACTGGTGTTTCTTTACTGTATGTTCCCGGGCTGATCAATTTAATTTGTGCATACATTTCATGAATCTGTTGCTATTGTAAATGTCAGAATTTTATAATGTGATTGCTTGTATTGTGACTGGTTGTGTGATTTTCCAGTAGGTGGCACACAATCATGAGGGTCGTGTTTGACAATTTAAAAAGATTACAAAACCAAATATTAATTAATCATCTGCCAGGACAATAGGATTCCAGCGCTAAAGTCTCTTATATTTTTTATGGTAAATTCTATATTATTTTTTCATCTCGTTCTAGAATAATTTCGTGAAGAATCAAACTTATATCTAGTGTTCACTACGACATGCTAGTTCGTTTGTACAAATGTGTTATTTAGTTTTGATGAAATCATTGAAGTAAGTATTACAGTATTTTCGATTGGCCCATCCAAAATTTGGCAATATACACTATATACTATGATATAAGGCTATTCACATTTTCACATATTCCCTGATCTGATCAATGTGAATTTTTTCGATAATTAAAAAAACAATTTTATATAGTTAATTTATGGAAATTATAAGAAGAAAAGCTACTTCTTTGTCAAACAATAGTTAAGCTCAATCTACAATACTGCACACAAGCACGTGTCATATCTGAAGGATGGACAGTGTGGGTAAGCTATGAAAGAACACAAAGAAGACCATTGAACTTAACTCCCAAGAACACAGCTATTGTTATTACAATGAGCACTGGTGACACAATGTGGATTTAGACCTGTGTACAATTTATCAACATATTCACGCTGCCAGCAGTTACACAATCTGTAGATAATTTGTTCCATTAATTTATTGTCCTCTGTGAGAAGGAATACTTCTTGATATCCAGTTTACACTGATCCTTTACTAATGTTACATCATGTCCTCTAGTTCCATTATCTTTCTTGAATGAGAACAAAATATTCCTATAAATATTTTCATACCCATTCAACATCTTAAACACTTCCATTTGATCTCCTCTTAACCTACTTGTCTCCATATTCTTTCAGGCTTTCTTCATAACTAAGGTCTCTCAGTTCTGGAATCATTTTAGTTGCACTCCTCTGTACTCGTTGAAGCGTGTATATATCTTTCTTACGATATGGTCTCCAACCTTGTATACAATATGCTAAATGAGGCCTAACTATTACCTTATACACATGTATAATTTGCTTTTTGTCCTTGTATAGTACATTTATCCTTTCTTTCTAACTTTCATATCAGCACTTATTGTTACTCCTAAGTCGTTTTTTTACGGTAGTACATCGAACAGTATCTCCCATTTTATAGTTTACATCCAAGTTCCCATGTCATTTGTATAGATATTTACATTTCCCAAATTTGAATAACATCTGCCATTTTTTTAAATCGTTTAACTAATTTGTATATATCGTTTTGTAAATGTTGTTTATCACCATCAGTGCTAACCTTTCCAAACACTTTTGTGTCATCTGCGAATTTCATTACGTTGCTTAGTATATTATCGTCCGAGTCATTGACACCTATTGGATAACAACGAGACCACACCTCTGAGAACATATACTCTTCTCGGCGAATTCACGAAGGCGAGCGAGAGTCGAATAAACGAGACTAATCGAACCGTTGAAAGGAGGCACCGTCTCAAAACAACTGGCACTTTATTTCATCAATCAGAAGGAAAATAATGATTGTCTCCACTTCCGCATTCACCTGTGAATCACCTGCCTCCAAGTCCAAGCGATGGCACAACCCGTCAATTATGGTTTCACACTCCCCCAACATTGGTGCCGGGGTTGGATCACTGTTTCACTTCCTGGTCCATGGCATACCAATGCGTGTGATTTTGAGACGGTACCCCTTTCAATGTTTTTGCACCTTTAAAATGTAGTTTCTGAACCGGGAAAAGACTGCGCAAAGGATAACATTTTCAGTTGCTGGTTAGCAGAACATGGACTTGTCAGTGATGAAAGGGTCACCTGCGTATGTAGACACAATCAAATATATTAGATAAATATAGTATATTTGGATAAAATCGTCTTGTTTTTGTTGACATCTGACGAGGAGCACCTGTTACAATACATTGTCGGATTTGATGAAAATGCAATATGACATGCAACAGCGTGTGCCTTTGCAATAAAATCCGTATCGTTATTTTGTGTACAGGACTTAAAAACGTTAACATGGTCGCCTATGGAGAAAAACGAATAATGATCTGTTCCCCGCCATTCACCATATAAATTTTCGCGCATGCGCGGAAGTTGTTACCTGTTACAAAACAACATGTAGAATTAAGAAAATATTCTATATAATTTTTTATGGTATATCCTATAGATTTTTTTACAGAATATTCTATACGATTTTGGCGGACATAGCTATAGTATTTGTCAATGCCATATTCTGCGAAACTATGTAGAATTCTATAAAATGCTATACAAATCTATAGAAACTTTAAGTAGACAAACTATTTATATAGATCTATAGATTTCTATAGCTTTCCATATATTTCAGTATAATTTTCTCCGGCATTGTTTTTTGCTCACTAGCTGAATACTCGCGATCACTCCTGTATTAAAACGGCATTATGTAAAATGTAAAAGAAGCGTAGGACCGATGTCAAGGTACGCCATTACCAATAAACGGATAGTCAATTAACTGATTCCAAAAATCGGCAATGCCTTCGCTAGCATCTCAGTAATCTAGAACTTAGGCATGATAAATTCAATCCCAATCAAGAAGAGGTAATACTATTATTAATGGTTAGTGGTCAAGTGAGGAGTCAGGCTAATGGAGCGTGTGATAGATAGATTATGCTTCTCCGCGAAAAAAGGCGCATCACTCCAGACGGTAGTTCAGATGAATTCTCAACGCTGATGAATCGGCCGAGGCTTTGGTGCAGATCGATAGTGTCGAGATGGAATAATGATACGAAAAATGATACTCTTGCCAGCGCACTGAGTATCTTTGAACAATTAACTAGATGTCGTATAAGGCAAACGGAATCCGGGATAAACTTACATGCACATTTGTCTCCAGAGCCAAGACAGGAAATGTTGAAAAAGAAGCAAATTCTCCCGGAATCTCAAAGTACAAAGAAAGCCAAGATGAATGACGACCTAACAACTTTGAGATAGAGGACTACCTGTTACATCAAAGGTATACCCAGTGTGAAAACAGTATTCACACGGGAGGAACGCATACACTGCCTCCCGCACGAGATGGCTTACAACAAAAACAATGAAGAATGGGTGTCTACATGGCAACTATCAAGAAGATCGCCGCTTCATGTGAAATAACAAGGATACGACAGTCTGACAAGTAGGAATAACCCGTTTGCAATGTAACCAGTTAGTGCAGCAAACCAAGACTAATGTACCACGGTAATAATATAATAGGTCCAACGCATTCGACTCGTTAAAATATGACTCTGTCAAAATTTCCAATAATGAGACGGATGTTACCGCAGTAACTATGATAATATCAATCGTACTACAATTACATTAAAACAACACATACAATTACTCTGTACATAAAACAGGGAGCAATGACATCAGCTCGTCACTAGCTAAACAAGAAATGCTACATACATTATTTGTATCACAAAACATATTTTTTATAATTGAAACTTTGTTTTAAAGTTTCTCATCCAGACCTCCTCAGTAGTAATATAAACAATATCCAGTGTTGATATTCTCGGATTTTTCCTTTAACAACGATTTAATTACTAAGATTTCCGTGCAATAAAAAACTGCATAAGGCACTTGGACAAAGAAGCCACTGGATTCAGTGTTTCCCAATGTTGGTGATTGTTGTGGCGGGGGAGGGGGGCAAATTTTTTTGTGGTTTTAGGGGGCATTGCATGGGTGTCTGTATTTTACATACATGTACATTTATAGAAGTTGTTTGCAAAACCAAGATATCAATGTGTTATTATTTAATTGACAAGTTTAATAATCTCTTATTGAACAACTGATTGTTCTGGGAGCATGGAGAGGAGGTTAAGATATTGATTCTACATACACAAGTGGAAGTTTCGAAGGGAATTACCTGAACCGAATAGCGGGCCTGCTTGATACGATTGTTGAGTTTCTAGAAGAGCACGACGGTGATATGTATAATTAGCTTGCAGACGGCCAAGTAGGACACTTTATATCTGCCAGATATCTTCGAGAAACTGAAGACAGTCAGTCGTCAATATTTAATTGCATGACAAACACAACAATCTCACCCAATTCAAGGACGTGATCATGTCATTCGACGAACTGCTAATGTACAAGTTAAACCTCAGTCATCATGGATTCCGACATTGATGACGGATTCAGGTTCTTAAGCCAATGATACCCTGCTAGTGTATACAGATCACTTGCACAACTCAATATATTCACCGACTTGAAACAGTTGTTCATCCTTGTCTGGGGCTTGGATCCGTTAGCTGCCGATGGTTAAACTGCGCTAGTTTCCATTCAGGAGGACCTAACTGACTTGAAGCACGACGTCGATACAAGAATACAACTCACCCCATACATACGTACATACGTACATACGTACATACATACATAGATACATACACACACACACACACACACACATATATATATATATATATATATATATATATATATATATATATATATATATATATATATATATATATATATATACACACACACACACACACATATATGAAACAACAAAAATAGCGAAGCAATGCCAATGAAATCACAAAATATATCGAAACAACGAAGAGTGAAACAGCGAAACAGCAAAAATAACGAAATCACGAAACTGTGAAACAGTGAAACAGCAAAAATCACGAAACAGCAAAGCACCAAGGCAGTGAAACAGCAAAGAACGAAATTACAAGGCACCGAGGCAATGAGGCAGCGAAGCAACAAAGCAGCAAAATTGTGAAACAACGAAACAGTGAAAGAGCGAAACCGCAAAAATAGTGAAACAGTGAAACAGCGAGTGGCGAAGTACCAAGGTAAAGTTGCTGATGTATTAGATTGAACCTGTTATAAAACCTTTTCAAATTGTCCCATGCGAAAGTGTTAGTAATATTGTGCTATGGCTTTTTATAGTCGTTCGCCTAAGGGTAGCATTTTTGTGTAGGCCAAAGACCGGCACGTTTTTGCTATGCTTTCACTGAAATAGGCCACATACGTTTCCCTAGATGTCGCCTCTTTACGAAGCGATTGGTTGCGCATGCGCAACCGGGAAACAATGAGCGATAATATACGTTTTTAGCACTTAATTAGTAACGTTACTAAGCATGAGGGGTACTGTTTTACGAAAATTATTTCTAGACTACCCGCCAGGGGTGCTACTAGTGCTAAAACAGTCCACCGGGGAGCTAACTGACAGTGCGGTGGCACCGCTGTTGGTGGCCAGGACCCAGGTGCCCCGGTGTGGCTCCACATGCCATACATCTATTACAAGACTTTGCAAAGTCGTTCGCCTAAGGGTAGAAATTTTGTGTTATATCCAACAAACAGCGCTTTTTTGCTGAAGGCCACATACGTTTCCCCTAGATGTTACTGTTTTGCTTTAGGAGTCGGGTGGTTGTGCATACGCAACCGGAAATGAGCAATGAGCGATAATTTATGTTTTCTACACGCAAATTAGTTCGGTTACTAGGCACTGCCGAAAATTAGTTTATAGTCGCCAGATGTGCCACTAGTATCAACAGTGGTCACCAGGTACCGTCACAACCCGCTAAGTGGAACCACCGCATGGGTCACGTGGCTCCAGGTTCTGGCACCGGGCACCGCTAATGGCTCCTGAATCGTAAACGGGCACATCCATTTGTACCTATATATACTACTAACAACACAACCGGCTATAGAACAATAGAGTCAGCCAAGTGTCACATTGACTCCGGTCAACTTTTGCGCGAACGTCAGGAATGTAGTTTACTCCCTTTACGCCCATAACATAATTACAATGATTATATGTAAACGTCTACATCGGGACACGTCACATCGGACAGCACAATTATTGTAAACTGGCATAAAATGGCGATGTTCGTTTCAAAATGTTCCGATGTGTGTTCCTTGTTGCAGGTTTCCGTTGTCGATTCGCCAGCAAGCCAGGCAGCAAAGGTTTGTGCATCTTCCCGTGCAGATGTATCGACGGCTGCAACACAATCACTGGCGAGTGTATCAACGGTGGACAATGTCAAGACGGTCATCCGAGTGGCTACCGTTGGAGTGGCCAGGCCTGTCAGATAGGTGGGTGGCGACAAAAAGGCTACATATGTAGTATATTGTAGTACATTGTAGTATATATATATATATATATATATATATATATATATATATATATATATATATATATATATATATATATATATATATATATATATATATATATATATATATATATATATATATATATATATATATATAGGTATTCTTGTTATGGTTGTTCTTAATGGATTCGTAAGGCAGACATTTGTATTGTCCACCACTGATATTTCTTTTTTTGTTCTCTTTTACTCTTCACATACCTCATAAAATTGTTCAGTGTATACTGCTGCTAAACATAGCAAAGGTCAAACAAGATACCCAATTTATTATATGTGCCAATGTTTTTTGCTCTTTTGAGCAGTCCTAAATTTGGGGTTCCTACGGCAGACGAAACATTTGCCACAGCAAAAAAATCGTAGAAATCTGACATTGATCATGTTGACTCTAACTCAACTAGTTGGTACCGTTGAAATCACAAAAAATTGATGGTTCGATCAATGTGACTGTGTTTTATGTTTGTGTACTGGTAAGAGAAAAACATAGCGAACATTGACAAATGGACTCTTTATTAAATTGTACAGAGCAGAATTCATGGCTCACATATGGAAAGTATATATGCCGTGAAAGATCACTCAATGCGCTACACGTACCCACCGACAGGTTCTAACCATGTCACTTTAAAGATGTTTTGGCTTAAGTTGATGTGTGTGTGTGTGTGTGTGTGTGTGTGTGTGTGTGTGTGTGTGTGTGTGTGTGTGTGTGTGTGTGTGTGTGTGTGTGTGTGTGTGTGTGTGTGTGTGTGTGTGTGTGTGTGTGTGTGTGTGTGTGTGTGTGTGTGTGTGTGTGTGTGTGTGTGTGTGTGTGTGTGTGTGTGGGTGTGGGTGTGGGTGTGGGTGTGGGTGTGGGTGTGGGTGTGTGTGTGTGTGTGTGTGTGTGTGTGTGTGTGTGTGTGTGTGTGTGTGTGTGTGTGTGTGTGTGTAGATATATATAATAATAATAATAATTAGAGCACTTTTAGAGCGCCTTGGGTCCAGGTGACCTTTTTCAAAGGCGCTGACATAAACATAGTTAAAGACAGTCAAGATTGAAAAATTAATAAATAGATAAGTCAATAAAAACATAAAAACATAGCAAATCCAAGTTCATCGAACATAGCACTAAAAGTCGAATCGAAGTCGAAGAATAATATGCGCGTTTATGCAAGAGAGTTTTCAAGAGTCTTTTAAAGGTGTATAGAGAGTCACATTTTCGCATCTCATGGGGAAGACTGTTCCACAGGCGAGGGGCAGCGATGCAGAAGGCATGATCACCATAATGGCGGAGTTGTGCGCTGCGCACAGTCAGAAGAGAGTCTGATGAGGACCGCAACGTTCTGCAGGGTTGGTAGAACTGGAGCAGGTCTGCGATGTAGATCGGCGCAAGCATATGACGGCCTTTGCACGTCATCGTTACGACCTTGTACTCAATACGGTACCGGACAGGAAGCGAATGGAGAGTCTCTAGGATGGATGTGATGTGGTCATAGCGACTGGCTCTGACCATAATGCGAGCTGCCACATTCTGGAGTATCTGCAGCTTGTCCAGTAAGTGATCAAGTACACCATAAAGGAGGCCATTTCTACATTCCAGTCGCGACAAGGGAGTGAACCAGGAGTTCAGTGGCATGTTGTGTCAAGCAATCTCTGATGGAGCGAATCCGATGTAAGTGAAAGTATGCTACCTAGCACAGTTTCGACACTGGAGATTTCATGCTGAGCTCACTGTCAAACATCCTGTAGAGTGTAAACAAAACTGGGTCAAGAACAGACCCCTGTGGCACTCCCTGGAGCAGCCCCGACGGGTCAGACTGGGTCTGGCCTAGGCGGACAGTCTGAGTCCTCGAAGCCAAGTATGACTCAAACCACTTGTGTACGACGCCGATGACACCCTCGCTTCTCATGCAAGCCATCAGTAGTGTATGATCTACAGTGCCAAACGCCGCTGACAGGTCAAGTAGGAACAGCAAGACACACCTCTTGTTGTCCAAGGTCATCAACATATCATTCTGGATTCGCATCAATGCAGTTTCAGTACTGTGATTCGGTTTATAGGCAGATTGGAATTTTTCAATGAGCCTACTCAGCAGATAAAGGACATATTGGAAACAGGTCGAACGTTTTTCATGACATCTTTGTCCAATGAAGGCTTCTTGATCAAAGGCGTCACAAGCGCAGCTTTCATTTTTGTCGGCACAATTCATGTTGACATGGACAAGTTGACAATGTTTGTAATGCTTGGCAGAAGAAAGAGTGAAAACGATATATATATATATATATATATATATATATATATATATATATATATATATATATATATATATATATATATATATATATATATATATATATATATATATATATATATATATATATATATATATATATATATATATATATATATATATATATACATATATATATATATATATATATATATATATATATATATATATATATATATATATACATATATATATATATATATATATATATATATATATATATATATATATATATACGTGAGGCGGGATATGAGAAGATCTGGGGAGAATGAAAGATGGAGGGAGGGGGCGGCCGATAGAAACCTGTAGAAAGAAAGAAGAATGGCTCGACAATACTGTGACTGTACATAGCCCTCAAGAGGAAGAGCACGTACAGATGTCTGGCTTTTTTCAATTTATAATTGTGTAAAACATTTTGTTTCCATGGTCTTCTTCGTGAACCAGTCTATTGGCTTCTAATTGCAGCCCCTTGCCACTAGTTTCAGACTTCTGACGTCATCCCAGCTCCACACTCCGTGGTCTTTCGCCATAACTACCTGCCATGTTTTACGGTGCTGATTAACATCTTCAATTGTTTCAGACATGAAGCAAACGCTATGATGCATTTCATATTTTGGTTTCAGGAAATGTAGGTTACAAGAAGACGGCAAACCAAAGTGGAGAGAACTCGATTTCTTGGAGTAAGAATAACCCAGCCAGCAGAGCAGTTGATGGCAATACAGACCCAGACTTGGACAATCACTACAGCTGCGCACATCCCATGGATTCAGCTGGTACCAACGCCTGGTGGATGGTTGATCTTGGCCAAATGTACAGCATACACCGCGTCGTTATATATAACAGGAAGAACTGGCATAGTGAGTATGACATTTCGGTCGAATCATATGACAGTTTAATAGCTTATAGGTATGCCGAAACGTGGTTGGTTTTGTTGTAGAGCCTATTTGTAGTGTGTGCGTGTGCGCGGGCGTGCGTGTATGAATGTGTGGATGCGTGCGTGCCCGCCTGCGTGTATGTTCATGGATGAGAGTGTGTGTGTGTATGTGCGGATGAGTAGCTACCTGGATTGTGCCAAAATGTAAAATTTGAAGCATTTTCATGTTCACACCTAAGATAAAAATTTGCAGGAACTTATGAAAAGTTTGAGTAAGAAATATTTTGAAATGTTACTGTAATATCCCCTTTTTGGTACGACCTTTTAGCACGCACGCACGCACGCACGCATGCACGCATGCACGCATGCAAACACACATACACATGCGCACGCACGCACCCACGCACGCACGCACGCTCACACACACACACACACACACACACACACACACACACACACACACACACACACACACACACACACACATCACCGTTTGCAACTTGTGACATACCTTCGGGTGCGTGCGTGCGTGCGTGCGTACCTGCATGCGTGCGTTGCGTGCGTTGTGGTTATTTATCAAGCAGTCAACTTGTGTTGTGCGCGTGAATATGTTATCGTGTGCGTAATTTTAGCTGAGTATGCAATTCTTAAGACGGCATAATTCCGTTTGCATTTCACCACTGACAACATGTTCATTCCAACATCGATTCAACGTCTGTGGGAACCACTATGATACTACGCTCCACACTAATAATATCAGTAATACCACCAACTTTTCAGACAGGAGCTTATGGATAAGGTCAATCGAAAGTAGTGATACTGTTGATAATTAGAGCTACACAATTATTTCATAGTTCACCTCTCCAGTACTGTATTGAAAATGTGTTTTTGTTTGTGTTATGATTAGTGCCTAATTTCAGACGCGGGGCGACTGGATACGTTCATATTGAGTGTTGGCGACAGCCCAAGTACTCTGGACCACTGCGCCAGTCACAATGGCCGTGTGAGTGCTTCTGGATCAGTAGAACATTCTTGTACAAAAGTCGGTCAATATCTCGGATTCAGACGGAATGGAGGTTCCGAGTACAATATCGCTAGTTTATGTGAAGTGGTGATCATTGGCCACTTATTTATCGGTAAGTGGAATTCACGTGTTTGATATATGAATTTAATGCGCGTGCGATACTATACAAATGTATTAGGAAGTATAATAATGTATGTTCTCTCTTTCTCTCTTTCTCTCTTTCTCTCTTTCGAGTAGATTACATTCAGAAACATTCAGTTGTATGTGTTTTATCACGGATGATTAAAAAAAATCATGACGCATGCTCCATTAGCATTCACTCCATCACAATATTTTTGCAAAAAAGAAAAGGGTTAGTTAGTATATAACGCGGTATATAATCATCAGGACCGATGAAGGCGCTTTACATTTTAACCACTGGCAGACAACACATTTGAAACAATTACCACTGGCGTAACTTGAGAGGCGGGGAGTGGGGGTTATTGCTCCCAGCGGCATTTTTTCCGGCGACACTTTAAGAGACTTGTTTTGCTTAAAAAGAGTCACACATATTTATACGTTCTTGATAATACGAATTCTGAACATACATTTCATTTCTTGAACACTGACGTGAATTCACGTATCGTTTTGTGTGTACATTCTCAAAGCGCATTGCATGTCCGTGCTTTGTACCTTCGCTCAAGTATGGGACACAAGTGATTGAGTAGTCAAGCACTTCTGCCGATCGAGTGAGAGCTGACGAATGGCATGGACTTCGACTCCGTGATCGTTGAGTTCGCGTCACTCAAAACCCAAAAGATTACCTTGTAACAGAATATGAAGGAGTTATCGCGCTCGGAATCAACGTAATACTTCTGGTCTCGTTAGCTCATCGCTGTCGTGGATAATGAATAATGTTATGTTAACATTTATTAGCTTTGACCATTGTCTATCCAGTAATTGTTGGCTGATACAGTTGTAGTTTTGTTTGAGGTTTTTATTGGCTTTATTGGCGATGTTAATTTTGGGTTGAACCATTAAACCGCGTCTATCAATATTTTCGTTTCTGATTGCTATTGTGATGTTGGACCAATGATGTTATACCTTATTATATTTTATACGTAGACAGCTATTACATTATTGTGCTCTTTGTTGGGGGGGGGTACTCTTGTCCCCGAGCGGCACTTTGCCTCGTTACGCCACTGGCACTGCCAATGTAAATGTAACAACCAATTACAAAACATGATAAACGTGTTGTCATTATTCGTTATATTTTTTCTCGTTATTATTGTCGTAATAGTTGTACATGATTTAATTTTAATACACGTTTTCTCGGCCTTTTCAATCCTCTTGCTGTGCATCTGAAATATTGCTTTGATTCATCCTGCTGGTGTTTGAATCGGAACTGGAACAAGCAGTTGCTTGATGTTTAAGGACAACATGAAAATATCGTCATTTTTGTTTTACAGATTGTCAGCAGAATTATTGTTCTTCTACGTGTAATGACGTCATCGGCTGTGACGCATGCGTTCTAGGCAGACAGCAACCGGACTGCAAGAAACGTAAGTAGATAATTATAAGATATAATATATAATATAATCCAATATACCATAACATTTTACATCGCAACATGGATAAACAGGTAGTTAGTATGGTTGTTGGAATCACAAAACCTAATTTCTAAAGGTTGTTTCTCAAGGAATTGCGATGCACTTGTTGCAGTAGTATTGACAGTTATCTTAGCGATGCATAGTAGAGTGCACTCTAGAATCACGAATAACAGAATAAGCGTATAGTAGAATCAAAATGGCTGGGACGTAATCGTTATCTGTTTCAGCTATGTTAAAATGCGCCGCTTAACACAATCACTTCCGCCGCTTAGTAGAATCAGATAAACGTATACATTGAAGCGCAAATTAACAGATTTTCCTGAAAAACCCAAATGGTTTTTGACTACAAATTTTGTTCAGAAAACGATACAGTGTACACATAAAACGGTAACATATTACATAAACTGAAATATTGTTCAATGTAGCCTTTGCAACGTGGACAAGCCATTGCGAGATTTACGAAACTAAGTTATGAATTTCGTCTATCTAGGAAAATAGAGAATAATAATTTATGAAATTTCGTAGGCACAATGCAGAAATTCAGTATGGACAAGTTGAAAATACATTGTTGAACATTCTTCAGGATACTTTCATTTTATTATTTTAAAATAAGATGGCTTATTCAATGTGTAGACGACATCACAGGTGTGTAGATGACCAAACTACAAACAAGAGCCAGTAAAAAAGGACGAACTAGTGTACCAAATCCCGTGTAAGAGTTGTGGTGCTGCCTATATAAGGGAGATAGGGATATTGCATAAGACAAGACGAACACAAACAAAATTTGGAGAACGCGCTAACAGAACACGAGGAGTGGATAAAGACGGTCACAGTCCATCACCAACAAGTCCGCCCTCACAGACCACACAACTCTGGGTCCACTCTACTATGCATCGTTAAGTAGAACATTGTCTGGCACGTGTGGTACTCAGGGCGCCTCGGTTTTCACCATCACCACCATTGCTTAAACAGTTACACTGGCTTCCTGTTACTTATCGAATTAATTTTAAGCTGTTTACTCTTACTTACATATCGTGCTCTATCTACACAGCAACCACCCTACTTGGCTAGTCTCCTGCATCTTTCAAATATCCTTAGGTAGCCCAGATCATCAATTTCATAACAATTTATTGTGCCTAAAACAAAACTTAACTTGGGTAAACGTTCTTTCTCTGTCACTGCGCCTAGAATCTGCAATGAACTCCCCATCACTTTGAAAACATCTGGAACTACAGCTATCTTCCGAAAAAAACTCAAAAGAAATATTTATTCCAAATTGCATTTCGACAATAAATCTTCGGTTGTCCCTCGTTATGATGATGACTTGTGGGCGTCCCTGTTCACGACTATGCTTAATTATTATGTTTTGTTGCGCCACTGAGATCAGGTTCTTGATGATAGAGGCTTGATGATTATTATTATTCACCATGAACTATTAGACTGGGACGGACTAAAAGTGGTAGACAGGGAGTCCCACAGAAAGAAAAGACACGTGAAAGAAGCGGTATAGATACGGAAGACAGAGGCAGCGATCAAGGGAGTTAAGAGCTAACACACGTGTACGATGACGACTACAGGTCTTGACATCGTTGATGCTTGTAAATCAACAATTAATCAATCAACCACCAAACAATCAATCAGTCAACTCAAATCAAACCAACCCAAACCAAATCAAATCAAATCAGTCACATCAATCAATCAATCAATCAATCAATCAACAAACCAAGGGATTGTTTCAGCTAGAAGCGCAGGGGGTTACTTGGTGTGACTCAAAAAGGACAAGATGCCACTAGTACACATAAACTGGTAACAAAATGTCCGAGAAAAAATTCTGAAGCTGGGAATAAATGTGTGTGTTTAAATGCAAGGAGCATAGTGAAAAAAAAAACGAATTAAACATTATCGTAGAAGATATTAAAACTCAGATAATTGGTATAACCGAATCGTGGGCCAACAAAGACATATCAGATGCTGAATTTGGACTGACAGGATAGATCATGTTTAGGAGAGATCGAATAGGAGAAAGGGGAGGGGAAGTCATTATACATATTAAGGAATCTATTCAGGCTTATAAAATTAAATTAGAAAGGGAAGCAAATTGCGATGACGCTGTTTGGTGCAATATAGTTACAAGGACATTCGACATTAACTGTTCGATTATTTTACCGAAGTCCAAACATAAACGAAGAGGATAACAGAAAATTACAAAACGCTATAAAAGAAGTGAGTAAAGGGGAATGTATCATAATGGGAGATTCCAATCACAGACACATTCAATGGAAATCCCTAGAGAGTACAAGGGGTGAGGACCAACAGTTTCTACTTTTAATTCAGGATAGCTTCCTTACTCAACACGTGTTAGAACCAACCAGGGGAGAAAATGTATTAGATTTAGTTTTGTCTCCACAACATGAATTAGAGGACAATGATAATTAAATACATTTTGACATCAAAGTAAAATCAGAAAGTACAAATAAAAAAATACAGGATAAAATTCAACAAAGGTAAATATAAAGATATGGGAAAATAATTAGCAAAGCTAGATTGGAATAACATGCTGATGAATAAGACAGCAATTGAATGTTCATTCAGGAACATTCTAAAATATGAAATTGAGATATCATTGATAAATGTGTTCCCTTGAAAGAAAACAAGGAAAACGGTCTAGAAAGAAACATTTGTCAAAAGAAGCTATTAGAGAAATGGCATACAAACAAACTATGTGGAGGGTTTATAAGCGTACCAGAAAGGACGAAGACTACACATATTACAAAGAAGCACTTATTGCAGCTAATAATGAAATTAAATAATCTAAAAGAAGCAATAAAAAAACAAATAGCACGTAACATTAAAAAATACAGCAATAGCTCTTATGCATATATTAAGAGTAAACAAAACGTACGAGACAAGGTTGGACCACTAGAAGATAGTGCTGGAAATAGAATATATAAAGGTTTTTTTAATGGCGGAAGACATAAATGGATACTTCAGTACAGTGTTTACAAGAGAAGATATTAGTTCATTACCGGTTCCAGATTAAAAATTTCAGGATGCTAAATCGGACTATTTAGGGCAACTAATTGTAACTCCAGAAATGGTAGCTAAGAAAATAAAGGCAATGAAGGATAATAAATCACCTGGAGTGAATAGAACTCCCCAAAACTACTAATGGAAACAGTAGAACAAATTATTGTACCACTTGCAAAAGTGTTCAACTTGTCATTGGTGGTTCCTGTTGAACGGAAAGAAGCAAACATCATACCATTATTTAAAAAGGGTTCGAGAAATAAGTCAGAGAATTACAGACCAGTGAGTTTGACATCAGTGATTTGTAAATTATTAGAACGGTTAATTAAACACCATATGATGGCCTTCTTGTTAGGCATAATTTATTAAATCCATTTCAACATGGATTCCTAAAACCGGACTTCCTTGTTAGGCATAATTTATTAAATCCATCTCAACATGGACTCCTAAAAGCGAGGTCATGCTTAACAAATATGTTATGTTTTTTTTGGAAGAAATCAGTAAGTGGCTAGAAGAAGGGATCACCAGTAGATATTATATACTTAGATTTTCAGAACGATTGTTTACAAAGTGTCACATCAAAAATTACAACTACTACTAATTAAAAGCCCATGGTATCGGGGACGGCATAATCAACTGGATAGAACAATAGCTGAGTGACAGAAGACAGTGTGTTGTAGTAGTTGGGGATATCTGAAACCGGAAATCAGTTTTGAGTGGGGTATTACAATGATCAGTATTAGGACCTTTATTATTCTTAATAAATATCAATGACTTGGACGATAATATAAAAAGCAACGTACTGAAATTTGCGGATGACACAAAAGTGGTTATAAGGGTTAACAATGATGGTGATAAACAACATTTACAAAACGATCTAGACAGTTTAGTGAAATGGTCTGAGAAATGGTACATGTTGTTAAATTTTGCGACATGTAAATGCCTACATACAGGACATGGGAACTTGGATGTAAACTATAAAATCGGAGATCCTGTTCTGGGTACTACTGTAAAAGAAAAGGACTGCAGCGTCAAAGGGTAATCAAATACTTGGGTTGATTAGGAGAAACATAGCATACAAGGAGAGAAAGCTAATTATACCTCTGTATATAGCAATCAATAGTTAGGCCTCATTTAGAGAACTGTATACAAGCTTGGAGATATGTATGTATAACTACTAGCAGCGTGGATATGTTTAAAAACAAGATTGACACATATCTCAGGAGGGCGGATTACACAAAGATTAAAAATGTTGGACTCTCGATAAGCCAATGGCTTCGTTATCCACTTGCCATCTGGACTTTTGCCTTGGATGGCAATCTTGTTAAATATTGTTAAATCTTTGTTAAAACCAACCAATCAATCAATCAATATGTGGAGGGTTTATAGGCGTACCAGAAAGGAAGAAGACTATGCAAAATACATAGAGGCACTTAATGCAGCTACAACTGAAATCAGACAGTCTAAAAGAAGCTATGAGCAAAAACTAGCATGTAACATAAAAAATGACAGCAAGAGTTTTTATGCATATGTCAGGAGTAAACAAAACGTACAAGACAAGGTTGGACCTCTAGAAGACAGTGCTGGAAATATAATATCACAGGGATTTTTGATGGCGGAAGACCTAAATGGTTACTTCAGTTCAGTGTTTACCAAAGAAGATATTAGTTCATTACCAGTTGCTGATGCTAAATTTCAGGGGGCTAAATCTGACTATTTAGGTCCGTTAGTTGTAACTCCAGAATTGGTAGCTAAGAAAATAAAGGCAATGAAGGATAACAAATCACCGGGAGTGGATGGGATTCCTCCAAAATTACTAATGGAAACAGTAGAACAAACCAGTATACCACTTGCAAGAGTATTCAACTTGTCATTAAAACAGGGAGTTGTTCCGTTTGAATGGAAAGAAGCAAACATCATACCATTATTTAAAAAGGGTTCGAGAAATAAGTCAGAGAATTACAGACCAGTGAGTTTAACGTCAGTAATTTGTAAATTATTAGAAAGGTTAATTAAAGACCATATGGTGGACTTCCTCGTTAAGCATAAATTATTAAATTCATATCAACATGGATTCCTTAAAGCGAGGTCATGCTTAACAAATATGTTATGTTTTTTGGAAGAAATCACTAAGTGGATAGACGTGGGATCGCCAGTAGATAGTATCTACTTAGAACGCTTTTGACAAAGTGCCACATCAAAGATTACTACTTAAATTAAAAGCCCATGGTATCGGGGATAGCATAACTGACTAGATAGAACAATGGCTGACTGACAGAAGACAACGAGTTGTAGTAGATGGAGAAGTTTTAAATTGGAAATCGGTTTTGAGTGGGGTACCTCAAGGATCAGTATTAGGACCTATATTATTCTTAATTTATATCAATGACTTAGACGACAGTACAAAAAGTAACATACTGAAATTTGCGGATGACACAAAACTGTTTAGAAAGGTTAATACTGATGGTAATAAAAAACATTTACAAAACGATCTTGACAGATTAGTGAAATGGTCTGAGAAATGGCAGATGTTGTTCAATTTTGGTAAATGTAAATGCCTACATACAGGACATGGGAACCTGAATGTAAACTATAAAATGGGAGATACTGTTCTGGGTACTACTGTAAAAGAAAAGGACTTAGGAGTTACAATAAGCGCTGATATGAAAGTTTCAGAGCAGTGTGGTATTGCAGCTTCAAAGGGTAATCAAATTCTTGGATTGATTAGAAGAAACATAACATACAAGGGAAAAAAGTTAATTATACCTCTTTATAAAGCAATAGTTAGACCTCATTTAGAATACTGTATACAAGCATGGATACCATATCGTAAGAAGGATATAGATACGCTTGAACGCATACAAAGGAGAGCAACTAAAATGATTCCAGAACTTAGAGACCTTAGTTATGAAGAACGCCTGAAAGAATGTGTTTAACAACTCTAGAGACAAGGAGATCAGATTGACGTTTTTAAGATATTTAATGGATATGAAAATATTTATAGAAATATGTTTTTCTCACTCAAGAAGGATAGCAGAACTAGAGGACATGAGGTAAAATTAGTAAAGGATCAATGTAGATTGGACATCAGGAAGCTCTCGTTCTCACAGAGGACAATAAATGAATGGAACAAATTGTCTACAGATTGTGTAACTGCTAGCATCGTGAATATGTTTAAAAACAAGGTTGACACATATCTCAGGAGGGCGGGTTATAAGTAGGTGAACATTGTTGGACTCTCGATAAGCCAATGACTTCCTTGTCCATTTGCCATCTGGGCCTTTGGCTTGGATGGCAAATCTCGTTAAATCTTGTTAAATCAACCAATAAATTGCACTGAAGAAGCCACCTTGTTAAATGTCTAATGGTAATACAAATGTTTGGATATGGTAATAAGAATTGTAGTATCATGAAACCGTATTGTCTGACGTGCATTCACTTCCATATCAGTCCATCTCCCCTAGAAATTCAGTTACGATAATCAGCCATTTTTTAAACACAATTAAGTCGCTCTTGCCAGAAGTGATTCTGTTTAGCGGAGTCCACTGTAATGTGTTTATCTGCAGCCTGCGAGGGAAGGACCTATGGGATAAACTGTCGGGAGGACTGCGGGCACTGCAAGAATAATTCACCATGCAATGTTGAGAACGGACACTGTACCAACGGTTGCGAAGACTGGTTCATTTCGGATGTTTGTAAAACACACATTCGTAAGTACAATGCACATGGCTGACACAATCATGGTGCAGTTACGTGAATTGTTAATTGTATTTACTGTTAATGTGAAAAGAAGTAAATAAGTGTTAACATTGTCAAATTATTGAACATTAACAGGAATATGATAAACACGTTACATTAGATAAGTGTGGCAGCAAAAATACGAAAAGCTGTTATTTAATATTAACCCGTGTAATTGTTTTGTTATTAGTTTCCTCGTACTACTTTAACAACCAATATATATATATATATATATATATATATATATATATATATATATTTATATATATATATATATATATATATATATATATATATATATATATATATATATATATATATATATATATATATATATATATATATATATTATGATATACTGACATATAAGCAACAAAACACATACATTTAGAAACATTTTAGAATGCAATTGACATTTTTAGTCCGCCTGAGTGCTTATAATCCAGGTTCCTGTATTCATATATTACGCATTAATGTGTCATCTTCGTCCGTAATGCCTGCAGTTCGTTATCTTTATTCCACCAGCGACACCGTACTTCGGAACATCACAAGTGCCTCAAGTTGACGCCATTAACAGCTCGTCTGCTGTAGTGAGTTGGCCCAAAGCTAATGACATCCCGCCTGGTCTGGAGGCCCACTACTATTACGTCGTGTGGCTTCAAGCCGACGGGGAGACAGAGAGGAAGGTCGCGCAGATAGCACAAGATGCCGATGGGAATAAGCTAGAATCACCGATTGCTGGACTCGTTTTCAACACACATTATTCAGTGACAGTTGAACCTAATCGTAAACACAAGGAGACTCACGAAAGAGGAACAGCCACGAACGTTGCCACATTCAAGACAAGTTGCATCGGTAAAATGTCGGATACTTTAAATTAATACATTAAGCGCCATCCCATGTGGCAATATGTGACAATTTGTTTGATATGATATAATCGCCACATTCGCCATGCAAAATATGTATCGAATTAGTGTATCATTAAGATAAAAGCTATATAATATATGCATAATAATCTACCGGATGTTGTATGATCAATGCAACGTTTGATTCCAGCTCCGGAGACACCTATTATTGAGGAAGTAACAAAGTTACATTCGAGCGGGACTGCAAATGCCAGTATGGTAGTCACATGGAAGGCCAGTGTTTTGTTGTCATAACTGAAACATTATTATTAAGATGGCCATTATTTCCACCAATAAATGGTACTTGTATATACATGTATACGCTTACTTCTAGGAGTGCGTTCGTGAGTGCGTGTGCGTGTATATGCCATTGTGCGTGTGTTTGTTTGCGAGTGTGCATGTGTTTGTACTTGCATGGATGCGTGCGTACATCGCTGTGTAGGTGTAATATGTGACTTATATACATGCATGCGTGTGTCCAATCAATGAGTGGTACATGATTTATTTATTTGTGATATTGTGTTTATGTACTATTTAAAAAAACGCCACACACATTCGTGTCATTTATTTTACAGGCGATAAATGGCAGCGGATGTGATGAAATAGTAGCTCTTGGCGCGTGGTACAAAATGCAAACGTCACAAGATGACAGCTGGTCGTACAAGGAGGCAGAAACAATGAACCAAACGCAGTTGACCATCGACGTGCTCTCGTACGAATTGTACGACGTGAAAGTAACGGCAATCAACAATAAGAACATCAGTTCTACCAGCGAGTCTGTCACCGCAGACCTCAAGACAAGTGAGTTGCGGATATTATGAGTGCGTGCGTGCGTGAGTGCATGTGTGTGTATGTGCGTGTGTGTGTGTGTGTGTGTTTGTGTGTGTGTGTGTGTGTTTCTGTGTTTGTGTGTGTGTTTGTGTGTGTGCGCGCGCGCGATCATGCATGTGTGCATGTTTAGGTGTATTCGGGAATGCATACGAACAAGCGTGCGTATTTGTGCGTTTGCCTGCATTGGAGTGTTCATGAATGTAGTACACAGTAACGTGTAATACCTCTCCAAGAACATAGGGATATGTCGTCTTTTTCTGCTACATGGAAGTACATAAGAAATGGGATTATTCAAACTGTCTTACATGTTCTTACAAGTCCTCCTCTGGCTTGTTGGGCATTCCGCCAAGTGTTCAACAGCTCAGATATTCAACTGCGTTGGTGAAAGACAACTACTTACTAATATTACAACATTATATGTATTAACGTGACCTGTGGATTAGTACTGGTAACAAAGGTTGAAAAATAGCTCGGACGAAAGTGTTCAAAGCTTTATAAATAGTGTTGCATACGTTATGTTTTCCACATTGTTTGTTGTATGATCAGTTATTATCAACACGATCTTTGAAGATCAGCCATTATCGGCGCGAAACATCGATTAAGACAACATCATTACTTTTCTCCAGCGCCAACAACTATTGTAATGACAACGCCACTACGCCGTACTACCCCAGGAACTGTCGCTGGCGAGGGTGATGGCAAGGGCGATCGCGAGGGCGAGGGCGAGGGCGAGGCGCAGACTAACGGACGACTAGGGGCGGGCGGTAGAGCTGGTGTGGCTGTGGCCGTCATCATCGTCATTGCTGGCGTCATTATCGTCGTTAGCGTCGTTCTTCTCAGGTAGATGTTATTATTGGTTTATATTACGTGAGTGGGCTTTCCATTATTTCACATTCTTTTTTATATAGTTTGAGGAGATACCAGCGCATTCACGCACGCACGCACGCACGCACGCACGCACGCACGCACGCACGCACGCACGCACACAAGAACACATGCACATATATAAGCATTGACAAAAACAACAACAAAAACACCATAACAACAACAACAACATCATCACCAACTATTTTTGTTATGTTTTCGAAGCCGTGATCATAACATTTAACCTTATTTGCTTCCTTTCAGGTTAAATATTTTGATCAATGTAGTAGTTGTTGTTTTCAATGTTGTTGTTTTGGTGGTGTTGTTTTTCCAACGTGTTTGCTATTACACTGCTCCTTGTTTTGTCTTTGTTTGGTTTTGTCATTGATCATGTTTTTTCTCTGCGGATGTTGTTTGATTAGCAATACAATCGAAGATATATCTCTAATCTATACGTTCCAATCGTTTCAGGCGTAGACGAGCAGAACAACATCAGAGAACCATAAACAACGTCGTTAGTTTCATGAAACCCGACAAAGCAGGTAAGTACATATATTGGAAATTCAGCCGAGCAAAAACACAAAATAGTATACATCCATGTAGATATTAAGCCGTGTCTGAATAGTTTTGTTGCAAGACCCCTTCCCTTTGTAACACAAGCTTCACATTATTAGTGAAGTAATGATTTTTTTATTTTCTGTTTACGCATGAATTAGGTTAATATATAATATTTAACAACGTTGCCATCCAAAGTAAAAGATCCAACGATTATTCATCTTCATCTATATATAACCCGTCCTTTATCAGCAGTTAATTTTAATGTTCAAACAGGCAGAATAACCCATAAAATGTGTAGATGGGCAACAGAGGCAGAGTTGAAGTCGGGTATCGTAAGGGAGTGCACATAAAATGGGCTAATAACTGGTATAATAACTGGTATAATAGCTGGTATAATAACTGGTATAATAGCTGGTATAATAACTGGTATGGTAACAATCTTCTTTTATGTTTCGTAATGCACGTAGTATCGTTGCACAGCGGCTGAACGGGTTGATTCACACATGACTGGTTCTCTCTTCAACTGTCATAGGACACAACGCGTAAATGTGAAACACAGTGTCAATTAACAGGATGGGGGGTGAATTGTGTAAATATGTAAACAGGTCCCGGAGAAGAAAACGTTGCTTTCGATGATGGCAATGCGGCCGAAGAAGAGGACGGGAATCATAATTTGGACCAGTCTGAAAGTTCGACGGCGATTTACGCCAACACGCAGCAGGTGACACACGGCGTCTCAACCGGCGACCTCGCCGCTTACGTCGATGACAAGAGACGGCACAACAGCTTCGAGAAGGAGTTCACCGTGAGTTACTCGAAGACTCACCTTCTTTATATGTACAACAGTAATATTTCCATAAAAAAATATTCACAACATAAATAAAAAATTATTATAGACAATGGCAAATAGTACCAGACGACTAGGACTTTTGCTCCCTCACTTATTTCTGCCAAACCCAATGAGGCATTCCCGAACCTCCTAAAATGCACAGCATAACTATTTAAATACCATTTAAGAGCATATAACGTCTATTTTTGCAACATAATCCCCTTGCTACATGCAGGATGTTTGTGTGTGTGCGTGTGTGTGTGTGTGTGTGTGTGGGTGCGTGCGTGCGTGTGTATGTGTGCGTGCGTGCGTGCGTGTGCGTGCGTGCGTGCGTGCGATATATTTATTTAAACAGTAAATTCTTTTATTTAAAATAATCATGCTTTATTTCGCAATGGATGCAAGCAAATATTTGTCGGTATTTTGTCATCGCGTTCAATTTGAATTACGTATGTGTTTCACAACGATCCGATAGGCGCTTTTTAAATGAGTAAAATCGTGTTTTCTATACATGTATATCATAGGTTGCCTCCGTTGGTACAGTGTCAATTCGTAACAATGCCCAGCGAATTGATTGTTCTTGTATTGACAACAGTTTTCCAGACGTTATTGTATTCTAACACAGGATATTCCTTTCGGCATCCACGCAAAGTGCGAAGTGGCGAAGAAACCAGAGAACAAAACAAGGAACAGGTTTCTTAACATCATAGCCTGTGAGTACGAAGTACGTAGTTGCACAAATATGTTTATTCTACCATACATTTTGGAAACGAAAGGTCCATGTTTAAGATAGGAATATAATTTCACATGTATATTGTGAGTATCACAGCACATACGACCACTTTGGCTCAACAGTGAACATTCGTTGGTTTCTTTGTAGATGACCTAACACGTGTCGTGCTTTCGGCAGAAAACGGAAAAAGTGACTACATCAACGCCAACCACATTATGGTCAGGCGTTCGCAGGAATTTTTCCAGGGAGGGGCAAGAAAGAAGATATATATATATATATATATATATATATATATATATATATATATATATATACTACTGCATAATCTAAATGCGATAAGATAAGATAAGAATGGATTTGATCTCCAAGTGTTCTACCGACAAATTTATATATATATATATATATATATATATATATATATATATATATATATATATATATATATAATTTGCCATCTTCTTTGCTTTAATCACAACCTCAGTTACATGTGCACCAGATAAAAACTGTGTTTCTAATATAACTAGATGTCCTTTTGTCTGTTCATTGCGGTAAGTGAATGTTTCAAATTATTCAGGACTATTTCAGGTTTACACTCTTTAGCCATATAAAACATTCCCCTTATTCGGTGTAACATCATGTCATACAGTAAAACACCGTTTGAATAGTGTGTAATGAGTACGTTTTTAAATGAAACAAAAGCGAGAAATAAACAAAGTTGATATTTATACACATGATTGTTTCTCAATTGATTCTTCTTGTTGTAGGGATATAACGACAAGAAGAATGTTTACATCGCCAGCCAAGGTAACGTATGCGTCGTTGTGCTTGGAATTGAAATCAACATTCGCAGTGTTTTACGCTATTTTTACTCTTACCGGAAAATCTTACAATAAGGATACCGTTTACAGAAATACACGTCCAAATATAAATGTACATACATTTCATGGTTGCATCGGGATGACGTCGCATCGTCCATGGACAGGTCCACGTGACTGGAACATCGAAGATATGTTTAGCATGATCTGGCAGGAGAAGTCGAACACGATCGTGATGCTGGCAAACCTCGTTGAAATGGGCAAGGTGAGTTTCTTAGTACAAATCAAACCAAAACTATGTTTATGGTTTTGCCTTATGCTTGACAAGTATATCCCGCCCTGTCGATATATAGCAAGTATGTTCAATCGTTCAAATTATTGTTGTAGTAGTGTTCCATCTGAAACGTTTATCACCATCAGTTAGATATGTGCCATAACGTATTTTGTACGCGCACATTAACCGATCTTCTTACTACAAATCGTAATGTGAACAAACCAAACAAAAGACCATCACGCTTAGTGTATTTGAATACAATGGGGTATTGTAGTCAACAGAGGCAAACACTTTACTATGGAAAACAGAGAAAAAGCTCATAATTGCGTGAAATACAGCATGTTTGGTAGTGCCGATAAAATATCCCCTTAGCTTAACATTATGTCTTAAGAAAAAAGGTATACATTTAATCGTATAAAACAACGTACACATGTATGTATTGATACAACAATTATACATGTAATTGTGTTAACATGTAATGGGTTTCAACAAGCAATGTTAATACTTGCTTGAAAGAAAGAACATATAAAGTCAATGTAACTGTGACAACAATAACTATGACAATCGTGACAGCACTGCACCAACTGTTTACCATGTCCAGTACATTCTCCGGGCCTATCCGCCTGCAATATACAACATTGGAAGTTGGATGTGTGGTGTACTCGATGAGACAGTGAACTCTTGATCCATTCTTTGCGCTGACAATGCATGGAAAAACAACTTATGAACACATTGGCTAAATGTGTAGTGTATTCTGGAGTGGAAACACCGCAGTTTGATCTATTCAAAACGATCCCTATTTTATCTGAAAGCCATGCAATTATACTGAATATCTGTGACAATGACACGAATGCATTAATATGAAACCAATTAAACAAAACCTTCTCGTGCAATGTCCAAATAATATTTAAACCAGTATATAATATAAAATATGTACAGGAAAAGTGTAGCCGCTACTGGCCGGAGAAAGGAAAGCCGCAGACCTGGGGCATTTTCGTCGTGGAGGGTATCAGCGAAGAGAAATTCGCTGATTATGTGATTCGGAAATTTACGTTGAAGAATGAGGTAAGTTATCTCAACAAAGCGGGATTTGCAGGTGATCAAATGTCTCGTTGTGCAGATGGTTAATTACATGTGTGACTTTGTAACAACTAGGAAGAGTTTTCTAATTTGTCAGCGTTAAGTGAATATGCGAGTAAAAGTAATTACATCAGTATAATGATTATTACATATTGTTATATTGTATGTGATAAATTAGGATGATAATTAATTTCGTATGTAAAGACAAATATTCAGTTATGTAAGCTAAATGCTGGAATAACACTGGGATGCTAAACGTTTGCTATAACGGACTTCATTGAACAAACACATGCCAAATTGATTCACTAAACTAATTAAACGTAGTCCGCAAACGTTCGCGAGATTCTGGAAAATAATTTCGCTGTTCGCTGTTGTAAAACAGAAGTCGAAAATGATGAGACGAATGCGCCAGTTGCACTTCACCGGTTGGCCGGACAAGGGGACTCCGGAGTACGCCTACCCTCTCCTGGCGTTCCATCGCAAGGTGCACGGCTTCGACTCGGAGAAACGCGGACCTTTCGTCGTACACTGCAGGTGAATCTAAAGAGTTGGCGAGTCCATCTGGCCTCGGTGATGGTTAGAATTATTAGGCATTTCCTGGGAAATATATGCTACTCATGTTTACATAATCTCATTTATATTGCAATGCAAGCATGACTGTCTGTTCTGTTATATGTATATGGTGTTCAAAGTAGGGCCGGTTGTTATTATTTACCACCATCTTTGTTACATAATGTTGTTATGATATTTTCACAGTGCGGGCGTTGGACGGACGGGAACTTTCATAGCCATCGACATCCTTATCGAACAGGCAAAGGCAGAAGGCAAAGTTGACGTTTTCCAGTGCGTCAATCTGCTCAGAACTCAGAGGATGAATATGGTTCAGACGCTGGTGAGATTACGTCATAGCATGCCACAAACAACACGTTTTTTTTATTTTGTTTTACACATTCATAGAACCAGAGCTTGCAATATCATATCAGTCTAACTTTCGACCTGATCGGCAATCAGTTGTGGATATAAAGGCCAGTTGTTATGATATTGTCATGTAGACTGTCTACTGTTTACAAAGCAAACGTTTACATTTTGTATGTATGTTCTCAAATATCAAATAAGGTGGTGACAATAGACAGATGCATTTGTGCTCCAACGTGAAAGGGAAATTGGTGTATGTGGACAATCACATATTGGAGTATAATACACAAAGTCATACGTAATTATGCATTGTGAATACGTGTATGAACAAGTCGTGTCTCTATCTACATAATACACAATGCAAAAAGCCATCCATGAAAGCATTAGATTATAATAACGTATAAAGACACAAAGCTATCACAGGTTGTGATGCTATGCCATGATAACGTTGTCGAAATATCCCTTATGTAGTCAAGAGGCATCACTGTTTCTTAGCAATGTGGAGAAAGTGCTACAATGTGGTGTTTATTTGCAAAATATGGACTCAAATGTGGTGGCTAAATATAACATATCCTCAATACAGCGGTGCCTTATTGAAGAATGTTCAGGCAAGTGTGCTTGCCTCCGCCTGTGATGTTTATTTATGTAAATGCTGTTTTTTTCACAGGAGCAATACATTTATGTCTACCAGGCTCTGATAGAGTTCAACGAAGTCGCAGTCATACCGTGTTCCGACCTGAGGCAGACATTTGAAGGATTGTGTAGAAACAATAAACTCGCCGAACAGTTCGAGGTTTGCTGTGTTTATATTGTGATCTTCCAAGTAGTTCCTTTCATTTGATTTATCAGAACTATTTTCTGTGTATACCAATGACTAAAACAAACAACGAAGTATTGACTCATGTAATACAATACATAATTTGTTATCGGTTAATTGTCCTTTGTAGCGACTCAACGCACTGAAGCCACATTGCAAGAACGCCAGGTGTGCTGCCCTCGAACCAAAGAACGTCGCAAACAATCGCTTCATTGAGATTATTCCAGGTATGTAGATGTAGAAAACACGTAACAAAACATGGTTACTAAAGAGTCCATGACAACTCGACGTACATACAATAATGCACTGTGCAATTGTAATAATGTTCAAGGTTATTATCTAGATACTACGTTAAGGGGGTTTGTTTATAATCTAGTCTCACTTACCGACATTACGTCTTGTGCGATTAAGCAATACGTTGTTGTGCAGCATCTTAGATTTTCAAATATGCATTTTAAATGATCATGTTCAACTCATATTTAGATGATCATCAGCGTCCGTACTTGGTTACTCCCTGGAAAGGAGGCACCAACTACATCAACGCCGTCTATGTACATGTAAGTACCGAATATGGCGGATCTAACGGGGACCCGGTTTGATCGAATCTGCTGAAAGTCTAATAAATGGCGGGGTCTTTGCGACTCGAAAAGCACTTCTCTGTACAGCTTCTCCCCGCAGCCAAATCATTGCGCAGACGTCATCGACCATTAGTGCCGTTTCACCGGCAAATTATTCCTAGCGAAATTAACGCAATCAGAAATAGATACCGACGGAAATTAATCGCGTTTCGGAGTCTCCACTTTACACCATTACGAACAATCTGAATATGTTTTCTTTGACATGGATCTTATATTCAGAAATCGTCTGTCATTTCTTGTGAAGCGAGTGTGTGTTGGTTGCACAACGTAGTTTCCTGCAACAGTGGAGACACAGGACCCATGTGTTGTAAAGATGTACAATTAGACATTAATGCAATTAGACATTAATTAGAAAATTGCAATATTTAAATGTACGAACCGCCCCATTGCCCCCCCCCCGGGACGCCTACACATTTTCCGCCCCACACATACGAAACAGACAGTGGCACGAGGGAACAGACAGACAGACAGACAGACAAACAAACACAGATACAAACTGTTTTATAGAATGCATTTCTATAATGCATATTATCATATATTTCTCTTCGCCACAAACGTTCTGTATTTGCAAGGTTCATTATTTTATATACTGATACACTGTTCTTTCAGGGCTACAAGGAGCGCAACGCCTACATCCTCACCCAGTCACCGATGACGGCAACCGTTGTTGACATATGGAGGTTGTTAAATGACCACGAGTCTCGCACGGTCGTTATGCTCGACGATAGTGACGTCACTGATGACGTACGTACAATATTCTGAATATTTCTATCGACATCTATCGGATTGTTATACCAGTATTCGTTTATTTATCCAACATTACCCATGTTTCGTTAGTTTTAATAACCATGCGTTAACATTTTTAAACATTATTTAAGCGTGTGGCCAGCATCAGCTCTGCGCCGTTTTTTTCTGTGTGTTCCTGCCCATTGGGACACCCAATACATTGCCAGTATGCCATCCTTGAAAATATGTCTAATTGACCCCCCCAAAAAGGAAAGTTTTAGAATTCCTGTAAAGATATACCTTTCTCAAGTTGAGTTCATTGAAATGTACAAGCTTTATCGTGTAAATTATGTATTGTTCCAAGATATATATTCACTAACATATTTGATTCATATAGTAAGGAGATCTCTCAGTTTCCAGCCTTTATCATTACAACACAACACAATACAATACAATAGTGTTTATTTTGACCCATAGTTATTTACAGTAAATATACTTACATAACAAAATACATGTTGAATATGGGTCGTGGCGACTCCTATTAAGGCCAGGCTAGCATACGAGCCACCCTGATATTTAAATGTTAACCTCAACATGTTTAATAGGCAAGTGGAATAAAATAAATCTGTCTGCGGTACTTACGAAAGTAATGCAGTAAATTAGCTACTTTTGCATTATAGAACCGTCAACAATACACCAGAGATAACAGTTTATTCACTCTGTATTTAAGTTTAGGACAAGGGGCGTTCAATCGTTGTATTTGTTGGCATGTGTAGCAGTTCAATGTGGTACATTGTTCTAGGTGATTCAGGAATATTGTTTACTAGAAGTGGTATGTTATATCTTAATTTGGAATGGAATTTTATTTATTGTTCTGTTTGTATGTATGTCAGTGTTTCCATGCGTATTGTGATCGTGAATACTATTATTCGTTTGCAAAGCTAAGTCCTGTTTGTAAGCTGGTAACGTGTGGTGTTTGTACTTATAATACAATTTTAATTCTTGTGGGCGTAGGAGGTCATTTACTTTTAGTAGCCTAAACATTAGGTCAATGTGGGCATTGCATTAGCTTAGATTTATCAAATGGAATACTCTCTATTGAATTTTAATTATTCGTTCACATCCGTAGCTCCATGCTAGTATGCAGTAGTTTATGTGTGGACGAATCAGTGAATTGCGCAACGTCGATAGCTTAGGAAATTAAAATTGTTGACTCTTTCAACAAGGGTGTCTTTTATTTTTATTTCTACCTGATTTACTTTCTTTTTTTGTTATTGCATGTACACTATATTTAGTTTTACTTATGATAAGAGATAATTTATTAATGCTGAGCTATTCATTTATATTATATTTATATATATATTTATGACATCTGCCACATCTTTTATCAGATTTGAGTGACTCCATTAACTGAAGATTGTAAACAGGGTAGTATCATCGGCATACATTGTGAAGTTGCATTTATTAAGTCATTAATGCATATTATGAAAAGTAGGGGACAAAGGATTTGTTATCGTAAAAAACGTTTCAAGATGTCAAAATACCCAATTACTCAAGTAGGGCCTGCATTTTATGAACACGTAATGCCGCGAAGAAGCACTTCTATCGAATGTTGTCTACTTGGTAACTGGTTAGTTATGATAACGTTTACGTCGATGTGTCGTTTTCCCAGGAATGCGTCGTCTACTGGCCAACCAAGAAAACGACAAAGCAGCAGTATGGCCCATTCGGAGTTGAACTCGTAGAAACAGACATCACCGAGAATGCCAACGTGACAGTGCGAGAGTTCAAACTAAACAAATCTGGCCGGGTATGTTTTCATTACATTAACTGAAACTGTGCAGCCGTCGTGTTTTTTAATATAATAACCCACAAGGACACAACATATGTGTAGATTACGAACAGTATTATATCATTAATGGGGCAAATCAAGAGTACTTCTTACTTAAACATAAAACTACATAATAATGGTTTTATTGTCTTCATGATATATAGTTCATATGCACTTAATACATAGCACATTAAGGAAGACAATGGAAAGAAGCAATATAACTTATAATTCCTTGTTTAATGTTTAACAAGATTAAGATTAAAGTACATCATGATATATATATATATAAATATATATATATATATATATATATATATATATATATATATATATATATATATATATATATATATATATATATATATAATTGAATAAACACGCAATCCTATATATATATATATATATATATATATATATATATATATATATATATATATATATATATATAGGATTGCGTGTTTATTCAATTATATATATATATATATATATATATATATATATAAAATCACGTACTTTATATAACTACGCAGTTAAATATAATTCGACCGTTGACAACATCACATAACCACATCTATGTAGTGTAATAAATCAACAACTAGCTTATTATGCAACATATTATTCACAATATAAACTGTTCACAATAAGTACATATACTCGCTGTAATGAAACTATTACCATATGTTAGAGTTCAGCATTCGTACATTTATCAAAAGAATAAGTTTTTTGACTCTCCTTTTAAACGTTTTAAGTGAAGTACAATTTTCAAGATAGATCTTGATCACCATAGTATTCCAGCATTTGGAACCAGCCGTGCTTTTGTTGGAACTAACCTCGCTTTCTATGCGCAGTTGTGTCGAAAACGCCAGTGGTGCTACATGTTGTTATTCATCTCATTAGTCGGAAGACAGCGAGAGAGTCATCAAGCAGTTCCAGCTCAATCACTCTTGGAGTGACGACTCGTCTCTGCCCAGCAACACGACTGTCCTCCTGGACTTGCTGAATGCCGTCGAGAAGTGGCAGCAACAGAGCGGAAACGGGCCGATTGTCGTCCACTGCACGTAAGTTGGTCTTTCGGACACCTGTCGCTGGCATTGTTGTTGACCAGCATTTCCTATTTCTCTGGCAGTCAATTTAGGGATCGCTTGAATCTTTTTAGCACCTCTTACTGGTACTATTGCCACAGTAAACAAACATTAAGAGCATTTACAAGTGGAAAATGTTCTCTTTTAACACCTACTATGTCTAAACATTTTCATGTGGATCGTTTTCATTTTAAACATTTACCATTCTAAACTTTGTAAACCAAATATATAGATGACATTTTGCACCAATGTCATGCAAAATCCTCTTGATGAAATTTATTATTTACACCACTACCAGGGACGGAGCGAGGAGTTCTGGACTGTTGTGTGCAGCCAGCTACGTGCTCGAACACATGAAGGTGGAGCAGGAGGTGGACGTCTTCCACGCTGTTCAACACGTCCGCACCAACCGTCCTCAACTCATATCACATCTCGTACGTCTCAGGCAGTAGATTTGTTCTGTCGAAGTCATGACTAATTATCATCTGTATGAACTGTTAAATTTGTTGTAATATAACACTAACTATAAATTGTGAATTTTGTAAAAACAATGCTACTTTTTAGTTGAATCATCTGCCCTTTTTATATTTAATCCGTAAAACTTATATTTATTTTTTGATTTATTTATATAATTGTTTGTGAAGTTCATATTCGAAGTTGGTTGGTTTCCTTTCATACTTCTTTCATTAATCAGTTTGTTTCAATCCCTGTATTGCAACGAATATGCTATCGTCTTTCTTTATTATACAATGTCATGTAATGTTCGCTTTCTTTCTTCATGCACTTTCTGGTTTCTAAACCAGTCTGTCCAACCGTCTCCATCTGTGTCCAATTCCACGTCCATGTAACACATTTTCATATCGTTTAATATATTTTTAATATAGCTCTGCACCGTTTAATGAGGGAGGCGACTTCCGGAATTTTGGTGCAGCAGCGACTTGAAATTGGTATAGAGAATAAAAAAAAGTGGAATATCGAATATAATAAGTACTACTATTGCATATATATTATACATAAACGTATTGTAGAGATATAATAGAAAATAATTTTTTTTTAATTATTAGTCAGAGGCAGGATTTTAGAGTAAGTTAGTTCCGAACTCCGACAGGGAAGTCAGTGAGCGTTAATAGGTTTGTTTACCATTCGAAAATTGAGATAGCATAGTGAATAGTCAGAAACAGTGGGAATATTGATTACATTTACATAAAGTACGTACATAGGGTAATATCTGACATAGTTGTAGTAAACGATTTCGGCAAAAATTAATTAACAGCAGGATCTTAACGTAAGTTCGTTTACACTGACTTCGATGTTTTGTTTACACAGTGTTCTCCGTATTCGCTAGGTGGCAGGCTTTTTCTTTGCTCGTGCGAGCATAGTAGACAAGACATTGTTAGCAAGAATATTATCCTAAAGTGTTCTTTTGAACACAAAAACAGCCTTATTCAAGGCTAACGTAGCAATCAGATTAAGTCTAAATTTTGTGATGGCGCCGTGCAAACGGCAGGTAAAGGCCGCCAGGCATTTAATATGCAGCAGTTGAAGCAACTGGGTGGATTTCGTCAAGAAGAACTGCTGAGGCTGCTCGTTGTGGCAGTGGTGGGAAGGGAGCAGGTAGGTTGTGCCAGTGGTTCTGGTGGGGGACAGTAGATGATAAAGTGAGGGAAGACGACGAGAGAGATGCTAGGGAGAGCTCACATCAGCATGGGAGGAGGCTGAGAGGAGGTAAGGTAACAGGACGTAAGGAGACATGACGTAAGGAGACAGGACGAAAGGAGACGAGAAGGAAAGACATGGGAGGGAAGACAAATGGATCGAAGGAAAGGTGAGGGGGGAACAGTAGCGAAGGAGTCGGGGGGCAAGGAGACGATAATTAAGGCGATAGGAGTGAGGGAGACGGGAGGGAAGGTGTCAGGAGGGAAGGTGACTGGAGCGCAAGTTAGCCAGGCGACGGGAGGGAAAGGTGACAGGTTGCTGAGTGAGAGAAAGCCTGATAACAGTCTGCCACCAAGTGACAAGGCTGTAGGACACAATGTGATGGAGCATTTCCGAGGAAGTGATAGAGGGGGTGAGAAAGAGAGCGAGGGTATTTGTGGGCGACTTGACAGTTAGGAAGACCGACAGAGTCTTAAACCAGGAGATGATGTGGTAGTTTGCTTGCCTGGGGCCAAAATAGAGGCGATAACTGAGAGGGTAGAAAACATCGTGGGTTCGGGCAAGGGTGGATCTGTTTTAGTACACGTAGGGACAAATAATGTAGAGAGGGAGGGTACAACTGCCATAGTTAGGAAATGCAGGAATTTGGTCAGAACACACTAAAGCAGACGCGGGTTGAGCATGCAATACTCTCAGGAATTTTACCAGTAACAGGAGAGGGTCATGGATATCGAAATTGCCGGTGGATGGCAATTTACATGGTAGTCGAGAAGCTATGTAGGGAAGAGGAAGTTGGTTTTGTGGATTTCTGGGGAAGTTTTGTTGGAATGACGAATATGTACATGAACTCTCAGCAGCAGTAGACAGTGGCATGGGTAGCATATCAAATATTTTTGGTAGTAGACACTATTTAAACTAGAATCGCAGGGGGTTACTTAGAGATGCCTCAAGCAGGAGGCCACTAGTACAGATAAACCAATAACAGAATGTCCAAAAAACATGTATCAAGCAGGCCATAGATGCGTGTGTTTAAATGCTAGGAGTATAGTAAACAAGAGAAACGAATTAAACATTATGGTAGAAGATATTGACCCTCACATAATTGGTATTACCGAATCATGGGCCAACACAGACATTACAGATGCTGAATTAGGATTGACAAGATACGTAATGCTTTGGGAGAGATCGAATGGGAAGAAGGGGAGGGGGAGTTATTTTATATGTTAAAGATTCTATTCAAGCTTATGAAATAAAATTAGAAAGGAAACAGATTACGATGAAGTTGTTTGGTGCAAAATAGTTTCAGGAAATTCAAAATTAACTATTGGATTAGTTTACCGAAGTCCAAACATAAACGAAGAGGATAATACAAAAATACAAAATGCTATAAAGGAAGTTAGTAAAGGGAAATGCATCATAATGGGAGATTTTAACCATGGACACATACAATGGAAATCTCTAGAGAGTACAGGGGGTGATGATCAACAATTTTTATTTTTAATTCAGGATAGCTTCATTACTCAGCACGTGCTAGAACCAACCAGGGGGAAAATGTATTAGATATAGTTTTATCATCACAAAAAGAATTAGTGGACAATGTAAAAATACATGAACCATTGGTTAACAGTGACCACAATCAAATACATTTTGACGTCAATGTAAAATCAGAAAGTAAAAAGTAAAAAACGTATAGGAGAAACTTCCACAAAGGTAACTATAAAGATATGAGATAATACTTAGTAAAGCTAGATTGGAATAACATGCTGATGAATAAGACCGCAATTGAATGTTGGAATATTCTAAAATATGAAATTGAGAGTATCATCGATAAATATGTACTCTTGAAAAACAAGGAAAACGGTCTAGAAAGAAACACTTGTCAAAAGAGGCTATTAGAAAAATAGTGTTTAAGCAAACTATGTGGATGGTTTATGGGCGTACCAGAAAGGATGAAGACTATGCAAATTACAAAGAGGCATTTAACCTAGCTACAACTGAAATTAGAGAATCTAAAAGAACCTTTGAAAAAAAATTGGCAGGTAATATAAAAAATGACAGCAAGAGTTTCTATGCTTATATAAGGAGTAAACAGAAAGTTAGAGATAAGGTATGACCACTGGAAAACAACAGGGTTTCAAATGGCAGAGATCCTGAATGAGTAGTTCAGTTCAGTTTTTACCACAGAAGATATCAGCTCACTTCCAGTTCCATTTACTAAATTTGAGGGCAATACATCAGAGCATTTAGGGCAGTTATTTGTAACTCCTGAAATGATAGCAAAGAAAATTAAGAAGGTGAAAGAAAATAAATCACCTGGAATTGATGGGATACCACAAAAGTGCTTAAGGAAATTGTTGAGCAAATTAGTACACCACTTGCAAACTTGTCTCTAGAAGAAGGAATAGTTCCTTTATAATGGAAAGAGGAAAACATTACGCCGCTATTTAAGAAGGGATCGAGGCACAAGCCAGATAATTACAGACCAGTGAGTTTAACATCAGTTGTATGTAAATTACTCGAAACATTAATTAGAGAACATATGGAGGAATTCCTTGTAAAACATAAATTTATAAATACATATCAACATAGGTTCCTAATAGTAAGGCCATGTCTAACCAATCTCTTATGTTTTTGGAAGAAATTTCAAAGTGGGTAGATGACGGGTCACCAGTGGATGTTGCCTACTTAGATTTTTAGAAAGCTTTCGATAAAGTGCCACATCAAAGATTATTACTTAAACTAAAAGCCCATGGTATAGGTAATGATGTAATCAACTGGATAGAAAAGTGGCTTACACACAGAAGACAGAGAATAATCGTAGATGGTGAGATTTCAAACTGGAAATCGATTTTGACTGGGGTACCACAGGGATCAATATTAGGCCCTATACTATTTTTAATATATATAAATGATTTGGAAGATGACATATCTAGCAAAGTACGCATTTGCAGATGACTCAAAAGTATTCAGAAAGGTTACTAATGATACAGATAAACTGAGTTTAAAGGATGATCTAGATAAATTAGTTAAATGGTCAGAAAAATGGCAAATGTTATTACATTTTGGGAAGTGTAAATGTATACACATTGGATATGGAAACATGGAAGAGGAATATAAAATGGGGGGGGGGGGGGTGCTGTACTAGGTGGAACCACACAAAAGAAGGACTTAGGAGTAACATTTAGTGCTGACATGAAAGTTTCTCAGAGCAATGTGGGATTGCTGCTTCGAAAGGATATCAAATTCTAAGGCTAATTAGCAGAACTATCATGTATAAGGAGAAACAGATAATTATACCCCTGTGCAAAGCAATGGTTAGACCACATTTGGAATATTGTATTCAAGCATGGAAGCCATATCGTAAAACGGACATAGACAAGTTAGAAAGAATACAACGAAGAACAACTAAAATGATTCCAGAATTGAGAGACCTTAGTTACGAAATTCGCTTATTACAATGTGGTTTGACAACACTAGAGACCAGGAGACTAAGAGGAGACCAAATAAAAGTGTTTAAAATAATAAATGGTTATGAGGATATTGATAGGAATATGTTCTTCAAACTTAAAGAAGGCAGTAGAAGCAGAGGACACAAAGCAGCATTAGTTAAGGAGCAGTGTAGGTTGGACATGAGAAAGTACTCTTTCTCACATAGTGTGATAAATGAATGGAACAAACTGCCAAATAATTGTGTTAATGCTAGTAGTGTGATTATGTTTTAAAATAGAATTGACAGATGTTTGATAAGGGCGGGCTACAAATTGATGAGAAAATTGTTGGAGCTTTTCAAGGAAGTTGATGAACTGTTATCCCGTATTCAGACGAAGTTGTTTTATATACGTTTGACATGGTCTCAATGTTCTTATCTGCTTGTCACGTAACATGTCCTCCTATCAACTATGATGTATCATAGCTTTGCAAAAAACTAAGCATCCAATCTAACCATTAATAAAACAACATATTTGCAGTGCTTTCCTTTATATGTAACTACTGTGAAACACGTAAGAGGATATCAGTCTTAAACTTAGTCGCAGAAAATAATGTCGTCTCCTCGTTGTTGAACTCCTCCTTGCCACTTTGTCCAACTTAACATCCAACGAGTAACGCTCATGTAATGATGTGACTTTTTGTCGTCTTCTCGTTGTTGAACTCCTCCTTGCCACTTTGTCCAACTTAACATCCAACGAGTAACGCTCATGTAATGATGTGACTTTTTGTCGTCTTCTCGTTGTTGAACTCCTCCTTGCCACTTTGTCCAACTTAACATCCAACGAGTAATGCTCATGTAATGATGTGACTTTTTGTCGTCTTCTCGTTGTTGAACTCTTCCTTGCCACTTTGTCCAACTTAACATCCAACGAGTAATGCTCATGTAATGATGTGACTTTTTGTCGTCTTCTCGTTGTTGAACTCCTCCTTGCCACTTTGTCCAACTTAACATCCAACGAGTAATGCTCATGTAATGATGTGAATTTTTGCAGCCACAGTACCGGTTCCTGTACGAGTTGGCGCTTGCGTACATGTCTCAGTTTGACACGTATGCCAACTTCCAATAAAACAGCGATACAGTGGTAAGCATTGCTGGCTGTGCACATCACTCCGTGGCGGATCGCAACGGATGAACCCAGCACCACCAAGCGGATGATACGTGCTTAACTTTGTGAATAGCATTCAGAAACCGTCACTGTTTAACCATATTAGATAAAAATGTAATGTTTTATCGCACATTATAGTACGAATAGTTGCTGCTATATATATATATATATATATATATATATATATATATATATATATATATATATATATATATATATATATATATATATATATATATATATATATATATATATATATATATATATATATATATATATATATATATATATATATATATATATATATATATATATATATATATATACATAGACTCACGCGTTATCGTTATTTACTATTGTATTGTTCTTTGTATCAATGTTTTAATGCTATATTGCCAGCTACGCATTTTGTAGTTATACGCAAAGTAAAACACGCTGTAATTTCAAGAAAAGTGTTAGGCATAGCGATGCGACAGCAAACGTGCACTATTTTGATTAATGTGGCATTGCTATTGCTTAAGGCAAAGATTATGCATGGATTGTATATTTTACACGTTATTGTTTTGGAGATATACATATTTCTGCATTCCCATCTTATGACATTCTAGTGAATATATATTTTCTTGATACTTGTTGTACGATATGCTATGCATATAATAATAAAGTAATCCACGCTTGTTATGAATGTATATGCAAAACGTAAAATATATGTTGCTACGAAATAACTTTCAACTGATGTATTACCGGTTGATTGGTGGAAAACCTGAAACCGCAAAATAGCAAATACTTTGATGAGTCAAGTTTAGCAGGATTAAACGTGATTGAATAAGATTGCCACCCAAAAGTAACACATTCAGTGTGGTAGTTGAACAATGAGGCCATTGGTTTTATAACTTCATTGGATGGTTGGATTTGACTCTGGACAGTAAGCCTACAAACAGGAAATAGTTCAATGATTATGGACAGGCTTACATCAGGTTTGCGTAATACAATTTTGAATCTAAGCAAACTGATTGTAATTTGCTGTCTTCTTTTCTTGTGCGTTGAGAAGGACGTAATGATGCTAATTCCTCCAAATCATTGCATATATTTGTTACACATCTCCAGTTAGCTGACAACGTGTGCTGCCCACATCTGGATGTCAAATTTAATTTAAGAAAGTTTTAATATCTACAATTAATATTGACAATTGTTACACTTTGATTACATAACTGTCTGACAAAGGAAGATGCTAATAGCCTAATTTTAATACACACACGCACACACACATACACACACACACACAGACACGCACACAGACACACACACACACACACACACACACACACACACACACACACACACACACACACACACACACACACACACACACACACACACACACACACACACACACACACACACACACACACACACACACACACACACACTGTCCAGAAGGTCCTGCGGTGTTTGCCCTAGTGCCGGCGGTTGGGGCATGATCATTATCATTACGTCCACTGACGAAACATACATACCCTAGTGCAGCTACAGACAGCGTGCACTTTCGTCGATCTGCATGTTAACGTTGCCAAGACCAAGTGCATGGGGAGAGTGCGCCGAGGTGGTACAGAGGACCAAGATATAGCGAGAGCGCGTGGTTGTACATTTGGACTACTCTGGGGTGATCAGCAAGAAGCACGAGCGGCGCCTGAACAAGAACGGCCTTAGGGGTGTCCGACACACACACGCACGCACGCACGCACGCACGCACGCACGCACGCACGCACGCACGCACGCACGCACGCACACACACACACACACACACACACCTGTTGATGTACATCGACGGGGAGCTGACGCCGGGCGTGGTCTAAGCAGGTAGCTAGAAGCGGGACAGCGATGGCGATGCACGCAGAGTCACGAAGCTGGGCCGCAGGGAGTACGTGGACAGGAGCAGGTCATGTGAACTCAGGTCAAATCGCCAGCTGTTGGTGCATCCCTACAGTGGCAATGACGATCCAACAGCAGCGCACACGCCGACGGGGAAGGGAGAGGGCAGCCCGGAGGAAGGGGCAGATCCGCGGTGTGGTCCCAGTGAAACTGGAAGCTGTATATATCCATTAACTGAATCTTAACTATTTTAACTATTTTTTTCAATATTGTATGGCTGATTGTATTTTACTTAATTTACAAATGTATTTCATATGCAAAGTATCACAGTTTTACTCTTTTTCCTAAAATAGGCTGTCCCAGTAGACCAGTCCAAAATCGTTCCTGTATATTCACCCACATATAAATAGTATTAAATACCCTATACATTTGTTAACTCGAATTTCAATAATACGAATACCTATCATAACTTGGACCATAACCTGGTGATGTTATGTGATAATATTAAGAAACCTTCTATGTAAATCCCCGCAAAACCTGAGCAAACACAGCGACAAACATAATATTTACGACAATTTGTTGTATAACATTCCTCCAACTCAGTGTTGACGAACCGTCTGTTTCGACGGAAGCCATGTTGTTTATCGGTGACAGGCGCTGACATAATACAAGCTCCGCCTCTTAGGGTCGCGACCTTATCGGAACTAGCCGAAAGTTATTCGGGAAGTGCACTGACCAGCGACGTCGAGTCATGTAAACGTCGAAGCGGTGATTTGAAAGTTGTGCCTACTTGATTTAAATACATTTGGGCCGTTGGTATATGTTAGAATATATATAGTTTGAACTATGTAACACGATTTCAAAATAAAAAGGTTTTCTTACCGATAAGACACATTACCTTTAACGGTGCATAGCAGTTTGTTTATCTGTAGCCTTCGATGGAAGAACCTATGGAATATACTGTCAAGATGGCTGCGGACACTGCAATGACAATTCGTCATGCAATGTTGAGAACGGACACTGTACCAACGGCTGCAAAGACTGGTTCATTTCGGATGTTTGTAAAACACACATTCGTAAGTACAATGCACATAGCTGACATAATCATGGTGCAGTTACGTGAATTATTAATTGTATTTACTATTAATGTGAAAAGCAGTAAATACATGTTAACATTGTCATATTATTGAACATATTAACAGGAATATTTGAAACACGTTACATTAAATAAGTGTAGCAGCAAAAATACGAAAATCTGTTATTTAATATTAACCCGTGTTATTGTTTTCTTATTAATTCCCATTTTAACAATCAGTATGCCTATATATATATATATATATATGTATATATATATGTATATATATATATATATATATATATATATATATATATATATATATATATATATATATATATATATATATATATATATATATATATATATATATATATATATATATATATATATATATATATATATATATATATATATATATATATATATATATATATATATATATATATATATATATATATATATATATATATTTCTAACATACTGGCATAAAAATAACAAAACACATACATTTAGCAGCATTTTAGAATGCAGTTGAAATTTTTAGTCCGCCTTAGTGCGTATAAACAAGGTTCATCTATTCAGATAATAAGCATTAATTAACGTTTATAAAATACACATTCGTAAGTACAATGCAACTTCCTGCCACAAGTATGGTGACGTTATGTGAATTATTAACTGTATTTAATTGTATTGTGAAAGAAAAAAGCCAGTCCGCCAAAATATTTATGAATCAGTTTCATGCATACAAATAAATCGTATTAATGATAAAATATGTCGACCACAGGGCATAGCAAGACGCCCCTATGCGAGAAATTGCTACCCCCTCCATGCAGCCATATAGCTCGAAAAAAATTGGATATATCATCGTGTCCATCTGGTAAGGTTACAGCAGAAGCAAAACAATCACTAAGCGATTCACATTAAAATTGGAGCTTCGTCGTCGTCCTTACCGAAGTTTGTACACTATCCACGGTAAACTGAGATAAATATGTAAATGCATACATAATATACACCATTGTGGGTGATATATGATAACAATAATCAAACAAAGAAATTACAATGCTACAAACGCCCAGATGGGGACGTATTGCCCCTTGATAGGAACCTCCATTAAAATAGTTACAACTACAACTTTTTTCAACAATTTAAACACACTGAATTTACCTAAGTTAATTAATTAGATCATCCACGGTACATAGACGATATACATATATGCCAAAAGGAGATATTTTTCTCGCTTACGTTGTCCCTTTAAGGGTGTTCCTTACTTACTTACTTAATCCTCTTGGCCCCTTCAGGAGCATAGGGCGTCAACCATGTTTCTCCACCTCACTCTCTTCTGGGCTAGAGCTTTGGCCTCTTGCCATGTGACTCCCACTTTATCAAGATCTTGTAGTGTGGAGCATCTCCAGTTGATTTTGGCCTTCCTTGTCTTCTCTTTCCTTGTGGGTTATAGTCCAGTGCTTGTTTGGTTGTATTTGTTCGATCTTTTCTGAGTGTGTGGCCAATCCAGCTCCATTTTCTCCTTTTGATTGTAGTGCTTATTTCTTCCTGTTTGGTTTTCTTCCAGAGCTTTTTATTTGATATTTTGTTAGGCCACCATACCTTGAGGATATATCGGAGGCGACTGTTGATGAAGACTTGGAGTTTGTTGTTGAGAGACGTAGTAGTTTTCTATGTTTCACAGCCATAGAGAAGAACTGGTTTAACGTTGGTGTTGAAAATGCGGATCTTCGTGTTTATGGATAGTTCGGAAGAGAGCCATACAGGGCATAGGGTTCTGAACGCATGGCGAGCTTTTTTGATGCGTAGCTCCACATCTTTGTCAACTCCACCATTTGTACTGATGTTGCTCCCGAGGTAGATGAAGTCTTGTACTTCCTCAGCAGTACCACTTTCTAGTGAGATGGGTTCGGAGGATCTGCTGTTGACTTTCATCACCTTTGTCTTTCCCACATTGATCTTAAGACCCAGTTGGCTGCTTTTTTCTTGAAGCCTTTCTGCTTTTTGTTGCAAGTGTTTATGGGTTTCTGAGAGTAGTGCTAGATCATCTGCAAAATCCAGGTGTTCTAGTTGTGAGAACAAGTTCCACTGGATCCCAGTACGATGGTGTTCTATGGATCTTTTCATTGTCCAGTCTATGGCTATCAGAAAGAGCAGTGGAGATAGCAAGCAGCCCTGTCGTATTCCAGTTCCAATCTGGAAGCCTTCTGAAACTTGTCCATTAAAGATGACATGACAAGTGAAACCTCCGTACATGTTCTTTATTAGGGTTACAAATTTTGTGGGTAAACCATAGTGCCTCATGAGCTTCCATAGAACTGTCCTGTCTCTACTATCGAATGCTTTTTCGAAGTCCACAAAGTTTATGTAAAGGGAGCTCTGCCATTCAATGTATTGTTCAACGATAATCCTGAGTGTAGCAATGCGATATGTGCAGGATTTATCCTTCCTAAAGCCAGCTTGTTCCTTTCTTAGCTTCTTGTCAACTGTTTCTTGTATCCTATCCAGGGTGATACGGCAGAGAATTTTACTGGGCACTGATAGAAGCATGATCCCTCTCCAGTTCTTACATTCACTGAGGTTGCCTTTCTTGGGGATTGTAACTAGCATACCTGTCTTCCATTCAGTTGGTATTTCCTGTTTATCCCAGATCTCATTTCGTGGTGGCCCCAACACAGCTTTTAAGACATCAGATGGTATATTGTCAATTCCAAGTGCTTTACCTAGCTTCAGCTTTTTGATGGCTCTCTTGATCTCCTCTTTGGATATCCTACCACAATTAATGTTAAGGTATTCAGTTGCTTCCTCAATGTCTGGGAGTGAATCTGGTGGAGGCCTATATCTTGGAAATGTTCTTTCCAGCGTTGTAACTATAGAGATTCCTTAGTGAGAAGGTTTCCCTGTTTGTCCCTGATGGGGCGATTAGTGCTCTTGTTCTTCCCTGCTAGCTGTCTGGTGATCTTGTATAATTCTCTGGAGTTGTTTTGCCTAGCTGCGATCTCAGCCTCGTTTGCTATTTTTTCGACATATGTTTTCTTGTCCCTCTTTGTCTTCTTTTTAACTGTTTTGTTTCTTTCCTGGTATTCCTGCTGCATTTTTTTCCTTGTGTCATCTGCTTCCTTGTTGAGTTTCATTTTAGTATCCCTCCTTGCCTCAATAGCTTCCCAGGTGTGGTCTGTAGTCCAGTCCTTCTTCCTAGCTTCCCAGCAGCCTAGTATTTGTTAGGTGTCGGTAATTGCATTATTGCATCTTGTCCACTTTTCTTCAATGTTTTATCCCTCTTTCAATGCTTGGAACCTGTTCCGTAGTGTGATTCCCAGTTCCTGTCGTGTTTTAGTATTTTGAAGTTTTTTTATCTCAAACCATCTTTGTACCTTGTTATCCGTCTTCTTCTTTGCTGCTAGCTTCATCCTAAATTCACCCACAAGGAGGTGGTGGTCGGAGTTAATGTCAGCTCCTCTTTTCACTCTGACGTCTAGAACCACTCTCCTCCATTTCTTGGTGATTGTTATGTGGTCAATTTGGTTTTCCGTCTGTAAATCTGGGGATATCCATGTGGATTTGTGTGTAGGCTTGTGTGGAAAGAGGGTTCCTCCGATTATCAGTTCATTGAGAGTACAGAAATCTGCAAACAGGAGACCGTTCTCATTCATCTGTCCCGGACCTTCTTTCCCCATTGTGCCTTTCCAATTGTCATTATCCTTTCCAATCTTGGCATTCATATCCCCCATAACAACTTGGATATCCCTCTTCGGTAGTTTTTGGGTGACTGTTTGTAGATGTTGGCAGAAGGTCTCTTTCTCTTCAAATTCAGCAGAGTTGGTTGGTGCATAGCAATGTATAATGGTGATGTTCCGACCTTTTGAAGTAAACCTGGCTGTGATGATTCTCTCCGAGACTGGTTCCCATTCGATGAGACTTTTTGCTGCATCCTTTCAGAGGAGCAACCCTACTCAATGTGTGTGCGCATCTTCTTCTCTCTCATTCTCAGAGTACAAGTAAGTTTCTCCAGAGCTAGTTGTAACCTTCCCAAAGGTGTTCCATCTGCTTACACAGACTCCAATGATGCTCAGCTTGTATCTTCTCATTTCTTTGGCGAGCTGTGCCAGTTTTCCTGCCGGGTACAGTGTCCTGACATTTCAACATCCAATTCTAATTTTTGACTTGAGCTGTAGCAGACTCTTCCTCCCTTGGGCTTCCTGTCGGCTTTCACCCAAGGGATTCATACGCACCCTTCCAGGACAGCCTGCTTTGTCCAGATCGAGGTGTGATTGAGTATTCATGGTTTCGGTTTCTGTAATCGATTTCAATAACAACTGAATGGGTGATTAGCCCAAGCCGCTGTGCCGACAAGTTTTCCGCAGTGGTCCTAGACCATTTTCCTCCCGGGCTCCATGATCAAGAGATGTGGCTGGACTGTGCTTTGTCTGACCACTCGCCCCATACCTGTCCGGTATGGTTGGACCTGCCAGGAGTTGCCTCCCACCGGTATAGCTCAGGGGGTCATAGGGGTACACAAGCCTCCTTACCACGACAAGGTAACAGTCCACAAGGAAGTAAGGGTTCTCCTAGCCCCATCTAACCCTAAAACCATTTACGCACAGTACATTATCTTTTCCACGAATGTTGAGGTCATTACCAGCTCGTCCGCTGTATTGAGTTGGTCCAAAGCTAATGACACCACCTGGTCTGGAGGCCCACTACTATTACGTCGTGTGGATTCAAGTCGACGGGGAGACATGGAGGAAGGTCGCGCAGGTATAACAAGACGCTGGCAGTGATCGGTTCCAGTCACAGATTGCTGAACTCAAGTTCAGCACATATTATTCAGTGAAGGTTAAACTTTATCGCCAACACCGAGAGAAACACAAAGGAGGACCAGCCACTTGCGTCGCCAGCCTCGAGACAAGTTGAGTCGGTGGAGTATTGTAGTGATCGGTATTTTAAAGTTACTTGATGTTCTATTTAGCTAGATATTTTTCGATAAAAAAGAGTAATAGTTGCGTAACATTATCGGTGTTAATACTCCGTAGTGTGGACAAATATGGCACTAATTGTTTACTTATACTTTATATCACAAAGAAATACACTGAAATGTAATAATATTTTATTTATAGCAATATAATACATATTTATGATTACTAGGTTGTCATTAATTTATATGAGTAAATATAACTACGTCGAACGATTACTGGGTATTGACAGTGTTTAATATGTAAAGCAAAAGCTTCCAGAGGAAATAGAGCAACTGAAACAAAGAGTTGCATACCAACATCAGTACTACTGCAACATTACCATTATATAGTAAAAAGGACAACTGTTGTAATCACAATGCAAAAGCAATGCTTTCTATCAATATAACAAAACAATAAAGTAACGTGGCTACAAATAAATATCACCCATTTACAACAATGTGACTTTGAATACATGACGAAATAAACTAGGTTTATACACCTGAAACTATATATATATATATATATATATATATATATATATATATATATATATATATATATATATATATATATATATATATATATATATATACATACATACATATGAACACGCAATCCTTTAACAGAGCCGTGTGATTACAACCCAGTACTGCCCAGCATATATATTGCCGCAACGCCTTTAACTGAATTGTAAAGTGCCGACTTCCAAAACATTCAACTTAACATAAAGTTTTACAACTTCTTCTAATAATTTATAAATAAAGTCTCACTAAATAAGTATTATAAAAGTGACTCACCGGAGATAAATTGTCAATATATATATATATATATATATATATATATATATATATATATATATATATATATATATATATATATATATATATATATATATACTGAGAATATATATATATATATATACTGAGAAGGGAGAAGGTTGCTTGCATATAGTAATGTTTGTCGTCTTCTCCGGCCCAGGGCGAACTGCACTGACTACTTTCTAAAACTGGCTCAGATTGTTAAACTGGGAGTGACACGTGGTATAGCGCCCCCTAGTGACTAGCCTACCAAATACATAAACAGCTAAATTCACCAGGGTTACATCTTCCCCCACTTTGAAATGTAGGCGTCCGCGTCTAAAATATGTCTAATTATTTAGCACTGATCTAGGATCCCGAAAGTTCCCTACTACCTTGTCTTGGTCCGAATCTGGATCGGAGTAGTTAATAGTCGGTTCTCGAGAGATAGTGATTTCGACTCGACCAGATTCAGCGTTCGATGACTCTTAAATACTTACTTAGTCCTCTTCGTGCCCGATGGCACATAAGGCATCAAGAAGAGAGCGCCACTGCTGTCGGTCTGCAGCCCATTTGGTGATGGTATTCCATGTCAGGCCGCATTCTTTCATCTCCTTCTCCACTGTTCGTCTCCATGTTTCTTTTGGGCGACCACGTCTCCTTTTTCCATCTGCTGTCCAGCGTAAGGCTGTCTTGGGCAGTGCGACAGGTGACATTCGGCACACGTGTCCAAGCCATCTCCATCTTCTCTTCTTTATCTGTGTGGTCAAGGATGTTGCATCTGTTTTGTGGTGCAGCTCTTCATTAGTGATGGTGTTGGGCCAAAATACTCCTAGGATCTTCCGCAGACACTTGTTTTGGAAGGTCTCAAGCTTGTGTGCTAGCTTGGCTGTCAGTCTCCAGCACTCGGAGCCGTAGAGAAGTACACTGAGAAAATTACTATTGTACAGTCTCAGTTTTGTTTCCAATCTCAGTTGCTTGGATTTCCAGATGGGCTTCAGCATAGCGAAGGTCTGACTTGCCTTTCTGATCCTAGCCGTGGCATCTTTTGCAGAGTCTCCATCTGTTGTGATTTTGCTTCCCAGGTATGCAAAGTCCTGAACGTCTTCCAAAGCATCACTGTTGTTTATGTTGTTTATGGTGATGGGGTTATCTGTCTTGTTGTTGATCCTCATCAGTTTGGTTTTTGCTGTGTTGAGCTTGAACCCAATCTGTGGTGTTGTTCTTGTGATTTTGTCCATCTTTTCTTGCATGTCCTTGTGCCTGTTAGACAGCAGTCCAATATCATCTGCATAGTCCAGGTCTTCCAAGATCGAGGTAAGTGTCCATCTCCATTTTTGGTGATTTCTATCATCAGCCAGTCGATGGCAAGGGTGAAAAGAAATTGTGAGAGAATGCATCCCTGTTTTACTCCGGATTTTACGCTAAAGCTGTCTGACATGTAACTGTTACAGACGACTTGACACTGGACGTCTGTATAAAGTATCTTGATCACATTTACCATCTTCTGTGGGATCCCGTAGTGACGTTGTATTCTCCACAGGGATTCTCTGTGAAGGCTGCCAAAGGCCTTTTCAAAGACAATGAAGGCAATGTAGATCGCACTGTTCCATTCCGTGCTTTGTTCCAAAATCTGCCGTAGCGTGAAAATGTGGTCGATGCATGACTTTCCTCTTCTGAAACCGGCTTGTTCCTGGCGGAGGATTGTATCAGTAGCTGCTGATATTCTCTTCAGGATTATGCGGCTGAAAATCTTGCATGTCATTGATAACAAGGTTATGCCCGCCAGTTGTTACAGTTCCCCAAGTCGCCCTTCTTTGGTAGCTTGATAATTGTGCCTGTCTTCCAATCATCTGGTGTGTCTTCTTCATCCCATATTCTCTGGAAGATATGGCAGATGATTCTGGGTGTTTCTTGTTCATCTGCTTTCAGCATTTCTGCGCAGACGCTGTCGCTTCCTGGTGCTTTTCCATTCTTCTGGGCTTTAATGGCTTCTCTGACTTCTGATTCTGTGATTTGGTCGAGGTTTGGTCTAGGTCATCTGCTGCCTCCGGGATGTCTGCAAGTCTGGGTGGATCTGCACGATTGAGAACCTGTTGGAAATGCTCCTTTCATCTCTCTATCTTCTCTTTCTCGACTGTGATTATCTTTCCATCTGCATCTTTCAGTGGGAGATTCTGGTTTGGACCTGTATCTCCTTTGGTAGAGTGACTTCATATCCTTTCTTCTTGCTGCTGCTTCTGCGTCTTCTGCGAGGTTTTCAATGTAAGTGCGTTTGTCTACTCTGGTACTCCGTTTTACTTCTTTGTCTTTCTGTGAGTATTCTCTTGAAAGTCTTTCTTTGAGTCTTGGGGACTTTGTGGTGAGCAGCTTTTTCTTTATTCCTTTCCTTTGGTCTATTTTGTCCCAAGTTGATGTGGAAATCCACTGCTCTTTCTTTGCTCTTCTGTAGCCTAGCACTGCTTTCCCTGCTAGCTCCATGGCCATGTTGAAACTGTGTATAGTCATCTCTGTTTCCTCCTGCAGAATACCAAAACTGTTCTTCAGAGCAATTGTGAACTGTTGCTTGGTTTCTGGGTTTTGTAGCTTGGTGGTATCAAAACGCTCTGTCTTCTTCTCTCCTGTCTTTTCCTTTCTCAGTTTCAGAGCAAGTTTTCCTATCAACAGGTTGTGGTCGCTGCCAACATTAGCTAGTCTCATTGTTTTGACGTCTTGTAGAGAGCGTCTCCATTTTCCATGTACAAGGATGTGATCTATTTGACTCTCAGTTCTGCCGTCTGGGGATCTCCATGTCAGCTTATGCATTGTCTTATGTTGGAAGAGTGTCCCTCCAATCACGAGGTCATTCTCCCCACATACGTCACACAATCTGCTGCCGTTATCAGTCATTGTACCTGTTCCGTGTTTGCCCATGATCCTTTCCCTGTTAGTGTTGTCGCTCCAAACTCGTGCATTGAAATCTCCAAGAACCACTAGTACGTCATGTTTGGGGATGTCTTCCAAAATTGACTGAAGACTGTCATAGAAGTTATCTTTTTTCTTCTTTTTCTGCTTCCTCTGTAGGTGCGTAACAGGTTACCACTGAGAGTTTGATAAATCTGGACTTAAATCTATCATACAGAAATCGTTCAGTTATTGGTTTCCATTCAAGAAGAGTGTTACCTTTCTCCTTCTGGATGATCAGGGCTACTCCCTGTCTGTGGTGGTTGTCCTCTCTGCCTGACCACAGTATGGTGTCTCCTGTCGCCAGTTGTCGTTTTCCAGCTCCAGTCCATCTAGCCTCCATGATACATAGAAGGCTGATTTTGTATTGGTGCATTTCCTGGAGAACCTGTGCCAGTCTTCCTGTCTGATATAGTGTTCTCACATTCCAGCATCCGATGTTGATAAAAGTTTTGGGTGTGAGGAGATCCGCCATCGGGGTGAAGACTTCCTTGCGGGTTTGGTCCCCATCCTTCATAAGTCCAGATGCCTGTACTGCTTCTCTCCTACCGCCCGGTGCAGTTTTCTCTCTTGTTTCAGTTTCCGTAGCTAGGCTGTTTTTACGGGGTGGGGTCGCTGGCCCCACGCCCAACCCTCTTCTTTTATCCGGGCTTGGGACCGGCAGGAGATTCTCAAAGAGCATTTTCCAGGCAGAGTTATGATGACTGTACATCACTATGTAATATGTTTGGTCCAGGCCTAGGTGTTTGATATCGAGATTCTCGATCCGCTACTGTGCGTCTCACTGTCTCTGGGACACACACTCGTAAATGTGTTCGGTTAATGACTCGTCTTTTATGGCCAGTCATTGGCGCAACGACATATGTGTCATCCTTTCTCTCTTTGATAATGTAGACGCTGGGCTCCCACGCGTCACCTATCTTGTTGCGCCCTTTCACGCGGTTGCGTAAATGCACATGTTCACCAACACGCAGGACGTCCTCCCTTACCCGCTTATCGTGCACAAACTTTCGATTGGCAATATCCAGGTTCAGTTGTTCGGTCGCTTTCGTGTATGCACTTTTCAGTCTTGTTTGATGCTGATGTATCCAGTCACTGCTGCCTCCATGGGCCACTTGCGATTGCAGCATATCGTCACGATGCAGTCGTATGTCAACAGGTAAACGCGGAACCCGGCTAAACACGATGTAAAAGGGACTAAACCCAGTCGTGGCATGGGGTGTTACATTGTAGGCATATGTTAATTCTGGCAAATGCTCTGGCCACTTGGATTTCTCAGTGGGTGTCAACGTGCGAAGCAATGCATGCATCGTTCTGTTATATATCTCGCATTTTTCGTTTCCCATCGGATGGTACGGGATTGTTCGGGATTTCTGGATCGCGTAAATCTTGTACTACTCGGTGACAATCTTGGCGTCAAAACACCGTCCCTGGTCCGAGTGTATCCGACACGGAACTCCATAACGCTACCGTTTGCGCTGTCTGGTCCGTCAACTCCAGTATTAAATGTTCGAACGAATATTTGGCCAGTAAAATCGCGAACGTACTAGTTTCTCTACTCTGTCTATGCCTTGATGTCTCATGTAATTCCTGTAGGACTTCGTCCTTCATTGTACTTGGTAGCAACAACTGCGTTACCTTATCATGTTCCTGGAGAAGTAATGCGCCAAGTCCTTGGTGGCTGGCATCTGTCTCCAGAATGAACGGCTTTTTTAAGTCAACAAATCCCAACACCGGTGCGGTTGTGAGAGCGCTTTTTAGTGACTCAAACGATTCTTGATGTTCCCGTCTTCCCCCAAACGTTCCTGGTGTGGCCGAGTTCCGCTTCCGTCCTGATTTTCTCTTCTTCCCTTTGTTGGGTTCTTGATTCACCAATTCATACAGGGGCGATGCCAGCTGCGAAAAATTATGAATGTAATGTCGGTGATATCCCGTTGTTCCCAGGAAGATTTTAAGTTCCCTCGTATTCTCTGGTACTGGCCATTCGCTTACCGCTTTCACCTTTTCTGTGTCAGCCGAAATCCCTTGATAATATATTATCTGTCCTAAGTACGAAATTGATTTCCAAAATAGATAGCACTTAGTAGGTTCTATCTTTACCAGTGAGATGTTAGTCGGCGAAACACTAACGCCAATCGTTCAAAGTGCTCTTCAATAGTGGAGGAGTATATGATTATGTCATCTAAGAAAATCACCACTTTTTCATTCATCTCCTCCCTGAATACGATGTGCATTAACCTCTGAAAGGTAGCAGGTGAATTACAAAGTCCATAGAGCATCTTCATGTACTCATACAAACTAATGTCTTATGTTGATCAGACTCGTCTATGTCCACTTGATAGTATGCCGATTTCAAATTTACTGTCGAGAAATACTTGGTTCCCAGATGATAAAAAAAATCTCATCCACTCGTGGGAGTGGGAATGCATCCTTCCTCGTCTTGGTGTTAAGTCTACGGTAGTCCACGCACATCCTAATGTTCCCGTTCTTTTTCTTACAAATAACTATTGGGCTGGCGTATTCCGAGTGACTAGGTCTGACTATTTCATGCTGAATTAGATCATTAATGTGTGCCTTGACTTCCTCAAACTGAGGCGGTGGGACGCGACGGTAGGCCGCTCTGACAGGGCTGTCTTCTGTTGTGCATATTCGGTGTTTGACAGTGTATGTCAACCCAACATCACTTTCATTTTGAGCAAATACTTGCCGATTTGAGTGCAACAATTCAGTCAGGCGATCTGTTTCAGTAGGCGGAATATCACCAATACTCACATTTCGCATCCAACTCTTATCACTGTGTAACTCAGGTATGTCACGACTTTGCTTGCTGCTTACCCATCGTCTGTTAGCTGTCACCTGTCTGGGTTCCAAGCTTACTCTCAACCCGTCATCCAATTCCTGGAAACCTACCGTGCGATCTGGATCCCTGTCGATTACATCAACTGCATAAAATCTCCCTACCGGGGAATGGGAACGCAATCACACCTCGTTGGGAGTTGGGTTGACGATGGTCACCCCAAAACATCCATTAATGGAACCTACTAGTCCCGCTTGGAGTAGTAAACCTCCCTTTAGGGGTACATCCAATGGTTCCTACCATTCCGTTACCGCTGCAACGTGGCCGCGGCACTGTGACATTACACGATGACCATGCCGGTATATTTATACTTGTGTCCCCTGCAATTTTCACTACTCGTCCCTCTATTTCCCGTTTTGGTTTACGATCATGGGTCTCTATGGTGCGAAGTAGTTTCCTAATTTCTGGGATTGCACCCAAAACATTCATACCCAGTATCCCCGAGGTTTGCCTGTGGTGATTTAGCCCTGGTGGATCTTTCTGCACTAGAATCCCTTTGTTCTTAACGATAGTGCCCAACACATTTATATCGGCTGTAAAGTACCCAATGTATGGGAACACTAGAGAGTTGGCTGCTTCCAGCCGTAACCATGACGACGCATCCTCTAAACATTCGCGATACTGGACCACCCCGCATTGCACGGGAATCTGACTGATCCCCGTACGCATGAACACCTGACTATTCATCGGTAGGGCGTATATCGTTTGCCTGCTTCCAACACGTATTCTGAGTGTGACCCCTTCGCCTGCAGTACTCACAATGAAGTGATCCGCAGCTGCGGGGTTCCGGTCTGCTAGTTCTCGCAGCCACCCCCGAAGCCGTCTGTTGTTGTGATCGCAACAAAAACACGATTTCCGACTGAGTGGTCGCGAGTAGTTCCAACTGGACCGCAATTCGTTCCAGTGGATTCGGGTCATCGGAGGCGTGGCGGGGTTCTTGAACTTCCCTCACACGTACAGTCCTGTGTGGCCCACTCAAACCGTCCTCCTCTAGTTGAATCGCTTCGGAACACAATGCGCCAAACGAAATGTTGGGGTCAGCCCGAACTAGTCTCTTTATTTCCCGTTTTATCTGAGGTTCTAACATGTTTTCACATACTACTTCTAGCAACGTATTATCCTTAAAAGACACGTTTATGTGTCCAATAAGCGGATAGTCAATGTAGACATTGAACTGATTCCAAAAATTATAGACATTGTGAAGCACTGTAAGTAGTACGGCAATGCGTACACTGACTACAAGCAACAAGCATCTCAGTAATATATGACTTAGGATTGAACAATTCAAACCCAGTCAACAATATGTAATAATAATATTAATTATTTTTGGTCACGTGAGGAGTCAGGCTAAAACAGTGTGCGGCAGACAGCAAACAGGCGCAGCATTCTTGACGGGAGTCCAGACGTATTCTCAACACTGATTAATCGGTCGAGGCTTTGGTGCAGGTCGACAGTGTCGAGGTGCTTGACGCGAACAACGATACTCTAGCCAGCATACTGAGTATCTTTGAACAATTCGGTGTAAACTTGTCATATGCAATTTTTTTTCCAGAACCCAGACAGGAAATGTTGAAAAAGAAGAAGATTCTCCGGGAGTCTGAAGTTACAAAGAAAGCTAAGATGAATGACGACCTAAACACTTTGAGATACATGATTCGTTACTGCAAAGTCATACCAGTGCGAAAACAGTATTCACACGAGAGGGACGCATACATTGCCTCCCGCACGAGATGGCTTACAACAAAAACAATTAAGAATGGGTGTCTACATGGCTACTATCAGGAAGACAGGCTTATACAAGTAAAACTGTAAAATGGAGAGTTCCTTATCTAACCAATGTAGTTCAGTACATTACGATCACGTGTTATGTATAAATACAGTGCTTAATCATGTTTCAATAACATTGCCTTACGTGTTGTAAATGATGTACGTGTGCTTCATCTACAAACAATGCAAGTAGATTTGCTGATGGCATTGAATAGTTTTAACATGCTTTGTACATGGTCATCGCCTCTTCGTGTGCAGTAACAAGGATACAACAGTGTGACAAGGCGGGACGTGGGAATAACACGTTTGTAATGTAGTGCAGTAAACCAAGACTAGAAGTGCACATTAATAATTTTAACAAGAAGATTTTAACAAGATTTGCCATCCAAGCCAAAGGCCCAGATGGCAAGTGGACAAGGAAGCCATTGGCTTATCGAGAGTCCAACAATGTTCACCTACTTATAACCCGCCCTCCTGATATATGTGTCAACCTTGTTTTTAAACATATTCACGCTGCTAGCAGTTACACAATCTGTAGACAGTTTGTTCCATTCATTTATTGTCCTCTGTGAGAAAGAGTGCTTCCTGATGTCCAATCTACATTGATCCTTTACTAATTTTACCTCATGTCCTCTAGTTCTGCTATCCTTCTTGAGTGAGAAAAACATATTTCTATAAATATTTTCATACCCATTCAATATGTTAAAAACTTCAATCTGATCTCCTCTTAACCTCCTTGTCTCTAGAGTTGTTAAACCACATTCTTTCAGGCGTTCTTCATAACTAAGGTCTCTAAGTTCTGGAATCATTTTAGTTGCTCTCCTTTGTATGCGTTCAAGCGTATCTATATCCTTCTTACGATATGGTCTCCATGCTTGTATACAGTATTCTAAATGAGGTCTAACTATTGCTTTATAAAGAGGTATAATTAACTTTTTTCCCTTGTATGTTATGTTTCTTCTAATCAATCCAAGAATTTGATTACCCTTCGAAGCTGCAATACCACACTGCTCTGAAACTTTCATATCAGCGCTTATTGTAACTCCTAAGTCCTTTTCTTTTACAGTAGTACCAAGAACAGTAGCTCCCATTTTATTGTTTACATTCAAGTTCCCATGTCCTGTATGTAGGCATTTACATTTCCCAAAATTGAACAGCATCTGCCATTTCTCAGACCATTTCACTAATCTGTCTAGATCGTTTTGTAAATGTTGTTTATCACCATCAGTATTAACCTTTCTAAACAGTTTTGTGTCGTCCGCAAATTTCAGTACGTTACTTGTTATACTATCGTCCAAGTCATTGATATAAATTAAGAATAATATAGGTCCTAATACTGATCCTTGAGGTACCCCACTCAAAACCGATTTCCAATTTGAAACTTCGCCATCTACTACAACACGTTGTCTTCTGTCGGTCAGCCATTGTTCTATCCAGTCAGTTATGCTATCCCCGATACCATGGGCTTTTAATTTAAGTAGCAATCTTTGATGTGGCACTTTGTCAAAAGCTTTCTGAAAATCTAAGTAAATAATATCTACTGGCGATCCCTCGTCTATCCACTTAGTGATTTCTTCCAAAAAACATAACATATTTGTTAAGCATGACCTCGCTTTAAGGAATCCATGTTGAGATGAATTTAATAATTTATGCTTAACGAGGAAGTCCACCATATGGTCTTTAATTAACCTTTCTAATAATTTACAAATCACTGACGTTAAACTCACTGGTTTAACGTAATATAATGTAATAGATCCAACGCATATAATGTAATAGATCCAACGCATTAGACTGTTTAGAATACGTCTCGATTTCCAACAATGAGACGGATGTGACGGCGGTAGTTATAATAATATTACACGTACTACATGGTGTACAATTACATTAAAACAACACGTACAAATACTATGTTCATAAAACAGAGAACAATGACACCAGCTCGTCGCTGGCTAAAAGAAGTGCTACATCCATTATCTGTATCACGCAACACATATTTTATAATTGAAACTGTGTTTAAAAGTTTCTCATTCCGCCCTCCTCAGTAGCAATATGCAAAATACAGTTTTGATAAATTTGGATTGTTGCATTAATAACGAGTTAATTACTAAGATTGCCGTGCAATAAAAAACTGCACAGGCCACTTGGACAAATAAGCCATTGGATTTAGTAGTTCCCAGTGTGGGCGAATTTTGTGGCTGGGTGGGGGGGGGAGAAAATCGTGTCTGCAACAAATATCGTCTGGTTGCTTGAACAAACTTATTTTGATATGATCGAAATATGGTAGCAATGTAAATCTCGAGATCATTACAATGGCTTCATGCTGGTTGTTTTTACACATCTGTGCTATATATATATGTACAATTATAGAAGTTATTTGCAAAAAACAAGATACCAATTTGTTATTGAATTGATTATTATTTACTTAACAAATTTAAGAATCGCTTGTTGAACGACTGAGTTGTTATGGGAGAGCACAGATAAATGTGAAATATTGCTTCTACGAATACAAGTAAGACACCCTTCAAAAGGGGTTTCCTCTACCGAATAGCGGAACTGTTTAATACGATTGTTGAGATTCTAGATCTACATAGTACGCTTGAGGTTTGGATTCCTCATCCGCCAACTAACTAACTAACCAACTGACCTGAAGCACGACGGCGGTACAGAAACACATTCTTAACAATGTGGTTACTACGCGCTGTAGAACGGCGGTGACACGTCCACAAAGTACCATCGGCTGTGTTAGGAGAAGCTGCTGTCCCTGCTGTCGTTTTCGACATCCAACCTTGTCGAAAGACGCTTTAACTGTGGTTTCCCATGAATTATTTATTTTATGATTTCCGCCATTTCCACAGGGTTGACTGAATTACTTTAATTTTGTACTTGAGTAAAAATAAAAGTAATTCACCTAAAAATTACTTGAGTAAAAGTAAAATTACTTTGTAAAAAAGTACTTGAATAAAAAGTAAAGCTACTTTTCAAAAGTACTTGAAGTAAACGTAGAAGTAAAAGTACAACACTTAGAAATAACAACAATATCATGAGTAATATTATATAAATTATACAACTTGCACCTGACAACTGTTATGCTACTACTCTGTCTATAAGAATGTGCTCCCAGACAGCCTTAGCTGGTCAATCGGTCTGCCACCATTGAACACGGTGCTCACTTGGATGCTTGGAAAATTACATTATCTTTAATGAGCGCTCACAACATCACATAATTTCAGTTAAATACAGAACTTAATTAATGATAAGGCATAACCTGTCTTTTTATCGACCTGTTCCACTGAGGTATGGGAAGAGTTAGATTGTACAACAGGATATGTATACGCAGGTGTGATTGTATATGAGTAGGTAGAGGGACAGTCCAGTACTAGTAGTAGCCTCTCAGGGAAATTGGTCAGAGGTAATACAACCTAGCACTGCCCATAGTAAAATTAACAACGACATTTGATGCCTAGCTGATGAAGCCATCTGGCTTGTGAACCCCCACCTTCTCATGTCTTCCCAGACATGTCTTATCAGCTCACACAAACATCGAAACAACACGGCTTTAGCAGCTAGCTGTGTTAGTTACTTGGTACCAGCTGGGGCTAGGATTGATCAGAACACAGACCAGTGCAGCAGAGGAATGCTGTTGCTAATTGCAATTAAAACTGACCTGTCCCTGTCCGTGTCTTTGATATTATTTATGGTTCAGCTTGCATAAGCCATTGCTGGAAAAGATGCCGCCAATGGCAGAGTACCAATTCTTTACTGTTAAGTTATGTAGAGTTATTATTATGAATTTATTAAACATCTCAATATGAATTTTATTCGTGAAAGTAAAATGCTGTTTAACGCTGACGTAAGCCGGCAAGGCCATACCTGACAATGCCAATGGGCGAAAATCGGTTCTCGTTCTCGATCCGCTGATGCACGTTCGCTCACGAATATCAGAATTGTGTCAGTGTACGGGATTATCAATGCATTGCCGAAATTGCAAATTTTTATATTTATAATACGTATTGGAAACTTACTGACTTATAGTTTATATGGTGCAACGGAGACATTTGCATCGTGGTTTGAGATGGTGTTCAAGCGATGTGTGCTCGAAGTGACATTTCATGTGAACGGCGTTGACCTGACCTATGCCAGTATTTGGCAGACTTCGTTCACTGACGTAGATATAAAACAGTGGTTGCGTCGAATTCCCGAAGAGAGGTATGCATGCAAATATGATCGCGAACCGGCATGCGATTGAATGATATTAATAGCTTTTGGCCTGGCGACTATGAACAGTTTGTGAAATGTCGTTGACAGTGGAGCGCCACCGGCAGCAGCGGTTTCGCAAAAAAATGTAACGAAAATATATTGCGAAGTAAATAAAAGTAACGGAGTAAAAAGCCGCGTTACTTTAGATAAAACTACTTCGGTACAAGTAAAAAGTATTTAGTCAAAATTCTACTTCGTTACACGTCAATTACTTGAAATAACTACTCAAGTATTGTAACGAAGTACTTTTACTTCGTTACATGCCAACCCTGCATTTCCCGTAAGAAGACGATGGACTAAGACACATTTCAAAAGGGGGCGATGACATTAACAAGGGTGGGAAACACTGCAGTGATACTTTTATCGACATTCCCGAGGGCGGATCTAGGATTTGACAAACATTTGGCGCTGCTCCCCAGGATAAGGGCTACGAATACTTTGTTTCACTGTGCTTTAAATTATGCATTCTGGGGCAATCCACGCCCGTGAACTTATGCCGAACGATTGTCACAAATTTTTGTATGGATCGTCCTGTCAAACATTTGACAATTCGGTTGTTAGAAGTCACACTGCTAATGTTTCAGCGAGGTGAGCCAGACAATGGGTCTTTGTGTTCAATTATTGATCATTCTTTGTGAAGATATGCATGTTCTTATATCAAATTTATACGTTCCTTTTAATAACATTATTTTGGACCCTTTATAGTTCATGTAATATGCACTGCTCTGGATGCACTAGCCACTACGCCGCCACGGTATTGTTGAGTCGACGTGACACCCGAGCAATTCCACCGTTGTTATGTGCTCTATTGTTTGTCCGAGTAAGTGCGTTACGGAGCAAACCGGTATCACTGAACGATATATTTATAAAGGGTGCGCCGCGGGCCGACACGGGTGAGGGAGTAAGCGAAGTAGGTCAGGTGAACGTTCATGTTGGCTCACGGTCACGCCTATAACACAATAGGAGCAGTAGTGTCGACAGTGTCATTAGCGTACTACATTAGTTTCTATGGCGGGACGTCTTGGACCTACGTGCCCTCGCAAGATGCTGGTCGTACTGGTGGCTTTACTGACTGTTCTGGTTGATCACTGTACTTCAGGTAGGTCGTAATAGCGAACACTAAATACCGAACGTTGTCAGTTGTCTTCGACACAACAGCTTGTTCTATGTGCCATTTACTTCCTGTTCCTCTCAAGCCGTTGAACGTCGATTGGTTCGTGTTAGGTAACAAGACCAACAATGGCTGTGTCATTATCATATACGGGTCCTTTACTAAGGGACCGTTCACATTTATCGACAGTGACCTGGTCGCACAGAGCGCCGCGAGGTGAACTATATATTGTTTTTTATTTGCGTAACCGTTCACCGCGCAGGGCTGTAAATATATCGGTTTCGGCCAGTTATAGTTATTTCGCGTTATAGCTATGTTCTCCCCGTTATAGCTACACGTTAAAGGAACAATTGATTAGGTATTAAAACTAGTCCCGTTATAACTACTTCCTAGATTCTTTTCTTGGACCAAGGGAGAATCAATGATCAGAAATGGAAGATTAATTGCATATTAATTGAACTCAGTGTAAAATGCAATACCTTATTCGGCTAATGCAGATGGCTTTGATAACGTAGAACATGTTTCGTTTAACGGAAGGGAAGAATATTTTTCACAAAATCCAATTATTTTGTGCTTTTTGGGATTTTGGGTTTCAAACAACCTTTAAAATTTCAAGTTTTAAATACTTTTATGTCAGGGTAATCGGCCACCTTAAGGCAACATTATCGCGGAAAGAATACCAGTATGTTATACAATATTAAACATCGAAAAAGCATTTTAGCTAGTGCTTTGTTATTCCCTTTAAGAGAAGAATAAATTCCATTAAAGTTAACTCTTTGTTGTCTATTACTTAAGTTGCTTATTATCAATTGAGGCATATTTGCTCTGATTCCACAGTGTGCTCATTTTCTTAATATAATGCTACAGTTAGCTTTATCAAAATCCCAAAACAGTCCAATTAGATGTTCTTTGTTGTCACGTGCATTGATTATTTTATGCACTAATTTTGATATAGCCATGTCAGTAGAATAACCTTTTTATAACACAAATTGGATAATAGACAGTATGTTATGTTTTATAATATATTTAGTTAAACTGTTAAGCTGACCTGGAACATATCCTTTGTGAAACGATAAGTTTACAACGTGGCACAGCGGTTGAAGCAAAAGTGGAATAAACTTGTTTAGTAATACTCGGTGTTATGCCATCCCATCCCGGACTAGAGATTTTAGATGCTCAATAATTCCCCGTATTCCTCCTGTAGTTGCTGGCGCAAAAAACATTGATCTGTTGTGTTAATTCAAAGCCGAAATTCGTTAAATACTCATTGAACTTATCAGCAATATAATTTTTATTTTGTGTTGATTTACCCTCAATTAAGAACTGATCCCTACATGAAAGTGTTGACCTTTTTCCTATAATATCCCTTAATATTTGCCAAGTTTATGTTGTTGTAAATTACCCTTTTTGGCAGAATTCTTGTTAATAGTAAATTTTTTCTGCTATGCTCGTTTCTATATCTTTTATAATTAGTTTAATTTAAGAGAGTCAATTGTTTCAAGTAATACTTTTATATTGTTTTCTAATTTGTTTGTTTTAATGGAGTTCCTACAACTTCTGGTAATCCGTAGTTTATGTTTCCCTCTCCTTATATTTTTGGACTAATGGATATACTTTATTATATATAAGTAACATTTCATTATGATATATTGTACTACATTCTTCAGGAACTTTACATGTGTAAGTTCTATTTCAGCAAATCTAATCTATAATAGTTTTGAATGTATCAATAATATGTTAATTATATATCCTAGTGTCTAACTTCTTATCTTCCTTTGTAATATTGTGTAATTTAGTTATTAAAATATTGGAAAATGATCCGAAATGTCTGAATAAATTATTCCGTTTATTTGGCAATATTCACCAAATGCATATAACTATTAATATATTTTCTATTGATGTGGCAGTGTTTCGAGTTATTCTGGTAGGCTTATTAATGACAGGTGTAAATTAATGTTCAAACACTGTATCTACGTAGTCTTGAGTATCAATATATATCATAGATTAGTGTTGAAGTCGCCCATAATGTAACACTGTTTGTTCTCAACTTTGAGTACAGCCGTACTTGCATTATGTTATTAATATGATTTGAAAAAAGCAGTAATATTTGCGTTTGTTGACCTACGAGCAACACCAATTTTTAATTATTTTTACATTTCATGGATGTCTTAACTTCAATAAAAATACATTCTAAATATTCAGTTATACTATTAATTTCTGGTATTTCTAAATAGTCATACGACCTGTGGACATAAAAATACTCCTCCAGTTTTTAGGGCCTTGTAAGATTAACAGTTCAGTCAACTCATATTATAAGAATTCTCATTGTTTAGCCATGTTTCTGTTAATCCAACGATAAAAAACTTTATATCAATCAGTGATAAGTAACTATTAAATTTACTAAAAGTTAGACTTCTGATATTTAATGAAGGAAGGACAACCCACAAGTATAATCATTATTAGGTTTAATTATTTCGTTAATATCAGTGTCAATGTAGTATTTGGCAACTGAACAGTTTCCTGCTGTTGAATAGTTATAATCTGGATCCAAATATCTAGTAGCAGTAGCACGACTTTCAAAATCAACGTCTTCACCTGCAGGTGTTCAAGTAAAACTTGATGAGTGACTCATATATATCACTAGTAAATATATACTTAGGTATAGTAATGATACACATGTTGCTATTCTGCCGTGAAATGACAAAAGGAAGCAAGTGCAACTTTTATCAAAATTGAATTAAGTGTATTTTGGAATCAGGGAAGTAAGTCTCATCTACCAATAGGTTCATTTCTGCGAAACATGGTTTGGTAAAGCCATGGTTTACATGGCAGAAGGAAGCAAGTCCAGCAATATGCCACATTTACCATGACAGAAGGAAGCAAGTCCAAATCCTTGTGCTTTTTCATGAAACATTCGCTCCTCTGGCTTCTGACTTCTTGAAAATTGTCGATTCAAAGGGGAAAGCCATAGAAATGACATATCTGGAATTTTAATTACCTGTTTGAAAATGGAGTCAGCTCTGGCAGGTTCATTGAAAAACCGTTTCTCAACACTGTGTTCATGCTTGTCAAGGAGGGGGTCTTAAAATATTTTTGAAGACGTCATTCGATGACCCAGTATATCAGTATGGGGAGTTTCTGAAGAAAAAGGTTGCCATAAATCTTCTCCATGGGTCGACTATACCTGCGAAGGGGGCTCCACGGGGCATTTCATTGAACAGGACATTACTGACAAATTATGTCCACTGATGCCCTTAAACAGGTACACGTTCCGGAAAAACCCGCCCACCAATAAAAATGTGACAGATTTGATTGAAGTTCAGTAATAACCAACCAAACGAGCTGACCCTCCTCTTCCTATGACTTGGTAGTTGTAGATTAGAAACTGGTTACATACTTGATTAATGTAAGTTGGTTAATGTTTGGAAATTATTAGTTTATAGTTCAATTAAACAGTAAATATCAAGAAACCTATATTGGCAGGGGGTGCAACACTTGCTTAAGGCTCTTCTGGAAATCAGCCCCATCAGACTACTAATAACACGTTCAGTCACTAGATGGTACCATGTACCTGTCACTGCTGTAGTTTCCCGGGAAACGTGGGTGGCTCAACTAACACGGCCTCCCCCGACAAAGCCTACTGCGCTGGACCTCCAGTAGGTGAGCGTCACCGGAGTGCAGCGTGCGAGTCAAAAGATCCGTTATATATGACGCAGCCAGACCGTATATGCTGCGAAACGTGAGCAAGAGTAGTTTGTATTCAATGAGCTGTTTCATTGGTAGCGAGATATCACATAGCTATGTATCACCATCTCTGTGGTTATTACGACACCAAATTTTCCGAATTGTGCCTATACTGTGGAGATGAACGTATGCTACGCGACATGTGTGCTGCTCGTGGTATTCTTCCAAATATGTTATTACTTCTCTTACAGTACTTTAGCATTTAGTCTGTAAGTATTGGCGATAGTCCAGTATGAATCGCATGGGCACGTGAGTTTGATGAAATTATAGTAGGCTGAATGTGCATACGTTCGTACCACTGGGACTGTGAGTCTAATTTGACTGATTTAGATGATTATAGATTTCGAATTTTCTAAGCAGTTCAATTGTGACGGAAATTGTGTATGCGTCCATATTTTAGTTGCATACACAATTATACTAATTACACTATCGTCCGGGGATTTGGCTAACTCATAGCATAAGAGTGAACTTTTATCAAAGTGTACGATGCAATTCGAATTAACTTTAAACTTTGATTATATTGACACAACTGTCAGGCTGAAAGGTTAAATCAGGTAAAATAATGTTTAATGTAGAATCTCGATAATGACGCTGATTGGCGTGGTGACAGTGGGTAACAATGCGACCACGACTTCGGGGCTACCCTCAAATATCCTGGCTTAATGTTGTGGCGCCACCGTTTGTCGCATACATCATCGCCCGGATAGAAAGTGTACTTTTCATTGTGTTAGAAACTATGTACACACCGGTATTCTGGGTGCACAGATAATTAGCTAATTATGATGTCATCCGGGCATTCGGCTAATTCATAAAGTAAGAGTAAACTTTTATCAGTTTATACGGTGGAATTTGAATTAACTTAAAACTTTTATTATATTCACTTAAGTGTCAGGCTGAAAAGTTAAAGGGAATAAAAATAACGATTGCTTGAATTCATATCATATTACATCTTGTAATATATTTTCATTTCCACAACACCGAAAACTTAATTAGAATTCCATTAATTAATAATTCCAAACAATACTCTTCTACCGGCCTTCCTCGATTATGCATATTTTACCCGCGCTTATCGGTAAGCTTTGATGTGACGTCAATTATGATAAGGGATGCTACGAGATTGGAACTCTCCATTCATTCACCGTACCGTTGACAGCAATAGCGGTTGTTTAGAAGCGAGCGTCAGAATTGTTTATTGTGCGGCATTTTGTTGTAATGCAAACAGTAGTAAGAATAAAGTAATATGTTGTTGATTTAAGCCGCTTAAACCAACTTTGTTTAAAAAAGCAAACGTTAAGTCGACGTAGCACAGCCGGCTTTGCTCGCTTCGATAAAACTTGTTTCGACTGCGATCCGGACCAGAGGAGGTGCAGCCCTGGGTTATCCGGGTGCTGGAATATCTTTGAAAGAGGATGATGTGCCCACAATATTCACAGTAGTGGAAACTATGTTGATGCCACTAATCCGTAGAATATCGACGACCACGGTCCATCTAGAATCGAAGCTCGCTTCGTCATGTTGATATCGGCTCAAACGATTGTGCAGCGAGCACATTAAGTTTAGTGTGTGCCTTACTGTGAATAAAGCATGCAATTTATTCTCTCATTTGTTAACTTATTTTGTTCCACATTAACCCGAAGTTGCTACTTTGTAACTGCTTTTATAACTTTCGCTTCCGTTCGCATAAAATAAGGCGCTATATTTTTTTCCATTTTAACACGCAGTCAACGATACGATCATTAGAACTTATACAATTCGTAGTATCCTTAAAAGTCATATCATAATATAATATAATATATAATATTATTACACAAACAATATAGTATTATACACAGTTGAATAATTTTAATAAATTAAATTACAATTATCATAATATCTTGTTTCTATTTTTAAAATCGTCAAGCGTTTCCCCTCATTAGGAGAAATCCTCAGATTTGTCTTATTAAATTAAATACAGAGCAATCAATGAAATTGATAAGCGATTATTATATTGTGAATATAACGGAGCCACCTACATGTGATCTTTGATCTAATGAGCGCTTTTCGTCAGATCATTTGGTATGTGAATCATGGTCTTTTTATATATATATATATATATATATATATATATATATATATATATATATATATATATATATATATATATATATATATATATATATACACTATTATTTCGTCATATTGATCTCGGCCCAAACAATTGTGCAGCGAGCACATTAAGTTTAGTGTGTGTCTTACTGTGAATAAAGCATACTATTTGTTCTCTCATTTGATAATTGATTTTGTTCCACATTAACCCGAAATTGTTACTTTGTAACTGCTTTTATAACTTTCGCTTCCTTTCGCATAAAATACGGCGCTATATTGTTTCCATTTTAACACGCAGTCAGTGAGACGATCATTAGAACTTATACAATTCGTTGTATCCTTAAAATTCATATCACATAATATATAATATAATATTATTACACAAATAATAACGTATTATATACAGTTGAATAATTTTAATAAAATAAATTACAATTATCATAATATCTTGCTTCTATATTTCAAATCGTCAAGTGTTTCCCCTCATCAGACGAAATTTTCCACATATTTGTTTTATTAAATTAAATACAGAGCAATCAACGAGAGTGACAAGCGATTATTGTATTGTGAATATAACAGAGTCACCTGCATGTAATCTGATCTAATGAGCGTTTTTCGTCAGATCATTTGAAATGTGAAGCTTGGTCTTTTATTCACACCTGCTCACTGTACGAAACAAAGCATTGTACTTCAACAGTATCTAGTTAAATACAACATCCCTTTGATGACAAGTACTGGAATAACAAACCATTAAAGTGAAGGCTAACCAATTACCAGCTAGAACGGAGTAGATCTGGCGTGTCACATCAGTCACCGAAATCACCAAGCCGAAATAACGTGGCAGTTAGGCCGAATTTTCCGAGGGCCGAAATCACCACCATCGTGACCACTACTCCTGTTTGGAAGTTCTACCTGGTCGTTTTCATGGTTCGGTCAGAAAGTAAATAAGTTCGAAGTCAAAGGCAACTGGCGCCGCTAAATTCTCCGAAAGAGCCGAATTCGAAGATGATTCTGTGGTATCACTTGCCGCTAGCGGTTCGATATCGTTACAGTACACTTTTTTATTTTGGAAAACTGACATCGCCATCACTAACGCGAATGAAACAATACTGAAGCACTGCATAGAAATCACTGACTGAATGTAAACCCATATCATAATTGTCGTCACAAAAGCACGTGATCGATCATCTCATTAACTTCGAATTTTACACGCGCTTTGCGAGTAAGACGCATCAAACATCTAATTTTACCTATAAATAAATATTTCCATTTTTTATTTTGGCATGTAGTACATACAATATTAAACTTTGTGTCCACACAGAAAAAGCATTTTTGCTAGTGCCTTGTTGTTATAACGGAGTTGTGATAGTGATTTAACAAGACAAAGTTTAAAAAGATTGCCATGCAAGGTAAAAGCCCAGATGGCAAGTGGACAAGGAAGCTATTGGCTTATTGAGAGTTCAATTTTTTTTCATCTATGTGTAACCCGCCCTCCCGAGATGTGTCAACCTAGTTTTTAAACATATTCACGCTGCTAGCAGTTAAACAATCTGTAGATAATTTGTCACATTCATTTATTGTCCTCTGTGAGAACGGGTACTTGCTTCATAAGGCAGTGTAATATATAAAAATAGCTGCAGATTAGCTGCTTCTCTGAACGCCTTGGGAACGCCCCCTTGGTGTATATACTATATACATATAATTATGTATGCTTGTCTGCACATAGGTATTTTTTTTCTCTTTGTATGCTGTCGCTTTGTTGAAGAGCAGCAAGGGTTTTTGGTAAAGACTGTCTTCGGCAGTTGCTAGCTACAGTAGAAAATATCACTAATGTTAAATCTTATCTGGTATTGTTTACTAATTGGTGATACACACCAGCTTAATACCAGGCTGTGCACAATTTGTGGCAGACTTAGTCACTGTTATTGTGTGCACAGCGGCAATCCTTGTTGGGTATGAATAAAATTGGATTGCCCGTTATCAACCTACCAAGTAATTGGTGTATTTATACAAACAGAGAAAGGTCTGCATAAGCGTGTCCCCATTTCATTGTAAACACAAATACACCGGGAGTCGACGGGGTATCGAGTTGCGGAAAACACACGAAATAACGGCTGCAGAGCAGGTTACCAATTGCTGTTACTGTGAATAAAAAACCGAGATGAAACATTGACTAGTCGTCGTATTGGGGCGTAGCAGTAGCAGTCAATGCATGCAATTCATACGTGAGACTAGGAAGACAACATGTCGTAAGTAACCACTCTTACGTAGTGTGTTGTAGTGTGTTGCCGTCCGCCACAACAATATTCTCAACACTGATAAATCGGTCGAGGCTTTGGTGCAGATCGATAGTGTATATCGATAGTGACACGAATAATAATACTCTGTACGGCCATGGTTGCCATATCCATGACATCGGCATTCGGGGAGCGAAACCGCCATCTTTGCGGTCCGTGAATCGTCGGCAGATCCGTCCCCTCAACTGATCATTTCGCAGCTTTTCGCTTTTACAAACGAGTTGGTGGAGTTTGGTGTCAGCCACGTCGTAACCTGTCAGTTTATTAGGAGTGAGAGCTGGCGCCATTTATAACCTTATAGGCTCATGAGCGTGTGGCTGTTGTCAACAACTTTATTCAGTAGGCTTGCGAGGGGGTCACCAGGTCGCATTCTTACGACACAAAGTCAAATTAACTTGAAGGTTTATGGAACCCGCAGCACAAAATTTTTATAGACGATGGTGTCCATTAAAATTTTTTTAATCGAAGTTGCATGGCCAGGGGTATTATTCTGCGGGTCCCACATCTGTCATAGTTAGTCGGCGATAAACTGGGTTTAGTTTTCGAGGCCTGACGGTCGAATATCACTCGAATGTCTGTAATAAATTGACAGTCATTCAATAAGTATACGTAACGTAACGTAACGTAATATTTACCCCAATTTAACGAGACCTAGTGGTTTCATTTGTATTTCCATCGTATCTTGTCCACTGGTTCACAGCATTGATGATATCTTCAGCAGACACTCTTTGAATTACTCAGCCTTCCAATTGTCTTATAATGGAGCAGATCTGGCATATCGATTCTTCAAAAGTAGCAGCATTACGACTTGTGAAATCTGAAGGGACGTTGGCCGTGTTTCAATAATAGCAGTTGACACAAGACAGGTACGTTGACAAACGTGGACTGGCTGACAATTCTCCTCGGCATTGTTTCTCAAGGGTTTGGACACAAGACTTGCTGTCAGTCAGGATGCACACCTTTTGTTTCGATTGAATGATATAAGGACTAAAGTTGTTTCCTCCAACGGCAATGGAAAGAGCCTCTACCTCGCACGGCAGCCACGTAACTTGATGTCCGCGGAGTTTAGCGCTAAAATAGCCTGCAAGAAGTGGCTTTCCTTCCCGTGTTACAAACAGGGCAACCCCGATGCCATGATTCTTTACTGAACCATCAGTGACAATCCATAATTGGTCATCATGTCGTGGAAGGACTACTGTGCAATTAGACATTAATTTGTTCTGGGCTCTGTTGAATGTGCAACTCATCTGACCATGCAATATGATCCTGGGATTCGCGACCGGCGACGACGTCTTCGAGAGGTGAAAGAATATTAGCACACTAAGGTACTACTCTTGATAACACTTTGTATGCGCCAAGGAAGGACCCCATATTCTGTATCTTGTCCGGAGGTGAACATGTTGAGAGTGTAACGATGCATTGAACGCTAGCCCTAATCGTGCCTAGGCACCAATTCCATCCCACTATCATGGCGGTTCTTGCGCAGATTACCGTCTTGGGTGCCGCCAAGTTTAAGTCACACTTCTCTAGAGCCTGAAGAACCAGGTTGTGAAGACGCTTATATGGTGTGTCTCCCCCGCAGTACAAATCATCAGCAATTTTGGTGACAATGCTTTCTTCGAGTAGTTCGCCTACGACGCGAAACATGACTTCCTCGAGAGCAGTCTCTGATCCTGGCATGCCCATGGCAGACCTTGCATACACGCGTACTCCCCGAAATGGTGTCGCAACTCCACAGTACTTCATAGACTGTTTATCTCGTGAGTATTGTGGAACGCGGCCCTAGCGTTGTGGGGGTTGGACAGGACCTATGTTGACATTGACTTGGAATGGTCCTTCAGCACCATTGTAGCCTTTGAATGCCTGATCGAAGCCGCTGTCATACTCCTCCAATAGGGATTGGAACTTTCCCCGTACAGTGTCATCCAATATACTCAATACCAACATTCGCAGAGCGGAATGATGTGGTTGACGGTGCATAACGGGACTCAACTTTGACACTGTTGTTCTCCGACTCATTTCCTGTGGTTGGCGCTAAGGTAATGGGGCGTACCTGATAGAACTGCTAATTCTTCTTCAGGACCCTTGGTTCACTAGTCAGGTTTGGCATGCGAATCTTCCCGGCTACACTCGTGATAATGCATGGAGGTGGCCAGAATTGCGATGGCTTCTCATGTTTCAAGATGGGAGAATCAACAAGTGGTTCCAAACCAAATGGCCCATCGAGAGATGACAAGTCATTCGGTAAAGTCACTTCGACATATTCGTCAGGCCAGATCGTCGCTCTCTCTCTCTCGAGGAGCCCTCCGTACACTACACACGCACGTCGGACGGTGCTTGACACGTTACCAGTTGAACCATACAGGTACACTGTGCCATCACCCATAATGACTTGGTGTTTGGCAGGACGAATGGTCAAGTCGTTCTTCTCCATGAAGGGTGTACCTCCCAGTATCTCGACGTCTAAGTTCTCGACCACCAGGCCTTCAAATAAAAATTTTCTCCCGTCACGAGTGAAAGTAATACACGTCTCGCCTATCAACTTAAGAGGAGATGACCCGTCAGCTTGGTGGGTGGCTTGAGATGTATTCTTGAATTTGCATGCCAATTTCGAAGCTTTTGATGCACGTTCCATATTTCCTGTGGCGCCACTGTCTTTGGCGATTCGTACGGCATGTTGTGGAACGTTGTTGTGGAACGTATCCATGTAAAGAGACTGACGCACCTGAAAGCGCAAAGCGTGATATTGTATGGTTTGAGGTTAATCTTCCATATCTTGCTCTAATGTAGTTTTCAACCCCTGTACGTCAGATTTGAGGTCGTCCGTAATTCTTCCAATGAGGCGTGCCCTTGTCAGATACCTGCGATCCTGAACAGGTAAATACTTACACGCACTCAGGAAGTGTTGGTCAGCTCTGCCTGCCTCCCTACACAGAGGGCACAACTTATTTACTCGTTTGATTCCCGAAGTTGATCCGGCTGTTTGGGAAATCGTCGGTAGTTTGACGCCGCTGCCCGCATCGCCCTGACATCGACAGCTGTGTTCACTTCATCAACCAAGGACGTCAGAGCTTGAGATATTTCTGATTTGATGGAGCGAGCGTACGCGGTCGTAATTCAGTTCCATAACGCTGCTTAAGGAGTCTTGGTAGCTCTGGATCAATCAAACGCAAACATGTCAGCACAATCAAATTCTTCATTGTTGGTGACAATTCCTAGTCTTCCGCGACCCTTTCTCCGTGGTGAAAGATAGACCCATCAAAATGTAACAGGTTATATTCCACGAAAGCGACCGGGCGCTAAAACAGATCTTCTGGTTTCTCATCTGGCTCTAGTCGGATTGTATCAAATTCAATGAAGTTAACCTCCGTGGACTGGAAGCCATAGTGTAGATGGATACTCTGCCAAAAGTTGCTAATGGAGGAAGCACTGCATACGATGGTATTTCGTGATAAGATCGGATAGTAGTTTGTAAAGAGAGCGCGACAGTAGTTTGCAATTTGGCCCAACATACGTTCAAGTACGCTCACGTTTTGATCAGCATTGCGACGACTTGCCTCCGGAATGGCTGCGGCATCATCAGAAAAGCCACGAGGGGGAAAACTGACTTTTTGCCCCAACTCACTCCCTCAACCATGTGGACCGCCAAACACATTGAGCATCGGTATAAATAAACAACCAGATGACAGTACACATGCTGGCGTAATCTCTTTTAAAAATCATTCCTCTCATATCATTGATGAGTGTGTGTGTTCTTTGGTTAAGGACGCCATATGTTTGGTGTCTGCAGTAATGCCACCAATGAGTGTCTAGTTGAGGCACATTTTACCTTGACATTTTACTTCTCTGAACTACAGAGCACTGTGTCTGCACACGCATTACCCCAGTTACACTGCTTTATACATCAATTTAAAATTTAGTCATTTAGCAGACGCTCTTATCTAGTAAATGTATCCGACTTTTTCATATAAATATGATCTTTAAAAATTAACGCCCATAGAGAAAAACATGACCCACCAACTCGACACCCATCCCTGGTTGTATAACAAAGATGTTGCTGTGCATTAATATTGTTTACACACGTCAATAACATGTTTAATATGTAATAGGACAATTTATTATAACAGCTAATGAAGCATTATTGCAATACTTGGACATCTACTATAATATCATTCAAATCATTGGAAAATTTGCAATATGGTGACCATATATACTAAGAATCAATTATGTTAATAGAAAAACGCAAACAACCATTTAATCATAAGCAAAGAAGACATATGTAGGCATTGATAATGCTTCGGTAATAAATGTGTACAAGTCTATCATATAGAAAGCGTTCAATTACTAAACTTACCTTCATTTTGGCGTAATGTTAGAGCTAAACGACTGAACTGGTGAATTATGTGTTCTGCAGCCAACGTCTTGTCCTTGTGGACATGCGTAAAGGCCAATCCCAACAAGCGCCTCAGTTGCCACCGTGGCGCCGCATGGCACTGAATGATAGGTGGCGCTGCTGATATCCGCAGGATTTACTTGTGCTCTCCAATAGAATCAAATATTTTTCCTAATGCTACATTATCAATAAAATCATAACTAGGAGATACCATACAAAATGGCTTAGATAATCGAAACGTTACTGCTTTATAAAAGTTGGCAAAGCATATCTAGCATAAATATAAACTGAACAGCGATTCAGAATTCCAGCAAAATCCGGCCATCTTTACTTGTATGCAATGTAAACGAACCACGCCCTGATGGAACGAAAACCAAAATTATGTACATTTACGTATTAAAGCGACAGCTCACTTTATCTTGCATTGACAGA